>OX411805.1:18221054-19471054 GCA_948253155.1 Leucoma salicis
GGAGTAGATTGTCATAAAATCCGCTCTTAGATCATTTCTACATCACATATAGGAGATTCCTACCAAATTTAAAGTCGATAGGAGCTATAGGTTATAAATGGGAATTTTCTATTGTTAACGCCCCCGCAACCCGCCTTGTGGGTGGAATTTCGTAAAATCCGTTCTTAGCTGACCTCTACTCGGCGAAAGGAATATTCCTACCATATTTCAATTCGCTACGCCTTATGGTTCCAGAGATATCGTGATGAGTCAATATATAGGTGGGAATCTCTTATATATATATAGATTAAAAATCATTTGAGACCCATGTTTTGATCGAAATATTATTATTAAACTAACTAGTACAAAATTTAACCCCTCATCTTATTCTATAATTATTTAAATGTTTATGCAAAAAATGTCCACCCGTGATCATGAATGCTGTAAATTATTCGAAACGTCACGTCGCTCGGGAAAGTAGAAAATCAAGTAAACGCGATAGATTCCGTAAACGTAGTTTATTTCAAAATGTGTAACATTTGCGTAAATATCAGTTGAAAGAAGCAGTTAATTTTCTCGACGAAAATAATCTCTAAATATTATCTATCTAAAAGAATGATAATAATAATGATCACGTGTGAGCTAGTGTAAACTTTTCTACACTAATATAGAAAATTATATTCGTAGCTCGAAAAAAATCGTAGCATGTTTACTTTTTACGTACGCATAAATTTCTATTGCTACACAATTCAAGAAATATACAAAAATCACATTATTCAACGAAAATCTAAAGATAAAAAAGAGGCATTGGTTAATTTTGGCAAAAACTATAAATATTTAGTTAGTCATCTTAAGTCATTGCAGTACACATTTTAGATCTCAGTAAAATCGTCTAAGAATAAATCATACCACATTACATACTAACGAAACATTTTTCTTGGAATCTCTTTTATCCGTGTCGTAACGAACTAAGAATACAAGTGGCACCACCCCATTCTTTCCCACGGATGTCGTACGAGGCGACTAAGGGAAGTAAGCATTTATCACCCATTGCATTACTGGGTACCAAGTAGGAGTACTCACTTGCTATCGGGCCCGAGCGAATCGGTACCACCATCTCCTGTGTGACGGGGCATGAAGATAGCCGTTAATTCTTTAATTTCACATACCTTTGTGAAATGAAATGGTGAGCAGTGCCTTGACAATACTCTCGGTATATTTGAGTCCATGAGCAGCGGTCACTGTTTACCATCAGGTGGGCCGTGGCTCGTCTGCGACCATACGCAATAAAAAATAACTTTTTTGTGAAGTGATCTATGATCTCTGCTATTTCATCCTAGAGCTATTTAAAATCTGAGATATTTATAACACAAAACTCATCAAAATTGGAGATAGATTTAAAGGTAATCTGTGGCTAAAGTTATAATACTTGGCATCTTAACATGCCTCTAAATAACGTATACGTAACATGGAGTTCACATGTCATATTATGGTGACTCGAGTTTCCATTTTGATGACGCTTACAACAGAATCAGATGGCATACCGGATACAGTGTAAGCTAAACATCATGTGCACAACATCACGTACACCAATAAGTACCTACTAAATAACTATTGTTATTGAGATATATTACTCATCAATAAATAATTAGACACATAAGTTGTAATGGTATTAGCGAATGAGCTGTAGGTATTTACATGTTGGTAGGTTAGCATTTTCGCACTCAACTAAACGTGTGTAGGTATATTACGCACAATAGGTAGGTACAAGGTAGGAAATTGTGTGCGACCACTGAAGTAATAAATAAATATATAAGAATTTACTTAGATATTTTTATAACAGGTATATATCTAAATATATACCTGCTAATGCTAACATTTGACATGCTTAGCCGTATACATAAAACACAAAGTGTGAAAATGTAAATGTGAAATTGAAAATAACAGTCACGAGCAGGGTTTGAACCTGCATCTCCTGGATACCGTCCAGATGCTTTGCCAATTCAGCCATCGTGGCAATTGCTCCTGACTGCTAATTTCGATAACACATTCATCCTTAACGTCTTACCAACCAGATAAACCTATCTTAGATAGGTATACCTGGTTGGTATAATGTATGAAAATACTTCCGACAGATGGCGCAGACGTCACCCAAAGACGTTAAGTATGAATGTGTAATCGAAATTAGCAGTCAGGAGCAATTGTCACGATGGCTGAATTGGCAAAGCATCTGGACGGTATCCAGGAGATGCAGGTTCAAACCCTGCTTGTGACTGTTATTTTCAATTTCACATTTTTCACTTTGTGTTTAATGGTATAGTAAAAAATGTGTACAGAAAAATATTCAACATTATTAAGATAATATTAACTTTTTTTTAAAAGAAGATATTCGAATCTTCGGCTGTTGAACGAACAGCCTTTCCAACTTTGCCTATACTTAACCTAGTTTTACCAGTAAAGAACTACACATTCAATATCAATTTTTATTATTCCGATTGTATTGAGATCTGCTATCTATTCTCTTTAGATTTGATAAAGTAGAATACAAAATTCTGGAATTCAGAATTCACTAGGATAACATTCTTTAGTTAGATAACTTTAAGATACCAGTAAGTGCCATAGAAAGTAGGCCTCAGAATGACTTGACACTCTGTGAAATATCCACTGACTCTATATTAAAACCACAACTAAATGCCAATTAACACAGTCGTCCTAGCTACTCGTATCAGTACAAACATCGTAATTATTCTAACCGCAAACACCTAGCAAGAAAATGTCAACAGGAAAATTGCATAACGAAAAATACCCTATTTAGGTTAGTTGACGTAATTGTCATCAATTAGTTAATAACAATGCCATGCTGAAGTGGCAATGGGCAGGCCACATCGTTCGACGAACCAACAACCGTTGGGGTAGAAAGGTTCTCGAGTGGCGACCACGTATCGGATGGCGCAGCGTAGGACGGCCCTCCACCAGATGGACCGAAGATCTGGTCAAAGCTACGGCGAGCCGATGGATGCGGTCGGCACTGGACCGCTCGTTGTGGTGTTCTCTTGGGGAGGCCTATGTCCAGCCGTTGACGTTGAAAGGCTGATGGATGGAGTTAATAACACGCCCTGAAGCCTCGTCAAGAAAATTGTCATCTACGATCTATCGGCCTTGGGCATAGGTTTCACCAAGAGAGCCCCGCAACGAGCGGTCCTATAACATCGGATCATCATTGTATCCAACGGTGGCTTGCAGGTCGACCTAGGTCATATGTCCATTGTATTCAATTGGATTGGTGGAGTTCAAAGCTGCGTAGCCACTCGATAACCTTTCTTTCTTAACGGTTGTCAGTTTGTTAAGCGATATGGCTTGCCTATTACCTATCATGCCAGTATGCTAAAACGACGGACTACGTCTGTCACTCTTGTTCTGCTACGGATTTTCATTTATTATCAAGCCTCTGATACGTAAGTCGTCACTAAGGTCTCACATTGAAGTCATTGTGAATTTTAGTTTTAATGCCCGACGCATTTTGTGGCATAATAGCTTCCAAACACCTGAAAATTGCTGGAGATTGTTTTTACAGATTTAAGAAATCCTGTTATTTGAAAACTCAGCTCTACCTAAATTATTTTTTCTTTCTACATATAGCTGTTGAATTATTAAAATCCATCCATCCATCCATCCATCAGCCTTTTAACGTTCACTGCTGGACATAGGCCTCCCCGAGAATGGGGGATAGTGCCGTAATCGCCACGCATGGCAGGCGGGTTGGCGATCGCAGTGGATGTTGTTAATACTCGAAGGAGTGCTGCTGCCCACTCCCTCGGTATTTCCTCAGTCGGCTCTTATGACTCCCATGGGTGGAGAGGGGTGGGACAATTCTAAAGCCGGCCCCACACAGCAGTTATTAAAATAATTTAAGTTATTTCAAAATTCATCGTTAAACAAACTTTTCTCTTTTTATATTAGCTAAGCCTGCGGCTTCGCCAACGTGCACTTCTATGCATAACTATCTAGTTACTGTCCGGTGGTTAATGGTATGTCATCGGAAATTATAGGCACGCACAGTTCGGCTGTTGTCGATAGGTCGATTCTCGTCGGGTTTCTATTTGGTCAGTATCTAAGAGTTATTATGGTCTTATGTTAACTACCCGTTGGTCCCTATCTCAAGAATTGCAGTAATATATACAAAAAGAATTATTCATAGCCGCCTAACAGTTTCAGAGATATATGTTTCAACAAAAATCTCTAAAACTCTATTCTTATGTATAGATTATAGAAGTAGATAGATAAATATATATTATCATAGATATAACATTTTAAGAAAAATGTGAAGTATTCATATTTTTAAGATAATAATTATAATAAAAAATCAACTCTTTAAGATCAGTAAAAATAGTTTTATTTCATAATAGTATACATTCGCGGAAACTTTAAAAATCAGAACTTTTCTTTCATCTTCCACTGGACGTATGTCTACGGCAAAATCTAATATTACCACAAATATGTATTTACCGTTATGCATATCTAACTCAATCTACATTTATAGTATCCAATTCTTTTAATATCCATTTTAATACCTACCAGTAGTGTTCCAGGGCAAAGAAAAATCTCCCCCTCCTATAAGAAAGGTTTAATCTGGTCACGCGAAAACAGCCTTGTCAAAAAAATCGCTTTGCTACAGCCGCTTTACAATTTTAAGATGTACTACATCCGAGCCACATGAACACTAATTAGAAGACACCGTAGGTAGCTAATAAAAATTGTCACATTTAAAGTCTTCTTAAAGTTGATTTGAAGTGCCTGCGCATCAAATGGAAAACTAGTCCTTTAACAACTGGTTGATATTTTTTAAAATCATGCAAACCGTATTAAACTATAAGTTTAAATTATCTACAGCTGTTTCAACAGGTGCTTACAAAGATATTAAAAGTTTGCTAGAACACTATTATCCAGTTGCCTCCCTGACCAGATTATATTAGTTGTAAAAAAGTACATGGCACTTAAATTAATGATACTTCTTTTTTACCATGATATTTCGTAGATTGTGGCGACGGAGCACGAGTATGTGATAGGACCATTGAATCCACAATACGACTGAGCGGCCCTGAGCGCTTGATTGTTGCGAGTTTACCATAATAAATCTTACTGCACTCTCGGTGTAGCAAGTGTTTAAATTATAATATAATTATTGCTTTACCCAAGTTTTCAGATCTCAAATTTATATGCGTTGGCAAGCGGGCGTTCATAAAGCAATAAAATTCTAAAAATAATGCAAGAATACTTTGAGTGTACGTAGATAAGATATGTTGCACAGGCGATCTGCCCAATATTTATTGTCGTCAAATAGATTTCATTACTATTTTTTCAAAGTGATAATTTAAGTCTCTGTGACATTAGACTCAATTTAAATTATCTGAAACGTGTGACTACGGAGCGCTACTCATTTTCCCGTGACACGTGTCTTTCGTCTAGAGCCAGTCGTTTTAGTGATATAAAAATTATACAGATTTAGAGTTAAATCAGCAAAGATTACAGAAATGACGTATAAGATAAATGCTGGTATGAAACATATATTATTTGGGTTACAAGTCGCGAATGCATATCGTGATGTCACGAGCAATGCTGAAGTTAACAACTATGTAGCTGCTACGACCTTGTCTGCGCGAAACCAAAATAAACTGTAACTGTGTGTGGTATCTAAATTGAACAGTGCATTGAATGCAGAAAACAATTTATTTCATAGATCTATTTACAGATAAATGAGATATAAATGAATGTATCAACTTTAAGCGACGAACAATATTGTCTTGTGTCGTGTTTGAAAGTCAACGACCGCTAATAGACAACAAAAAATTAAAGACAGAAGTGATATGATAACAGCTTATGCCCGTTCTTTAGCTGCGGGCAAAACTAGCTACCTCTAATGCATTTGGGCACAAAAACAATCCCTTCACAAAAATAATCATCCCACAGGAATCCTCCAATTTATCGGGATCAACAGTAGCCTATCTCCTTCTCCGTACTCCTGACTATATGTATGTCAAAGGTTACGTTCATTGGTTAAGTAGTTACGGCGTCAAGAGGTCAAACAAACAAACTCACTTTCACATTTATAATATTACTAGTTTCTATCCGTGATTTCGGTTGCGTGAACTTTAGAATGTAAATATAGAAACTATCCACTTTTTCGGGATACAAAATCCTACCTAAGTTCTTTTCTGAGTTCCAGACTATAAGTTTGCAAAATGTCATGAGGATTCGTTCCGTAGTTATGGCATGAAAGCGTAACAAACAAATAAACAAACAAACTCACTCTCGCATTTTTAATATTAATCAAGCTTAAGAAATTAAGGATTTCCAATATCATCATCTAGTGGTGGAGCCTTGTTTACCCAGCATGAATGGGCCAGGACTATCTACCCTATCCATCTCCTACCCCTCTCCTTGGAGTTGACAACGCGTGAGTGATGCCTCTGGTGTTGCTAGTCTATAGGCTACGGTAACCGCTTACCATCAGGTGGACCGTATATGCTTGTCTGCCACTCACGTAGTATAAAAAAATCTTCAAACGGTTTTAATAAGTCATTAATTAGGTACCAAGCACTGTTGAATGAAATATTCAAGCAAATGATAAATATATTTTTAATTTCATTATTGAGCAAGCGTTTGCGTTTTTATTAAAACTTTTAGGTAACTGTTAGCTGATGCTAGCAGCTTTGCACACGTAAATCAGAGAGAAAAAAAAAAGAATATTTAAAAAAAAAACTTTTTGAAAATAACGAACACTCCCATTCAAACTTACGCCACTCATTTCCTTCGCTTTAAATAGCAAAATAAAAAATACTTGAACAATGATTTTTATATTACGAGGAGTATATACAATTCTATTTTTCAAGGTCCATCTTTAAAAAAGGCCCTTGTAGGACGTCCTCCATCCACTTCCTTGCATCAATTTTTTACTAACTACGTGAGTGGCGAACAAGCATACGGCTCACCTGATGGTAAGCGGTTACCGTAGCCTATAGACACTAGCAACACCAGAGGCATATTACTGGCGCATCGCCTTCTCCATGGATAGATAGTAAGGAGAGGATAGGAAGGATAATAAAGAGAGGATAGGGTTTGTGGTTCGGGTCTCCGGCGCTCTCACTCACCATACGAAACACAACGGTAAGAGTAACTACCGTTGTTACACGCTGATCTTTTGCTAGAGGGTGGTACTTCCCCGATCGAGCCGGTCCATTCGTGCTGGGATAACCAAGGCTCTATCTACCACTAGAAGCAAAGCTTTACCTACTACTAGAGAAAAATATGCACAAATTAAAAATCCCTGGGGCAGGCTGTGTGAGGCCAGCTTTAGAATTGTCCAACCCCTTTCTACCCAAGGGAGTCGTAAGAGCCGACTGAGGGAATGCCGGGGGAGTGGGCAGCAGTACTCCCTCAAGTATTAACAACATCCACTGCGATCGCCAACCCGCCTGCCAAGCGTGGCGATTACGGCATTATCCCCCATGACGGGACCGCTCGTTGTGGCGTTCTCTTGGGGAGGCCTATGTCCAGCAGTGGACGTTGAAAGGCTGATGGATGGATGGAAAAATCCCTGAAACATGTAATTTTTTATTTGGGTTCTATACCTCAAAAGGAAAAAGCGGAACGCTTATAGGATCACTCGTGTGTCTGCCCGTCCATCTATCACAGCCAATTTGCTCCGAATCTACTAGATTGATTATAGGTTTTGTAAACTATTTCTTGTGATATACCTATTATTATGCTTATTGTAAGTTTTGAAGTTATTTAAGAAAAAGGGCGAAGATTGACCATTCCCCTCATCCGCCCCTTATCTACGAAACTATTAAGCCTAAAATTCTGAAAAAAAGAAGTTATATATAGATTACAGAAAAATCTATAACATGAAATAGAAATATTACTAATCTTTTTTAAAAAGTTATGGTACTTACTACTTGTCCGGTTTTTTGTGATAAGTAGTTACAATTTTCAAGTTTTTACTTAGAACCGAATAATATACTACTTTAACCCCTTATTGCCTCCATGTTACTGAGAACTTTCACTGGCAGATAGCCGACGTTATAAGGAGTAACCAAAGCTTTATTTTGGGATAATAACTAAAGCTCGCGCAAAAAAGAAAATAACTTAACTCCACGCGGACGAAGTCGAGGGCTGCAGCTAGTATCCAATAAAATTATAACGCCTAGTATCCAAAATTAAAAATTAGATTGCACGTGTAAATCTAAGCTTCTATTTTAATTCATAAAACTATAGTAAAGCTAGGAGAATAAGTACTAAGAGAAGTGTGAATGTATTGACCTTGGCCTGAGAAGACGAGCACTTGGCTGAAAGCGCCATTCTGCAGCTTGTCGTTGTTGTGTGCGTGTGCAGGAGCATGCACTGAGTTATGCAGGAGGGCAGCCAGTTTCTCACGCATCTCATCGCACATGCGGCAACTACACCTTTACGATTACCGCCGCGGCGCCGGCTTCTAATCAGTATATATTTGGGAGTGCAAGCCGAGATCACGTATTCTAAATTCAAAATAACACTTGTTACAAAATTTACACCCACAGTTCTGAATTCAATGTCAGGTTTATAGACACAACACTTCCATCTAATTTACTTTTGACTTAAGATACCACAATGTAAACGTAAGTACGTGACTTAGGCTGTAGGCATGTATTGCTTACGTATCCACTACAAGACCTTTGTGACATAAAACCGCTGTCAATACATTTTTTTTTGTAAAACTTTCTATAATAGAAAAAAATACTTTAATTGTAGAAACATAGAACATTCACAGTGTATTAATGTTAGGTTAGGTAAATTAATTTTATGTCATAGAAAAGCGATATAATATTATTAATTAAGCCGGGGTACGAATGTTACAAGATATTCTGTGAGCTAAAGCTACGAGATGTGAACTACGAACAGTAGCGCGGGGCGAACTGGCTATTCCGGGCTAGAGCGAACACGTGGGAGCCGCCCGCCCTACCACCACGAGCCGCCCGCCCACCGATCAATGGCTACGAGATATGATGTCTCCGCGTAAACAGATCTCTACACGTCAATTTCACCGTATAATTATGAAATCAACTGAAATTGTTACGACTTTCTGACCTTGAGGTGATTGCGTGTATTACTTGACTGTTGATATTTGACTGTTCATATTATGACATTTCACACATAAAAGATTTGTTTAACATTTTTTAATAATAGTAATATTAAGCCATTCTGATGTGTATTTTAGCACTTGATATGCTCAGCTACGAGAACAAATTATTTGTGAATGTGGATAAAGAGAAGTTTAATTTAGTAACAGTCAGTGCGATGGCTGGGACCCAGGTTCGAGTCCCGCTGGCACTAAACTTCTCTTTTTCCACATTCACAAATAATAAGCCAGCTTAAGTATCGATTTAAACACATTTTAATCGAGATGAGATTCTCACAAAAACAAGTAGGTAATCACGTGATTAAAGGAACACGTGATAAGTGAAAATAAGATAAAAAAAACTTGTTAATGTAAACACCGACGAATATAAATTTACGAGAGTTTACATGTTTCTTTAACAAAACAAGTAAAATGTAAAATACGGCACGATCCGTCAAATATATGACGCAAATGAAATCGTATTTCCACCTGATAAAGTAAGCATGAATATAAGGCTTCATAAATACAACCAGTTCCTGAAAAGTATCACTATGTATTTTTTATCACTATCAATTTCTGCGTTAGATCTTAAAGATAATATATATATTATGATGCTTGAAGATAAGGTTAAATCTGAGCTTTTAAATCAGCTGCGTACACTCTGTTGTACTTGTAGACAATTTTACAATTATTTTCAGTGTCAACTGTGATTTGTATCTGGTCATAACGAATCAGCGGCTCACCACGTTAGGTGGTAAGTGCGTATCATGTAGTTTATCAACACCAGTGGCAAAGTGAAGCCACTGCCTGGTTATAGTGTTCGTCACGAAACACCTCAGCAGAGCTTTAATCCAAATAGTACAAGAAAATGCCCAAAACAAACTATCTGGAATGAGTTCGTTCCCATTATTTCAGTAGATGTGTTTGCATTATTTCAGTAGATTAAAAACTTTATGTGACGATATCAACAGTTAAGGAGTCTATCTAAGTTTTGTGCGAGTGTTGTGGGTTTGATTTCTTGTGTGATCCACAAGTGGTTGTTCTGAGTTTGAGTGTACTCTGTGTCCGTGAGCTATATGTTTTTAAAGTCCCCCGCGATACAAGGATTATTAATTAGAGCAGGGTGTTATCTTAAAAAAACCAATAGGGGTTATCTAAGGATGTGTCAAATACCCAATAATACTGAAACAAGGTTTTACTCTGTATAGTGACGGACTAAGAATACAAATGGTGACACCATTTGTATTCTTTGAGCACTTCCCAATTGAACGTATTTACCAAAAATGTAAAGGGGACGATAAGTCAATAACTCTTGGAGCATAATCTATTTTTAATTGAAGTTGGTTGTTAGCGAAAAAGATCCTAAAGGAAAAGGTCCATGCAGGCGAAGTCGCGGGCGACAGCTACTATCACATAAATGGCAGGTACAAAAATGTAAGAAAAAAAGGTATTTTTGTGTATTCCGTCACACAATTCAGATCTAGCGTGTCGTAATCACGTATCCAGAGATTCCTTGGCACACGTTACAATTATCACAAATACCACCCGGGTGCCACGCTTCTTATAACAGAGAGGTGGAAATACATCGCATTCGAAATAAGTATCTGATGCAGCAATCGGCCTTAATACCGCTGAATAAAATGTATCGGTAGGAGGTAACAATTGTAAGTTATCGTTTTGACGCTGACATAATTAGGTGTAACTTGTATTATATAACGGTCTGTGAAAATAACGTGGGGATTCATAATAATAAGATGATCAAAGTATAAATTATTTGTGAATAAGGAAAAAGAGATTTTCAGTAGGAGCGGGAAACGAACCCGCGTTTTTTTCAATCCGGGGAAGTGCTCTAAGCCACTGAGCTATCCTACCGATCTTTCGATCATCCCAATCTCCTAACATCTGTCTTACGACCATCCACTTCCCGCTCCCACTGAAAATCTCTTTTTCCTTATTCTCAAATAATTTATACTTTAAAAAGTAGCGGAGCATGTCAAATGCTAAAAAATATATATCTAAAATAAGATGATCATTTTGATCTATATTTTAGCACTTGACATGCTCAGCTACTTTAAATTACAAATTATTTGTGAATGAGAAAAAAGAGAACTTTAGTGCGAGCGAGAACCGAACTTAGAGCACTTCCCCGGATTGGAAGAGACGCAGGTTCGATTTTCGCTCGCACTTAAGTTCTTTTTTTCCTCATTTACAAATAATTTGTACAATAAGATGATCATTATTAATAATTTATTAGTTGTATTTTGGTCTGCATTTTTTCTTCTTCGTCATAGCTTTATCCCAAAATAGAAATAGATCTGAAAAAAATGCTAACCCACGGGAGCTACCTATTTTTCCGGTATAAAAAATTGTCTGTCCTTTTTTGGGTTCTAAACTATATGTTAGCTTTTGATGTGAAAACATATAATGCGGAGGGAGAGTAAAACAGACTGTCTGACCGTCGCCACGCCAATTTATTTAATTGATTTTGTAGCCATCTGTTGACAAAAGCATCTAACTATGAAGTATGATGTCAAACAATAATCAGTTTTAATTCGTCTATAGCTAACGAGAGGGCGCTTACGAAGAATTAAATAAGACTAATAGAACAATTTTTGAAGAAAGAAAGAAAATCGATGTTTTCACATCTGCGAGACATCCCGTGACAGCTCATTTTTTGTAATGGTTGACAGAGTAGAAAGCGCTGAAAGCTTAACAAACAAACAAACACACTTTCGCATTTATAGTATTACTAAGAATAGCCGTAAAACCTTATCACAGAATAACGACGTACATTAGTTATTGTCGCAGTTGCGTTTCGTTCAGCGAGTGAGAGCGCAGGAAGGTAAAACGCCCTCGTCATTTCCACTTTATCACCCTTCCTCTCCACCTCCATTTCGACCTTCCCCTCTATCTCCTGTTTCTCACCACAAGTTTGACAAAGTGCGAGTAATGATTCTAGTGTTCTTAGAGTCTATTAGGCCATGATGACCACTTCATCAACAAACCTTTTTGCCTAGTAAGGCAGATAACAAAATCCTAATAACAGCACTGTAAATGCTTCAAATAACACTTTGTATACATTGAATTAATTAACACAACTACGTTAATGCCAATTTGTAGAATTTGGATACATGAACTAGTTCAAAATCACTAGTAGTCTCGCAACAAAGTGGTTAATTAGCAGCTGTCAACTACAACCAATTTATTCTACAACACATTGATTATAACATAATTTCATGAATAAATCACTTGGCAAATTACCAATGCTATACTAATCATTTTACCCGTAATTTTTAGACGTAAAATGAACACTGATCATTATCGTGACTCAATATAGCGAAACTTTGAATAGTGAAGACTTATTACTTAAATAAACCTTACAAATGACAAAATACATGAATTCTATATTCAAATGTGTACTCTTACCAAATAAATAACTTTCAAAGAGGTCCAATAGCTTCATAAAGAGTGCTAATGAACTTTCCTTTAGTTTAGACTGAAACTCTAGCAGACATAGTGTCGCCTGCGTCTCGA
The DNA here is from genome assembly GCA_948253155.1 of Leucoma salicis. Classification (NCBI taxonomy): domain Eukaryota; kingdom Metazoa; phylum Arthropoda; class Insecta; order Lepidoptera; family Erebidae; genus Leucoma; species Leucoma salicis. The sequence continues at coordinate 18,233,722 of OX411805.1, forward strand.
GCGCCCTTCATGTGACCTTCGTGAATTTTGTCACAAGAGAATGAAAAGCCACGCGTGTCATTACCCTCAATAAAGAGCCCAATATATATTTCGGGTACAATGATATCCAATATAAAAAATAAAAAGAGTAGCGTTAGCTACTACACTATATGCGGGCTAAAGTAACAATAAAATATATTGGTATCCAGGAGATGCAGGTTCAAATCCTGCTCGTGACTGTTATTTTCGATTTCACATTTTTCACTTTGTGTTTAATGTATAGTGCTAAGCATGTCAAATGCTAAAAATATATATAAAAATATCTAAATACGTATACGATGTCTATCGCACTTTACTTGATTTTCTAGTATCCTGACGTTTCCAATACTTTATACAAGATTGATGCCTGCAATGATCCTAAGAATTATTTATAATATGAATTATTAAATGTGAATATTTCCCAACCAATAATAATACACATTTTTTTCAACTTAACGATAACTTGAATTTGATGTTTACCTGGTGCATGAGATAATCCAAAAGAAAATATATATCTACAGGTCTACTTAAAAAATCTACTTATAAAAAAATGAGGTTGTAGCCGAGTTGTGTAGTTGCAGTTTGATCGACGGGCAAGGTTAAGTAGTGCGCGGTCGCCTAGGAATTAGATGGGTGACCAAAAAGTGATAAGTACTCATTTATGGTCACTTGAGCTCGTCTGTGCTTCGAAAAACACGTGAAGCTGTGGGTTCCAGCTGTCAAATAACATCCTGGAAGTCGTTACAGGTTGTTAGTACTGAATAAAAAATCTGTCTCCGGTCTTGTTGGAAGATCGCTAGTTGGGTCATGGAGGACGGATAGGCAGTCCCTTCATGTATCAGCTAAAACCGATAAGATCGGAAGCCGACCCTTCAAAAGTTAATAAGGCTGAGATGATGACTCTTAAAAATAATTCTCCTAATCTAGCAGATATTTGTTAAAATACCACCAGTCCTGAATATTCGAGAAACACAGCTTAGCTTAGAACCAAGGTTTACGGTTTTCTATTGGAGACTAATAGAGACAATTTGTCTGCGTTTCTAAAAAATAGTCGTAGTAAGTAGATAGGTATAAAGTAATGAGAGCACTACATAATCATAGTATAACAGTATTTATTCTGTGGTATAACAAATTAATTTCCGGCATCATATTATGATGAATAAATTTTTCTACTTCAAAAGATTCATGAAGACAAATCACACGAAACCTTTCTTGAATAAATATCTAAATGAGAAATTACAGTGAAAACCCTTCCAAAATTCATTGTGTGGTTTTAAAAGAATTATGCGGAGCAACAGCCAGATGTGTACAGAGACTTTATTTTGTATTATTCATAGATATAGACACATATAGGAAATAATTCCTGAATCTTAGCAACTTATACCATAAATATAAAACGATCTTTTTTAATAATGCCGGCATCCCATAACCAATTTTAGACTAATTTGTCACTCGTAAGAAACACCTTAACGCCTGACAAAAAAAAAATAATGCATTGAACAGTACGCAGAAATATAATAATAACACACAACTTTATGCAAAATATTGCAAAGTAATAGCACACCCTTACAGTCTCTCATCATGTTTAGAGACAAACTCTTCATATCTACCCAAAAGTATTGTTGGATACTATTTTCAGTGAAAAAAATCCTTCATCATCGTTTCTTACACCATAAAGCATTCACGAAAGTAGGTTATGTAAATGTTGATTTCGTCTCCCGTGTCACAGAAATAGTGGTAAGAAATTTGGCAAGCCACATTGTTTGTGACACAAGAGATTGATCCCAATCGAACAGTAAGATGCCTTAATTTATTCGGCTTCCAGATCTGCATCTATATAATTATAGGTACCATGTACAATAATAGGTGAGTAACGAATATCGTCCATGGTAACGTGACCCCTCTATTCTTTAAGACGGATGTCGTATGAGGCTACAAACGGAAGACCTTGACCTTTTATAAAGCCATGCCATCAAATGATGCTAGTCATCGTCTATCATTACATTTCGACTGATAATTACTTTGAGGGGAATTTACAATAACCAAACTAATAACATTAATAGGTACTCTTTGTGAGAAGAACCGAACTCAGACAAGAATATACGCTTAAGCAGTCTCAATATGTAAATCAACAAAACGTGACACAGATAAACTTCATAAAAATAACGAGTGTTCATTAATCAGCATTTATTGCTATCCTATATAAAAAGGCTTTATGCATACTTGCAAAAGTATAAAGCTGACTCTGTCACAAAATACATTAATTGATAAAACGAATAAATCGTAACCTCTATTATAGTATTGGACGTATGTAATGTGATAGAGGGCGATGTCTTCAATATACCTATCATAATGACCTCTATATCTAAAAGCCTTCAGCGTTATCGAATAATGTACTCGTATAGCATATAAATATTATTGCATAGATTGACTACTACAACATCACAGTTATTGACTTCAGGATCCTATTTAGATACAACAGAAGTATGATTTATGAAGGATATAGGAACGAACGAGCGACATTGTTTATTTAATGCATTTTGGATCGATTACACGTTTAGATTAGTTATAATAGAGTTATTAACAAACGAACAACGATACATCAGCACGACTATTTTGTAACATCGATCCTTTGCGAAAAGAATTGGTACTCTGCGTGGGTATTCATTGTAATTTCATAATTGCAACTTATATTATAAATTTTGGCGCCTAGAGTTATTGTAGAAGAAGAATATAGGTACGAACGGTACAATTATTAATTATAAAAAATATAAAAGCTGTATCGTCAATTTTGACGGGCCTCGTGGCGTAGTCGGTAGTGTAACCGACTTCCGTGCACGAGGTCATGGGTTCGATTCCCACTCAGGACAATTATTTGTGTGATGCACACATATATTTGTACTGCGTCTGGGTGTTCTATATCTATTATATATATGTATTTATAAAAAAAAAATAGACGTCGCGGGACGTCTACCATATGTGAAAACATCGAAATTATTTTGTAGAAATAAAATGATCATAACTTGACAAAGTACTCCTCAAGACGAATCAAACGAGTATAAACGCGATAGGGTCGACTCATAACAGAATTACTGCACCTTCCAGCTCCATCATCTGAGCCTGGATACCATCTAAAGACAAAGTACTCGTCAATACAATGTGTCACAGAAATAGTGGTAAGAAATTTGGCAAGCCACATTGTTTGTGACACAAGAGATTGATCCCAATCGAACAGTAAGATGCCTTAATTTTTTCGGCTTCCAGATCTGCATCTATATAATTATACCTGTTAGGGAAGTTCTGGATTTGGCAAAAGCTAGTGAACGCGTGATCGTATGCGGAGACTTGAATGGATGGGTTGGGACCAAGCGTCCAGACTTCGAGGACGTGCTTGGTTCATTTGGTGATAAGAGAGCGAATGATGCAGGTAGGGTCATTGCGGATGTATGTATGGAGAGAAACCTTATTGTGTCAAACACATTTTTTCAACATAAGGACATCCATATGTATACATGGAGAAGGAATGAACAGAGAAGTATGATAGATTTAATTCTGGTAGACAGTCGCCTCCGAAGTAAAATTCTGGATACAAGAGCCTACAGGTGTCCCACTGTCGACACGGACCACTATCTCGTTATTGCGAGATTTAGAGGTCTGTTCAGAAAGTGGAGACACTGGCGAGAGCGTGTCCACTTCGGAGGGCTTGAAAGAATAAAGAATGAAAAGTTGCAAGAAGAGAATGTAAGAGCAAAGTATGTAGAGGGTATCCGTGAACGGCTGGCAATGGCAAGTCAGCCGGGATCTGACATAGAAGAATGCTGGAGAGTATTGAAAGATAGTATGGTAGATACAGCGAAAGAAGTATGTGGATGCTCAAAGAAGCATAGGAAAGTAAAAGGTGATGCATGGTAGGATACAGAAGTAGCAGCTTCCGTAGACCAAAAGAAGAAAGCGTGGCTGGATTATGTATCTTCTTTGAACCTGAGTGCAAGTATGAAAGAACAGAAGAAAGAAATATACCGGCAACGTAAGAATGACACCAAAGCCTTAGTGAAAGAGAAGCGTGATAGAGCAAATATGATTGCAGAAGAAAGGCTGACCAAAAACTTCGAAAGCAACACCAAACTTTTCTGGAGGGAGGTGAAGAAATCACGGATTGGCTGGTCAGCTTTCAGAATGAATAAAATAAGATCTAAAGGTGGAGACATTCTTACGCAAACACAAGATGTGTTAAGCCGATGGAGTGAATATTTTGGAGATATGTATGCGGATGTTCAGGGTGATCCTGGTGCCACATGTGATCTAACAGATCAGCATTCGGTACCGGCATCCTCTGATGACATTAGTATGGATGAAGTTGAATGGGTGATTAGAAGTTTGAAAAATGGTAAGGCAACGGGTATTGATAGGCTGTCTGCTGAGATGATCAAGCTTGGAGGCTCATGTGTCTGGGAACCCTTCCTGATGCTTCTCAATTTATGTTGAAGCTCAGGAATGGTTCCCAAGGACTGGAGAAGCGCAGTCATCGTGCCCTTGTTTAAAAACAAGGGTTCACGTTATGACTGTGCAAACTACAGAGCCATAAGCTTGACCAGTTTGGCAGCCAAAGTGTATGGTAAGATTATTGAAAGGAGAATGAGGATGGTGTCTGATGAATTTTTGTGTGAGGCACAAGGAGGTTTCAGGTGTGGACGAGGATGCATGAATCAAGTGTTTTCTCTGCGCAACATTGTGGAGAAGCATCTGGCTGCAGGCCAGAGGGTTTTCTGCAGTTTTGTGGATTTGGAGAAAGCATTTGACACTGTTGTACGAAAGGAACTTTGGGACATTTTGCTGGAATATGGTATTAGCGGTAGACTGCTACAAGCGGTGCAGTCCAACTACATGGACTGCAGAGCTTGTGTGCGGCTGGATGATGGAATGTCACCCTGGTTTGACGTCAATGTCGGCGTTAAACAGGGCTGCGTTCTATCAGCCAGACTGTTTATTATATATATGGATAAATGTCTACAAAGGTTGAATGAAATGAATGTGGGAGTTCAGATGGGCGACTCAGTGGTTAACTCGCTGCTATATGCAGACGATGCGATCCTATTAGCGCAGTCTGCGACTGACCTGCAAACCCTAGTCGACGTAATGGCAGAAGAATGTAAGAAAAGGGGCCTACGTGTAAGCAAAACCAAAGTAATGGTTTTTGAAAGAGAAGAAGCCAGAACAGATGTTAGAGTAGCAATAGGAAATGGTGTGCTAGAACAAGTGGATGAATTTGTATATCTTGGATGTGGATTCAGTCGGGATGGAAGGTACACCACTGATGTAGAAAGAAGAGTGAATGCGGGAAATAGAGTGAACGGAGCATTGGGACAACTTCTCGGCAGCCATCACCTCAGCCAGAAGGCACGTATCGCAATACACAACGCAGTGCTTGTCCCAACGTTATTATATGGAAGCGAGAGTTGGGTATATAAAAAGGAGCATGAGAGCAAAATGAATGCGGTCGAAATGCGATCTCTGCGGAGAATCTGTGGAGTGAGGCTGACTGACCGCATTCGTAACAATGACGTAAGAGAGCGAGTAGGTATGAAAGAGAGTATTGGTGTAAAGGTGCGAAAGGGAATGCTCCGATGGTTCGGACATGTGGAAAGAATGCCGGACAAGTGACTGGCTAAGAAGATATACAATGCGAAAGTGGAAGGATGTAGGTACAGGGGGAGACCGAGACTTACCTACCTAAACCAAATTAGTCATGTGTTGAATGAAGGTGGAGTCAGGAGTCTCCGAAATCAGCAAGCGTGTATGAAGAGAGTTATGAATGTTGAGGAAGCGAGAGATGTATGCAAGAATAGAGCCTCTTGGCACTCTGTTCTCTCTGCCTACCCCGCAAGGGAAATGGCGTGATGATAAGTAAGTAAGTAAGTACTCGTCAAGACGAATCAAATGATTTCAAACTCGATGGGGTTGCGTCTTTTTATTACAGAGTTACTGTGGCCACCTTACAGCTCCATCATCAGACCATATCAGATATTATCTAGGACTGAAGTACTAGTCAAGACATTTCAAACGTGCCCTAACTCGATAGAGTTGCGCCATTTAATTTCAGAGTTTCGCATGGCCACCTTCCAGCTCCATCATCAGACCCTGGATACCATCTAAAGACAAAGTACTCGTCAAGACGAATCATACGAACCCAAACTTGATGGGGTTGCGCCATTTCATTGTAGAGTTCCTATGTCCACCTTCCAGCTCCATCATCAGATCAGCTCTATGTCATCATAATATTGAATTGTCACGCGATATACAGATGCGTGTAAAATTTGAGATTAATCGGAAATCGGGAAGTGTATCAAATCTAACTTGCAAGATTTGAACGGGACAAGTACAATACAAGCGTCGCCACGCTAACAGCCGATTTTACCCTCCCTCCGCATTAGTTGTTTCACATCAAAAAAAGTAATATATGTATTATATCCGTAATCTGGTACCCATAGCACAAGCATTAAGCTTAGTTTGGGACCAGAGGACGTTGTGTGAAAATGTCCGTGAATATTTATTATTATTTATTATTTCATCACGGCCTTTTAGGAATATATACCCAGTAACTGGACTGTATAATACATGGCAACTATAGTATGTAATATACAAAAGCTAGTTACATACATATTCTTGAAAATACCTTGCAATATATGCCCACCGCATTATAAAACCGCAGAAAAGGAGTCATGTTTCTGCATTCAGGACAAGCAAAATATATTACATGTTTGGTAGGTAACCTTATTTTAGCCAAGGCTAAGTAGAAAACATTTTACAAAATAGTCAATATTTAATTTAAAACTGCATATTTACATACGTTCATATTCCTGTTTTATTAGGACTTTTTAATGCCAAACAGTCCTTAGATTTATAAACCTTTGAAATATTTTTGACAAATAGGTATAGTAAAATGTAATCATAATTATATAAGTATAAGGATTTATTAGTTAAGTATATTTCACATGGGGAACACAGAACATTTGCATAAAATATTTATTTTCTTTTCTACAATCGCCAATCTCTAACCCTCATTTGCTAACCCCTACTCCTTTATGTCTCAGTGGCCTTAGCTCTATAACCTTATCTATATAAATAAAATGATAGAAATCTGCCGTTGAGCGGTGAAATCACCGAAAAACTACTGCTTAGATTTCAACTAAGTTTTTTGTCTACTGACTATTTTTGGGCTATATTTGGCCCTTATCTAAATTACAGCGATATCTTCATCTATATTGTTATAAAGCTGTAACAGAGCTGTGTCCGTACATACGTTGTCTGTTTATTCGTTCACCATCACGCAAAAACTACTAAACGGATTTTGATGCAAGTTTTTTTTTATTTGATAGCTCTTAATTAGACTTAAAAACTGGTATACATTTTATCCCGCTACTATATCGCGAACCTGAGATATAACATAAAAACTAGCTTTTGGCTGCGGCGGAGCCGCTGGCAAAGGCTAGTTTAATATAAAGTCATTAAAGTCTTAAGAAGGAACGACTTTTATAAGCGCTAAGTGTTCAGTGATGTGTGTTTTCTTGTCGCGAAGACGTGGGAGAAAGGAAATATTTCTTCTACCTCTGCCTCATGATATTACGACGTACACGAATCGCAAGTATCAGTTAGTCTCTAATATGTTGCGTTATGACTCTTAAAGCGGGCTAGAAACAAATAACTAACGTTACGGTTAGCGTCGCACAAGCTCAATTCGCGATATTTAAAAAACACTATCGTTAAGTTTTTAATGACCATGTAATTAATTATTTGGTTGTTAATAACGCTCCTAAAGCAAATAATTTATGAAACTGTAATAAGAGTAGATTAATAAAAGCGATTAGTAAATTTTGCGCACTCTTGGCAAGGCCTATCACCAGCAGTGGACGTCAAAAAGCTGATGGATGAAAGAGTAAATTTGAATATTTGTTATTTGTGCAGTGCTGTGGTAGCCTAGCGATAAAACCATAAGAACTGCAAAGACATTAGTATCGTACGGCACAAAATTAATTCCAAAATTTTTTGAAATTATGTTAGCCTGTGAAGTCTGCCAACCCGCACTGGGGGGCAATCGTTCTCACTATAAAAGACCGTGCGCAATAGAACTTGAAACCAAAAATAATAATCGCTCGCATTCATGCTACTGTATGCTGAATAAGTGGATAATTATCTCACGATGATTTCCTTCATAGAGCAGTGATATATACATACATAGCATCACGCCTGTATCCCCAAAGGGTTAGGCTGAGGTGTATTACCACCGAAGGAATGTAACATAGTTCTAGTGGCCCGCCAACAAAGGCGGAGAGACGGCACACGGCGGGTTTCTTTAGTGGGTGAGGGCCCCACACTACCCTGTTCGTTGCCCCGAACTACGGGGTGTGCGGTTAGGTACATTTAAGCCTAAACAAAAAAAAAAAGGCTGTGGTGTATTTTACACACCCACGGTTCGTCAGCTATGTTTAAGTCCCACGTAATAGGGGGCGAGCCTATTGCCGTCTACGGGGCACATTTCTAAGGTCTGCTACTGAGTATTTTTCTTTTCGGGATCGAACCCGAGACCTCATGATACGCACAACATTTAGAAAATCTCGAGAAGTCCGAGGTGTGTGCTATGGGAGGATCTGTGACTGGGGATCGATCTCGATACCACTGTCTTTATAGTCCTTGGTTTAACCACTTGGCTATCACTCCATTCTCATACTGCATAATATTTTCTCAATCAAGAAACCAAAAAAGAAAGTTGGAAAGTTCCAGTTCTTTTTAAAGCATTGCAGAGAAAAGAAAGATCTTAATATATCTAAAATCTATATAATAATATACGTGTAAATTCTCTATTACAGTGTTTTTGCGCGATGAACTCCGAAGCTACTTATACATATAAAGGCTTTTTTTTTTTAAATGTGTTATTAATTCCAACTTATAATAGATAAGTAGTTTTTGTCCCGATTATTTCCTTCTTTTATTGCAAAATTAACGATAACAATAGTAAGTATTTTATTAATATATAATAATAGAACGAATTATACCTAAGTATGCCACAGCAGTGGTGGCCGGGAGGGCGGTCATCTGCTATGCGGATGACACGCTGGTCGTGGCCCGGGGTGGAAACTTCGAGGAAGCGGCGTTCCTGGCCACCTTAGGGACCTCGGAGGTGGTCAGGAGGATTGGGGCGCTGGGGCTTAGGGTGGCCCTGGACAAGTTGGAGGCCCTGGTTTTCCACGGGCCCCGACGTCGGCCACCTGCTGGCGCCTCGATCACTGTAGACAGGGTCCAAATTGAGGTGCAGGCCCAGATTAAGTATCTGGACCTGCGCTTTCGCGAGTGCGGCGGTGTCTCATCGGTGCGGCGTCCGCCCTTGCACGGCTCATGCCGAATATGGGCGGACCCAACAGTGCGTGCCGACGGCTTTGCGCGGGGGTGGTCCGGTCAATGGCGCTGTATGGCGCACCCGTGTGGGCCCTGGACGCACTGAACAGGGCTCTTCTGTGGAGGCCACAGAGAGTCGTTGCGTCCAGGGTCATACGTGGATACCGCACGGTGTCGACGGAGGCAGCCTGCGCGCTGGCCGGAATCCCCCCGTGGGGCCTGGAGGCGGAGGTGCTCGCCGAGGAGTATCGGCGGGCGTCGCGAGAGCGGGAGGGTGGCGGACGTCCCCTAACCAGGCAGGTGGCCAGGTGGCAGGGCGACGCCCGCCGAGCTGCCATGGCCAGATGGAGGGCGCAGTTGGAGGCGCCCCGGGCCGGTCTTTGGACCGTAGGGGCGCTCCATCCGGTGCTGGAAGAGTGGGCGGGGCGACGGCACGGATTCCTTACCTTCCGACTGGTGCAGGTGCTGTCGAGGCACGGTTGCTTCGGCAGATATCTGCACATAGTCGCAAGGAGGGAAGCGGCTCCGGGCTGTCACCACTGCAACTGTGACGAGGACACGGCGCGGCACACGCTCGAGTCGTGCCCGGCCTGAGCCGAGCAGCACCGCGAACTCGTCGCGGTTTTAGGGGGGGACCTCTCGCTGCCGAGCGTCGTCAGAGCGATGCTTGGCAGTGACAGGAATGGGGCCGCGGTCGCTGCCTTTTGCGAGGAGGTTATCTCGCGGAAGGAAGCGGCGGAGAGGGCTAGGGATGAGGATTCTTCCGCTGACCCAAACCGCCGCCAGCGACCGGGGCGGCGCAGGCGAAGGTACTTGCGCCTCATGCTGCCCTAGCGGAGGCTGCGGGTGGATGGACCGGGGAACGTCCGCCACCCGCAAGGCCTCCCGCGAAGGTGCGAGGCTCCTCTGTGGATGCGTCGCTCAGTAGAGGGTACCCGAAAGGGTAAGCCACCGGCGGACCACCGAAGGAATGTAACATAGTTCCAGTGGCCTGCCTATAAAGGCGGAGAGACGGCACACGGCGGGTTTCTTTAGTGGGTGCAGGCCCCACACTACCCCTGGTCGTTGCTCCGAACGACGGGGTGTGCGGTTAGGAACAATTTCTCCCACCTTAATAAAAAAAAAGGGGTTGGCCGGGAGTCCTAGCTCTGTATGAATATTAAGTTCATTACCATTGATATAATAATTTCAATCTCTTTTTTATACCACAATGTTCGTCACACATATTTTGTTTTTTTTTATTAAAAGAAATAATTTACAAAATACAGTTTATGGAAGTAATTTTTACCTTAAATAAGTAATGATAACACAAAAAAAACCAGTAGATACATATAAACACTTAAGCGGAAGCTTAACATAGTGTCATACAATGATTACTTGACTATCTACATTAGATAAAACGACCGTATATTATACTGTATAGTAGATATAATAACAAAATGCCATCCTTACTAATCTAATATAATTGTAAAATAAATAAATATTCACGGTTAGGTACTTATCAAATGTCTTCTCTACGCTGATGACCAAGTTATACTTGCGTCATCGGCTACTGAGTTACTGGAGATGGTAACATTAATGAATCCTTGAAAAAGAAAGGAATGAAAGTGAATGTTGAGAAGACGAAAGTAATGGTTCTAGAGAGAGATAAATGCATGACCCCATGTGACATAGTGATTGAAGGAGTGAAGGTTCAACAAGTAAAAGAGTTTGTGTATCTGGGAACATTGTTTACGAGAGATGGGAAGTATGAAAAGGACATTGAAAGGAAAGTGAATGAAGGTAATCAGGTGAATGGGGCACTACACTCCTTTACAAGTACCTAGTCGGAAAGTGTCTGAAAAGGCGGGACTCGTCGTGCACAATGGAGTGTTAGTACCTACCAACTCTAATGTATAGAAGTGAAAGTTGGGTGTGGTAGAAGAAGAACGAGAGTAGAATAAATGCAGTGGAGATGAGAGCTCTAAGAAGTATGTGTGGTGTAACTTTGAAACATAGAGTAAGAAACAGTGTAGTAAGAGAAAGATGTGGTGTAAAAAAGATATAGTGAAAAAGATTGAGAAAGCAATGTTAAGGTGGTTTGGGCACGTAGAGAAGATGGATGAAAGCAGGATAACAAAAAATATATATTTTTGATCTATATTTTTTAGCATCTGACATGCTCCGCCACCTCTCAAAGTACAAACCATTTGTGAATAAGGAAAAAGAGATTTTTTGTACTAGCGGGAATCGAACCCGCGTCCCCTCCAATCCGGGGAAGTGCTCCAAGCCACCGAGCCACAGTACAGATCCTTCGATCATCCCAATCTCCCCATCACACTTGTCCTCACGACCAACGCCATCTATCGGAAGCATTTACATGCATTAAACCAATATAGTAAGTTTAATTTTGCAATTAAAATTCATACTATTTGATGGCGCGATTCTTTAAACATTTTTGATCTATATTTTTTAGCATCTGACATGCTCCGCCACCCCTCAAAGTACAAACAATTTGTGAATAAGGAAAAAGAGATTTTTTGTACTAGCGGGAATCGAACCCACGTCCCCTCCAATCCGGGGAAGTGCTCCAAGCCACCGAGCCACAGTACAGATCCTTCGATTATCCCAATCTCCCCATCGCACTTGTCCTTACGACCAACGCCATCTATCGGAAGCATTTACATGCATTAAACCAATATAGTAAGTTTTACTGTGGCTCGGTGGCTTGGAGCACTTCCCTGGATTGGAGGGGACGCGGGTTCGATTCCCGCTAGTACAAAAAATCTCTTATTCCTTATTCACAAATGGTTTGTACTTTGAAAAAAGATATATATGGCGAGCGTGATTGGTGCAGTTGGGAGGGGTAGACCTCGGTACGTTCTCTGACCAAATAATAGAAGTTCTTGAGAAAGGTCAGGTCAGAAGTACTCTTAACCGACGTGCATGTATGAGGAATATAATGACAGTGATTAAAGCAAAAAAGGTGAGCAAGAATCGTGGCAAGTGGAAATCCGTTGTCTCTGCCTACCCCCCTGGGGAAAAGGCGTGAGTCTATGTATGTATGTATGTAAATATTCACGGACATTTCACACAACGTCCTGTGGTCCCAAACTAAGCCTAACGCACAAGCGTTAACCTATGGGTACCAGATTACGGGTATAATAGGTACATATATATATATATACTTTTTTTTGTAAATACATAGGTATACTCGTATATGTATAATAGATAGAAAACAGCCAGTACAAATATCTGTGTTCATCACACAAATAATTGTCCTGAGTGAGAATCGAACCCATTACTTCGTGCACGAAAGTCGGTTACACTACCGACTACGCCACGAGGCACGTCAAAATAAAAAATATTAATGTGAGAGTGAGTTTTTTTTGAAGTGAAACTTCTTTATCGACGTATGGGAGAAATTTTATAGCAATGTAACGTTTTTCTGTTACGCGCCATCTTTATTGATGATTTTTTTTAAATATGGGTTGCATCCATCCATCCATCCATCAGCCTTTCATCGTCCACTGCTGGACATAGGCCTCCCCAAAATGGGAGTTTTACCATAATCGCCACGCTTGGCAGGCGGGTTGGCGATCGCAGTGGATGTTTTTAGTACACAGGGGAACGCTGTTGCCCGGTCCCCCGGTAATCCCTTAGTCGGCTTTTACGACTCCCACAGAAAGAGACAGGGTGAAGCTATTCTTGGTGCCGGCCTCACACGGCAAAAATATGGGTTACAAGACTAAATTCTCGAATTATGTTATTTATGTCTTTAAGGGAAAAAAAATCGTAATGATTATGTCTTTAAGGATAATTTTCAAGCTTTTATTTAACTTGTCCCGGTAAAATTTTGAAAGTTAAATTTTACACACTTTCCGGTTTCCCATTGAGCTGAAATTTTACACGCATATATATATTGCGTGACAATGTAATATTATGATGACATAAAGCTGATCTAATGATGGAGTTAGAAGGTGGCCATAAGAACTCTATAATGAAACGGCGCAACCTCATCGAGTTTGGACTCGTTTGATTCGTCTTGACGAGTACTTTGTATCTAGTTGGTATCCAGGGTCTGATGATGGAGCTGCAAAATGGCCACAGTAACTCTGTAATGAAATGACGTAACCCCATCGAGTTGGGACTCGTTTTATTCCTCTTGACGAGTACTTTGTCTTTGGATAGTATCCAGAGTCTGATAATGGGGCTGGAAGGTGGCAATAGGCACTCTTCTATAAAACGCCGTAATAATTCTAATATAATTAATGAAATGCTATAATAATCTTAGTAGCAATAAGGTGAAATAATTGTATTATTTGTATCCATGTCTATGATAATAAAAGCCTTTTGCTTAAACTTTATCTAATTTAGCTTTATTTAACCAATTTCTGTAAAGTTGTAAATAGTAGATCATTTTTCGAAAAATGATGTCATAAAGAAGTTTCACTTCTTACGTGTGTACACTAATACACACACACATAACTTTTTGTTGTTTGTTACGTCTTGACGCATGTCTACGTCCAATCATTACGAAATTTGGCATACCTACATAAAATCCGGAGTGCGAAGGAAAACATAGGCTACTGTTTTTCCCGCAAAAAAATAGGGTTCCTGTGGGATGGCTATTTTGTGAGGAAATTATTTTTTCTACAATATACCGTATTTAGATTAAAGGTGAGCTTTTAGTAGTTTTAGAAGGTTAAGAAAATATGAATGAATATCAATGAAAATGCCTGTAATTGTGGCGTACGATAAAGCATGTACCTACACTACCCGAAAAGCAGGGGCAAGGCCCTTTCGAAAAGCGTACAAGATTGCCTGAAAAGACAACCTAGGCCCACCAATTTTAGCGGTTTATCCAGCTCATGGACCAATTGGGTGGTCCGTCAGTGGGTGTCCGCTACAATGACCATAGGCTTAGACCACTCTATCCCGCTCCCTGACTATAGGTTTCTGCTCGCTACGACAGTATGTAATCTATACTATTATAAAACTGTAACAGAGCTGTGTCTGTACATTCAAGATATTTGAGAAAAAATGACTGTAATAGGCTATATAGGCGTGTCTAAACACAAAAGATTTTTTTTTAGATTTTTGTCTGTTTGTTTGTTCGCGCATCACACAAAAGCTACTGAACGGATTTTGATGCAACTTTTTTTATTTGAAAGGCCTTGATTAGACTTAAGAACTGGTAGACATTTTATCCCGCTACTATATCGGGAACCTGAGATATAAACGAAAAACTAGCTTTTGGCTGCGGCGAAGCCGCTGGCAAAGGCTAGTACTAAATATAATTATGTGCCGCGTGTGAAAAAATATAAAATATATATAGTTACCTAACAATAAAAGACTAAGCCCGCATCTCAAATTTTCAACACAAACTTTAGAGAATTGTAAACTATTTTTGTTTCTTGTCCCGCTTGAAACAAGGTTAACTAATTGATGCGTGAAAACAAAGTATGTAAATAAACTCAATTTGATTTCTTAACCGTTCTTACCCGTTCGGCAACAAATTACCTAGTAGACTATACAAATAACAAACACAATACGTCTAGACTTGTAACATATTATATTTATCAAGGTAAACGCGTATTTTTTGATGTGAAACATCTAATGCGGAGGGAGGGTAAAATCGGCTGTTAGCGTGGCGACGCTTTTATTGTACTTGTCCCGTTCAAATCTTGCAAGTTAAATTTGACACACTTCCCAGTTTCCGATTGAGCTTAAATTTTACACGCATGTGTATATCACGTGACAATGCAATTTTATGATGACCTGGAGCTGATCTGATGATGGAGCTGGAAGGTGAAACGGCGCAACCCCATCGAGTTTGGGCTCGTATGATTCGTCTTGAGGAGTACTTTGTTAAGTTATGATCATTTTATCTCTACAAAGTAATTTCGATGGTTTCACATCTGCTAGAGGTCCCACGACGTCTAGTTTTGACTTAGTTTACTTTTACAAAATTATTCACTCTATTGACTCACCAGATTTACTTTCTCAAACCAATTTTAATATTAAATTTAGAGCCCTTAGGTATAATGAGACAAATTGATTTACCCTTCAGATTTATAAAAATAACATTTCTTAGTAGGTACAACCCATTGACAAGGATTGCGCGACTATACAAACGAAATGGCAAAGGATAACAACAAATACATGGACATCATTCACAAGCTCAGCAGATTTAAGTTTAAATTGGAAAGACATCCTTCAAAGTACCTGGTACCCCATTAAGTCCGTTTGAGGCATCTAAGCGTTTTTTTTAAGGTGAGAAAAATGTACTTACTCGCACACGCCGTCTTTCGGGGCAACGAACAGGGTAGTGTGGGCCCTCACCCACTAAATAAACCTGCCGTGTGCCGTCTCTCCGCCTGTGTTGGCGGGCCAGTGGCACTATGTTGCATTACTTCAGTGGTGAGGCATCTAAGCCTGAATATACTAAAATAACAAAAGATATTTTGTACTAGCGGGAATCGAACCCGCGTCTTTTCCAATCCGGGGAAGTGATCTAAGCCACTGAGCTATAGTACTGATCTTTCGATCATCCCAATCTCCTTATCACATTTGTCTTTACACTCTCTTTCTTCTTCAAATCTCTTTTTCCTTATTCACAAATAATTTGTACTTTAAACAGTGGAGGAGCATATCAAATGCTAAAAAAATATAGATAAAAAAAAAGCGTATCTATATTTATTTTATTTTTTTGTTAATATAAGTTTATTTTAGCTGTGTGCATATTATTATACTTTTACGTTACAATCTAGAACCATACTTATTTGTAAGTTGTGTACTTTTAATTTTATTTAATGTAATGTATTTTTTGCATTACAATTAAATTTATAACAGAAAAAGAATAAAAAAGGTCTACATATTATCATAATTATGTAATTTATACAAATATGTGTAAATTATATATCATATAACACGCGTTCATCATCTAAAGGGGCTAGTACCTGTATATAATTTAATCTCTCGTTTAAAAGATTTATTTTAAGTTTAAACCTCACTTTTAGTAAATACAATAGAAAATAGACAGACCCATATTATAATTAAATACGACGTATGTTATTCTTGGTTTGCGCGCGATGTTGTGGACGGTGGAAAGTAAAATTAAAATACTCCAAACGCTTGTCCGTACGTGTGTATTATACGTACTCGTGCAACTATCAAATCAATATCAAGAAATCCATAGATAATTATTAGTAAGTAACTCCTAGTGCTAATTGACATGAAATTTGGCTGAAAACCTAAATGTTATCTAAAGTATAAAATCTAAATAGAGATTGCAGAATCTTTAACAGCATCACGAGAGCGAAATCTACTTGCTCCTAATCAATATATTTCACGCATGCGTAAGATGTCTTCTAGGTGTCTTCGGACATTCAGAAGCGTAGGCGTTTCAAATGTTAATACTATACTATATTTTATTAAAACAAATGTTTTGAAGGGAACTCGTACAATTATATTTCTCAAAATAGAACCAAGTTTGGATCAGGCGATCCAGACTTGGTCTGAGTTGCAAACCCTAACATTGTCAGTTTAATTGAAACGCCCTTCAAACTGATACAATTCAGCTCATATTTCGTTGAACTTATTAATAACAGAAAAACTATACAGTGATTACAAAAAGTATAAAAACCAAAATTATTTATGTTAGTATTTAACTGCCTCTGTGGTGCAGTGGTAGTGTGAGCGACTGCTGACCATGAGGTCTCGGGTTCGATCCCCGGGTCGGGCAGTGTTATTCAACTTTTACGTAAAAATAATAATTCTCAGTAGCAGCCCGGAGTTTGGAAATGTGCCCGGTAGACGGCAATAGGCTCGCCTCCTATTACGTGGGACTTAAACATAGCTGGTGTCGCTGGCGAACCGTCGGTGTCCAATACACCTCTGCCTACCTCTTCGGGGAATACAGGCGTGATGCTATGTTATTTTTATGTATTTAACACTTAATAAATAATTAAATTGTTATAGATTCATACCTTAGACTAATTGTCAAATAAAAAAAAAATACAGGTAAGCACAGGAGCGGAGCGGTAACCATGCACAAAACCAAGGTCTTCTGTTCTGTAGGCCACAGAAAATACCATCAGCATGATACATCATAGCAGTAAAATGTCTTCGCGTCGCTATGATTCTGCGGCAATCCTCAAAGGGATGGCCACTAGGATCATCACGCGATACCATACAATTTCTGAAAAGGCGGTGAATCATAGCATAGCCACGTGAAATCAAGGCGTAATGGTCTGAGCACCGCTAGTTCCTACTGGTGGAGTGGAAGGATCAACATGTGCGACTGAGCGCAGGGCTCGCGTCTTCGCGTCTATAGGGTTAGGAGTGGGAGGAGTATGAGGGTAAGTCCCGTTATGGATAAGTGGCTGGAGTGAAATTAATCTTGGTCTTGTGATTCTGCAACGTTAAGATCACATGAAAGAGACCAAGACTAAGCAAAAAAATCCAATTTCTCTGGACATTGCAGCTACAGTCAGCAATAAAATAATTCTCTCCCGCTAATGAAACCACCACCGACACGTGTGACAACTAATAGATACTAAATAATTGTTTATACTGATGCAATCAAGGGCTATCCATAAATTACGTCACACGTAAAGGGGTCAATGATGATTGTGTGTTAAAAAAACTTAGGATCTCTACCACTGACAGGGGTCCTAAGTTTCGTAATGTCACATTTCAAAATCTACTATATCTAAGTATTCAAATGCGATATTTGAACATTAACAAAAATCTTAATAATGTATCTAACTCTATCAGTATAAATATAAGGTTTAAATTGTTCAGATTCACTCTAAATCCTCGTGTCACGCGCCTACCGCGTGAGTCTTTTTATACACGCAGTGGGGCACCGTGATTTCATTGTTTCTATTTCATTCGACAGTTAATTTTTGCTGAGTGAACGACGTTGTTTTCTTATTTCTGCTATTTTGTGATTTTGAACTTTATGAAACAAGATTAAATTGGACAAAAATAATTTCTAGATGTAAAATTGCAAAAATTATGTAATGTTACAATAGGAAAGAGGAAAACTCACAAATGTGAACAGCTGTGACAAAGATCGGGGCGCCTCGGGTTTTTAAAAAATCACGAAAATCGTGTGACATCATTTATGGATGCCCCTTCATATGTCCGTTTTCAGTAAAACGTTTTGTGGGTATTTTTGAAAACGGACATTTACAGAAAAATCGTGACGCTTTAAGTTTTATATTTGGGATGGTGGGATATGATTGATGAGATGATGATGATGAGAAATTTTACATCATGAAAAGAGTAGGAATGTCTGAACTAGTCTCTCTATCTAATCGTCTGTCTGGCTAATCTCCGAAACGGCTGGACTGATTTTAACGGGACTTGCAGATGTTATAAGGATTAACTTATAAAAAGTTGCCTAACTAAAAATTACACGCGGCCGAAATCGCGGGCAGCAGCTAGTTCATCATAAATATAAAAGTGTTTATTTGTTAAGGTTTTATTTTCCGCAACTACTTGACCGATCTAACAGCGGTACCGTCCGGAGCCCACTAATAGACATAAGTACATACTTTTATTGGAGACGGGATTAATCAATATCTAAGTGTTACATGCAACTATGTAAAATACCTACCTACGTACATAATTTCTAATAGTCAGCGGTGGGCACACTAGGAATCAAACTCGAGAACTTTAGGTGGCAGTATTTGAGTCTGCCGATTCTGTTATATCATGGCGGCTAATATTCTACAGTAATATCGTATGCCGTCGTAAAATAACGCACGCGCTGTCAGCTAATTCCTAGAAATAATGTATTTACCACTAATCGGAACACACGAGTCGCGACACAATTAAATGTACTCGTAACTTTCATTGGATCAGATACTAAAATATACTGATATTACAATTAGTACCTACATATTGCACTTATTCAAAAATGCAGATTAGAACGGTTTCTTTGAAGCTATTATCAATACATATCATAAAAAAGGTTTATAAACGTGAATTACAACCTCTATAAATAATATAATCTGTATAAGTAAGCTGTATGTAATAAAGGAAGTAGGTACCTATATAGTATAATAATTGCTAAATCATTATCATTTATCCATAGCTAATTTCAAAATGTTGAATGACGAAATATTTAAAAAGAAGTATTATTTTATTATAGACACGGCGTCCTAAATTTATCTTACTGTAAACCCTTACAGTATGATTAATTTAGGGCGGCGTTGGGGTCTACCCAGACCCGTGCCCAATAGTGGGACAGTATTTATTAGGTTGAGAATAATGGCTGGTATAATAATAATATTCTCCAGATCGTAATTTTGATCACTGCGGCGAGTATCTACACTCACTTGCTATCTACTACTACTTACTACTAATCATCTCGCCATCTCCCTTGCAGGGTAGGTAGACAGAACAGACTGCCAAAAGGCTATATTCTTGCATACATCTCTCGCATTCTCAACATTCATAATTCTCTTCATACACGCTCGCTGGTTTCTGAATAACTTTTTAGAACAAATTATTTGTGAAAGTGGAAAAAGGGAACTTTACTCCGGGCAGGATCCGAACCTGCGTCCCATCCGATGCGGAGAAGTGCTCTATACCGTTAAGCTATTGCAGTTTTGTGACGATCTGCAGTCAGAATACTGCCGATCAGACACTACCGCTAGACCACCGAGTATACAAGCGCGGTGGTCTAGCTTCAATCATCATCAATCAGCCTATTGCAGTCCACTGCTGGACATAGGCCTCTCCTAACACGCGCTATTGCACACGGTCCTCCGCCTTCCGTATCCAGTCTGTCCCAGCGACCTTTTTGAGGTCGTCGGTCCACCTAGCTGGGGGCCGTCCTACCTTACGCTTACCAAGTCACGGTCTCCACTCTAGGACATGCTTGCTACATCGGCCGTCGGTCCTTCTGCAGATGTGACCAGCCCATTGCCACTTCAGCTTACTGAGCCTGCGAGCTATGTCGGTAACTTTAGTTCTATGTCGGATTACCTCATTACGAATTTCATCCTTCAAAGAAACGCCGAGCATAGCCCGCTCCATAGCCCGCTGCGCGACTTACAATTTGTGGACTAGTCCCACTGTGAGTGTCCACGTCTCGGCCCCGTAAGTCATGACAGGTAGGACGCATTGGTTGTAGACTTTAGTCTTCAGGCATTGCGGTAAAGGCGAAGAGAAGACGTGGCGTAGTTTGCCAAATGCTGCCCAACCCAACTGGATCCTCCGGTTGACTTCTTTCTCGAAGTCGTTTCTACCAAATTGGACAACTTGTCCAAGGTAGACATACTCCTGAACAACTTCGAGCATCGAACCATCGACGTAGATCGGCCCCGGCGCGACATGTTCATTAAACATGATCTTGGTTTTATCCAAGTTCATGCCGAGGCCGACGTCTCGAGAGGCTTCATTTAGGCTATGCAGCATTCTGCTTAACTGTTCCAGTGACTCTGCAACGATGACGATATTATCGGCAAACCGAAGGTGTGAGATGTATTCGCCGTTGATGTTAATGCCCCGCCCAGTCCAGTCCAGTGTCTTGAAGACGTCTTCGAGTGCATTGGTGAAGAGATTGGGGGATATTACATCCCCCTGTCTCACCCCTCGACGCAGCTCGATCGGGTTGGTCTTTTGGTCGTGGAGCTGAACGGTCATTGTGGCGGTATCATATAGACATCTCAGCACCTCGATATAGCGCCAATCGATGCGACACCGCTGCAGAGCATCCAAAACCGCCCAGGTTTCGATGGAGACGAAGGCTTTCTCGTAGTCCACGAAAGCCATACACAGCGGCTGATTATACTCTTCGGTCTTCTGTACAATCTGCCGAACAGTATGGATATCGTCTACGGTGCTGTAGCCTTTTCGAAACCCGGCTTGTTCCGGAGGCTGGAACTCGTCAAGTCTTCTGCCAAGTCGGTTTGTGAGTACCCTCGAGAACAACTTGTAAATGTGGCTCAGGAGTGAGACGGGCCTGTAGTTCTTCAGCAAGGTTTTGTCACCTTTTTTGAAGAACAGAACCACCGCACTCCCGCTCCACGCTTGGGGTGTTAAGCCCTGGTGGATGACGGAATTAAAGAGGCTCGCTAGCTCTTTTAGGATTGGAGTCCCGCCTGCTTTTAGGAGCTCAGTGGTGATTCCGTCATCACCTGGCGACTTATTGTTTTTGAGCTGCTCGAGAACCACTCTGACCTCGTCCTGGTTGACATCAGGGATGTCTTCTGTGTAATGGCGTGTCAGTGGGGCTCTGTGGTCGTTAGCGCTGGGTCTTGTAGGTTTAGTCATCCGTGATGAGTACAGGTTTTTGTAGAAACTCTCAATTTCCTTGAGTATCTTGAACCTGGAGGTCACGGTTTTGCCATCCGCAGTATTAAGTTTCGTCAGATGGGGTCTACCTAGCTGGTGAGTGAAAACTTTGGTGCCTCTGTTCTGTTCAATCGCAGCCGCGATGGCGCGGGTGTTGGAACATCGGAGGTCACGTCGCACCAGCTTCCGGATTTTCCGGTTGAGGTTTCTCCCATCCGGCGAAGACGCCTGCGTGGATGACATTTGCCGTCTCTGCCTCATAAGTTGGAGAGTCTCGAGTGAGAGTTTAGACCCTCTGTTACTGCTTTTTCCGGGAAAAACCCTTCGAGACACATCCTGTAGCGTTTTGACCACTGTGTCGGTTTTCTCGTTAACGTTGCCTTTGGTTTCCAGCAGGTCGAAACGATTGTGAAGCTCCAGTTGGAACTTTTCGGACCCCAAAGCTGTTTGAGGCGCAGTAGGTCTGAGAGTAGACCCCACCATGCGACGCCTTTCGGCCCTGAAGTCTATATTTAGAACGCCTCGAACAAGTCGGTGATCGCTGCCGGTATTAAACCTGTTGATTACGGAGACATCTCTAAATACAGACCTCCTGTCAGTCATGATGAAGTCTATCTCGTTCCTCGTCACAGCGTCGGGGCTCCGCCATGTCCACTTTCCATGAGGCTTCTTCTTAAAGAAAGAATTCATCAAGAAGAACCCCTGCGACTCCAGAAAATTGACCAGCATTTGCCCCCTGTGGTTTCGGCGCCCCACGCCGTGGAGTCCAATTTTCGTTTCGCCGCGTTCTTATACTCCCACTTTGGCATTGAAGTCCCCCATAATAACGCTGTAGTGAGCCTTGGTGGTACCATGTAATTCCTTGGCTATGTCTTCATACATGGCTTCGGCTATGTCGTCGCAGTATGTCGAGGTTGGCGCATATACCTGTATCACCTTTAGGGTGTACCTGTTAGTGATTTTAATTATGAGGTACGCTACCCGTGTCGACACACTGCTAACTTCCACAACGTTGCTAGTGAGAGCTTTGTTGACCAAGAAACCGACACCGTCGTCAGGTGATCGGCCCTCTCAGGGCGAGAGGGCCGATCACCTTCCCGAAAGTAGAATAGGTGGCCTGACTCAAGGGTTATCATGTCCTCACCTTGTCTTTGGACTTCGGATAACCCCAATATGTGCCAGTTTATGCGACCTAGTTCTACCTCGAGTTCAGTGAGGTGTTGGTCCAGCTGTAGAGAGCGTCCATTGTACGTAGCCAGGGTCAGGTGTTTTTGGTAGCCTTTTGTCGTAGCCCGGAGATTCTTCGCACCCCCTGCCCCGCTGTTACCGCGACTGCTACCGTGGCAGCGGGCAGCGGGACTACCGGGAACTGGAGGCCTTTGTATTAGGTGCCTTGATATGTTTAGAGGTTTAGGCCTACTATACCACGCTGGCCAGACGGGTTGGTATAGGGTTTGTTTCGAATTTTCCTTTTCTGGTCTTTGATTGGATGGCGTTTCTACCATTGGTGGACTCTTACCACCAGTCTAGCAAAAGTAAGGCTACTGGGGCACTCTAAGTTTTTCTTTCGCTTTCCGCCCAGTAAGGTCTAGCTTAAGGGACCCAGATATATATGAATGAATATTTTTGTTAGGCTTTATTATGTTATTTTAATGTCAATCATGTAAACAAATCCCATACACATCTTGACCACATACCACACGTTTCAGGCTTATTAACATACCGTACCAAGAACGCATGCCATTGGTTGCACGCAACAAAACAACTTTTGTTGTACGTCAGCGCCATAGCATTGTGGACTCAGCATATCAACTGCCAAGTGGCTGCTCATCATTTCAAAAAAAAAGGAAAAAAAAAATAAAACAATTATGAGTAAGAACTGCATTCATTTTGTTGTTCATTTCGGCATTTTTAAACCCCGCCGGAAAACAGGGGTGTTGGTGCAAGTTTGATCAACATGTATGTGTTGTGTCTGTATGTAGCACAGCCTAGCTCTTAAACTGGTGAACCAATTTGTATGCGATTTTTTTATTATTAAAAAGCATGTTTTCTTGCGGTGGTTCTTAGAGAACAGAAAAATGTCACCAAAGAAATCAGTATAGGCTTTATGACCTGTATTTTAATATAATTATTTGTGAAAGTGGAAATTTAAAACTTTAGTGCAAGCGGGATTCGAACCTGCATCCCTTCCAATCCGAAGAAGTGCTCTAGACCGCTAAGCCATCGCACTGACCGACGGTCATTTCCAATCTTCACATCACATTTCTCTTTACGACCCACGCCACCACATGAATGATGAATTTAAATTTTTCACATTCACAAATAATTTGTTCTTTATAGAACTAGGAGGGGATAGGGTACCCCGGCGCGACGACGCTTGAATCACAAAATATTTAACTAAGTATTTAAATATTAAAGATATATGACTAGGCCCAGAAATTTTATTTTTACCTTACATAGGCTTTTTAGGCCGTGTGGGGCCGGCTTTAGAATTGTCCCACCCCTCTCCACCCATGGGAGTCGTAAGAGCTGACTGAGGGAATACCGGGGGAGTGGGCAGCAGCACTTCTTCGAGTATTAACAACATCCACTGCGATCGCTAACCCGCCTGCCAAGCGTGGCGATTACGGCACTATCCCCCATTCTTGGGGAGGCCTATGTCCAGCAGTGGCCGTTAAAAGGCTGATGGATGGATGGATGGAGGTTTTTTTTTTGTAGGGAGGGTATTAAATTTTTATTATGAGAATTTGGAATACGCTCAGGGGAGTTATTATAACTGCCACAATAATAAATCGTTGAATTTGTGTGCAGACTAATCTAGAACTAATTACACATGGTGTTTCTTTAAATGGCCCGTCATGCCCCACAGGTCTTCTTTACTTGGTCCCGAATATGCCTTGTTTTGCAAATGCAATGTAGCAGCAGGTACATAAGGCTGTGTGAATAATAAGTTTACCCAAACAAAAAAAAATAACTACCCAAGTATTTTATACAGGTCATAAACAATTTAATCATTCTGAGGCAGAGCCATGTCGATAATACGCCATCTGCCGTGAAATTATAGCAGTAAACATCCCTATTCAGAGGCCCTAGAGAGTGCTAGTGTAGATACCTCAGAGTAGGAATAGAAGTTCACCCTATCTTTCTCTAAACTCTCACCCTGTCTTTGCAGCACTTGACTTACCGCGAGGCTATCACTGCATATGTATAATTGCAATAATATTCGTTATCAAATCTTTAATACCATAATTTAGAGTTAGCAAAATGATGCAATAATGTAATTGTTGATGTAATTTTTTATTAATCACCAAAATAAGCACTAAGTTCTCTTTTTCCTCATAATACCTACGTATGTCATACAATACATACAGTAATTTGTATTATAATTCAGAGTTCTGTAACTATAATAATAAAATGGTAGACCCCGTTGTGCCTCTACATTGAAAATATGTATCAAAAATGTAGAGGGGACGATTAGAGGAAGGGGACATTTATAACATAAAACAACGATATTTTTGTATGACTATTTGTTAGAGCAAATCTCTGAAATTATTGAACGGATTTTAATAAGGTTTACAAGGGTAGATAGAGCTTGGCTTTATTTACTTTTTTTTACTGCGAGTCTTCGTTAATTTACCTTATTCTAATACGAATAAATATATATCATCATTCTACACCTATATATTATTAGGAACAGATGTGACTTGGGAATCAAACGGCTTAGACTTTCATCAGTTTCCATAAAGTTAAAAAATTTACTGCCACTAAGAAGGTTTATTTTTCATATTCATAACCAATTCTTACATTATTGGATATTTAAATTATAGAATATGTAGAAATGCAGTCAAATAATCTCTGGCTTATGTCCAGAACGGATGCATCGTATTCAGATGGGACTTTCACTGGCAGGATAGCTGAAGTGCAACTTAGGCTACTTTTATTTTTGAAAAATAATTAGGGTACTGCACAAAAAAAAATAAACTAAATTCTACGCGGACGAAGTCGCGGGTAGCAGCTGATAAAGTATGACGTGCTGTCAAAATCACTGCGCTTAATTTCCGTTTATAATCAAACTAATAAATCTTAAATAAAGTACTTTATCTAAGGGTGGTATCCTCTAATTATTTGTAGTTGGCGGAATCGTCGTCACCAGCACGGCATCGCTTACCATAAAGAAGAATAGAATAAAATATTATATAGCCGGTCATAGTGGCTATCTTAGATAAAAAACCTATAGAGCCGTACTCAAGTACTCATGCTATTAGGGGTGCGTATCCAAAAAGTTGTGCTACGTTGCTAAACTAAAAAGATCGCTTAACTTTTTTAGCGTAGTTACCTGTTTGCTCTAAGACTAAGCTATAAAATCAAGTGAATCTATTGGTGGGTTTGAAACTGCGTAACAACGTGGCACATCCCTTGAGAAAAATCGCCCTTATGGTAGAGATCTTCGACTGTACCTGTTGTAAATTAAAGCATAATATCAGTATCTACTTACCTACGTGAAGTCAATGTAACCAGCTCTATGTGTGGAAGGTATAGACCCTCAATTAGAAGACAGGCTTAACTCAATATTCCATGTTGTGTTTCTACAATAAGTGTCCGAACTCAGTATTTACATCTATATTTATTCATAGATATTTGTGGATAACACATGTGTAACGTAACGTAACGAAGACTGTCTTCATTTAAACAAAAAAAAAGTATTAATTAAGCAGGTAACATTCTATTGAGCTCCAAGAATTATGGTGAAATCCATCAAGGTTAGCAGGAAAAACGATTGTAGTTTGATACGTCTATTGAAAATTACTTTCAAACACTCACCATTGCATGCATTCCGTGGCGGCTGTTCATGATGATGCATTGCTCGAAGCACCGTGTCACGTTTGAAGGATCGCACCCTTTCATGTCACAAACAAGACTGAATTGAATTTTACGAGCGTAAAAGCCGGCTGAAAGAGCGAGATCGTCACTTCCCCGCACCAATCCCCCCGCATGCGCAAACTGAAGTAAAGCCATTATTCTTCTGACAGCCAATACATTAATGAATGAGTCCAATGGAGTAGCTATTGAAGCCAAGTATCGCATAACAACGCCTGCGTTAATACAATACTCTTGTAATTATTACACGTTGATGTAGTAACTTCTATAGAAATATTCAGGGGCGCGGAAGCCCCTCAAAATAAGAATATAACGAACCAGCTCTAAGTATTGGTTGGCAGATAACTCCACATCAAGATTTTGTGTCATTCAAGACATTCGAATTTTGTAATGACTTTTTTATTACCACCTAGCTTTCCAGTGGTCCACCAATACAGGCGGAGAGATGGCACATGGCGGGTTTATTTAGTGGGTGAGGGCCCCCACACTACCATGTTCGTTGCTTCGAATGACGGGGTGTGGGGTTAGGTATATTGTTTCCCGCCTTAACAAAATAAACAGGTAGCTACTCGTCTCCACAGAATTAATATTAGGTACTTATATTTTCTTTCATATGGCAATGTATGCTTCTACAATAAAATTCCTAAAAATATCTAAAACAGCAATAAATAAATTAAAAATAAGTTAAAGCTGTTACAATTAGACTTTGTAATAAAGGCAAACATAAAGTTTCGGATTATCTTGAAGATAAAACAAAATGAGCTTGAGCTGCTCCTCATCATTAATTTTTTAACACTACAATGTGCAATTTTTTACAGCAATGGTATCTCGTGATTGTGCGATGTTTTAAGTACTTATACAATTTTTTTATAAAGCCTAACTGATTTCTTTGGTGACATTTTTTTGTGTTCATATGGCTGAATGTATCATACTTACCTAAAGGTCAAAGGTCAAAACCTGTAGCGGCGTCATGGTACGGGTCCCCCCTTCCCTCTAAAATGCAGGTAATGGCTGAGCCATGGGGCAGACTGGTAAAAAGGTGCTACTGTTGGTGTAACTAGTAGCTAAGTCTCCCTATCGTGGGCATGGATAGTGTCGTTGCGAGGATCAGTGCCTACTTTTATATAGTATTTTTTTTTAATACTGCTAGTCACTTCAAGCAGTGATAACCAAGGCCTACAATCGAGAGTATCAAGTTCGATCCCCAGTCCAAAGTCACGGCATACATCTATGATTTTTCGAGAATGTGTGTGTTGTTTTTTATTAATGCTCGGTAAAGAAAAACACCGTGAAGAAACCTGCATGCCTTTTTTTGTTAAGGTGGGAAAAATGTATCTAACCGCACACCCCGTCATTCGGTGTATTGAACGTGTAGTAGATGGTTTGGGGCTCTTTCAAATCCACCGTGTGGCATCTCTCCACATGTAAGAGCGGACCACTGGAACTGTACACCATTATTTTTAGAAATTTTTATATATATTTTTAGCATTTGACATGCTTAGTCATATACAGTAAACACAAAGTGAAAAATGTGAAATCGAAAATAAGAGTCGCGAGCGGGATTTGAGCCTGCAACTCCTGGATTGCTTTGCAAATTCAAAGCATCTGGATGGTATCCAGGAGATGCAGGTTCGTGCCTTCTGGGTGAGGTGGTAGCTGCCGAGAAGTAGTCCCAAGGCTCCGTTCGCTCTATTTTCCGCATGTACTCTTTTCTTTATATCAAAGACAGAAGAAAGAAATACCTAATTTATAAAAACGAACACACACAATGTGCCCGGTAGACGGCAATAGGCTCGCCCCTTATTACGTGGGACTTAAACATAACTGGCGAACCGTGGGTGTGTAATACACTTCTTTCTACCCCTTCGGGGAATACAGGCGTGAAGCTAGGTTTTTTTTATGACACACAGATACTAGTAAAGTCATTAAGTCCGCCATTGTAAAATTTAAAATGTACTTTGTTTTCTGTTTACATAAAGTTAACTAAATAAATAAATAAAGCAAGTATACAGAAAAAATAAGCCATTGTAGTCTAGTCAACAAGTGCCTTTAAGGCCAAAATTTTTACGCTGGCTCCTAAAAACATGGTTCCACAACCATCGTTGTCATTCGAATCGGAATCGCATGTGAAAAAATCGAATGTGAAAGTTTAAAAAAAAATCATATTATATCAATTTATTTTCGTATTTCACAATGTAATAGGTAGTAGGTAAAATAAAAATAAAAGAGTAACAATTATGGACCCTGTTGGGCACAGCGAGAAGTAGAAAAGAGGATGACGTAAAAGGTATGTTTGGTAATTATTTATATTGTTTATTGCTATTATATTATTTTTTGTTAATATAAAATTTATTGATCATTTTAAATATTATTCAAGATGCGCTCGCAAAAATTACAAAAGTTATAAACAATTAATTAAAAAAAGTGTGTTTGGTTTTTTGCTCTATATCTCAAAAACTATTTGAGATTTTTCAAATATATAAAAAGATTCAAAATATACCTCTGCCTACCCCTTCGCAAAAATTGCTATAATCTTAGCTATAATAATCCATAAGAAGCTGTATTTTGCCATCCCATCCATCCATCAGCCTTTCAACGGCCACTGCTGGACATAGGCCTCCCCAAGAGAACGCCACAACGAGCGGTCCTGTGCCGACCGCATCCAACGGCTCCCCGCAGCTTTGACCAGATCGTCGGTCCATCTGGTGGGGGGTATTTTGCCATATATGGTATTAATACTTGACGGGCCTCGTGGCGGTACCACAACCTCATTCACGGAAGTCGGTAGTGTAACCCACTTCCGTGAATGAGGTCGTGGGTTCGATCCCCACTCAGGACAATTATTTGTGTGACGAACACAGATATTTATACTGCGTCTGGGTGTTTTCTACCTATTATATGTATATATTTACAAAAAAAAGGTATGATATCTGATAAATGTATTATATCCGTAATCTGGTACCCATAGCACAAGTTTTAAGCTTAGTCCGACCAGAGGACGTTGTGTGAAAATGTCCGTGAATATTTATTTAAAATACAAATTTAGTTAGTATATAGCAGGTACGTAACTAAGTAGTAAATTTTTAAGAATACTTCGTGTCTTCGTTTTAAAAGACGACACTGCCCTAAGGAATAATCATTGTATCGCGGGAAACTTTACAAACATACAATTTCATGGACACAAAGTACACTCACACTCAGAACAACCATTCGTGGATCACACAAAGAGTTATCCTGTGTGGGAATCGAATCCACAACACTCAGCGGGAGGCCGGTATCTAAACCACTCCGCCGTCTGTGCAGTCACCTATAAGTTTTCTTTATATGTTGTATAAAGAATTTTGTGTAAATGAAAAATATTATTATCTAACAAAAAACAAATACACATTTTATTAATTAGCTTAGTAATACCCAAACACCAACTATTGGTTAGCCGAAAATTCTAGTTATGTCTTCTAGGAACCTGTGGGCCTAGCCAAGTTGCATTCCATGATCGCTAACGGTATAGAAAACTATTAAAATGTATGGGAAATTGATATCTTTAAGGATACCTATAACGCTAAATCACGTGACTTAACGTGAGAGATAGCAAATTTCCATACATTTTAATAGTTTTCTTGTTTATAATTTATAATACCCTAGGTCTAGTTAAAGCCCATCTTGAGTACTTGATACAAGTATGGGGGCAGGCTGCAAAAACAAATCAACTTCAGCTTCAAATAAGTGCTTTTTACTATATAGGTGAACTATTTGTAACATTTGATTATGCACCTCACGCTTTTTTACAATCATTATTTATTGTAATATTATTTACTACTTTTTAGTTCAACTAGCTATTTAAAGCGTGTTATTTTAGTTTTTTAAACTATAATTTATTTTCTTCTTTTTAGTCTCAAAATAGTATCAAAAGTACTGTTATTTAAAAGAAATAAAACCTACTTATGCCGTGATAATTTTCCTTTAAACTTTACCGGACGGACGGCTAAACTATAAGAGCCCCCCCACATTATGGCCACCAGTCGCCGCTACTAAACGCGACCACCAGTGGTTCAGCCAGACCACTCACGCCGCCACCAGTAGCAGCCACTGGTGGCTGGATGTGGCCTTCAGTGGCTGCCACTTGCGGCAGTTGCTCAAGTGTAGGAAAAGCCGGCGACTGTGGCTAAGTGTGCGCGCGAGTCTAACGACAAAACGCGGCCACTAGTAGCGAGCGCTCGCTCTAAGAGCCCCCGCACATTGAGCCACTAGAGGCGACCACACTAGAACCACTAGTGGCCGCCACAAGTTGCGGACGCGTTTCTCCATACATTTTGTTTAGCATCGGCGCACACCGAGCGGTTGAGTGGCCGCGTCCGAGCCACAAGCTGCGGGTGTCGACCGCGCTCGCTACTTGTGGCCGCGTTTTGTCGTTCGCCTCTGTCGAGTATGCCGTAAGTGGCAGCCTCTGAAAGCCGCATCCAGCCACCAGTGGCTGCCACTGGTGGCGGCGTGAGTGGTCTGACTGAACCACTGTTGGTCGCGTTTAGTGGCGACGACTGATGGCCCTAATGTGCGGAGGCTCTAAGGGTTCTTTATTGGCTACAGAATAGACATGGGTAACTCAGCAAAAATCCTTGCGTTAACTCAGTAACTCAGGCGCAGTTAACTGCACTGGCGCATTGCGTTAACTCAAAATTGCGCCATGGCGCAAAAAAATGAAACATTTTTCCCGAAAAAAAAAAAGGTTTAACTCCATTTAGGTATATTTCACGGAGTTGCAGTTTATAATAATGATATTTGAATTTCCCGGTCCTGGGCTATGCACCAACTCGTTTTTAAGAAGTGAGTTATAACACCCAGCGCAGTGAACTGAGTTAGCGCAACTGCGCGGCGCAGCGCAGTGTTACAAACATACAAACATACAGGTGAAGCTAATAAAAAGCGTGTAAAAAAAAAACAAAATTACTAAATCTACAACAATTATACACATACCAACTTGCCTTTTTGATTAGAAAAATACTAACAACTGCTATACATACACAAATCCTATTTAAACAAAAAACTCACAGATACAACACAAGAAATAAAAATAAATTAGATGTACCAACTATAAGAACCCAATACGGCCAAAAAAACATAACATTCGATGGCGTTATGTTATATAATAAATTGCTAGGACTCTTCAACCTTACAAATTTTTAAAAGAAAACTTAAAGATTATCTGTTGGATGCGTATGGTTGAACGCTTACCTACTGAGTAATTAAGTATTTATCTTTAAGTGAACAGGATTAAAACTGGGAGTGGTCACCGCTTAGTTAGAGGCATATTTAATCTAAATATGAAAGTCGCGAGGTCACGCTTGATGAAGTCTACGCTCCGACCAACACTTACTCAATACCAGAACCCCGAAAACTTTCAGGTTGAACTACAAAATCGCTTTCAATGCCTCGAGGAGTGCGATTCAGTGAGCGATATGAACAACAGGTTCGTGGAAACTGTCCAAGCGGTCGGGTCGACCTTTTTGTTTAACCAGTCGCGTCAATAGGACTCAAAAGCTTTTGGACCAAACTCTTAAGCTCATGGCGAGACGGACAGAAATGACGGTGCAGTCTTCGGCTGATTGGTCCAATCAGAGGCGACTAAACAGGCAGATCTCCAAGTCTATGCATGCGAGACATTCACCGATTTAATACCTTGCGTGTTAAAGAGGCGATAGAACGGAACCAAGGTTCCAAAGTGTTCGCAAGAGATCTGTTTGTTGGGAAAAGCCAGCTGACCAAGCTGAAGACCAATGATGGCACTGTTGTTCCTTCCAAAGATGAGATATTGAGAGAGGTCCACAAGTTCTATCGACAGTTATACAGATCCCAGAACCCTGTTGTCAGCTTGGTTCATGAGCCCAGATCCAAGCTAACTCGGCACTATACCGAAGATATCCCGAACGTCAGCCTGTACGATATCAGAATGGCTCTCAAACAACTAAAGGACGGAAAGGCACCGGGTGACGACGGAATTACTATAGAGCTTCTGAGGGTAGGCGGAAAGCTGGTCCTCAAAGCCCTCCAGAGGCTATTCAATACCATCGTTCTCGGGGGCGACGTTCCAGAGTCGTGGACCAGGAGCATGGTGGTGCTGTTCTTCAAGAACGGTGACAGAACCCTCTTGAAGAATTACAGACCCATCTCGCTCTTGAGCCACGTCTATAAGTTGTCTTCGAGGGTCATTACAAATTGACTCACGCGTAGGCTCGACGACTTCCAGCCTCCCGAATAAGCCGGTTTCCGAAAAGGCTATAGTACCATACATACGCTGCGCCAGATTATACAGAAGACCGAGGAGTATAATCGGCCTCTTTGTCTAGCATTTGTGGACTACGAGAAAGCCTTCGATTCGATCGAAACTTGGGCGGTGCTGCAGTCCCTTCAGCGGTGCCAAATTGACTATCGATACATCGAAGTGTTGAAGTGTTTGTATAGAAACGCCACTATGTCTGTCCGAGTTCAGGACAAGAGCACAAAACCGATCCAACTGCAGAAAGGTGTTAGACAGGGAGACGTGATGTCCCCGAAACTCTTCACCACTGCATTGAAAGATGTTTTCAAGCTCTTGGACTGGACCGGATTCGGCATCAACATAAATGGCGAATACATCACTCACCTTCGATTTGCATGATGATATCGTGGTCATGGAAGAATCGCTGGAGGACCTTGGTACCATGCTCAATGACCTCAGCTGTGTCTCCCGACTAGTGGGTCTAGAAATGAACCTGGACAAGACGAAAGTCATGTCTAATGTCTATGTCATTTCAGCACCGGTCCTGGTCGGGAGTGCGCTTCTAGAAGTTGTCGACCACTATGTATACCTGGGACAAACTGTCCAGTTAGGTAGACACAACTTCGAGAGAGAGGTCGATCGACGAATCCAGCTCGGCAGGGCAGCGTTCGGGAAGCTGAGGGAGATCTTCTTGTTTAATATTCCACAGTGTCTGAAGACGAAGGTCTACGACCAGTGTGTGTTACCAGTGATGACTTACGGCACAGAGGCGTGGTCATGTTGGCCTTATATCAAGGCTTAAAGTCGCTCAACGTGTTATGGAGCGGGCTATGCTTGGATGGATGGAACAGTGTGTGTTCTTTGATAAATAAAGTATCTTTAAACCCAAATTCTGTGGAACCTTAGGTAGGTTCTTAAGTTAGAAATGAGAACACACATAAAAAGAAAACCCTAAACTTTTGAATTAAGAAAAAATTTAGAATCATATTGTGTTCAAAGATATTGTAAAATTGCGTCTCAAGGGAGATATGTACAGGCTATAATAACATTTACTATACAATTTATGAACAGCTGTGTTCAAAAATGAGGAATGATAAAGATCGGGTATCACCAGACAGTGTCGGTTCCCCCGGACATTCTAAGTTTTGAGTTTCCTAATTTTATTTTAACAAATTACGATAGCTGAAGATAGATGAACTTCATATAGGTACCTGGTACGAAAATAAAATGAAATACTTTGGAAAATCCAAAAGTGCACGCCTCATAATCTTCATTTTTCACAATAAAATTGATTATTTGATAAGTAACTAATAATGTATTGGTCTTACTAAGTAGTTTTAAATAAATCACATAGATAGCGCTAATTGCAAAAAGTACTAATGTGGGTTTCATATCTTACGCCATCTAACGTAAAGTTTAAGAAGTACTTCTATATTATAGAATTTCAAACTTTCATGGTCACTTATAATTCTAAACGTTTTTACGGGATTTATACCATGTAAATTTTTACTTACGAGTTTCCGATATTTCGGCACTGTTGCAAGCGCCATGATCACGGAACAACTGAAGTCCTTGCGGGTGGGAATAGTTTTTATTATTCTGCGGTTAGAAATATCGGTCTACCCGCTTTCTCACTCGTTTATGACACGCAACACTATCTATGGAACCACTACCACTGGTCTCACTCACGTATCGAGCTCGATCACGACACACAACACTTACGGTGTCGACCCTGGTTTTTGAGGTGTTTTTCTTCTTCTTTGTACATAGACGAATCACGGGACGCCAGGTGCTAGATAATTGAAAACCATCTTCACGGTTGAAATTTTTGTATTTCGTGATTTCAATGGCTTCTCTCACCAATCTGGGTATATAGTGGCGTTCTGTCGAAAGTATCTGAGGATTATGTAAATTCTCGATGTAGTGACTCGTTCCTGCCTCCAAAAGGTGTTGTGCTATCGCCGATTTTCCTGGGTCATTGTTTTTATAAGCCCTAATGTGTTCTTTCATTCGACATGCTACAGTACGCTTAGTTTGGCCAATGTATGAACTTCCACAGCTACAGTCCACTTTGTACACGCCTGGTCTTTCCAATGGGAAATAATCTTTCGGTGTGCGCAATAGCTGGGAAATCTTTTTTAAAGGAGTGAAAATCGTTTTTACTGAATACTTATTTAAAATATTTGCGACCTTATCTGTCACTCCTTTAACATATGGTAAATAAGCCGGCTGTCGTTCTACCTGAATGGGTCTTGCCTTCGTTTTTTGTCGTGGTGGAGGGAGCTGTCCTTTATAACCATTCCTCCGTAGAACTGCGCTTACATGTTGTAGTTCATCCGTGACATGTTCCTTGTCACACAAATTATATGCGCGGTTGGTGAGAGACGTCACTACAGAGTTTAGGTGTCGAGGGTGGTGATGCGAGTCAGCGTGCAAATAGCGGTCTGTGTGAGTTGGTTTCCTAAATACTGAGTGACTGAATGAACCGTCCTCTCGGACTCCTACTTTGATATCGAGAAATGCTATGCTGCGGTTTTTCTCTATTTCATACGTGAACCGCATTTTGTCGTGTATGTTGTTCAAGTGTGTGACATATTCTTTAACGACTCCTTCATCGCCTTTTATTATAGAGAATACGTCGTCGACGTATCTTTTCCAAAGTTTAATTTGGCGTGGGGCGGTGGTGATGGCTATCTTTTCAAAATGTTCCATCCATATGTTGGCGACGATTGGGGCTACTGGACTTCCCATTGCCACACCGTCGAGTTGTATGTAGTACTCGCCCTTGTACACGAAATAATTAGTCGTCAGACAATGTTTCACCAGATCAACATATTCTGCGGGGATCTTTTGTTGTTCTATTTTATCTGCGATTACCTTCATACAATCAGCTATTGGGACATTTGTGAAAAGTGATTCCACGTCAAAACTGACCATCACTTCGTCCGGTTCTAAGTTGTTGTGCTGAAGGGTCTCAATGAAATGACGAGAATCTTTGACGGAAGATCCAGTTCCTCCTGCTAGTGGATTTATGATGCTAGTTATATGTTTAGCTAACTCATATGTCGGGGAATCCACTTGACTCACAATTGGTCGTAGAGGGACGTTCTGTTTGTGAATCTTAGGTAGGCCATATAGCTTAGGTGGGTGGAGGTTCCTAGGTCTTAATAAATGATTCACTGTTTCTTCGCCAATCGCATATTTGCATTTATTAATAAGCTCTCGAGTCTTTCGATTCGTCCTGGCAGTGGGGTCGTATTTAACTTTCATGTACGTTTTTTCATCGGCTAATAAATCTCGTACTTTTTGTTCGTATTCATTAGTGCTCATAACAATCGTCGCATTTCCCTTATCCGCTCTTAAGACCAGTATCTCTTGATCGTTCTTAAGCTCTTGTAATGCGGACATCTCAGCGGCACTGATGTTGGGTTTAGGACATTTTGCACTGCGTATAGTTACAGCAATGTCTTGCCTTAAAACCTCCGCGTCCGCTGGCGGTAAATTATTTTTTCGGATAACTTCCTCAACGGTTCCAATCATTTGTTCGTAAGGGATGCGATTTGGAGCAGGAGCGAAATTCAACCCTCTCTCAAGAACGTTCATCATAGGTTCAGTCAACTCTTTGTCCGATAGATTAAAAACAGTTCGAGTGTTTTGTGACTTTGCATCATGGTAGGGGACACGTGATTTTTGTTTATCGATAAGTGATTCAAACTTTCGTTCCTGTTTTTTAGCACTTAACTCACGTGAACGTTGGGCTTGTAGGTATGTGATGCGATCACATATGTCAAAGTCACTAGGTGATAACTCGCTACTGCATCTCAGGTGTAGGTCGTATAACTCACATTGAATCTTGTCAAGTTGGTATCGGGTGTTACTGATAGATTTGCGTAGTAATTTAACACTCGCGTTTCGTAGAATGGTTGCGGAACCGTGAATATCGTTACGAGGTCTTATACGTACACATACGGGAATAACGTCCGCATCCCGACATTTAACTAAGAAACTTAATGATTCACGTAGACACTCACTCTTTTTCCGCGCCCGTTCAAGGTGTTTTATTAATTCAACACAATCCGGCCCGTACCGGTGCGAAATATAGAATTTCAAACTTTCATGGTCACTTATAATTCTAAACGTTTTTACGGGATTTATACCATGTAAATTTCTACTTACGAGTTTCCGATATTTCGGCACTGTTGCAAGCGCCATGATCACGGAACAACTGAAGTCCTTGCGGGTGGGAATAGTTTTTATTATTCTGCGGTTAGAAATATCGGTCTACCCGCTTTCTCACTCGTTTATGACACGCAACACTATCTATGGAACCACTACCACTGGTCTCACTCACGTATCGAGCTCGATCACGACACACAACACTTACGGTGTCGACCCTGGTTTTTGAGGTGTTTTTCTTCTTCTTTGTACATAGACGAATCACGGGACGCCAGGTGCTAGATAATTGAAAACCATCTTCACGGTTGAAATTTTTGTATTTCGTGATTTCAATGGCTTCTCTCACCAATCTGGGTATATAGTGGCGTTCTGTCGAAAGTATCTGAGGATTATGTAAATTCTCGATGTAGTGACTCGTTCCTGCCTCCAAAAGGTGTTGTGTATCTCTCAGTAACACCCGATACCAACTTGACAAGATTCAATGTGAGTTATACGACCTACACCTGAGATGCAGTAGCGAGTTATCACCTAGTGACTTTGACATATGTGATCGCATCACATACCTACAAGCCCAACGTTCACGTGAGTTAAGTGCTAAAAAACAGGAACGAAAGTTTGAATCACTTATCGATAAACAAAAATCACGTGTCCCCTACCATGATGCAAAGTCACAAAACACTCGAACTGTTTTTAATCTATCGGACAAAGAGTTGACTGAACCTATGATGAACGTTCTTGAGAGAGGGTTGAATTTCGCTCCTGCTCCAAATCGCATCCCTTACGAACAAATGATTGGAACCGTTGAGGAAGTTATCCGAAAAAATAATTTACCGCCAGCGGACGCGGAGGTTTTAAGGCAAGACATTGCTGTAACTATACGCAGTGCAAAATGTCCTAAACCCAACATCAGTGCCGCTGAGATGTCCGCATTACAAGAGCTTAAGAACGATCAAGAGATACTGGTCTTAAGAGCGGATAAGGGAAATGCGACGATTGTTATGAGCACTAATGAATACGAACAAAAAGTACGAGATATATTAGCCGATGAAAAAACGTACATGAAAGTTAAATACGACCCCACTGCCAGGACGAATCGAAAGACTCGAGAGCTTATTAATAAATGCAAATATGCGATTGGCGAAGAAACAGTGAATCATTTATTAAGACCTAGGAACCTCCACCCACCTAAGCTATATGGCCTACCTAAGATTCACAAACAGAACGTCCCTCTACGACCAATTGTGAGTCAAGTGGATTCCCCGACATATGAGTTAGCTAAACATATAACTAGCATCATAAATCCACTAGCAGGAGGAACTGGATCTTCCGTCAAAGATTCTCGTCATTTCATTGAGACCCTTCAGCACAACAACTTAGAACCGGACGAAGTGATGGTCAGTTTTGACGTGGAATCACTTTTCACAAATGTCCCAATAGCTGATTGTATGAAGGTAATCGCAGATAAAATAGAACAACAAAAGATCCCCGCAGAATATGTTGATCTGGTGAAACATTGTCTGACGACTAATTATTTCGTGTACAAGGGCGAGTACTACATACAACTCGACGGTGTGGCAATGGGAAGTCCAGTAGCCCCAATCGTCGCCAACATATGGATGGAACATTTTGAAAAGATAGCCATCACCACCGCCCCACGCCAAATTAAACTTTGGAAAAGATACGTCGACGACGTATTCTCTATAATAAAAGGCGATGAAGGAGTCGTTAAAGAATATGTCACACACTTGAACAACATACACGACAAAATGCGGTTCACGTATGAAATAGAGAAAAACCGCAGCATAGCATTTCTCGATATCAAAGTAGGAGTCCGAGAGGACGGTTCATTCAGTCACTCAGTATTTAGGAAACCAACTCACACAGACCGCTATTTGCACGCTGACTCGCATCACCACCCTCGACACCTAAACTCTGTAGTGACGTCTCTCACCAACCGCGCATATAATTTGTGTGACAAGGAACATGTCACGGATGAACTACAACATGTAAGCGCAGTTCTACGGAGGAATGGTTATAAAGGACAGCTCCCTCCACCACGACAAAAAACGAAGGCAAGACCCATTCAGGTAGAACGACAGCCGGCTTATTTACCATATGTTAAAGGAGTGACAGATAAGGTCGCAAATATTTTAAATAAGTATTCAGTAAAAACGATTTTCACTCCTTTAAAAAAGATTTCCCAGCTATTGCGCACACCGAAAGATTATTTCCCATTGGAAAGACCAGGCGTGTACAAAGTGGACTGTAGCTGTGGAAGTTCATACATTGGCCAAACTAAGCGTACTGTAGCATGTCGAATGAAAGAACACATTAGGGCTTATAAAAACAATGACCCAGGAAAATCGGCGATAGCACAACACCTTTTGGAGGCAGGAACGAGTCACTACATCGAGAATTTACATAATCCTCAGATACTTTCGACAGAACGCCACTATATACCCAGATTGGTGAGAGAAGCCATTGAAATCACGAAATACAAAAATTTCAACCGTGAAGATGGTTTTCAATTATCTAGCACCTGGCGTCCCGTGATTCGTCTATGTACAAAGAAGAAGAAAAACACCTCAAAAACCAGGGTCGACACCGTAAGTGTTGTGTGTCGTGATCGAGCTCGATACGTGAGTGAGACCAGTGGTAGTGGTTCCATAGATAGTGTTGCGTGTCATAAACGAGTGAGAAAGCGGGTAGACCGATATTTCTAACCGCAGAATAATAAAAACTATTCCCACCCGCAAGGACTTCAGTTGTTCCGTGATCATGGCGCTTGCAACAGTGCCGAAATATCGGAAACTCGTAAGTAAAAATTTACATGGTATAAAT
Source organism: Leucoma salicis (assembly GCA_948253155.1). NCBI lineage: Eukaryota > Metazoa > Arthropoda > Insecta > Lepidoptera > Erebidae > Leucoma > Leucoma salicis. The sequence continues at coordinate 18,273,572 of OX411805.1, forward strand.
CCCGTAAAAACGTTTAGAATTACTTCTATATTGGTCTATAGAAATAGTTCAAGTAATATTCAAGTTAAAAAGAAAAAAAAGGACTCGATTAGTAAAGTATTTCGGTTGTTATCGTGTTAACATACATTACCTACAACAAACGGACGTCCAAGACAGAACTTTTAAACAGTTTTTTAACTAGTTTACCTAAATAACAAAAATGGCATAAAAAATATCATGAGTGTCAAAAATGTTTTTTCTGGATATGTGTGCGTTTATATTGTTTTACAAGTGCAATATATAATAAATAGAGATATTTTAAGTTTGAAAAATCAGTTGTTCTGTATAAAACGAGAATAGTACCTACCTCAACGCTTCGCTTATGAGGCGTGCAATACTCACGGGCCAACTAGCGGTTGGTTAGTCCTTGGAAATACAACTAAATGTGTGATGGAAGATTAATTTTAGTTAAGTTATAATTATCAAAATTATCAATAAAACAAGCAGCAGACATAATTATGACGAACCCACTTAAATAAATATTCACGGACATTGTTCACACAACGTCCTCTGGTCCCAAACTAAGCTTAATGCTTGTGCTATGGGTACCAGGTTACGGATATAATACAAATATACCTGCTACTTTTTTTGTAAATACATACATATAATAGATAGAAAATACAAACATATAATCGATAGAAAATACAAATATCTGTGTTCATCACACAAATAATTTGTCCTGAATGGGAATCGAACCCACGACCTCGTGCACGGAAGTCAGTTACACTACCGACTACGCCACGAGGACCGTCAACATCATATCACATCGCCTAAATTTTTTCCATTTACTACCCGCATATTTGCTTATTATTTTGTTTGTTTGTTTTTTGATGTGAAACATCTAATGCGAAGGGAGGGTAAAATCGGTTGTTAGCGTGGCGACGCTTTGATTTTACTTGTCCCGTTCAATTCTTGCAAGTTAAATTTGACATTCTTCCCGGTTTCCGATTGAGCTGAAATTTAACACGCATATGTATAACGCGTGACAATGCAATATTATGATGACATGGAGCTGATCTGATGATGGAGCTGGAAGGTGGACATAGGAACTTGTATAATGAACCGCGCAACCCTATCGAGTTTGGGCTCGTATGATTCGTCTTGACGAGTACTTTGCCTCTATATGGTATCCAGGGTCTGATGATGGAGCTGGAAGGTGGCCACAGTAACTCTATAATAAAACGACGCAACCCCATCGAGTTTGGAATCGTTTGATTCGCCTTGACGAGTACTTTGTCTTTAGATGGAATCCAGGGTCTGATGATGGAGCTAGAAGGCGGCCATATGAACTCCGTTATAAAACGACATAACTCCATCGAGCTTGGGCTCGAATGATTTGTCTTGAGGAGTAGTTTGTCTCTAGAAGGTATCCAGGGTCTCACGATGGAGCTGGAAGGTGGTCACAGTAACTCTGTAATGAAACGACGCAACCCTATCGAGTTTATACTCGTTTGATTCATCTTGTCAAGTTACGATCATTTTATTTCTACAAAATAATTTCGATGTTTTCACATGTGGTAGACGTCCCGCGACGTCTAGTTTTTTATTATAGGTAGTTCGGCTATCGTTTATGTCTTGTTTTTACGCTATTATTTTTGATAATCTTCCTATTCTTCTCGTTCGTCGTTAATATTATAATACTATAGGTATTATTAGTAGGTACTAAAAGTTAGTTTTTAGGTAATAAGTGTTATAACTCAGGTTCCCGATAAAGTAGCGTGATAAAACCAATTATTAAGTCTAATCAAAGTTCATGATTCTCTTCATAGGTATATGCTCGACGGTTTCGGAGACTCCCGACACCACCTACCTACAGATGACCGATATGGTCATTCTGGTCCAGGTAAATTAGTTTCGGTCTCCCTTTGTGGCTGTTAACTTAAATTAATGTTATGGATTTGATATAGATAGCTTTATTGAAGCACAAGTCTACTGCGACAGTAAAACGTATCGAACATAGAAATGAGGAATATTCGAAAGTAGTTTTGCACATAGGAACACAAAAACAGAAACTTAAAAGTAAAACTCACTATGCGAGTCCGAGACTCTCGGTGCAATGACACCATTTAAAACTGTTTTTGGCAATAGACTAGATAGCCTTTGAAATTTGACGACGGACCTCGTGGCGTAGTCGTAGTAGTAGTAGTAGTGTAACCGACTTATCTGCACGAGGTCATGGGTTCGATTCCCACTCAGGACAACTATTTGTGTGATGAACACAGATATTTGTACTGCGTCTGGGTGTTTTCTATCTGTTACATGTAATTACAAAAAAAAAGTAATATTTTATGTAAGTCAAGTACTAGTGTAGTAAAGTGTAATTTGTCTGTGTGGTGACGGACTAAAAATACAAGTGTCACCACCCCATTCTTTCCCACGGGTGTCGTATGAGGCGACTAAGGGAAGTAAGCAATTATCATCCATTGCATGACTGGTGGTAGGGCTGGGTACCAAGTGGGAGTACTCACTTGGTATCGGGCCCGAGCGGGCTGGTACCACCATCTCCCGTGTGACCGGCCATGAAGCATATCGTTGCGTTTTGGCTGTAGCAGGAGATAGCCGTTTATATTTCATTCATATCTGTGAAATGAATTGGTGAGCAGCGGCTTGACAATACTCTCGGTATAGTCGAGTCCATGGGCGACGGTTACCATTTACCATCAGATGGACCGTTGCTCGTCTGCCACTACAGGTAATAAAAAAACAGAAGCATTTTATCCGTAATCTGGTACCCATAGCACTAGCATTAAGCTTAGTTTGGGACCAGAGGACGTTGTGTGAAAATGTCCGTGAATATTTATTTATTATTTCATATGCTCAGCTACTTTAGGTACTAGAAAAAATTATTTGTCAACCCAATCTTCACTTCAAATTCGCTTTTATATTGGGAGTCACTATTAGGTGACTGCGTTAGCTTAGCGATCGAGAGTACCTACTCACCCAGATTCGAATCCTGCTATCACTAAATATCTCTTTTTCCACTTTCATAAATGATTTGTTCTAGTACTAAAGATCATCTAGCATAATACTTATTAATATTATTGAGATGGGTAATATTTATGCTCTTGTAGGATATTAATTAAATTGATTGCGTGTGATTGCTTACTACAGAAAAAACTTAGAATTTCTTTTTTGCCTTTAAATATCAAAATATCAGTTATTCAAGGCTGCACAAATTAACTAATAAATATTGTATTTCCTTTATTGAACGATGAAGTGAGTGACTAAACATTTTTTAATATTTAAGAAGAACGCTGTGTGGTTACCATTTGTGGTCACTATGATATCTTATGGTCCGTCATAAGCAAGGTGATACAGGTACTTATGCGTTGTTTACTTGTTTTGAATTGAGCCGCGGTCGCTGCCTTCTGCGAGGAGGTTATCTCACGGAAGGCAGCGGCGGAAAGGGCCAGGGAGGAATATTCTTCCGCTGAGCCAAACCGCCGTACTAGTGGTTCGTCAACACGGCGGGTTTCTTTAGTGGGTGAGGGTCCTACACTACCCTGTTCGTTGCCCCGAACGACGGGGTATGCGGTTAGGTACATTTTTTCCCGCCTAAACAAAAAAAAGTTATACGTTGTTTTGTCCATCATAAACAAATCAGGTTAATGGTAAATGTTTCCAGACCTCGTCATTTCAAACCTATCAGCACAAAACGAAATAAAAAATGCAAGGATCATATAACAACAAACCATTTGTTTATTTACCATCCGCGCTGGATTTATCTAGTCTGGGGAACCTACCTATCAACACCTAGGTAGGTACTAGAACTAATGCACAGGTCAGTAATATTATGGATATATTTAGCCGTGTGGGGCCGGCATCAAGAATAGCTCCACCCCTTCTCTTCCTATGGGAGTCGTAAAAGCCGACTAAGTGATTACCGGGGGACCGGGCAGCAGCGTTCCCCTGTGTATTAAAAACATCCACTGCGATCGCCAACCCGCCTGCCAAGCATGGCGATTATGGCAATACCCCCCTTAGGGGAGGCCTATGTCCAGCAGTGGACGATGAAAGGCTGATGGATGGATGGATGGATTCTGCACAACTGTGTAAAAGAAATGTAGGCATAGACACAATTTACGTATTGCGCAAAAATAAGTACGATACGATAAAGAGGTCTACTGATCACAAATCTATCCGCCACCGTCTACTATCGTTTAAACAAAAACAAACAAACAGGTTGGGTCGCATCAAGATGACGTGATCACTGCGCTCCGTACACTTGCATCTTAACGAATTCTGTGAATCATGGAAAATTTACGATTAGAAAAACTACACAAACACGAAGCATGCAACTGGCAGGGGTCAATACTATACAATACAAGGTACCTCGTAGGTATTTACTATCTATAGATGGGAGTTTTATATATCTATCTATAAAAGGTATTTTTACGTATCGAATCTATAACTACTGAGTTCGTGAGTGCGAATCCTGACGTGATTTGTGCTTACCAACTTTTTCTTGACGTGCCTTCTTTATAGAAAATTCCTACGACGACGACCGACCTTCAATATGGTCATCATTTTCCTATTCATCTCGATACTTTCTTGGTAATAATCTTCTGAACACAACAACTGGTTACTGTCGACTGCACGAACTAAGTATAGAATACTTAAAATGCCCTTGTGGTAACTGGTAGCACAGTACATAAATAGCAGGACGGCGTAACCTTAAACTCAAAAGGTAGGTCGGTAATTTATGGTCGACTAGCTGCTGCGCGCGACTTCTTCTGCGTGCACCTCGGAATTGGGCCTCTATTGGTACTTCACTCTATAGTACATTAATATACGAGGGGAGGTCCAAAAGTTCGTGGAATGAAGGGGATGGTGTAGAGATAGGGGCGCTCGCTTATTGTCATTCTAATTGGGGACTGATCATTAGTATATAAATTGAGTTTACGCCCTATTGCGTCATTCGTTTACGAACACTCGCCTGCTAAACAAGTCAACCCGGAAGAAAACTGAAACTATGGCGAAAAATTTTCACCGTGCTGTGATAAAATTCCTTACTAAGTAAGGAAAGAACACTCAAACCATTTTGAATGAAATGGAAACCGTTAATGGGGAACAGTGCCCTATTAAATCAATGACTTATAAGTGGCATGGTCTTTTTAAGCATGGTTGGGAGTCGATTGAAGACAAACCCCGCTCAGGACGGCCAGTTGAGGCCACCACATTAAACATCGCCGAAAAAGTGGAAAAATTATACTGGAGGACACGAAGAAAAAACAGTTATCTGCATTAGTTGTAGTATCAGATACCACCATTTTGTGAATCCTACCTGGGTATGACAAAAGTCAGTGCAAGATGGGTACCTAGAATGCTCACGCCGCTTCAGAAACGGCAGCGCGTCGATGCGTTAAAACAATTTTTAGAGTTGTGTAGAGACGACCTGCACAGATTTTGGAGCGGATTGTTACCGGAGATGAAACATGGATTCATCACTTTGAGCCTGTGTCCAAACAGGAGTCTATGCAATGGCATAAAAAAGGGACACCACCGCCAAAGAAATTCGGTGTCGGAGTCGGCTGGAAAGTTGATGGCTACTGTTCTTTGGGATTGTGAGGGGATAATACTGTTTGATTACAAAAAAAAAACTAGACGTCGCAGACACGTCTAGCAGATGTGAAAACATCGAAATTATTTTGTAGAAATATCATAACTTGACAAAGTACTCCTCAAGACGAATCAAACGAGTATATAAACTCGATAGGGTTGCGTTTTTTCGTTACAGAGTTACTGTGGCCACCTTCCAGCTCCATCGTCAGACCCTGGAGACCTGGACCATCTAGAGACAAAGTTCTCGTCGAGACAAATCATACGAACCCAAACTCGATGGAGTTATGTCGTATTATAACGGAGTTCCCATGGCCACCTTCCAGCTTCATCATCAGCCCCTGGATACCATCTAGACACAAAGTACTCGGGAAGACGCATCATACGAGCCCAAACTCGATGGGGTTGCGGCGTTTCATTATAGACTTCCTATGTCCACCTTCCAGCTCCATCATCAGATCAGCTCCATGTCATCATAATATTGCATTGTCACGCGATATACATATGCGTGTAAAATTTCAGCTCAATCAGAAACCAGCAAGTGTGTCAAATTAAATTTGCTAGATTTGAACGGGACAAGTACAATACGAGTAAAAGCGTCGCCACGCTAACAGCCGATTTTTCCCTCCCTCCGCATTAGATATTTCACATCAAAAGGGAAAGATCGTAACCGGAGAATACTACGCAATGATTCTAGAAAAATTAAAGCAGGCCATCAAGGAAAATCGTTGAGGAAAATTGAGCAAGGGTGTGTTGCTCTTGCAAGACAACACCCCGGTTCACAAGAGCAGAGTTGCAATGGCTGCTCTGCACACGCATGGCTTCGAATCATTAGTCCACCCACCATACAGTCCAAATCTGGCCCCTAGTGATTTTTATTTGTTCCCCAATTAAAAAAAAGGCTTAATGGGAAGGAAACTTTCCGAAGACAATGAGGTAAAGGAGGCAATTTTGGCTCATTTTCAGGAGAAAGATAAAAAATATTTTTACGATGGTTTAGAAAAATTAATTCATAGATCTATAAATGTATTCAGCTTAAGGGTGATACTGATTATATTCAAGAGGAAAAATAGATTTATGGTTCAATTTATTTAAAACCCTTTCATTCCACAAACTTTTGGACCTCCCCTCGTATCTATGCAAAAAAAGCTATCCCACAAAAGCCTAATATTTTACTGGGATAAAAAGTCTTGGTCATTATAGGTATAATAAACTATCTGTGTGCGGAATATAATTTAAATCAAGAGCTTCCGCCAACCCAGCGAGGTGGCCAGGTGGCAGGGCGACGCCTGCCGAGCTTCCATGGCCAGTTCGAGGTCACAGCTGGAAGCGCCTTGGGCCGCCAACCACTAAATGCCGCAATGTAACATAGTTCAAGTTCAAGTGGCCCGCAAATAGCGGTGGAGACAGCACACGGCGGGTTTATTTGGTGGGTGAGGGCCCCACACTACCCTGTTCGTTGCCCCGAGTGACGGGGTGTGCGGTAAGGAACATTAATTCCACCTTAACAAAAAAAAAAAAGGATAAACAGACTGGTTAATTTTGATTTCAACTTTGCATAAAATCTATTTCATTCTAAGCATAATATGCAAAATATATTTTATCAACTGGTTTATAAATCAGAGTTAATATCACAGAAAACCGAACGCGGCAATGGAGCGGCCATGAATGTGTGTATATTGGCACTTCCTTAGGTACTGATAAATCTAATCAATGTACCCAATATTTGCCAATCAACCAAACATACACGGCACATGTCATCTGAGGTTATCTTATTTTTATGCATACGGGATAACTTTAGTTGATACTAGTCTTTGCCCGCGGCTCTGCCGCAGACTAAAACTAGTTTTTAGGCTCTACCTATCTCAAGTTCCTGATAAAAAAGGGGTAAGCGAGATAAAACGCAAGTACCAGTTTTTAAGAACAATCGACAGCTATCAAACAAAAAGTTTCATAAAAATCCGTTCAATAGTTTTTGATAGATGTGCCAATAAACAAACAAATAAATTAATAATTCAATGTAAAGACACAGCACAGCGCTGTTACAGCTTTATAGTCATTGATGTATATCATAGATAAATAACTATACTTGGAAATGTATATGTACGTAACATATAACTCAATGTTTATAGTAGGTAGTATCAACAGAAGGGGATTCATTCAGCCAAATATTGTTTCTATGAAGAAACCTATTATTATTAAGTATAGCAAAGAAACCAAATGGTATAAGTAGCAGCTACTTCTCCTAAAAGCGACTGACTCATCTATATTAGATTCACAGGTCATCATTAAGTACCTATGTAGAATTATTATTTATCAAGATGTCCTCGTAACAAATGATTAGGCAGATTTATGAAATTATAAGATATAGGTACCTTATAAACTAGCCTTTTCGCCACAGTTAAAACCTAGTTTTTAGGTTATTTCTCGGGTTCTCCACATAGTAGTGGGACAAAACGTGGGTTTACATACCAGTTTTTAAATCTAATTACCTATCAAACAAAAAAGTTTCATGCAAAAACCGTTCCGTAGTTTTTACGTGATATGCGAACAAACAGCAAAACAAATAAGAATTCTACAATTTTTTTCCCAAATATCTTAAATATACACACAGCTCTTTTACAGCATTATAATTAGTACCTACAGATAACTTGTCTACATAATAGCTAGGGGCCGGTCAAAGGGAGAGTCGCTTAGTGCGACGAAATGTGATTATGGAGAACGGGCCGGGTCTATCGAAACGTGATATTTTATTTTATATTTATTCATTAAAAATGAGGAGGGCTATAGTTTATCAAACTGATCTAATGAAGTTTGGCAAAACACACACTAAACAGTGATTAGAACTCTTAGGTAAAAATGTTTTCGCCGGCTCCTAAAAATATGGTTGAGGTGTCATTCGATTCGGAATCGCATGTAGGAAGTTTTTGAAAAAATTCAACATGCGCTCGCAAAATTACAAAAGTTATAAACAATTAAAAAAAAGGGGGTGTTCGGTTTTTTGCTTATAATTATCTCAAACACTATTTGAGATATTTCGAATCTATAAAAAGATTCAAAAAGAGAAGGAAAATTCTTAAAAAATAGTCCGAACTCCCGAAACTATAGGACCAATATTTATAATTTTTACCAAGGGCTGAAAATACGGCCGAAAACGGGTACTCGGGTTTGCACAAGCCACACCCCCTGCGAGCACTTCAATAAAAAATATTATTTAAATATATTAAATATTAAAATTTTAATTTGAATAAATTCAGTAAGTTACAGATCAAATAATAATCCACCGGCGAAAAATTTTTATTGCGATTTTTCAATAAGTTATACATTAGTTATTAACAATTTTATGTAGCTTGAATGTTAACATTGAAAGTGCGATTATTGTTATATTACAAATCTCAGATTTTGTCCGTTAGTAGAGCCATTCTTCAAAGGCTTTAGAATAGATTCCCGTCCGCAAAATTAAAAGAATGTTAATTTTCACATTGTTAGTAACAATTTACGTTGGTGACAAAATAAAAAAAACTAGACATCGCGGGACGTCTAGCAGATGTGAAAACATCGAAATTACTTTGTAGAAATAAAATGATCATATCTTGACAAAGTACTCCTCAAGACGAATTAAACGAGTATAAACTCGATAGGGTTGCGTAGTTTCATTACAGAGTTACTGTGGCCACCTTCCAGCTCCATCGTTAGACCCTGGATACCATCTAGAGACAAAGTACTCGTCAAGACAAATCATACGAGCCTAAACTCGATGGAGTTATGTCGTTTTATAACGGAGTTCCTATGGCCACCTTCTAACTCCATCATCAGACCCTGGATCCCATCTAAAGACAAAGTACTTGTCAAGACGAATCAAATGATTCCAAACTCCATGGGGTTGCGTCGTTTCATTACAGTTACTGTGGTCACCTGCCAGCTCATCATCAGACCCTGTATATCATCTATGTCTGAAGTTATAGTTTACAGAGTTTCGCATGGCCACCTTCCAGCTCCATCATCAGACCCTGGATACCATCTAAAGACAAAGTACTCATCAAAACGAATCAAACGTGTCCAAACTCGACGTGGTTGCGTCATTTCATTATAGAGTTACTGTGGCCACCTTCCAGCTCATCATCGGCCTCTCTCATCATCAGCCCCTGTATACGATCTAGACACAAAGTACTCGGCAAGAAGAATCATACGAGCCCAAACTCGATGGGGTTGCGCCGTTTCATTATCGAGTTCCTATGTCCACCTTCCAGCTCCACCATCAGATCAGCTCCATGTCATCATAATATTGCATTGTCACGTGATATACACATGCGTGTAAAATTTCAGCTCAATCGGAAACCGGGAAGTGTGTCAAATTTAATTTGCAAGATTTGAACGGGACAAGTACAATAAAAGCGTCGCCACGCTAACAGCCGACTTTACTCTCCCTCCGCATTAGATGTTTCACATCAAAAAACCCCCCACACTATCCTGTTCGCTACCCCAAACGACGGGGTGTGCGGTGAGGTATATTTTTCCCACCTTAAAGGTATAACTAGGTCAGCACACAAGCTGGCTTGCAAAAAAGCAATTTTTTTTAAATGAAAGCATAAAGAGATTTTTCCATTTATTAATATAAAATTAAAAGCAACCATCATTACAGCATACAATGTTAGCTTCTTTCTTTATAGCTAGATCTTATTGTATTGATAAAGGTAATTTAAACCTTTACACACCACACACATCAAATGTACATATTTTTGTACACTTCTATGCAGTCAACATGAGAAGAGTTAATTATACTACAATAATAATGTAAAATATGCAATGTTAAATAAATTTTCACAATGATTTCCAATCACAAGATAACGGTATGACAATGTTCATCCAAAAGAAGTGCGAAATTCTCAATTTCATTAGCTAGCAACTAATAAATTACAATAACCCATTGCTTATGTCATGACCAGCCATAACAAGAAAAAAATTCTGGCACATGTGATGGGATACTTGATCAACAGTGCTGATTTTTCATTAAGCTAAGTTTCAGCTGCTTGTACATTTATGCTAAATGAATATTTCTAAGATCCAAATATATAATGTTAAAATACTTGAAGATATTTTTATTGTAGCCTTTTGTTCTCATAGCCTATTAGTCAAGCTAATTGATAATCATGTTACTTTATGGTGTTTATTAACTACTTACAACTAATGTAAAATCCAAATATATACAGAAATATTTGTTAATTAAACTCCATGCAAATGGTGTGTTTTCTATAAAAACAATACAATTTATGAATAACAAAGAACTAACATTAGAGGAACTGCATCAGTTAAATTTGTCCTAATAATTTTAACCAACATCAAGTATGTAAATAAATAACAAATAAGTAGTTTGAATTTGTAAGAGATTTTACTTTAATGAAGTTTACTTTATTAAGTTACTCTATTTTACCAGTTCTATTATGATGTACAGATATCTATTATTTATTCCTCTTCAAGACAAATACTAGTCAATATTATGAACAGTGTCAGTTATATATAGTATGTTAGGCACTATACACCTCAAGCACAATATATAGATAGATGTGCTCATGATGCAGTACAAAACCAGATCAGGGACGCTCTAATGTTTAAGAAAAGGCATATTTTTGTACAGTTTACTCAGTTTTGTTTATAATAGAATCTAAAATTTGCAATAAAGAAAATATAAATTCTTGTAATATAAATTATGACTAATCATTTGATAATAATCCTTAACCTGATATATGTCTTATGAGTTGTATTAGAGCCATGTTTTTGTAGGTCAATGAAACCTTTTTAGACAAAGACTGGCAGATAGGTAATAAATTTTAACAAGCTTATGTAGACAATAACCAATAATTCTAAAACAGATAGTTTTAAATACACATTTTTACAGCAGTGCATCAAATTCAGATTTAAAGTGAGTATCAAACTAAAGTAGTTATCATGTGGTACACAATATTTTTATACATTTATACATTATATAAAAGAAAATATTACTTACACAATATTATTATACTTGAATGTATGTTTATTTTATCTGAAACTTTTAAATTATTATCGCTGAAGCTATTTTTCGGGACCTAACAAGCACAGTTGTCACCATCTCTGTTGCGACCATTGTCATTAGCATTGAGCTTGATTTGATCAGGGAATTCATTGTAGAGTTCAGCTTCAGTTTCTTGAGCTAGAGCGTTACGTGCTATGGTCTGGAATGCAAGCTCGACGTTTACGGCTTCTTTGGCACTTGTTTCAAAATACGGTATATCATTTTTACTTTGACACCACTGCTGTGCGCGTTTCGCCGAGACAGCACGATTGTCCAAGTCAACTTTGTTGCCCAAAATAACGAACGGGAAGTTATCGGGGTCTCGGGGCGATGCTTGTATCAAAAATTCGTCTCTCCAACTTTCCAAGGACTTGAACGTGTTGGGGGCAGTTACGTCAAATACTAAGACGCAGCAATCCGCCCCACGATAAAAAGCCATGCCCAACGATTGGAATCGTTCCTGTCCAGCAGTATCCCAAATTTGTATTGTGACGATTCGGTCATCAACAATTACCTCTTTCGTGAGAAAATCTGCGCCTATTGTTGCCTTGTACTGATTGGAAAATTTTTTGTTGACAAACTGATTCATAAGCGATGTTTTGCCTACACCGCTATCACCAAGGATGATTACCTTCAGAAGAACCTTTTTTCTCGAAGACATTTTACACAAAAATTTATAAAACTTGGAATATTACAAAATAATTACGCTCTTTGTCTGCACTTTTGACATAAAACGAAATTGATAAATGCGTCACCTGGTCTTCGGACTTCCTAGTACATATACTTGATTTTTTAATTATTTTTGGACACTGGATACAAATTTCTTAATTTTCACGGATAGAAATAGTTAAGTTGTATCAATATAATTATTAATCTGCTCATTTCTTCTTGAGTATTAATTGAATGTCTATGCAATTATTATTTGTAAGATTTCTAAATTTATTAGACTTTATGACAGCATCTCAAGAACTCTCCATAATGATATTAATGACACCAACAGTCCTAAAGCAAGGAACATTATCCTCAAGTCTCAGACTAAGAACCTAAAGTCCTGATCTATAGTATTAAGTAGAGTAGTGCGCCTGGATTTGTCACTATTGGATCACAGAGTAAGGAAACCAAGAAAAAACAGGGGAAAACGCGCAGACTAAGAACTAGACAGAGCGAAGAAAATTCTTTGACATGTATGAGCGAGAACACAAGATACAATTTTTACTTTACTTTACTTCTTTAATTATGGCAATCTGCTGTTGCTTTAAGCAATTTTTGCAATTACTGCCAGTGTCATGTATTGGCTGCTCATACAGACATGACAGTATATCCCATACTGTCAATAGGCAAAGAAAGGTAAAAAAATATAATCAGTATATCCCATACTGTCAATAGGCAAAGAAAGGTAAAAAAATATAAAATAAAAATTGTGGCATCAGAAATGGGGCCTGGATCAAACACAAACATACAAATGGTTATTGTGTTAGTATAATGGAGGAACTTACATACGTACTAAAAATACATACTTATAAGACGTAGGTGTATCCATCATAATTTTATTTTGTTATTATTTATAAATTTAATAAAAGCATTAACAATACGAGCGTTTGGGAATAGTGAGAGTAAGTGACGAACATTAACAGATCGAGGGATTTTTAATTTATCAATAACATGATCAAAAGAGTATGCATAGTTTAGTGGGCAGTTAAAGAAAATATCCTTAAAGAAAATATCCTGAAAATAACCTTCATCAAGCCCGCATTCGCATAGTGTATACTGTCGCGGATTCTAAGTTTGTGGAGAAAGACATGAGTGCAGCAGTGTCCAAGGTGCACCCTGCAAATCACCGATGTTACTGTTTTGGGAGTTTTTTTGAATTTGTGAAACCAAGGCTTTGTAGGGACATTATGTTGGATAAACGCATAGAGGTTTCCCCTTATTTTACTAGATTCCGTTCATAAAGACTGCCATGCTTTATACAGATTAAACTTTGCTTGATGAACCAAATCGTTTACTTGGATAGAGTAGTGTTTAAGGTCTGCTGCTTCATTGGTAATCGCGTTTTTGGCCATCATATCAGCACATTCGTTGCCGGGAATACCTGAGTGGCTAGGAACCCAAACTAATACCACATCTATTTTCTTTAGTAAGCAATAATATAAATGATTTCTTATTTCAGCAATTACCAGACTCCGGAGTTTATCTCTGTGAGGGCTTTTGGCTATAGCCTCCAGAGCACTTCGGGAGTCCGAGAAGATAACTGCTTTTTGAATAGAATGATGTGAAAGAATGAAAACACACGCCTCGAGAATGCCTATACACTCGCCTGTGAATACAGATGATTCTGGAGGGCACTGGAACTGAAGGATAATTTGAGAATTTTGGTAATAAATAGCAATACCAGTTTTACTGGTTGTATTAAATTTAGAAGCATCTGCGAAAAATTTGTGGTGGTCCTGCTACTTACTGTCATTAATATGAGAGAATATAGCACTGACCTGATCCGTCCCAGTATCAAAATCTATGTTTGGAAAGTAATTTGGGTAGAAATGTGATATTTCATATGGGAAGTTATAGAGGGGCAACTTATCAGTCTGGCGAATAGTGGGGTTCTCCTGCAACATGAGTATTTTCCTAAATGAATTTAAGATTAGTAGCAGATCTTTATGCTTCCAGTAATCTTCCTGTCTGCATAATTTGTCTAGGAGGATGAGTTTAGGGAATAAGGTGTGATTTTTCAGGAAGAAAGCCTTGTACACGAACCTGTCTGCAAGGTATTGCCTGCGTAGGGAGAGAGGGGGGTTAGCACACTCTATTTGAAGTGCATTTGTAGGAGTGGATTTCATGCAGCCTAGCACAATACGGAGAGATTTAAACTGTATTTTATCTAATTTTGACAGAGCTAACTTATTGCATGGTTCGAGCAAAAATGAATCATAATCTACTAAGCTTCTTATTATAGCATTATAGATAAGTTTTAAGGAAGTTGGATGAGCACCCCACCATACACCAGCAAGTGCACGTAGCATATTGAGGTTTTTTCACACCTAGTGATAATAGAATTAAAATGGGGGGCACCAGACAATTTTGAATCCAGGATGACACCAAGAAATTTGGCTCTGTCTGCAGTATTGATGGGAGATCCTTCAATCTCAAGGTGTACATGCGGCATAACTCTTTTACGGGAGAAAACCACTATTGTGCTTTTAGAGGGAGACAAATGGAGACTGTGGGAGGAGAGCCAACAATTTAAAGAGGTGAGGGATATTTGTAAAGATTCCCTGGCTTTATTGATACATGACTTAGATACATATATGCACAGGTCATCTGCATATTGTAGCATTTGACAGTCTATGTTGAGTGACAGGTGGAGATCTGATGTGTAAATATTATACAGCAATGGGCTCAGTACAGAACCTTGAGGGAGCCCTCGCCATACCTTTCTAGACAGGGCACTATAATTTCCAGGGACATGAAGGGACACAGTAAGTCCAGATAGGAGGTTGCCAATGCAGTGTCCAATCTTTACCGGGATACTCAGCTCACGTAACTTACTTCTGAGTACGGAAAGAGAAACATTGTCATATGCCGAGGAAATATTCAGAAAGCATGCAACAACCGACTGGTTTTTACTGAAGGCGATTCGAGTGTCTGTTAAAAGGGATCCAATGCCATCCAAAGTGCAGTGGCCCTTCCGGAATCCAAATTGGGACTTTGCAACTATACCTTTGTGTTCGACATACCACTCTAGCCTATTTTTAATTAAATGCTCAAAGATCTTGGCAAGCACTGGAGAGAGAGCGATGGGGCGATAGTGATCAGGGTTATCGGGAGATTTATCAGGCTTCAATATAGGAATTATCAATTGGGATTTCCATATCTCAGGAACATATCCTATATTAAAACATGAATTTAATAATTTTAATAAGTACTGAAGACTACATGGACCAGACATTTTAAAAAAGGAATATGGAAGACCGTCTAACCCAGGAGTAGAGTCCTGAGCATGTTTGAGGACTGTATCCAATTCATTTGGAGAGAATGGAAGATCTAGGACATTGGAAGAAGAACAGATGCCAGGGCACTCATCATAAAGAGGAACGAAGGGAGGGGCCAATTTATTAAGAAATTGGAGAGCAATATCCTGAGGAATACTCGTAAAATTTTGGGGAGAATATCCTCTTCTAAACCTTTTCATATTTTGCCAGACTAGGGAGGATGGTGAAGATGGCGAAAGGAAAGAACAAAATTTCCTACATCCTTCATGTTTCTTTTTTTTAAATAATCTTTGGGACTTCGCAACAATTTTTTTATAATGTAGTAAGTTACAGACGGTCATCTGCGATATGTACTTTCGCTCTGCTTCATTTCGCTTCGTAATCATGAGAGTACACTCTTTGTCCCACCACGGAGGAGACGATGGTTTACCCGAAATCATCAGCATTTTTTTAGGGATGCTTACAGCTGCCTCTGATATAGCTTTGGTGAACTGAGATATGCAAGAACTGAGCTTAGATTGATTTCGGAGATTTGGGGAAGAGTATGATCTTTATTTTCCAATGTCTGTTGGTAAACATGCCAGTTGGCATCAGAGGTGCGGTACTTCACTAAGGGCATTTTATTATAATAAGGAATTGATCTGTTACTCCAGGTAGAGCAAATAGGATAGTGATCACTACCATAAGTTAGGTCCAGTTTCCACTCAATTGAAGATGCTAGACTTGACGAGCATATTGTTAAATCCACACAGCTTTTATTTTGGCCAATTCACGGAATTCTGGTGGCAGAACCATCATTGAGGATGCACAGGCCTAACTCATCGATTAGATCAGCCAACTCAGTGCCAAAAGTATCATGGTGGTCAGATCCCCATAAAGGATGGTGGCAGTTAAAATCACCTAAGAGGATAATCGGGCTGAACATGTCACATAGGTTTTTAAGGAATTGTATGCAAACTGGGGTAGGTGAGGGGAAATAAATTGAAATTATATTAACACCAAGAACTTTAATACCTATAGCATCAACCTCATTACCATGAGGTGGTAATGAGAGAAGACAGCAGGGATGGTTACTGTTAAAATCAATAATGCAGTGCCTCCGTAACCGTCATCACGATCACTTCGGTATGTGCAATATCGGGGGACTCTAAAATGTAGATGAGGCAGCAGCCACGTCTCAGCCAAAGCAAATACTGTGGGGTTATGGGTGTTTATAAGATGGAGTACTTCATGCTTTTTAGGTAGGACGCTCCTGGGGTTCCACTGCAGAAGAGTGAACTTTAAAATAATAAGAGATTGTATCAATAATGTCATGGGCAACGTGGTCTGGTAAGTTAATTTGATTAAGGAGAGTGTTTAATAAAGAGATTAATGATTCAGTTTTGTTAAAAGGAGTATCTGTACTAGATTAATTATTATTTAAAGCACAACCATTGCTAGCGGGGGAAAAAGAATAATTACTAATTATGTCCCTGTGGGCATTTTTGTCATATCCAGGCATTAGAGGGGAACGAGGTTTCGGTTTAGAGAAAACTGTCCGTCTGTAGGATGATAAGGTGGAAGGTTTAGTCTGTGTGGAAGAGTATGGGCGAGTTGGGGAAGGGGGGATGCAGATATTTCTGCATATGATTTGCTTACTGCTGGGAATATTTTGGAGGCTTCTAAATATGAAAATTGGCTTTCTGCCATAGCACTTTTAATGTTTCTTTGTCTAATGTGTTCTGGGCAATTTTTATTATTAGCACAATGTGCTCCTGAGCAATAAAAACAGCAAATATCCTCCACAGTGCAATTTTCACCCACATGTTCACCACCGCAGCGGTAACACCGTGGCTTTGAACGACATTGAGCCTTAGTGTGGCCATACTTACAGCATCTATAACACTGTATAGTAGGGAAAATGTATAGGTCTACTGGTAGGGAATTGAAGCAACAGAACACTCTTTTAGGTAGGGTCTGTCCATCAAAGGTAAGAACAACAGAGGAAGTAGGCTTCCACTCTGTTGAACCCTCACTTATAACCTTATGATTCAGCCTCCTTATTTTCAATATCTCTCCGCAACCTACAGGGGTTTTCCCTAAATCAGTCCACTCATTTGGTACTCCTCTATCTATACCCATCCTGGAAATGTTGTAAGAAGAGATCGAGGTGGTATACCCCTGACTATCTAATTCAACATTGGCTAAAAAACAGTTAGCATCTTCAGGAGCTTTAAATTCTACTGATAATTTGTTACGCCCAATTCTTTTGACACCATCCTGAAGAACATTTTTTATTTTCAGTTTGAGCATTAGTTGTCCGAATTTAATTGGGTGAATGACAGATCCTGAGGCACGATCTGACTCAGTTCGCGCAACATGAACCAGGAAGGGAGCAGAATCTCTTGCAGAGTAGCGTGTACGACTATATCGTTGTGGGGCTAATTGCCGTTGCTGTTTTGGGGCAGGGTGAACAGTATCTACGGGTTCTTCAGTTGCCATTCCGCGTTTACGGCTTTCAGCCACTTCAGCTGCTTCAAAAGAAGCCAAAGAGGTTGTTAAAATCGGTGAATACGTAGAATCTCTACGATTTTGGGGACTCTCATTATTACCACGAGTTTTGGGATCAGGGGGTGGCCAGGAGGCCGATCGTCAACCTCCATGGTTGTCCCGCATTACCCACATACAAATAGAAGCGAGTAAACAACTTACCGAGTGTTACACACAACAAAACGATCACAACAGAAAGGACAAACACAGATATATAATAGCCACCAGTAATAACACCAAAATCTAATAATAATGCCAGGTGTTTATGGAGAAAAAAAACTTCCACATGCGTTCACCATAAACACTTACCGAGCAGTCAAGATACAATTTACTGGTGCAAAAAACAGACAAAGTCATAGATTTTTGACTTTGTCGCCGTGGCCAGTTTTTGGTATTGTCACGATGTTAAAATGCTTTGTCTGTTACGATTCAACTGACATAATCGAATATTTGTATAAAAAATCGGATTTTACATTATATTTACGTATTAAATCAGTGTTTTGAGAAAAAGACTACGTGATAATAGTGCTTGTAAAATAGTTTACTATGCTACAAAAGCTACAGCGAGCGAAAAAATACAGGTAAAACATTTCATTCTAATGTAGTCGAAAATAAAATAATGTAATGATTGAATGCTATAAAGTGATATAAAATGGACTTTTTTACTCGTAATTAATAATTGCTACTAAGATACACTCGCAAAACACGTTTTCTAGCTAAATTTCTATTACTGAGAATTTCTTCGGTGTTGCCTTATTGCAAATTTAATTTGCCCAGTTTTCACGTTACTAATAAATTTATATATAATTTATGAGATGATGATAAAAAATTACCATTTTAGGTTTTCCTCTAATCCAGATGCGAGATCGAAATGGGTGGATGCTACGGGAAAACGAGGTAACCCACGAAATACCCAAAATATGTTTATTTATTAAACACAAAGTGAAAAATGTGAAATCGAAAATAATAGTCACGAGCAGGATTTGAACCTGCATCTCCTAGATACCGTCCAGATGCTTTGCCAATTCAGCCATCGTGACCCTTGCTCCTGACTGCTAATTTCGATAACACATTCATACTTAACGTCTTTGGGTGACGCCTGCACTATCTGTCGGAAATATTTTCATACATTATACCAACCAGGTAAACTTAATTTTACAATTAAGATTTTACCTAATGGTGGGGTGGGTGTAAAATTAAGTTTGATATCTCCAGAAGTAAAGTTAGCCAGTTTGAGATGTTCTTGAATAACTTTAACAACCACTGCTGAAACATATTCTTTGCCCTCCTCGGCAATATCATGCAGTACCAACATTTTTCTACGGGTCCTCATATCCATGGAATCAACAGTGCATGCAAGCAAATCTAATTGTTGCTGAAATTCACGATATTTTGTTGATGTTTCATTACACATAATAAGAAAAAAAATAAAAAATCATTGCCAGTGAATATGTTCATGTAAGTATAGCTTTTAAAGTCTTTGTACTTCAACTTTGCAAGTAAATCTCAATTCTAGATTATGACTACCGCTGTAGTCATAATCTAGAATTCAGAGAAACTGATTTGCTCTCTCTCTTGTGACACCTGCCTGGGGCTTAAGGGTTTCAAACTAACAACCGTTGGGGAAAAAGGTTTTCGAGTTGCGACCACGTATCGGACAGCGCAGCGTAGTATGGTCTCCTACCAGATGAACCAAATATATGGTCAAAGCTGCAGGGGGCCGTTGGATGCAGTCAGCACAAGCCCACTAGTTCTGGTGCTATTTTGGGGAGGCCAATGTCCAGCAGTGGACGTTTAAAGACTGATGGTTGGATGAATAGTGGTAGATTAACTTTTAAATAATTATTTTGATAAACGTTGTGATTTTCAATTGAATATTTGTTACGAAAAGTTTCTTATTTACGATCAAGTTACAGACCTCATTCTAACTATCGTTTATTTTGCCCAAATATGGTTAAATATTTGTCAACCTGGCAACATTTAAAAAAATATTGCTGTTTCAAGTGCGGCCACGCTGTGGCTCCGTCTAGTTCTTAGTCTGAGGAAACGCTATAATATATCTAAAGAAAAACGTATAAGACTACTCCCCTCCTACGTTGCTCTTTCAGCTCTTTGGTCTGTGTGTGGATCACATTAAGCTGTAAACAGAAGGAAAAGAAATAACTATAAATTTACCGAGCCATTTTTAAGTCTTTAAACTGAAAGTGGCGGAAGTTGCTAGGGAAGCGAGTAAAAAATATCAATATCAATACTTCAGTCCTTCAAGCGATCAATACATTTTTGGGTGGACAAAGGTTTTTTTAATATATAATAATATTTTATTCCATCCATCAGTAATTCGACGTCCACTGCTGTACATAATAGGTCTCCCTAAGAGAACGCCACAATAAGCAGTCCTTTTTTTTTTGTTAACACGGCTCAAAATTAAAGTTTACGCACGTCACTGGGGTACCAACATGAACCCGGGGGAGTGTCGGGCTTGATGTCAAACAGGCTCGACTCTTGTGTCGAGTTCATGAGCTACAACACCGACTAAAACATGACCGCGACGCCTTCTTCCGTCATAATGGAGAGGCATAGGATCGTCTACAAACATCCCACACCGACGCTCTAATGACTGCATCCAAGGGCGCCTTGCGGTTTTGACCAGGTCGTCAGTCCTTCTGGTGGAGGCTGTCCTATACTGCGCCTTTCTGTGAAACATCTAATGCGGAGGGAAGGTAAAACCGGGTGGTAGCGTGGCGACACTTTTATTTTACTTGTCCCGTTCAAATCTTGCAAGTTAAGTTTGAAACACTTCCCGATTTCCAATTGAACTGAAATTTTACACGCATATGTATATCGCGTGACAATGCAATATTATGATGACATGGAGCTTGTCTGACGATGGAGCTGGAAGGTGAAGCACCTTTTAGCCATAATTAGCTAAGCTATTCGTAAGATTCTAGTACTAACCTATGGATGGATAATCGGGTTTGACTTTTCTTCGCGCTGCACTGAATTATGAACATGAAGGTTGGTATCTGTTTTAACTTATATCTCTGTAAAAATCAATAATTTCCGCAGATTTTAGGTAAAAATCGCTATTAAAATATATTATTGACAGCACGGAACATATTGACAGTAGCCTTGCAGAATAAATATCGATATATCGCTGAAATTCTTTTTTACTTTACACTAAGGAATAATCCTTGTATCGCACAGAACTTTACAAATATACAATTTCGAGGCCTTTCTTATGATTCTAAATTCGAGCAATCTTACGGCGATAACAGTTTTACTATTTTTATAAATGTGAAAGTAAGTTTGTTTGTTTGCTAATTCTTGACACCGTAACTACTTAACCAATCATCACGAATTGTCGCAAATAAAACTGGAGTACAGATAACAAAGGCTACTAACTATTGTTTAAGCGGAGAAGGTCAGGTCTCTTGTGGGATGGCTATTTTTGTGTAGACTAGTTTTATGCCAAAGGGTGACGTATTTAAATTGAAGAACTGTACAAGAGTATGCTCGCTGTAAAATTATCTGAAAGAAGGACCTTTCAGATAATATTATTTAATAATGAAGATTGACTATAACTAATAAGTTAAGTTGAAAGTTTATTGTAGGGCCAGCTGAAAATCAGTGTTTTGCAATTAGCACAACAAAAACTGATCTGGCTACCTTTGTTACATTATTGATATTTTATATTTGATCGTTGTTTTTTTCTTTTTTCTAATCTTGTGTAACAAAAGTAAATGCTTTGAATGCTAAATAATAAAATAAGAAATAAAAAATAATATTACAATTTAAGCTACTAACAGACGTTCCGATTTGGCTGGTTCCGACCATAATTAGGTGGGCCAACCATTCCGACATTGCTATAGATGTTCCGACAGTCGGCTGTACAACCGTCTAGGGATGCAAAAAGAACCAAAAAGTATCGAAATAATAATATATCGTATAGATATTTTTTTATTTAAATTGACATGGGTTTCGATATATCAAAAAAACTATGGTGTCTGTAAGTCGGTTTACGGGCGATAATTTTACGTGATAACGTCATATACGTTTTCTTAATTTTACAAACAATGCATCGGTCGACATACATTTTTCGGACTGTGAGACTTTTTTGTGCGTGCAGCTGGTATTCATCGATTTATAAGACATTATCACGTGAAAAATATATCGATATATCGGTGATTTTTTTTTTCACTTTGCAATGAGGAATAATCCTTGTATCGTGGAGGGCTTTACGAACATACCATTTCACGGACTTTTTTACGGCTCTGAATTTCAGCAAATTTAGTCAGTGCTGACAACGGTCTTACTAATAAAAACGTGAAAGTAAGTTTGTTTTTTGACATCGTAACTACTACACCAATCATCACGAATTGTGGTATACATAATACTTCAGGAGTACAGATTAGGACATAGGCTAATAACTATTATTTATCACAAATTCGAAACGCTAAGACACGAAATACTACCCTCACTGAATAGTAGCAGTACTAGTAGTGAACAATTAATAATATGTGGTCGCTTGCTATCAGTATTAAGTGAAGTATAGGCATGGGTCGTTGACGGTTTTTTCGTTAATGTAATTTAACTGTTAATCTTCAATGGTCAACAGGTTAAAAAAACTGTTAAATAAATAACAGGTTTTGAATATTCAGTACAATTTTATGTCAACGTTTTCAATTTCAACCATTGACAAATGGTCAACAGGTTAAAAAAGCTGTTAAAATAATAACAGATTTTGAATTTTCAACGTCAATTTATTCCGTTGAGCCGTTGACGTAAATTAACAGTTTATATTTTCAACTGTTTTTTTAATTGCATAAAATAATGATGGTCTTGGGCGTTGACGTAAATTAACAGCTAATATTTTCAACCTGTTTTTTTCATTGATGATTAACAGTTAACGCGTTGACGAATGAAAAGCCGTTAAAAAAAACAGTTTATTGATTCAACGACCACCTCTAGTGAAGTAGTATAGTAGTCTGTGATTAAGTGTTTAATCTACGGTCGCTCGCTTCATTCTGAGTCATAGACTAAGTATGTATTATTGGTCCGAGTTCTGAGTACTTATTTAAAAATAAATGGGGATACATATTTACTACCATCGTATCATAGCATACTATTGACATGGCCATTGAAAACTATAATTTTCATACAATTTGTACCTTGTAATTTGCTAAATTTTAATTTTCTCGTAATATGCCTCTATATGTAATGTACATACATAATTGTCCCCTCAGTATACATTTATTTCCCAAAAATCCAACATTAAAAAAGTGGAAAAAAATGCAAAGATTTTGTGGTTATACAGCATAGCGTCTTTCACTTCTTTAATCTTCCAGGTACTGTACATTTTAACAATATCCCTGATTAACCGGATTACATACAAAAAATAGCAAACAATTCTCAGGCAAACAAAGCAACTACAATTTGACAGTGGCCTTCTCGCCGATGGTGCCATCTGCGCCCAGCTTTGCCCGTGGATCCCCATCACCTATAAAAATATGACTAATTATCTGTTTTGTTTGATACAGTTTACAAAATCTTAATACAGTTAGTGTGCATAACGATATATAAAAACGGCTACTATTTATTTGTTTAAAAGAAGCAAGCCGTGGCAATTATTATCTGTATTGTATAATGTATGAAAATACGTCCGACAGATGGCGCAGGCGTCACCCAAAGACGTTAGGTATGATGTGTTATCGAAATTAGCAGTCAGGAGCAATTGTCAGGATAGCTGAATTGGTAAAGCATCTGGACGGTATCCAGAAGATGCAGGTTCATATCCTGCTCCTGACTGTTATTTTCGATTTCACATTTTTCACTTTGTGTTTAATGTATAGTGCTTAGCATGTCAAATGCTAAAAATATATATAAAAATATCTAAATATTTAAAGGGTTTGTCATTATTAGGTAAAATCTTAATTGTAAAATTAAGTTTACCTGGTCGGTATAATGTATGAAAATACGTCCGACAGATGGCGCAGGCGTCACCCAAAGACGTTAGGTATGATGTGTTATCGAAATTAGCAGTCAGGATAGCTGTATTGTTTAATAGATTATACGATTCATACAGTAAGTATAACGTGATTTAAAAGCCCTATCATATATTTATTTATTTATTTATTAAGGTACATCAACAATATACATATATAATTTTCACAGGATTTGTAGGCAACATATTTTTCTAGTATGCATATCTGTTAAAGACGTACACAACGTTCATTGTTTAATTACACAAATGGTTTTACAATTAAAGATTAGTAGTTAAAAAAGAAGAAACATACAAACAAGATTAGGAAAAATATTGCACAAAAAACAAAATTACAACGAAATATTTTAATAAATTTAGCTTAAAAGTATGCAAGGTATCGTGGAATATATCGATTTCAGTCGAGTTACTACAAATGGCGTTGTACGCTGCACGAGACCGCGCCAGAGGGGTCGATCGTCAATCGCGACCAACATTAGTCTTATATAACGGAATACTCTTTAGTGATTCTTTTGAGAACCTCATAATTTGAGCAGCCTTTATATATAAATATTTAACAGTATAAAATAATAAATAACGGAACTGTTTATTGTTTATTAAGTTCCCCAATATTTTAGGACGCCATATATAGACCACTACCATATATAATATCGACCAAAATATCGATATTTTTTGTACGTGGACATCCCTATCTGACAGGCATTTGGTTGGAAAATGCAGGACAGCCGGCTTGGGTGTAGTCCATTAATCATATGACGTTTTTTTTAACATGTTATGACATCCCCCTTCGCCCTGGTCGTACGTGGTGAGGCTTAAGACTAACCCCCTCCCCCCAATATCACGTGTATTTTCTTAATATCTTAAAAATTTCATAATATTATCTTTTATTTCGTTGGTAAGTATAATCTAATTCAAGCTCACACGCCGCTTTTCGGTAGTTAAGAAATCGCATGTTCAACAAAAAAATAAATACACGTGATATCTCACTACAACCTTGTGATATTTCGTGATTTTTGTCAAACCCCCTCCCTTTACCGCCTCACGTGATTAATGGACGACCCGCCAGCGAGCCGACCACGTCCAGCCAAATCGGAACGTTTGTTAGTAGTCATAATTCAAATGATTAATCAATTCGATAAATTAATAAAAATGAATAATTTAATAATATTCTGCTAAGCCACTGCTCACCACTTCATTCCGAGCACTCAAAATTCAGAAATGGACGGCTTCTTCCCACTATATGAAATTCTGTGATGAATAAAAATCACAAATAATTAGTGGTGGCTAGGTTCCAAGGGCGCAAAAATATCCTTTATTTTAAAAATAAAGGATATTTAATAAACTAATATTTTTTAAAACAACGATACGAGATATAACGATAGTTTTTGGTTCTTATCTTATCTTATTGTTTAATGGCTCTTGTTGTGGCAGTGTGAGCACAATTTCGCCAATATCGAGTATTAATTTAAGGTAGACCGTCAAACGAAGGAAATTTGTTCGGTTTTTGGTTCTTTCTGCATCCCTAATTGACAGCTGACATACAACAGATAAAGGCTTTGTTCCGATATACACTGCAAGCACTGTGATATCACGTGATCAACAGCGTCTATAAATATAACAACTTGCACTATGGAAAATCACAATTATTATTGAATATTATAAATCAAAGATACACAAACATGGAAATAAAAAAAGAAATTCTGTTTATTGCAGTGTAACACCAATACTTTGTATGAAATAAAAGTAATGACAGATCAGTCCAGTATGGACTGCATTCCGTTATAAATATTAACCAGTATAGCTAATTATAAAGGAACGATTTCGCAGTATACTAAATTGACGTCTCACCTTACAGTGCTCTTAGTGTATATCGGAACACTCCCAAAGACGCTCTTAAGCTGTGATCGTAAAATGGCGGATGACAGTCGTCCCTTTTACTATGTATTAAAATTATAAACTCGTATAAAAATTATGTCGCCTCCTCCTGCTTACAGGCTAATAGTGGATCACTGTTAATCACTGTGTTCCTCATGGACAAGTCATGGACCTAATAATAATATATATTCATACTAGTGGACCCTCAGACTAAGAACTAGACGGAGCCACGGCATGGCCGCACTTGAAACAGCAATATTTTTTTAAATGTTGCCTGGTTGACAAATATTTAACCATATTTGAGCAAATTAAACGATAGTTAGAATGAGGCCTGTAACTTGGTCGTAAATAAGAAACTCTTCGTAACAAATATTTTATTGAAAATCACAACGTTATCATAACATAGCATCACGCCTATATTCCCTGAAGGGGTAGGCAGAGGTGTATTACACACCCACGACTCGCCAGCTATGTTTAAGTCCCACGTAATAGGGGGCGAGCCTATTGACGTCTACCGGGCACATTTCCAAACTCCGGGCTGCTACTGAGAATTTTTCTTTTTAGGAAAAAGCTCAATAACATTACCCGACCCGGGGATCGAACCCGAGACCTCATGATTAGCAGTCGCATACACTACCGCTACACCACAGAGGCAGTTAAAAATCTTGAAACGTCCACTGCTGGATATTGGCCTCCCCAAGAGAGCACCAGAACTACCGGGCTTGTGCTGACTGCATCCAACGGCTCCCTGCAGCTTTGACCATATATTTGGTCCGATACGTGGTCACAACTCGAAAACCTTTTTCCCCAATGGTTGTCAGCTGTTCGAGCGATATGACCTGCCTATTGCCACTTCAGCATGCATCATGCTCATCTGGTAAATAATAATAAGTTATATTTAATAAAATAATAGTACACAAGAATACAATTAACTTATCTTTTCTTTCTTTTCTGGGTCAAATAAGAAAAGAATTATCATCCTTCCAGAGCTGATTTAATTAATTGAATAAGAACTTAGAGCAAATCAGTTTCTCTGAATTCTAGATTATGAATTCAGCGGTAGTCATAATCTAGAATTGAGATTTACTTACAAAGATGAAGTTACAACTGCCTCTGTGGTGCAGTGGTAGTGTAAGCGGCTGCTGACCATGAGGTCTCGGGTTCGGTCCCCGGGTCAGTCTAGTGTTAATACGTATAATGAAACATCAACAAAATATCGTGGAACATATTTTGGGTATTTCGTGGGTTGCCTCGTTTTCCCGTAGTATTCACCCATTTCAATCTTGCATCTTGATTAGAGGGAAACCTAAAATAGCAAATATTTATCATCACCTCAAAAATTACATATGAATTTATGAGTTAAATGAAAATTGGGCAAATCAAATTAGCAATAAGACCACACCGAAACAATTCTCAGTAATAGAAATTTAACTAGAAAACGTGTTTTGCGAATGTATCTTAGTAAAAATTATTAATTTCGAGTAAAAAAGCCCACTTTATATCACTTTATAGCATTCAATCATTAAATTATTTCATTTTCGACTACTTACTCATGAAATGTTTTACCGGTTTTTTTTCGCTTGCTGTAGCTTTTGTAGCCTAGTACACTATTTTACAAGCACTATTATCACGTAGTCTTTGTCTCAAAACACTGAATAACACGTAATGACACTGAATAATATGCAAAAACCCGTATTTTATACATTAGTATTATACATAGTATTATACATTTATACATTAGTACGGGTTTTAAAAACATTAGTTCGATTATGTCAGTTGAATCGTGACAGACAAAGCATTTTGACAACGTGACATATACCAAAAACTAGCCACGGCGACAAAGACAAAAATCTATGACTTTGTCTGTTTTTTGCATTTGTTAATTGTATCTTATGTTCTCGCTCATACATGTCAAAGAATTTTCTTCGCTCTGTCTAGATAAAATTAGTCTGAGAGTCGAGCCAACAGACGTTGACCTGTCCAAACATTGGCGTTTCGTTGGGATTCGTTAGATAGGTATCTTTTTATATTAGCAAAAATTGAAGAAATATCCTGAAATCCTATCTTGGCGCCATCTACCGGCTCCAAATGTAAATCTAAACCATCCCAGTACTTGCTCAAAGATTCACAAATAAATAGAAGAAAAAGTCCTGAAATCCAATTTGGCGTCACCTACCGGGTCGAAATGTGAATCGAAACCATCCAGGGCGCCACCCAAATGCATACAAATAAATGCATTCAAATCAGTCCAGCGGTTTGGAGGAGTTCAGTGACATACACACGCACAGTAGAATTATATAAAGATTATCATAATAATTATGTGCAGAGAATATAATTTAGTCTATGGTTCCTCCAGTGTTGTAAAAAAGGTTACTCTATGCTATGTCGTGTTATTCCTTCCTAGTCTGTGGTCGTGTTCGTGTCCTTCTCACACACAGAGTGCATTCAAAGAGTATAAGTGCAATTTTTAGTCCGCCTGTGTGTTGTATTGAGCTCTGTAATTTCTGTTTGTGTGATTCATGAATTTTAGAGAAACCGAACACCAACTATTTATCACAGCAGAGTTTTCACCTTTAAAGTAAAAAATGGGAAAATATTAATAGTGATGATTTCCGGATCGTCCTCTGTCTTTACTATTATAGGGAAATAGTTATTGAAGAGAGAAGGTGAGGGTTATATTGTCGTCCAGGTGATCCGTTATGCGGTGCGTATGATAGGATTTCTTTTTAACTTTTCTATGATTCTTTGCAGATGGAAAATAATCTTAGCCGAAGTGGCAGCCGATCGAGCTCCGTATGTGAGCTAGAAAAAGATTTTAATGATATGGAAATATTAAATAAAACTAGGGCGAACCGACGTAACGTATTGCTCCGAACGCCACCCGCGCGGAAAGCAAAACGAATCAGATTTTTTCGAAATGGTGATAAATTCTATTCAGGTGTCATAATTCCAGTCTTGCCAGAGAGATACAGGTATTTTTATTCTTAGACATGCTTAAATATCCAGTCCATGTTGTTTTATGTTAACAAATTATTGGTAAACTTTCACTTTCTTATATACTTTTAACTATTATCAGAATTCAACAAGGATATTAGATTAGGGGTATGTGGTTAATCACTGCTTACAAAAGTGCTATTGCATTGAACAAACATTGATATCTAGTTTATGATACATAATATAATACTTATTTCAACAACAACAATTTTCCTATAACAACAGCTGTTGATATTTGCAGTTTGTAATACATATAATTCTAAAGTCTAACTCAAAGTTGTTTCCAAATAGTGTAAAATATAACTAATTGAATTGAATCATAAATTAAATAATGATTTAATTATTATAAGGTAGTGTGGCGATTAAACATTAATTAAAATTAAATACTTGTCTCAGCAATATATTAAGCTAAATAGGCTAGCAATAGGATTTTTAAAACACAATAGTGAGTTCAAAATTGTATATACAACCAACACCTAGATATTTGCTAATTAATTAATAGTAACACTATGTTACTATATTGTAAATAATTTACTGTTTATTATTATCAAGGCTGTGTAGACTGCCTTGATAGTTTGTTGTTTTTTTCCTTAATTTATACCATCCATCCATCCATCAGCCTTTCATCGTCCACTGCTGGACATAGGCCTCCCCAAATTGGGGGTTTTACCATAATCGCCACGCTTGGCAGGCGGGTTGGCGATCGCAGTGGATGTTTTTAGTACAAAGGGAACGCTGCTGCCCGGTCCCCCGGTAATCCCTTAGTCGGCTTTTACAACTCCCATAGGAAGAGACGGGATGGAGCTTTTCTTGGTGCCGGCCCCACACGGCAATTTATACACCCTACTGAAATTGATTTAAATTCAATTTAAATCATTGGGTATTCCAAAATAAGGCTACTTGTTATTAGCTCACTCACATTATGCTCTTGTTGACTTTCTAATTTTCTTTTTATTAGCATTGAATGCTAGACTAATTATCATTAGTGCAAGGTCACTAACCTACCATGTTATTATGGTTTTTTTTTGTGTTGTGTCTGTTGCAAACCTTTATTTAATTATATTTTCCTAATGTTGGAGTGTAGAACCCCAACTCTCATACTTCTATTAAAATGATTATGCTTCCTAAAAGGTACCTTTCTTTTTGATATCTAAATTGTCAAATTTTAATTTAATTATTAGTCATATAAACAAGGAGTTTTAAAGCAAATTCTTTTTTAGGTCTTTTGATAGTCTAACAGCAGATTTAACCAGGGTTTTAGTTGACAATGTAACTCTTCCAAGTGGTGTAAGGACAATATATTCACTAGAAGGTAGAAAAGTAAGTTTGACCTGTACCTTTTATGATAAACTAGACATTGGTGTGTGTAGTTTATTATGTGCTTAAAAAAATAGCTTTTTTTAAATCTTTAATAATTATGTAATTGAATCAAGATATTTTATATTCATTTTTTTATATAACACCTTATGCTAAAAATAACACCTTTAAATTCATTAAAATTTATATATTATAAATCACATTTTATTTTAAAATACACTAAACTATTACAATAAACAAAATTGTACTTAAGTACGAACCTAGATAACTAGATTTGGAAGACATTTTCTTAAGCAGAAATAAACTTTGTTTCTATTTTGGGATGGTGACTGTTATACCCACGATAAATTTTATTTATAAAAATGGACATCTGCACATTTAAGAGAGAGAAATTATTGAACATAATTTGATGGAATTAAGAAAAAAATTGTATTTTATTGTGTACAGCATTCAAGTGGCTGCAGTTGTCTGTTTAATTTATATGTAGACATTTCAAGAAACAGTCAATAATCAGTACTGCTAGAAAAAGAAGTCACATAAAAATTTGTTTTACAGATAGGTAAACTGGATGATCTAGAAGATGGGCAATCATATGTCTGTAGTGGAGTTGGTGAGCCCTTCAAGAGGTTAGATTATGAAGCCAGTGCTATTACGCCTCAGTCCTTTAGGCTAAGTGGCCCAGAGTCCTTAACTGACAGCTCGAGTCCGTCCCCGGCGAGGGCAAATAACAGGCTGTCCCGATATTTGCAAGTATGTAAATTTCGCAATATATAGTTATGTAGTATTTTTTGCATATCTTCCTCTGAATACATAGTCAGGCAGCTGTGATTCATTGCTCTGTATGTATTTGATCTCAACGGTTTGATAAATGACTGAACCAAAAATAAGCAAGCTCTATACAAATTACAGTGTTATTTCCTGGTTTTTATTACAATATTCACATGACTGGGTTAACATTGGCAATAAAAAGGAGGATAACTGGATATATTTCCTTTTATATTAGTATAACTAAGACATTAAAAAGAGAAATGTATAAGTGCAATATTTTCAGGCTAATGGTAGTACTACTACTGGCAACGGGACAGCGCGTGTCAGTCCAGCCGGAGATAATGTCGTCCGACCACGCATTGTTACCATAATTAGAAATGGAGTTAAACCACGAAAGGTAAATAGTAGCAGAAAAATGTGTTTGCTTGTTCAGTTAAGCTGGCTAATCTCTGGAACTGACCAGTCTGATTTGAAAAAATCGTTTTGCATATGATAGGAAATTCATGAGGAATAGTTTAAGCTATCTAGCACTAGGCAGCACCGCTCTGCTAGCCTTAAATATATATTTTTGTTAAAAAGTCGGAAGAAAAGTCGCTCCTGAAAAATATCGCTCGCTCCCTTACTTTATCCACGTGCGTTGGTGGTTTGTGATACGTAAATATAATGTTCTACAAAAATATTAATCCATACTCCATCTGAAAAAAAATATATCAAATAAAAATAGATTTATGGGCGTTATTACAACGCATTATTACCATATTGATCCTTACGGACGATAGTTGCTTCATCCTCAAGATAATTTTATAACGATAAACTTTGCTTTTTGTAGCAAGTTATTTGGACATGGCATAGTTTAAGAGATAATGAAATTTTATTTATGACTAGCTGATACCCGCGACTTTGTCAGCGTTAAAATTTTACTTTCTAAATTCGACCCCGATTTTATAAAACCATTGAAATGTATGTGTATCCCATCTATTATATATAATACCAGTGTCACGATGTTTGTCCGGGATGAACTTCAAAACTACTGAACCGACTTTTTTTAAATGTGTGTTTTGTTCCAACTTAGAGACTCTTACTTTATATCTCAATTTATAATTGCAATATTTATTCATGGAAAAATACATATATGGTAGTACGAAGTTCGCCGGGTCAGCTAGTATCAAATATAAAATGAAATTTAACATTCTTAATTCAAAAAAGGTCAATTATGTGTGTTTCTATCTCCCAATTAGAAACCTACCAAACCACCCCTACATTTCCTTCTTATTATTTTACCTGACCACTTCCTCATCTGCTCTATATCATCATTCCTCTTCATGTCCTATAGGTTTTCTTGGGGTGGATTACTCGCGAAGGTTGCTTTTGGTCTATAGGCTACCACACCAACCATTCATGGGGTGGCAAACTTACCGTCTTACTCACCTTCAAGCCGTACAGCCTAGTATAATTATATGTTATAAACATTGATGTATTAACAAAAACATAGCAACACGCCTGTATTCCCCAAAGGGGTAGGCAGAGGTGTATTACACACCCACGATTCACCAGCTATGTTTAAGTCCCACGCAATAGGGGGCAAGCCTATTGCCGTCTACCAGGCACATTTACAAACTCCGGGCGGCTACTGAGAATTTTTCTATTTACGAAAAAGCTCAATAACACTGCCCGACCCTGGAATCGAACCCGAGACCTCATGATCAGCAGTCACTTACACTACCTCTGCACTTCAGAGGCAGTTGAAGTATAAAACAGAGAAAATCCACAATTAGGCACTAAAAGTGTACACTATAAATTAGTGCAAATTATGCTTTCCTGCACTCATTTCATTTAGTCTTGTTTTCTGCAACGTATCAATATGCCTAATAATACCAAAATCTCTTCTTAAAAACTCATTGACTGTCTAGTTCTTCTTTCCCTATCAGAAGCTAATCGCATCTCTCCCTCGTAACTGCGTTCATGTGCTAACTAACTAACTTATCATCACGCCATTTCCCTTGCGGGGTAGGCAGAGAGAACAGAGTGCCAAGAGGCTCTATTCTTGCATACATCTCTCGCTTCCTCAACATTCATAACTCTCTTCATACACGCTCGCCGGTTTCGGAGACTCCTGACTCCACCTTCCTTCAATACATGACCAATTTGGTCTAGGTAGGTAAGTCTCGGTCTCCCCCTGTACCTACATCCTTCCACTTTCGCATTGTATATCTTCTTAGCCAGTCACTCGTCCGGCATTCTTTCCACATGTCCGAACCATCGGAGCATTCCCTTTCGCATCTTTACACCAATACTCTCTTTCATACCTATTCGCTCTCTTACGTCATTGTTACGAATGCGGTCAGTCAGCCTCACTCCACAGATTCTCCGCAGAGATCGCATTTCGACCGCATTGATTTTACTCTCATGCTCCTTTTTACATACCCAACTCTCGCTTCCATATAATAACGTTGGGACAAGCACTGCGTTGTGTATTGCGACACGTGCCTTCTCGCTGAGGTGGTGGCTGCCGAGAAGTTGTCCCAATGCTTCGTTCACTCTATTTCCCGCATTCACTCTTCTTTCAACATCAGTGGTGTACCTTCCATCCCGACTGAATCCACATCCAAGATATACAAATTCATCCACTTGTTCTAGCACACCATTTCCTATAGACCGCATCGTCTGCATATAGCAGAGAGTTAACCACTGAGTCGCCCATCTGAACTCCCACATTCATTTCATTCAACCTTTGTAGACATTTATCCAGATATATGATAAACAGTCTGCCTGATAGAACGCAGCCCTGTTTAACGCCGATATTGACATCAAACCAGGGTGACATTCCATCATCCAGCCGCACACAAGCTCTGCAGTCCATGTAGTTGGACTGCACGGCTAGTAGCAGTCTACCGTTAATACCATACTCCGGCAAAATGTCCCAAAGTTCCTTTCGTACAACAGTGTCAAATGCTTTCTCCAAATCCACAAAACTGCAGAAAACCCTCCGGCCTACAGCCAGATGCTTCTCCACAATGTTGCGCAGAGAAAACACTTGATCCATGCATCCTCGTCCAGACCTGAAACCTCCTTGTACCTCACACAAAAATTCATCAGACACCATCCTCATTCTCCTTTCAATAACCTTACCATACACTTTAGCTGCCAAACTGGTCAAGCTAATGGCCCTGTAGTTTGCACAGTCATAACGTGAACCCTTGTTTTTAAACAAGGGCACGATCACGATATCCCGACGTTTCGAATACTTTACAGCATTCATGATCACGGGTGGACTTGATGATAGACGTCCAAGGCATATATTATCTAAGTCCACCCGTGATCATGAATGCTGTAAAGTATTCGAAACGTCGGGATAGTAGTAAAATCAAGTAAACGCGATAGATTCCGTAAACGTAGTTTTATTTCAAAATGTGTAACATTCGCGTAAATATCAGAAAGTATTATATTGAAAAAATGTGTTTGACACAATAAGGTTTCTCTCCATACATACATCCGCAATGAGCCTACCTGCATCATTCGCTCTCTTATCACCAAATGAACCAAGCACGTCCTCCAAGTCTGGACGCTTGGTCCCAACCCATCCATTCAAGTCTCCGCATACGATCACGCGTTCACTAGCTTCTGCCAAATCCAGAACTTCCCTAACATTATCCCAGAACTTCTCTAGATCCGATGCCACCGAAGAGCCTACGGGAGCATAAGCTGCGACCATGAAGACCCTGGTGACACCTAGTTTTATTTGGACCCATAGAAGTCTGGGATCGAACATTCCGTAGTCTTTCACACCTGAGGCCAAGCGAGCGGACAGCAACACCAATCAACAGTAACATCTATACTTATAATAAAACTGTAGAGAGGTCAATTCTGTACATTGAATATATATTCAAAATGTATGGAGAGAAACCTTATTGTGTCAAACACATTTTTTCAACATAAGGACATCCATATGTATACATGGAGAAGGAATGAACAGAGAAGTATGATAGATTTAATTTTGGTAGACAGTCGCCTCCGAAGTAAAATTTTGGATACAAGAGCCTACGGGGGTCCCACTGTCGACACGGACCACTAGCCTCCGAAGTAAAATTTTGGATACAAGAGCCTACGGGGATCCCACTGTCGACACGGACCACTAGCCTCCGAAGTAAAATTTTGGATACAAGAGCCTACGGGGGTCCCACTGTCGACACGGACCACTATCTCGTTATTGCGAGATTTAGTGGTCTGTTCAGAAAGTGGAGACACTGGCGAGAGCGTGTCCACTTCGGAGGGCTTGAAAGAATAAAGATTGAAAAGTTGCAAGAAGAGAGTGTAAGAGCAAAGTATGCAGAGGGTGTCCGTGAACGGCTGACAATGGTAAGTCAGTCGGAATCTGACATTGAAGAATGCTGGAGAGTTTTGAAAGATAGTATGGTAGATACAGCGGATGAAGTATGTGGATTAAACACAAAGTGAAAGATGTGAAATCAAAAATAACAGTCACGTCTCCTGGATACCGTCCAGATGCTTTGCCAATTCAGCCAGGAGATGCAGGTTCAAATCCTGCTCGTGACTGTTATTTTCGATTACACATTTTTCACTTTGTGTTTAATGTATAGTGCTAAGCATGTCAAATGCTAAAAATATATATAAAAATATCTAAATAAGTATGTGGATGCTCAAAGAAGTGTGTGGTGAAAGGTGATGTATGGTGGGATACGGAAGTAGCAGCTTCCGTAGACCAAAAGAAGAAAGCGTGACTGGACTATGTATCTTCTTTGAACCTGAGTGCAAGTATGAAAGAACACGAGAAAGAAATATACCGGCAACGTAAGAATGACACCAAGGCCTTAGTGAAAGAGAAGCGTGATAGAGCAAATATGATTGCAGAAGATCGGCTAAAAAAAAAAACTTCGAGAGTAACACCAAATTTTTCTGGAGGGAGGTGAAGAAATCTTGGAGTGGTTGGTCAGCTTTCAGAATGAATAAAATAAGGTCTAAAGGTGGAGACATTCTTACGAAAACACAAGATGTGTTAAGCCGATGGATTGAATATTTTGGAGACATGTATGCGGAGGGTGATGCCGGAGCCACGTGTGGTCTAACAGATCAGCATTCAGTACCGGCATCTTCTGATGACATTAGTATGGATGAAGTTGAATGGGCGATTAGAAGTTTGAAAAATGGTAAGGCAGCGGGTATTGATATGGTGTCTGCTGGGCTGATCAAGCTTGGAGGCTCATGTCTCTGGCAATCCTTCCTGATGCTTCTTAATTTATGTTGGAGTTCAGGAATGGTTCCCAAGGACTAGAGAAGCGCAGTCATCGTGCCCTTATTTAAAAACAAGAGTTCACGTTATGACTGTGCAAACTATAGAGCTATAAGCTTGACCAGTTCGGCAGCCAAAGTGGTTGGTAAGATTATTGAAAGGAGAATGAGGATGGTGTCTGATGAATTTTTGTGTGAGGCTCTCTGCCTACCCTGCAAGGGAAATGGCGTGATGATAAGTAAGTAAGTAAGTATGTTACTGTTGCACTATACTGAAGCAATCTCTCCAGAAGGGACCCAAGGAGGGTTTACAAATAAATGCGCGCTAATTTCAGAATGTACACTTGATTTGATTGGTACAAGACTAGGCGTCTAGGAACACAAAAAATCATTTGTAATTTTAAGTAAGGGTTATTCAAGACAATCTGAAATGTGTAGTGTGCCAATTTCCCTTCCACTTTAAAATATAGTTTACTACAGAGTCCAGACATTTATGTGATCTTACTGGAAAAAAAATATTTATTATCGAAAAGTTTTAATCGTCAAGCCACCGCAGACGCCAATTGCCATTGAGTTCTTAAAAAAACAATATATTATACTTAGACACTTTCAACCTTTATGGTTGTTAATATTAATTGGTTTCCATATTCCGAACAGAACTGCATAATTATATTGCTCTGCTTTTTCTTGCTTTAACGCAACCAACATTAGTTTTAGCTATATTCTACATATAATAATATGAATAAATGGTATTTGATTGAAACAATATTCTAAATATCTTTCTGGCATTAACGCAGGCATTACACACTATGAAATAAAACTACTTATACGGAATCTATCACGTTTACTTGATATTTAATATCCCGACGTTTCTAATACATTAAAGCATTCATCCAGCCGTAACCATGAATAAAAGTAATTTTATTTGAAAATATTCTAAATAAAATACTTTAGCTTGATTTGGCATTAGCGTTCCAAATGATTAATAGTGCACGCCAGACCTAAACATTAATTTATACAAGTGAACCAGAGCTTGCTCAGAAATCATTTACGGGACAGATCTATGACTCAACCTTATGAATATTTATTTTTGTTATAATTACACTAACTCACGAGTCAACTAAGATTAGGCGATACAAAGTAATTTAGACAAATAGCTTAAAAATGTTTCTACCTTAGTAGAGTCATATTGAATCACTCATTCCTCAAGAGAAGCTCCATTTTTTGGTAGACGTGAACTTCCTAAAAAGACCTAACAAATTGATCTCCAGTTATTAAACAAACCGTCGCGTCGTCTTTTCATACCTACTAGAGCAAGCTCATCAGTCCTAAGTAATATCTGTCTTCTCGCCTTGTGAATCTCATGTCGCGTTGTCTACTGCCTTCTCTGTCTTCTATGCATTGCAGGCCCTCATTCTGTCTATTGATGTATAAACCTGTATTTAATTATACGTACTAAATAGGGGGTCAGGTGTCCAGCTCTTCCGGGGTCACACTCCGTGTGACATAAGATGATGATGGTTGATTAATTTTCGAACTAATACTGTACCACAAATGCAGTCCTAAATATACGTGTATTTATTGGTACGTTTAATTTTGTAGAAAAAACGAAATCCTAGTGAAAAGTTGCGTTAAACGTGATTACCTTGCTACATAAAGAGTTTACTCGTACATTATTTACTATTTTCATCATATTAATTGGGTTTTGCTGCATCAAAAAAATATTAATATAATTTGATTCTAAACGAAAAGAAAATTTGACACAAAGAAAGCTCTCTCCATAATATTTTAAAGAAAAAAATAAAAAAATCTTCATTTAATATATTATGTTATTTGCCACATGGCGAAATCAGGAACTTAAAAATATTATGTGCTATAAATATAATAGTATGTTGCACGCCTCATAAGCGAAGCGTTGAGGTGGGTTCTACTCCCGCTTTACACGGAACAACTGATTTTTCAAACTTAAAATGTCTCTATTTATCATATTTTGCATACATTGCACTTGTAAAATAATATCTACACACACATATAAAGAACAAAGACTATTTTTAACACTCATGATATTTTTGATTAAACTAGTTAAAAAACTGTTTGAAAAAAATCTGACTTGGACGTTCGTGCGTTGTAGGTAATGTATGTTAACACGATAACGACCAAAACTAACTACTTACTATTAAAAACACAAAGTGAAAAATGTGAAATCGAAAATAACAGTCAGGAGCAGGATTTGAACCTGCATCTGCTGGATACCGTCCAGATGCTTTGGTATCCAGAAGATGCAGGTTCAAATCCTGCTCCTGACTGTTATTTTCGATTTCACATTTTTCACTTTGTGTTTAATGTATAGTGCTAAGCATGTCAAATGCTAAAAATATATATAAAAATATCTAAATAACTACTTACTACTTTACTAAACTACTACTTTACTAATCGAGTTTTTTTTTTTCGTTTACGAATTATTATGATTAGGAATAGAGCCCTATTTTCAGATCTGATTCGATGTGGTTTAATTGTTATTAAATAAACAAAAAAATACTGAATATTTACGCTCGACGCGACACTAAAACCAGCGCCTTTCATGAGTACGTACGCATAGCCATAGCCACCGGTGGTTTTACTATCGTCAACAGAACACCGTTCGCCCGGCCGGTACATTATTTTTTGTTAAAAGAAAGTTCTTACCTTTGTTTGACGAACTGATGATATTTGTCAAGTATAATAACTATTTTATCCATAAAAATAATTTAAAACACTAAACACACGTAAATAATCCACCAACGGAATATTTTTAGCGGCGCGGGGGCCCTTTTTTTGCGTCTCCTTGGCGTGCGCGCGGCCCTTAACTGAGAGGTAGACCAATATAGAAGTACTTCTCTAATGTTTTTCTAAGATGTTAAATTTTCTTAACTACAGAATTTATTATAATAAATGCACCACAGCTGTTTTGTATTTTTCAGTATGTAGCGTTTGAATCGTGACTACTACATGACACTTATTCATTAACAAGCAGTCACATAATATCAGATATAACTTACAGGTGTGCAGATTATTACTGAACAAACGCAATAGCCCGACGTTAGAACATGCATTGGCTGCAATAACAGAATGTGTAAAACTAGACACTGGGTGCGTACGAAAAGTGTTCACAAGAACAGGCAGTGCAGTCACAGCGCTGTATCAGTTTTTCGACGCCGAAGACGTATTCTTTGCTTACGGGAGTGAAAGGTTACTTAGCAATTAATTATTCGAATTTATTTTTTATTTTGATGAATAAAATATAAATTGAATATTACTTCCTGTCCACACAGGGTCAACCAAGAAGATTTTGAATTGGAATTCGAAGAAAATAAGGCTGTTTTACAATGTAGAAAAACCCCTATAACTAGAAATTCAAGGTAAGTCTAGAAAACCTTTTTCGATTCTTATATTCATGCTTTGATAATATTCATACAAAATCCTAAAAAAAGCCTGTTACTATTAATGTGTAAATACACGTGGTGTGAATGTGATATCTGTACTATATAGCTATGCATGTGGAAGTAGAGTTACTTCCGCATAGTTTTACTATATTACTAATTTTATTATGATGGTTATGTTTTCTAAGGTAAGTGGCTAATTTATTATTAGCGTTTCCTTTTTAATAAAATTCCGATAGTTTGCAACTATACTCGTTATCCATCCATCAGCCTTTCATCGTCCACTGCTGGACATAGGTCTCCCCAAAATGGGGGTTTTACCATAATTGTCACGCTTGGCAGGCGGGTTGGCGATCGCAGTGGATGTTTTTAGTACACAGGGCAACGCTGCTGCCAGGTCCCCCGGTAATCCCTTAGTCGACTTTTACGACTCCCATAGGAAGAGACGGGGTGGAGCTATTCTTGGTGCCGGCCCCACACGGCATACTCGTTAATACTGGATCATTTAGAAGAGTCGGTGCAGCCAGATATATGTTCCAGCAGTTTATATTTACCAGCAATTAAATTCAACTATTGACGATTACGTTATCAATATGATTGGTTATTATATAATTGAAAATGCAATGTGATCTCGATTTTACGCAATAAGCAGAAGCAAAACAAACTAATATTACCAGGAGCGGTCCCAAGCCGCGAATGCCGGTGAAGGCAAGCGGGGGAGCGGCTCGGGCGGCGTCGGAGGCAGGCGGGGGTGCCGCGGGGGACGGCGGGGAGGAGTCCGCCGGCCCGCTGCTGCCACAACCGTTGCGCCTCAAGTACAGCGTCGGCAAGATCATAGGTCACCTGCTCAGTGATGTCCTTCATACTCTTTCTTTTTCTTTTCTTTGTGTTCACCTCACTAACTAATGATCACTAATAGAATCTTACTAATTTTATTATGCACGTCACAGTATATTCGCTTGGAATTAATTAACTTTTTTATCTGCGCGGTACCCTAATACTTTTTCCAAAATCAAAGTAGCTAAAGTTCCTTATAACATCAAATATGTGCCAGTAAGAGTCCTATCCAAATCGGTGTTGCACCTTATTAGCCAAAAAAAAAACATACGAGACAAATTTTAAACTTTCA
The DNA here is from genome assembly GCA_948253155.1 of Leucoma salicis. Taxonomy (NCBI): domain Eukaryota; kingdom Metazoa; phylum Arthropoda; class Insecta; order Lepidoptera; family Erebidae; genus Leucoma; species Leucoma salicis. The sequence continues at coordinate 18,314,484 of OX411805.1, forward strand.
TAAATGCATTTACTAAAAAAATTTTTAAGACTACAAAATTGATGTGTCTGCAATTTTATTTATTTGCATATTTTTATCCCTTTGTTCCTGGCACCATTTTCTGTATATTATAGTCATACTATTTATTATAATGTTAATAGGTGATGGCAACTTCGCCGTTGTACGTATATGTAAGGACAAGACCACCGGAAAGGAATATGCACTGAAAGTTATTGATAAAGCCAAATGCAAAGGCAAAGAACACTATGTGGAGGCTGAGGTAAATGTTCATATATTTTAATCTTACCAATTACTAAGTGAAAAGATGTTGGTGTACAAAATAAATAATAATTGAAGTATGGCCATGAATATTATCAACAAAACAGTGCTCTCAATTTTGTGAAGTAATGACTGTAAGCTGCACTGAAGTGGGTCTACGGTTGCTTACGTCGTAACAACTTACAGGTATGTTTTGTCTTCTATTTGTAGGAGGGAGAGCACATACTACTGGGGCTCTCTATATATTGGGGTAAGGACATCAGGACACAGACAATTGTTACATTTCATATTTATTAAGTGAATTATAATTGGGTCCACCTTCTTTTATTATAGACTAGTGTGCCCGCGACTGTCCGCGTATACATCAAAATATAAATCATTCACTCTACGGTACGTTAATTATCGCCATTTAAAAATAACTATTCCACGGGAACCATTCATTTCTCCGGGATGAAAAGAAGCCTACGTACTTTTCTGGGTTCCAGACTATTTGTATGTAAAATTTCATGATGATTGGGTTCAGTAGTTACAGTGTGAAAGCATCATAAACAAACTCGCTTTCATATTTATAATATTAGTAAGGATTATTGAGCATTTTGATTTAGTGATTGTTACATTTGCATGTATTAATAATATTATTAGTCTAGCTAGAGAATAAAATATGTAAACAACGTTAAACCAAGTGAAAATATTTTACCAGAACTTTATATCTAACTATAAAGCTGTGTCTTTAAGTCTAAGTCGTCGTAAGGTATTGAAAAAAAAGCTATTTTGGCGTCTAAACATAAACATTTCTTTTTAAAACTCTTGCCTCTTGTTGTTTGTGCATTAAGTAAAAATTACTTAACATATTTTAATTAAACTTTTTGATAGCTCTTAGCTAAGTGTGATAGGTTCTTAAAACTAGTACTTATACATTTTATCTCATTGTTATATCGGAAACCAGAGATGAATGAATGAATGAATAAATGTATACTTTATTGTACACCAAAATACATGAAAAGAAACTTAGACTATGGAAATTACAAGTAAATGCACAATGGGCGGTCTTATTGCTAATAGCAATTTCTGCCAGATAACCAAATAACTAGCTTTTGCGGCAGAAGCTAGCAAATTTTGATATAAATACTAGTTTTAATATTCAGCTGCAAATATCGTTTTAGCTCTAGAAAAATGTAGATAGATCTGAATATTTTGAGATCTTTGATGTGTTGCCAACAAATTACATTAATATTTCTATTAAAAGCTATAAAGTTGGTTATTCGGGACTAGGACTCCTTGTTACATCACATGCTCTTTGAAGTGAATTCATCCTACAGATCTAGCCAAAGATATTTTCTATATAGGTATTATATGTTTATGAGTCAACGATAATGTTATAGTTCCTCAATTATTCTGGTGTTTTGTAAAGAATCTTACTAATATTATAAATATGAAACTCTGTATGTTTGTTACTCAATGACGTTATAATAGAATGGATATTTTAGGAGGAACACCCACTGCACAGCCGTGGATTGTCAGTCTCTAAATCCCGGCTATCTTAGCACACAATAACTAAAGATTGCCAATCTGCACTTCTCATAAATAGAACTGCTGTCGTGATTCTGGATTACGACGTGCAATAATACCATAAGATAATAAACTGTATCCAGTACAAACTTCGTGGTATGGTTTATAACTCTCTAGTTAAATCTCATTTAGAATATTTAATTGAAGTCTGGGGATGTGCTGCCAAAACATACCTTCAACAACTCCAAACGACTCAAAACAGAATAATTAAAAAACTATATAAATTGCATTATTTAACGCCTAACTTAACGAAACTTTATACAAAAAAATTTAATATTTTAACTTAGCGCAACTACATAAATTTAAAACATGTATACTAATATGAAAAATCATCTTAAAAAATTGTCATACCAATATAACTTTCCATCAAAAATTATGTAAACACTCCTTAAAAATAAATTAACACTGCGTCGACCAAGAACGGAATACGGTAAACGAAGCATAATGTTCGAAGGCGCTCGATTGTATAATAACCTACCTAACTTATGATAAATAAAACCTTGTAACACACCAATTCACACAACTCAATATTTGCACGCATAAATAACTGGACTATGTATTTACTTAATAAGATTAGCATGTAATTTTTCTTAATAAGTGAAAAATAAATTTCTTTTAGAAAAATAAATTTCTTTAACCATAGTATTCTACAAAATTTTAAACACAAATTCGACCGGTGTTACGCCTCTCCACGAGGCTTCCTCAGGACCGTTCATTCGCTGCCGAGTTGAGTATGTAGTGGTTTCTCCTACACACTAATGGACTTTCGTCAAATGTCGTCTAATTCAATTAACTTCATGACTTAAAAACTGCTAAACAGATTTCGAAAGCTTTCGGCACCATCCATCCATCAGCCTTTCGACGTCCACTGCTGGACATAGGCCTCCCCAAATAGGGGATAGTGCCGTAATCGCCACGCTTGGCAGGCGGGTGTTGTTAATACTCGAGGGAGTGCTGCTGCCCAGTCCCCCGGTATCCCTCAGTCTGCTGTTACGACTCCCATGGGTGGAGAGGGGTGGGACAATTCTAAAGCCGGCCCCACACGGCTAACTTTCGGCACAAAGATAGTTTATTACTTTTATTAACACATAGGATACTTTTTATCCCGCAAAATGTTGGGTATATGTGGGATAGCTATTTTTGCATAAACAAACGTAACATTGGGTGACGTATGTACCTATATGATCTTAACCCAATTATAAGGTCAACGCAAAGTCGCAGGCAGCAGCTAGCTTTCTATATACGTATACTGGTATAAACCTGCTACTAACAAAACAATAAATTCACAGGTTCGTGTCATGAGAAAACTATGTCACCCGCGAATAGTGTCACTAGTAGAAGAACAGGATAGTCCTGAATGGCTCTTCCTCGTCATGGAATTAGTCAGCGGTATGTATTAAACTAAAATTTAAATCATTCCATCATTAACAATACTTGAAGAATAATACAAGCTTTATATTACACCATCTACTTGAATGTTATATTTGTATTTCTAGGTGGAGACTTGTTTGATAGTATCGCGTCTGCTTCCAAATTCTCTGAGCCCCAAGCGCGTTTGCTAATCGGCCACTTAACATCCGCTATCGCATACCTACACTCGCTTTCTATAGTGCATCGTGACATCAAACCTGAAAATCTATTGGTAAGCATAATCGCTAACACATTTATAACTAGCAATCATATAAAACGACTGACACTTGGAACATTTAATTATATTATTTTCTATACCATTGTAACATCTAACTTCTGATCGTGTATTTTATATATATTTTTAGCATTTGACATGCTTAGCACATGCATTTAACACAAAGTGAAAAATGTGACATCGAAAATAACAGTCACGAGCAGGATTTGAACCTGCATCTCCTGGATACCGTCCAGATGCTTTGCCAATTTAGCCATCGTAACAATTGCTCCTGACCTTAACGTCTTTGGGTGACGCCTGCGCCATCTGTCGGAAGTATTTTCATATATTATACCGACCACGTAAACTTAATTTTACAATTAAGATTTTTACCTAATAATGACGCAAACCCTATAAATATTTTATATATATTTTTAGCATTTGACATGCTTAGCACTATACATTTAACACAAAGACGCCCAAAGACGTTAAGTATGAATGTGTTATCGAAATTAGCAGTCAGGAGCAATTGTCACGATGGCTAAATTGGCAAAGCATCTGGACGGTATCCAGGAGATGCAGGTTCAAATCCTGCTCGTGACTGTTATTTTCGATTTCACATTTTTCACTTTGTGTTCTAATCGTGTTTTTTAAAAATCATAAAATTTGTCGCATTTAATCCATTTCATTGCTTAATACATGTCTTACTATAAACAAGTGTGTTCAATAAATATGTTGACAACAATATAAGCAATTTATTTAATAGGAATATATCTATATAGAAATATGACTGTATAACTGACTGACACAGTGACATATCAAAGCCAGCTCAAATACCTAAGGCTAGGACTGTGAAGGTTTACATATCGCTTTCCTCGATACTGTACGCACTAAGAAAGGATTTTACGCAAAACCTATACAAAATTAATTTAGATCTACTATCACTGACGCGAGCGAGGCGGTGGATAATGCGCTAGTAGTATATCTAATAAATCGTCAACTCTGCAATGTAAAACTCTTCGATCAAAATGCAAGATTTCGCGTCAACCCGAAAAAAAAGTACTTTATTTGTTGCTATGTAAGCTTGATTTCACAATAAATTTTAATGTTATTTGTCTTTTCACTTAAGTGGCAGTAATAAATTATTGCTTTGCTCGTTTTTTGTGACGAATGACCGTAAATGTAAGATAATATTTTAAAGATTTGTGACTTTATTACTATGTGCCATGATAGTAATTAGATTGAACTTAAAACTGTTTACCTTTGTCTCAGTTCGTTAGTAAACAGATGTAGCTGTATAAGTATATATACACACGGACAGTGTTTAGCTTGATTTTGTTCGGGACACTGTATCTTGCTAGTATAAATAGTAAGATAATCTATATATATCAAAATGAATCTCTATTTCCCTTGGTCATCGCATCATGCGTGAACGGATGGAGCAATTCCGCTAATTCTTTTTTTGTTGTGTTTATTATTGTCAGGAGAAGGTTCTTATGAAAGAAAAAATAAGAAAATTACGCATAATTGAAAAATTTCAGAGAACTTAAACACTATTTTAACCTAGCACATTTGACAGTTCGCAAGTAATTGAATGTTCATAGCTACTGAAAACCTAAGGTTTCATCTATGTGAAAATAAGTTATGTCTGATCACTCTGGGATCTTGGAATATAAGACAGGGCAACGTCTATCGGGTCAGCTAGTACTTAATGTTTTCGTAATTTTGTAATTTGAAAGTAGAACCAATTTGTTTTTACAACCCAATAGTGTCCCAATGTGCGGCACGGGTTTGCTGACAGAGTGCAGGTTGGCAGACTTCACAATGCTGTGATGAATGACTGTCAAGAAATTCACATAATTACCGAAATTTCGAAGTCAGATGTTGACCTTGCGAGTTCTGTTTGTCTGCTTTATAAAATAAAAATGTTTTATAAAATCTCCACAAATTACTTTTACAATAATATATAGAATAATAGTTTTACAAGGACAGTAATTTGCGGGTGATGTGGAGTCTATACTAAGCCAAAGCTTGTATTTTAGAACTCCAGGCCCCCCTAGTGAACTGTCATAAAGTATACGACCATATGTGTGTTGTGTGTGTGTGTGTGTGTATTGTATGTTAATGTCTGAATTCATCGTTAGTAATATATATAACTCCAGTAGCATTATAGTCGTTCGGTTTACTGTTAGGTTCTCATTGCCCAAAAAAATAGCTAGATTCATTATTAAAAGAAAAATGTTTGTAGGTGGAAGTGGGCCCAGACTGCAGTATACGTGGGCTAAAGCTGGCTGACTTTGGCCTTGCAGTGGAAGTGTGGAGGCCACTTCACGCCGTATGTGGAACACCGACATATGTCGCACCCGAAATACTACTCGAAACGGGATACGGACTCAAGGTAATTTTAATGTTGATTGATCGATTAATTGTACGAGTGAGGGTAGCAGAGACGTAAAGAGTATTATTATTTTATTATGCCCATTTGAAATTTGCCCATTTTTTTTTTTACTAGCAAAAACTGGCATTCACCTATAAAATGAATACGTCATTTAGAATATAAATAATCCCTGAACATAAATAGCCGCTCTTTTTTTCAGAATCGGATCATTTATTTATGAAACAGGCAGCTTTTAAATTAAATTTTCGAACGCTATTTTTTGTCATTAGGACATACAAATACCAAACAGGTTTAGGCAACTAATTTAATACATGTAATTTTATACAAATTATTACAAATATAATATACGCACGACAGGGTGTGCGGTTAGGTTAGTGTTAGTGTATTAGGTGACATTTTTTCTCGCCTTAATAAAAAAAAGTGTATAAAAAAAAGATGTTCTTTTAAAAAATAAAGATGTTCTTTTAAAAAATTAAAAGATGTTCTTAATAAAAATAAAGGATGTTCTTTTTAATTTAAATAAACTAAAATAATAGTTTTCTGCTTGTTTTAATAACCACAGTCATTAGCTCTTCACTAGTAATCTGTAAAGTTGATCCCTGCGCAGGTTAATATCGTTAAATTTAAGATAGAGTACACTAGAGTGGACTTAATTAATATCAGCTAATTATTATAACTTTATAAATTTAAGTCTTTTATTACAAAGTATACATTTTTTTATAACGTGTGGGAATTTGTATAATTATACCAGTAAGGTACTTGTGTTAGAATGCGACATGATCATTAAACAAGTAGGTTAACGTAACCGGACGGACAAATATTATTTGCGCGCATTATACAACGTTTTTTAACCTTAATTAGTTGACTGCCCGTTGGTGCAGTGGCGTAAGTGTAACTCCCAACCGCGACGTCCTGGTTTCGAAACCGGGATCCTACAAAATTATAAGTATTTTTTTATTGGTTGTGTCGTTCGAGCCACGGCTCACCTGATGGTAAGTGGTAACATGACGCTCATGGATCGTCACAATCGGCAGGCGGTGGTACCACCCCGCTCGGGCTTATAACAGGCAGGAAATAATAGGATAGTACGAATTTTATGTTAGGTAGATATAACATAAAATGGGAATAGTGTTTTCTACGACGCGACGGTCCGTTATAGCCGAAGTGCCGTTTAATGTCTATAGTATTTTTAATTGTTAGATTTAAGACAAATAAAAACCCAGGCCCTAATAATTTTGCCAGGCCATTATAAATATAATTGTCATGTTATCAAAACCACAACTCTCAACTCATATCAAGCATTTGTATCCTACATATTATAAAAAATGTGAAAGTTTGTAAACATATTTGCCCGTCAATAACGCCTTAATTGAACGGATTTAGATAAAATTTTGCTAAACCTATTTTTGGCATATAGACATAACAACTAAACTTATTTGAATGAAATTTGATATATAGATAAATTACAACAGGAATAGACACAATAAGCTATCCCGATTCCCGTGGGATACGTGTAAAATATTTATTTACGTTTTGCTTGAATTTGAAAGGTCACAAAGACGAAATCGCGGACAGAAGGTACTATAACTATAAATGTGGGTCGCTGGTTAATTGTATATTGAGTAATAAAAATAAATGTAAGCAAATAATATAAATGCTAGCTTGCCTTGCTTGGGCCAGCATCAAGGGGCCGGCTCGGTAGCCGCTTACTATCGTACCCGTGTTGTATTAATAAAAATGTCAACAGTATGTGTCGCCATGAAAATTTGTTCGGAGTTTAATGAGTCCTATACCTCTTACGGGAGAGCCCTCGCAAAATAGTAGGTAACTGATATTCGCTTAAAATTACATTATTTTATTAATTTTATACAGAAGCATTGCACAATATGAATGCGTTGTTACGTCAGAAGTGTGCATTGTTTGAATGGGATTATATAAAAGTGGTATTTTTTAATGAATAGCAACTCTCCTTCAATTATTTTCGACTTATATTTAGCTGAAGTTGTTTTACGTTCGCGGTAAAAATTATAATACAGTTTACTGCTTTCGACTTTAAAAGATAAACATTGAAGATATTTTATCAGCGTGAAATTACGGTAGCTGTCTACTCCTATTGTTGTTTTGTATGGTGAGTGAAAGCTCCAGAGGCCTAATAATCCCCTTGCTCATTCTGTTTATTATCCTTCCTCTACGCCTCCTACCCATTTCCTTCGAGTTGGCGACGCGCGTATGATTCCTCTGGTGTTGCTAGCGCCTATAGGCTATGGCAACCATTTACCATCAGGTGGAGCCATATATGGTGGTTTGCCACCTTCGTAGTATAAAAAAAAACTACATAATAACAAGTTAGTCTTAGATATAATTTAATAAAATGTGCATTACTATTTTGTTACAGATTGATGTATGGGCTGCGGGCGTCATCCTATACATCTTATTGTGCGGCTTCCCACCATTCTCGTCTCCTGACGGGGACCAAGAGAAGCTGTTCGACGCAATCCTGTCAGCCCGGTTAGAGTTCCCTGCGCCACACTGGGAGCGCGTATCAGCCGGCGCCATCGATCTAGTTGCGAACATGTTACGCCCTCAGCCCGAACTTCGCTTCGCCGCAGAGGATGTGCTCGATCATGTTTGGATGGCGGTTAGTTTCTTCATATTATTAACTTTGAATTGGAAATGGGTAGGCCGCATCGCTCGAAGAAATCGGCAACTTATGGGAATATAACATTCTGGCATGGGAACTATGTATCCGACGGCGTTGTGTAGTACAGCCGGATTGACGATCAACATCTCAGAAGCTATTGGATGTAAGTGGTACAGGACCTATTTAAGGAGGTCTCTATCCAGCAGTGGAACACGTCCACTGCGATAGGACGCTGGTGTGTGAATGAATAAATTTGCATTTACTAAAATGAAATTCATGTACCAAACAATTATCAGATATCATATCAGAACATTAATGGTATCGTTTTTTTGGCTGACTGCATATATACGGCGGATTGGTTTATTCACCAATCTTCCATGCTGTAGGTTCAATTCCCACGCAGGACAATTCTTTGTTTGATACACAAATGTTTGTTCTGAGTGTGGGTGTATTTTGTGAGCGTGAAATTGTATGTTTGTAAAGTCCCACGCAATACAGGGATTAGTCCCTAGTGCAGATTATCAAAAAAAAAAGGAACTAATTTGCGACCAATGTGTATGAGCCCAAACACATTTATTGATCTAAGAACACAAATAAATAACAATTAATTTTAGGATGACTACGACGAAAGCTGCGATTTCCGCACGTGGTACGACGACGACTCGTCATAGCTGTTAGAGACGCGCCGCCACTCGATGTCGGCGCCCTTGTGACAGGAGCTACCGGCAAAGCCTAATAGCGGACTTTTTTCAATTCACGCTACAGCTTTAACGTTTAGTCCTGTTTCAGCGATGTATGCCTTTCGATATGTTAACACCAATACCAAAGTTATTATTTAACATGTTTACTTAAACATACTGCATGCGTAATTTGTGTATTTATATATTGTTTGGTGCGAACTTCGGTGCAGTATTATTTTGTTTTTGGTTTGTAATTATTGTGTTCTTTTATTTTTAAACAAACCATTTAAATGCTTGAAGTAAAAATAATAGGAGTGGACTTTCAAGTCTTCGTTTCGATTATTTAATTAATAAATAGTATTTGATCGGGCGTGATATTACCACGTCCGAATATGAATCTTGCAAAAATGTTAAGGCAGTATTACAATTACATTAGTTATTTGTATTCACCCGATCAGGGTCAAATGTAATCAGAAAATCAACAAGTTTAACGTAATTTATTTTGCCTATTGAATCTTGTATTCTAAAGATCTCGGGTATTTTCTTACAGCTTCTTATATATTCAATTTCTAGTTTTAAAGAGGTTATAATATTTATAAATAGAAAATTTTATTTTACGATAGCATTCTGTAATATATGAGTAATATATTGTATTTAATTATTTGAATGAATTCGTATTTACAAATGTAGAGCGCAAGTTAACTATAATGATTTTTGTATAATATGAATTGGGTGTAGGCATCCACTGCTATCGCTTCTGTCGTATGTAATAAATAATAATCATATCATTCATTTCCTGATAACATTCCTCCTTTTTTTAACAAGCAATAAATAATTACTATTAATAGATCTATTTATCTCCTTTGTATAAAGAATAACTGCAACAATGGTGCTAGCGACAGCGATTTACTATGAATGTAGATAAAGTCTTTTAATCATAATTTTTTCATGCTATAAAAATAATTCACTAATGGCTTAGTGGATATTATTGTTTAATTTAACTAGTGCCGTTTCTGTAAGAGACAACGCACTTATTAATATGAGGATCTAGCCAAATAAATGATAGATTTAAAAACATTTGGCTTCCCAGTGGTTTAAAAATGGATAATATTACCATTATTATAACTCTTGATTGGTCCTGTTGCAGCACAAAATATTCGTACTACACTGTCAATCATAGTAGTAATAACATGGCACGGTTAATGCTAATGCTACATTTTATATTATGTAAGTGCCAAATTATTAATTTCATTTTAATGCTTTAACATCTCGTAATTCACGCAGAGCGCAGCAATCAACGTTCCTCTCGAATAATGTATAATATTATACTATCAATTTAGATTATGTAATAGTGTTAATATATCACAGAGCAACACACCAAATGCATACAATATTTAGACTGATATACATTCCTTCACAGTATAAATAATAATATGACAATTTCATTTGGTGCAACATATTAAAAGATGCCTTTAAACTTTGCACTAGTATAATAAATAACATGTTAATTAATTGTGTTCACAGTTTTCGACAAAGCATTGAATATAATGAAAATTTCACAAGTGTTAATCCATAATAAATTATAAATACACCAAAACTGATAATTATGCAAAAATATACTGTCGCAATTCATTGCATGTCAGTGTGTGTTTCTTTATTTAGATTTTATAATGCATTTAGACATCAATATGTTAATTGAGTAAACGAGAAAATAAATAAATTTATAACAGCTTGGATTTTATTTACATTGTTATCTTTATTATATCATAAATGTGAAGAAGTGAGTATTTGTTTGTTATACCCTTCCATGCCCAATCTATTGAACCGATTGTCATGAAATTTTGCATACATATTATCTTGAGCCCAGAAATTTCTACTCTTTGCATACAGGCAAATAATGTGACGTATTCTAAAGTCCACGCAGACGTAAGTCTCGAGCAGAATATAGTTAATAACAGTTACAAACTTTTGGAGCTGGCACACATTGGCAATTTTGTTACCTTACAATATTAATTTGTTGTTACAAATATTTAATCAAAACTATTTACGGTAACACTAAGATTTGTAACATTGTCCCAAGCAGAGCTGAATGCATAAAACTATGATTACATTAGAAAACTTTTATTAAATCTTTCTGCAGTATCATCTTCATGGTCTTCAAGTTCTTAGTTGTCTGGGCGTATTCGACAGAGGAAGTCTTATTGGCATAAAAAATAATGTTTATCCAAGCTATAATTCGTCTTCTGCACATGGTCCCAAGGAGGGAAGCGACTCCGGGCTGTCACCACTGCGGCTGCGACGTGGACACGGCGCGGCACACGCTCGAGTCGTGCCCGGCTTGGGCCGAGCAGCTCTCAACTCGTCGCGGCAATAGGGGGAGACCTCGCTGCCGAGCGTCGTCAGAGCAATGCTCGGCAACGACAGGAATTGGGCCGCGGTCGCTTCTGCGAGGAGATTATCTCGCGGAAGGAAGCGGCGAAGAGGGACAGGGAGGAGGATTCTTTCGCTGACCCAAACCGCCGCCAGCGACTGGGTGGCGCAGGCACGAGTATTTGCGCCTCATGCCGCCCTAGCTGAGGCTGCGGGTGGATGGACCGGGGAACGTCAGCCACCCGCAAGGCCTCGCTCAGTATAGGGGTACCTTAAAGGGTAAGCCGCCGGCGGACCACTGAAGTTATCCAACACAGTACCAGTGGTCCATCAACACAGACGGAGAGAAGGCACACGGCGAGTTTCTTTAGTGGGTGAGGTGCCCACACTACCCTGTTTGTTGCCCCGAACGATGGGGTGTGCGGTTAGGTACATTTTTTCCCGCCTCAACAAAAAAAGGCTCTATTTTGCCTGCAGGTATATCAAATTTCGTCTAGTCCATTGAGCAGTTAGATCCTGTGTGAATTTTTAATTTTTTGTAGAAATATATCCTGTATGATAAGGTCAAGGTCTCTATACATATCAAATTTACCACAAACCTGTTTTGCTTTTTTAATAGACTACTGTCACAATGTTGGGCATGAGTCTCCTCTCAGAAAGGGATTTAGGTCCAAGATTATATGAGTTCATTATCACTGAAGTTATATCATATGTTGAAATGTTTATATATTCTTTTAAGAATTTGACATAGGTACTTTATTTTAATATCATAATGGTTCCAGAGATCCACTAATACAGCATGTTTGTTGCCTCATATGACAGGGTGTGACGTGTGTAGACAGTAAGATGTTTTTTTTTACTTACCAATAAAAAGGCTATAACGGGTCATTACACTTGGTCATCAGTTGTTCAGTTAACTTTATCATTAATTCATTGGCGGTCAATATTATGATAATGCTATCTATCACTGTCACACAGTAAAGGTTTGTTAGAAGTATTTTATCCAATTTTTTTGTGTTGTTAGACTTATGTCCGCAGGTGTTACAATTATTGCCATACTGTAATACTAGCCTAGTATTTGTCATTGGAGCAGTTGGCAAGGGCTTTTTTCCATACTATTTCCTATATAAGTACACAGACCTATATGAACTATTTAAATACATAACCACTAAGTAGAAAACCACTAGATGCATTCATCGTCACTTCGGGGTGTGTTCTCTCTGGCAATACCTGAAATAAAATAAAAGCAATTCAATTAATATATATTGATAACATGCTCTAGACATGATTTTTGTTCCATAACAACACAATACAGCAACAAAACCGGTGCTTTCGAAAGCACAATAATCCTTTGATCTTCATAAACATCTAGGATGGTTGTATGGTCAGAACCCTCAAATCTGATCTAAGCTCAGCATGACTATAGAGCGGAAATGGTAGTTTCTATATACAGATTTATATTTGTACTTGTATTTCTATATACAACTTTTCACAGTTTGCACAATTTAAATTACAATTTTCTACTTAAAATAGTTTGTATAAGATAAAAGTTAATCAATTAATCATAATCATAATAAAGAAATAAAGTCGGTATAATGTATGAAAATACTTCCAACAGATGGTGCAGGCGTCACCCAAAGACGTTAAGTATGAATGTTTTATCTAAATTAGCAGTCAGGAGCAAGGGTCACGATGGCTGAATTGGCAAAGCATCTGGACGGTATCCAGGAGATGCAGGTTCAAATCCTGCTCGTGACTGTTATTTTCGATTTCACATTTTTCACTTTGTGTTTAATTGATAAAATAGTTTGTAAGATTTAAATATTTTTTCCTAAAAAAATATCTAAGTGGAAACTTTCAAAATCCATTGCATGGTTATAAAAAAGGAAGCATTGAAACAAATGGACACAGAAAACAACTTTGCCTTCTATTATTTATAAAATATTAATATGAATGAATATTTGGCAATGACTAGCCAAATCTGTTTTGGAATGAAACACTAATAAATCCTTTGAGTAATTAGAGTAAGATTAAGATGACATAAAATACTTTTAAACAATTCTGTGTGACAAACCTGATAATTTCTTAGCCAATTATTAGTAAGTCTTAATGCAGCTACATTGCTTTTTGATTTCAGTGCTATGTAAAGTTGTTGTAAAGGTTCTGCTACACTATGGTAAATTATAAATGGCCGACCAGGTTTCAGAAACTTTACCAACTCATTAAAAATATTTTCTGGATCCTCTTTACATGCTATTACTAATGAATCCATTTTGCCTTTGAGAATTTCTGAAGCAGCAATGTTATCAAAGTGCCATTTCGGTTTCCTATTTTCTTTAGGTTGGTCACATTCAGTTATTAATTCATCATTAGTAGTATCAGCATCACCTTGCTCATTTTCCTGTTTCATTCTTTTTGCTGCACTTTCTACTATGTTGTCTTCACACTTTCTTTTTAAGGCACTTTCATCCGTACTACATACTTCATTTGAAATATTATTGATATCACAGCCTTGGTAAAATTGTCTTAATGCAGAGTATACATTGACTGAGATACATCTACTAATTTGTTCTTCGGGAAAATTCATAGCTAGCAGGGCCTGTTTTTGTGACATATTACCTGGGTGCATATGAACTAGTTTTCCATTTGTTTGATGCCCAATTGCACTCAAAAGTGCAGCTGCCATTAATCCGTTGGAGCCTGAATCATATAGTAAGTGGTTTCCTTCAGAATGGATATTGGTTAAAGTAATCATTTGAGATATGGTGTCTATCCGTAAATTTTGGATTTTAGCAGGTTCTAATTTATACATCACCTCACACAACATTCGTATATTAGGTTTGAGGATTTGGAAATATTCAAAATACTTCTTTTCTTTCTTTTTCAAATACTTGTCCTGAGAGTACTCAGTTTTATTATGAAATGTTTTAGAATTACTTATCAATGTTTCGACAATATCTGAAGCTTTGTTGGAGTCACTCTTAAGTAAGTCTATATCAGCTGCGGTCAATTTCTGTGAGCTGCCATCATCTAATATGTTCCTATTATCATTTCCTGAAGCCTTAACGTCAATTTCATCTTTTATACTCACTGCACCATCAGTTAATTCTATAGTATAATCTCTACTTCTCTTATTAATTTTGGGTATTAATTTAAATATTGAAAAATATGAGCACCCTTCAAGTCCGTTTAAGCATACGGTATCACGCCCTAAGTTGATAGATGAATCAATTTTACTAAATTTATGAAGTTTTCTGTAATTTTGCTTTTGAATAACTATATAATCTCCAATCTTTATAGTTTCGCTGTTCATTTTTACGTATACGAAAATAAATCTTATAAACCTGTAGGTCCTAGGTTAGGTTATTTTTCTTTTTTTATATATTTGTTTTAAGGCATTGGCAAAACCATCAGCCTAACAGTAACTTATAAACATCATTATTCTCCAAACTAGATTAATTCATCAAACAAGTCGTATTTGAAGTCAGTCAAGTCAAAGTCACGCTACAGTAAAACGATGGCAACCTTACTGAAGCTTCTATGGAGTTTTGGAAACAACAGGAAGAAACACGTTACATCACTTGCCAGCACTTATGCACATACACAAATAGTTAATAAGCAAAAGGCCACCACTTTTACACATTAATACTTGAAATAACATAAGTTTAGGAAAATAATGCAGAGCGACGACATGATCTTCGTGTTCCCGCCAAAACTCCACATCCATCCTAGGTTAGGTAAGTTAGGCACAGACTAATTAGTGAAGTTAGGTTAGGTCACAGGGTCACAGGCTAGGATGGGTTAGGTAATATCTGGGACACACTAATTAGTCTGTGGTTATATCACAGACTAAACATGGAACCGATATATTCATTATCTCACGACGTCTTAGGCAGATAGGCTATAGGAGTAAAAGATTGCTTTAGGTAACTCAACAGATTTCAGCCTTATCTCTAAATTTATTATTTTATTTCCCTTCACAAAGCTTTCCAATCGTTATATTAGAAAATACCTACTGAGTTCTGACCATCACATAAATTTAGCAAAATAATCAAGAGAACATTATTATTGGCGGAATTATCAGGATCGCCACAAGTCAATATAAGACGACCCACCGAAGCTAATGGTACTGTGATGTGTTAGAACGAGAGAGAGAGTGATGCTGTCAACGAGACCTAAATTTATTTGTTACCGGCCTGTAGCGCACAGAGTACCTTATTTATAAACAGGAACTGTAGTGGCCTTGTCAAGTTTACGCGTGCGTTAGACTTGTTCTTGCTCGGTCACTAAAAGGAGCGCTCCAAACTAGTTCTTTTTTCCAAATGAACTAGTTCGGACATCTAGTTCAATTACTTCTCTAGTTACTGTTCTTTCATTAGGTCATCTAGTTCTCTAGTTCTATTAGGTATTTAGTTACCTACACTGATCTTTATTTTAACTCTTTGATTTAAATGAACTGTGTAACTATTTTGTTACTAATAGGTCGCATTAATTTATTGTATAATAGGAACTATAATTACATACCTACTTTATTTGAAACAAATATTTGTTTTCCCTTAATACTTGGCAGACTTAGGACTGTAGTTATACCTAATATTTCAAGTATTTTACCTAAGTAATTAATATAAACCTTAGAATAGCGTATTTAAAAATCAAATTAAAGGTTTATAATTATTTATATTTTCACATATTTACACAACAAATAAAAAACATTACCTAATTATTATACCTATCTCTTTTTTAAAAACATTATATTTATAAAAGAGATAAGTAGGTCAGTTAGAAAAGAAAGAGAGCAAGATAGTTGTATGCTATTAGTTCGTTCCTTTTACATAAAATGTTTCTTGAGACGAGATACGAACTATTCCTTACCGCTATCGATTAACTAAGACCGAATTCGAACTAGCTTACGGAATAGTTCGTTCTAGTTCAGTGTCAGGAACTAGTTCCTAATAGTTCTTAGTTCGTGAACTACACAAGTCTAGCATGCGTGATATGGCGATTATTTATTGTAATTAAAGTCTTTACCAGTATTATAATAACGCTATAACGATGGTTACTTGTGCAGTACCAGGTTGTAATACCTTTAGGTTAAAATTGTTCTGTGGTTGTAATTCTTCAAAGAATGGTAATCCACAGGATTACTCATTTCACCAGTAAGTTTACTATTTGTTTATTATCTTCAATTCAAAATAACGGTTACGCAAATGTATCAGATTTAGAGAAAATATTATGAGAAAATTGTTCATTATATTATGAAAATCACTTGGGGTACACGAAACAGTAATATTTGAGAAATTACAAATACGGAAATATGAGGAGATTTATGACCTCATTTTTAGTGATGCGATGAGCTTGATTTATTTGTCGATATCGACTTTGATGGTCGGATAACAACAATATTAACTATTATTAACATACATAATACAATTACAAGTATGATTACGGTTTCATAACTAAATTGCTGAATCGATTTTGGTGAAAGGAGAAATTGAGCACAAATTGTGAAATGTTAATAAAGATAGCATTCGACAATTTTATAACTACATGATTATATTTCTTAGTATTTAGGGTATCTAATTTACTACCTATTAATGATGTGAAACATCATTGGTTTTGACAAGTACTTTAGTCCTAGATGATATCCGCCCTGAATATGATGATTTATGTCCATTTCACATGTTATTTTACATGTCATAATTTTATAAAAGAATACATTGAAAAAGTTATGATCATTTTATCTACTCATTATTTCTACAAAATAATTTGGATGTTTTCACATCTGGTAGACGTACCGCGACATCTATTTTATTATTTTGATATTTGATATGATTAATAAACATTTCATTAAATCTGTTTTATATTTTCTGGTCTCTTCCATAAATTTCTGGTTACAGTGGCAGTTTCGTGTATTATCGCTCGTCTCACTGGTGAGACGATTCAGAATTTAGGAATATATTAAATTTAAATTCTCAATCGTTTCACTAACATTTTAGTGAGACAAATGGGAAAATATTGTTACTTTATGTAACTTATGCAATTTCCTTCGATGTCTGTAAACAACTGGTCTTGCAAGTTACAGCTTGTCTAATGTACCTACTTACCTACAATAAATGTATCTAAATAAATAAAATAAATATTCACGGACATTTCACACAACGACCTCTGGTCCCAAACTAAGCTTGACGCTTGTGTTATGGGTACCAGATTACGGATATAATACATATATATGACGAGCATACGTACGCAACGGACGTGTTACCAGTATAAAGTCTTAATCTATTAATTTTCGTTATTATTATACTACTTTACAAAAGTGATAGTGAACATTGCATTAAACTTATTTAGGTTTATAGCGCCAGTGTTTAATTGTGCCAGCAAAAAGGAAAGTAAAAACGTATTTTTATTTTTAATACATAGGCGCTAACATATTGCGCCATTGATATATAAAATGAATGATCAACACTCACCAACTGGAAGTGGCAGCAGCCAATTACGTGCTACGTCACAACCTGATCTGAGAAACCAGGAACAGGATAAGTCGAGCAGTACACGAATGATACTTCGAAGTTATAAAAGAAAGGAGCCAGAGGAAGACAATACTCAAACAGAACTTCTTGAACTGCGCAAACAAATAAGTCAAATGATGAACATGCTAACAGCTTTCACGAGTAAGCAAGATGAAAAGTTAAATCAAATATGCACTGATTTAGCCTCAATTAACTCACAGATAACAAGCATAAAGGAAACAAATGATAGTATAATGTCGGAACAAAATTTAATAAAGAACAATTTTTCCAAACTATCCTCTGCTACGAAAGAAGTTGAAGAAAAGATTACTAGCTTTGAAAAGGACGTGAACTTTCTTAAATTAAATGCACAGATGGATATGAATGTTGCAGTAGATCAACAAAAAAGAATGGAAAGTATAATAAGCGAAATCCAAGAACGAGATTTGAGCAGTAAAAATATTGTTATAGCTGGTATACCTGAACCAAAACTGAATAATAGGAAGGAACGGCATATTTCTGACATGAATGAAGTTATAAATATAACCAAAGAAATTAAGGCAGATTGTCCTAATCCATATGAAATCTTTCGCATTGGGCGCTATGATCCGAATAGGAGTCGTTCAATTAAAGTTTGTTACGCACAAAAAGAAACAGCTAAATATATATTACGAAATAAAGGAGCTACAGGTCTAAACAATTACAATATTTTCTCGGATCAAACACCGCAACAACAAGAGTTTATGAAATCTTTAAAAGAAAAACTTCGACAAAGAATACAAAATGGTGAAACCAACCTAATGATCAAGTACATAAATGGCATTCCTAAGATTGTTTCAAAACAGAGTCCAAAAAACTCACAGCAAACCAGCAACCCAGCAATCAAAACTGCTTAAAAAAAAACAACATAAGTATTCAAGTAATTGACAATTATAAAGATATAAAAACAACAAAAAAGTCATTAAAATGTTTCTATGCTAATGTGCGGTCTATAGCAAAGCCTAAAAAAATTGAGGAATTGGCCTGTGTAGTACATTCTTTTCACGAAACTATCCATTTAATTATATTGACGGAAACATGGCTTAAATCTAAAGAAGACGCTGAAAGTTTTCAATTAACTGGCTACACTCATTATTATAGTCATAGACAAAATACTAGAGGAGGTGTGTCAATATTTGCGCACGATAGTTTAAAGCATAATTTCATTGAGGAACATTGTGATAATGAAAACCATTACCTATTGATACATATAAATAAATTTCATCTCGATGTTGGTGCAATTTATAGACCACCCAGAAGTAATGTTAAAGAATTTATAAATGTTTACTCGGGGCAATTACAGAATAAGAACCGTTCTATAGTATTAGGCGATTTTAATTTAGACTTATTGAGTTCAGAACGAATAATAAATGAGTATAAACTAGTATATCTAGAAAATAGTTACACGATTCTTAATAGAATAGACAAAGAATATTGCACTCGTGAAATTGCTACTAAAAAAACTATCCTTGATCATATAATCTCCAATTTAAATGACAACAACTTTCATATTGCTATAGTAGACTCTTCTATGTCGGATCATAAGCAAATGTATTTTGAAGTTCAACATCAAATACTGGATCCATTAAACACTATGGAATATAAAACAATAGACTTACCAAAACTATCTAAATCACTAAAATATGCTATGGCGAAAACTAAGATTAAAAATTATGATAATCTAGAAAAAGCATACAAGATAATATCAGAAACAGTACAACTACTAAAACAAAAACCTTATACCCACCTAAAAGTGGTTGGATCAAACCAAAAATATTGAAGACTATTGATAAAAGAAACAAGATTTGGAGTAGATATAAAAATAAACCTAACGACGAGATACTAAAACATCAATTCATAAAAACTAGAAATAAAACCTTAAGTTGTATAAGGCAAGCGAAAAAGAAATATTATATAAAATCTTTTGAGGAATGTTTATCAAAACCGTTGAAAATGTGGAAGCTTATAAGAAGCCTATCAAATAATAAACCTAATAAAGGTGAAGGCCCCCACCAAATTAAAATAAATAATCAAATAATAACTGATAAGCAACAAATCTGCGAATATTTTAACACCTTTTTCGCAACTATCGGTCCAAATCTAGCACAGAATATTCCGCAAAAGTATCATAATAACAAAATTAAAATGTGTGTACTTATGTACACGCGTTAGAAGTTATACTTCTTTGGCGTATGGAAAAAAAATAACTAAAATGCATTAGTGATTAACGATAAATATTAAAATTAATCAAAAAGATTTTATTTAAATAAAAAAGGTTTATTAACGTAAAAATATGACAACACAGTAAAAATATACAATCATTTATCATTAAGGCAATGAATCAAATATATTAATAAATATTTCAAATAAACTATTTTACATTCGTAGATTCTTCTCGTTGTGACTGAATAGGCGTGAGTGTGTGAGTACGTGAGTAACAAGAGGTTTGTGGTAGCTAAAATATGATATAAATGGTCTCCTTGAAACTGTAGATAAGTATTTTGTGAATACACCATCAATAGTAGTGCCATGCCTTGTTGTTGAAACTGAAGAGTCATTATTAATTAATAGATTTAAATCGTCATTAAAAAAATATTTGAAATATTAATAAATCAAATTTTAACAAATAGTTAAGATCAAAGGTAAAATAAACATTCAGCATTTAAGGTTAATATAAACAAGTATAGAAAATATATTTTTTTTTTTATTTATGCATAAAATTTGTTAATATACCAGAAATAAAACAAAACGAAAAAAAAATATTTTTTAGATAATAATGTAATAATTTTTAATTAACGATGTAAATAAATTATACATACCGACAATTAACCTCAAATCTATAAATGCACTCAAAACAGTTTATTCAAATCAGTTTTATCACTAATATTCAATATATATAGATATACTAATAAATAATAAATTATTAGTATCACCGTCGTATATGAAATTGATTTAATAAAAACACCAAAATAATATTTATTTATTCACACTGTTTAATTCTACTCTTACGAAACACGTGTTCTAAATATAAAAATACTAGAATATACACCTTGAACATAGTTATCAATTTTCATGCATGCTACCTAGAACTAACTTCACGATGTAGAATTTAGGTGTCGGTGTGCGCGCGCATCGTAAAAAATCACTCTCATCATTTTTCTCTATCGCGCCAAAAGAAGTATAACTTCAAAAACTTCATTCTTACATATATTAATAAACATGACAATAATAAAGGCCTATCTATTTTATGTCCCACAACTAGGACAGAAGTTGAAAAAAATATCAATGGGCTTAACAACAATACGACTACAGGTTGTGCCGGCATCTCTACAAAAACTTTGAAATATATCAAAGATATAATACTTGACGATCTAACTAAAGCTATTAACATATGTCTTGAGGCAGGTAACTTTCCGAATTCATTAAACACAAAGTGAAAAATGTGAAATCGAAAATAACAGTCAGGAGCAGGATTTGAACCTGCATCTTCTGGATACCGTCCAGATGCTTTACCAATTCAGCCATCCTGACATCTAAAACTCTCTAGAATTACAGCAGTTCATAAATCTGGAAATAAAAATTATTCAAACAATTACCGACCAATTTCTGTACTCCCGGTGTTATCTAAAATATTTGAGTAGATTTTGCGTTGTCGCCTTTCCGATTATATAAGTTCTATACAGTTTCTTGACAAAAAGCAGTATGGCTTTCGAAACAAATCTAACACGCTCGCAGCAACTATAGATCTAGTGACATAGATAAAAAATTGTATTGATAAAAAACAAATATGCTTAGGGGTCTTCATAGATCTTAAAAAAGCTTTCGATAAAATCAGTCATGAACTTTTAATAAGAAAATTGGAAAGCATCGGAATATCAGGAGTTGCTCTAAAAATGTTCAAATCATACCTTACTGATAGATTCCAAGTAGTTAAAAATGGCATATATCAAAGCAGACGAATCACGTGTGGTATTCCGCAGGGTTCCATTTTAGAACCATTACTTTTCTTAATCTATGTCAATAATATATTTGAATTAGACTTAAAGGGTGAAATTAGTTTATACGCGGATGATACTTGCTTAATTTACTCAGGCCAACACACAGATGTAATATTTGAAAATTCTCAAAATGACCTTAATTTGCTAAATATATTTCAATGCAATTTATTAACTGTAAATGTGAGCAAAACAAATTATACAATATTTAAAGCTATAATTTTATGACTATAAACAGGACAAATGCAATAAAACACCTCGGGCTTATACTAGATGACCATCTGACGTGGAAACCACACTTGGAACGATTGCGCAATAAACTTGCATCACTATCAGGTGTTCTGCGAAATATGTCTGGGTGCCTGCCACATAAATATAAAATTTATATGTAAGTGTATATAAGTAATGTAATTTCTTACTTACGGGAGTAGTTTTCAAAAATACTTTGGAAAATCTAAAAGTGCACGCTTCATAATCTTAATTTTTTACAATGGAATTGATTATTTAATAAGTAACTAATAATGTATTGATCTTACTAAGTTGTTTTCAATAAATCACATAGATAGCGCTAATTTCAAAAAGTACCTTCTCAGGTCTTATACACCATCTAGCGCTAATTTTAAGAAGTACTTCTACATTGGTCTATAGAAATAGTTCTCACGAAATAAGGATAGCACTGATTTTAGTGTCGCGTCGAGCGTAAATATTCATTATTTTTTTGTTTATTTAAATAAGATAGGGCTCCATTCGTAATCATAATAATTAGTAAACGAAAAAAAAAAGACTCGATTAGTAAAGTATTTTGGTTGTTATCGTGTTAACAAACATTACCTACAACAAACGGACGTCCAAGACATAACCTGTTTAAACTGTTTTTTAACTAGTTTAAATAACAAAAATGGCACAAATAATGTCATGAGTGATAAAAATAGTGTTTTTTCTTGATCTGTGTGTATATATTATTTTACAAGTGCAATATATGATAAATAGAGACATTTTAAGTTTGAAAAATCAGTTATTCTACGTAAAAAAAGAGCAGTACCCACCTCGACGCTTCGCTTATGAGGCGTGCAATTAGAATACGGCGATATAGAGATTATGAGGAATATTAAAAGACATTAAATCAAACATTTCCCGGTAAGCAAACTATTTTGAAACATATATTATGTTTCAGCTGCACCGCTACCAGTTTTAAATACAGTCATTTTCTTATTTTTCTATTGAATTGTCCCTTGAGGCTAATCCATTTCGCATTTACGTCTTTCACTGGAATACATAAAATAGGTATTAAAAATTTCCAAAAAAGCATCTTGCTTTTTAGTTTTATATTTATTTTCGGTTGATGTAGCATCCTAAATAACAGGTCTTTTCCATATCAAATATAAATAAAGAAAATACCTTGTATAAAGTACCTTGTATAAAATAAAGAAAATACCTTGTATTTTCTTTATTAATACATAATCAGTTATTTTCATAGTATTATGTCATATGGGATACTGCTATGGGGATGCTCCGCAGATTTAAATTCTATATTTGTACTCCAGCAAAGGGTTATTCGTGCAATTTATAAATTAGGCCCAAGAGTTTCCCTTAGAAAAAAAATTAAAGAAATAAAGATTCTAACTGTTGTGTCACCATATATATATATGAAAATTTGTTATATGTCAAGAAAAATATCGATAACTTTGATAAGTACAGTGACGTTCATCATATTAATACTAGGAACAAAGGCAATCTTATTGCACACAGTACTCGTCTCCACAGAATTAGTAGATCCTTCATGGGGCAATGTATACGCTTCTTTTCCCGAAAATATCCGAAACATGCCTTTAAATAAATTTAAGAAAACAGTAAAAATCAGACTAATTAGTAAACGTTATTATACAATTTCGGATTATCTGGAAGATAAAACAAAATGGCTTTGAACTGCTCCTCATTTTAATATAAATAAGCACATACTATTTTTATTTTATTAGACTGTTTTCTCCACAATATTGTGTGTTGTCGTGAGCACCTACTTTACTTAAGTATTAATTTAAATATTGTAAAAAATTTAAGATTTAAAAAAGTGGCTCATAAGTTTCTTGCTGGGTTCTTCTCATGAAAAGCCTTACTACGGAATCCGGCCGCTTGTGGCGATTGCAATCGCGACATTGCGGATGCACTTGCCTCAAGCGCTCGTGTTATTATAGTGATTATATAACTTTGACGATTTTAAGTGCTGTTATAATAAGGCTATGAAATAAAGTTATTTTTGAATTTGAATTTGAATAAACATTCAAAGTATTCAAACAAACTATAAAAAGATTTCACAAGACGCGACTATGGCGAGCGCAAACACAAAATAAATAATTTTACCCCCCCGGACCCCCCGCAGGCGAACACGGGGAAGTTATCCATTTGAGTCGGCAAACATGTTAGCGAGTTTTTGGAAACAAAACAGGCCACGCCCCTAACACAGCGACCATGGTTATATTATCATGTTATCGTGTTTGCAAACACCATAACATGGCGCAGCGGACCCGGCTTAAAGAAGTATTCACTTCAAAAATACGATCGATATGACTAAGAATCGATACTTTAGGGGCATTAGATTTGTAAAAGATTTGAGTTCTACTTATATGAGAAGGCGGGTATACCTCGTGGGTATCGGAACATCCCCAGTCACTGACGTTATGACGTGTAGTTTTGTACGCATTAGGGCCTCCGAAAAGCCTACTGAGGTAATGGTACACAGTTCCAGTGGTCTACTAATACAGACGGAGAGACTGCACACAGCGGGTTTATTTAGTGGGTGAGGGCTGAGGGCCCCGCACTACCCTGTTCGTTACCCCGAATGATGGTGTGCGGTTAGGTAATTTCTTTCACGCCTCTTAACAAAAAAAAGTACTCGATACTCTGAAGTATCGATACTTTTGTTTCGATACCATTACGAGTACAATACTTTGTTTCGATATTACTCATGATTACAGTGTCGATACTTTCTATTCAATACGGTGTCCCTAATCGTGAACATGAACAGTGACCACCAGTAGTATAGTAGTCTGTGGTGACCACTGAACATGGGTGTGTAACTTAAACGAAGAATAATATAGACTCGCTACTATTTTGACATTAAGGATGAAGAAAAGGATGCACATACTAGGTTTTACCAAGAGTGAGAGAGACACAGGTATAAGTATATTTATCATTTTCGTGTATGCGTCAGTTGTATTTGGACCCAATGAACTGGGTCCAAACAATAAGGTGGCCAACCATCCCCATCATCAGTATGTAAGCTTGTTTTTGTATTGACGTAAAAAAAACCTTTATTAATCACGTTATATACGCTAATATTACATGTTCTAATACATTTTAAGCAAAATATAAGCATAACTGCCATTTCTTTTGTCCTGTCATTCTTGTATCTGGCTAAAACAGGTAGGAAAAGGATGCACATCATCCTTTTCTTCATTCTTAGTGTCAAGATAGTAGCGAGTCTATAATATTCTTCGTCTAAGGCATACGCTGATAACTTGTCTATAATATTATTTGTCTAAGTAATAGCATTATGATGTACGTACCTACTGAGATGTCAAAATCATTTCCTTATCTGCCCAACAGAAATTTAAAAACAACATCGTTACTCCCTGATGATAGATAAAGGAAAATGTCCTTCATGGTTTCGTTTTGTATCAGGTCTCAAAAATAATTTTTTAATATCTATAATCAAGTCAAAATTTCGACGGGTAAAAATCTGCTAATTAAAAAGCAATTTACCTACTTTGATCGTTCGAATACTACCATGTAATAGTGGGCGAGCCTATTACCATCTATCGGGCACATCTAAAACTAGCAATAATTAACATTTAATACTATTTAGTAGAAAAAACTATGAAAACGCATAATATTTGTATAATTGTAGGTACAAACACGTAAAATATAACCTAATTTGAATGAACTTCATTAGTCTTTTTCTGGAAAATCCGGTGTACTACACCGGGATATTGTATTATTTATAATTGCATGTACACTTGAAACATTATAAATTAAGGTAAAACATGATACAATATGAAACCAAAGCCCATACATTTGTGGGCATTCTCCTTTAATTCATCAAATAAGTCATAGTCGAAGTCACATTCATATAAAACTAGGGGGTTAGGCAGAATCTCATATCTCACGTCGATCATATCGTGATCACTGTGATTGGTTGAGAGATCACCGTGATTGGCAAACGGATTATTGCGACATCACGCGTCGGTTTCTTAACCAATCTCAGTTAAGTCAAAGTCACACCTCAGTAAAGCGGTGGCGACCTTACTCGAGTTTTGGAGGCAACACGAAAAAACAAGTTATGCCGCATTGCATCACTTGCCAATACTTGCATGCAATGCACATACACAAATAGTTAATAAGTAAATGCCACCACTTTTACACACTTCTACTTGAAATAACACAAGTTTAGGAAAACAATGCAGTGACATGATGTTCATATTCCCGCCAAAACTCCCCCATAAAAATGACTTCTATCACGTAAGTACAAACAACAAATAAACAATTGTCAAACTGATAGTGTCATTTATTTTGATATAACAAAGCTAAGGCAACAATGCTGTTATTTCTAGTGACGTCATTTGAACGACTTTTTAAATAGCTTTAAAGTAAAAATGTTTGAAAACTTTTCAATTTTGGGAAAATAAAAAATATTGCTCCCATAATAATATGAATATGCAAAAAAGAAATGAAAATTTGCACTATAATATTTGTCAAATAAAGACACAAATCAGGTTATTGCCACAATTTTACAAACATTATAGGTGCTTGAACAAGTAATGCATTATTTCTGCAATATTATCATTACGACAGATATAACATGTACTGTAGATCAAAAATAACACCATAATTATAAATCAATAAAATAATATCTACGTATATAACAAATAATTAGGTTTAATATCACTAAACGTATAACTTACATTCATAAAATCACAATAGGTACAATACTCACGATACTAGCAATGGGTCGTCGATGTAATTATTGTTAACGAAACTAGACTGTTGACTTGCTTTCATCGACGAGTCGATCGACTAGTTAAATCCGTCGACTAGTTAACGTGTCGCAGACTGTACCTACCAAGTAAAATAAATTTGACTATAATAACTTCATCTCGTTAAGACCTAGATACACCTAGCTACAGGGACCTTATGAGATCTTATACTTTTATCATATGAAAACCATAATATATTTATATCATAAAAAACATATAGCCGCATTGAGAAACTCCTCCTTTTCGAAACCAGTTGAAAATCATATACCTATGTAAATAAAAATATAATATTTACTAGCTGACCCGGCGAACTTCGTACCGCCATATTTATTTTTCCGAAATACTATCGTGGCGCCACCTACCGGGTCCAAATGTGAATCTAAACCATCCCGGTACTTACACAAACATACACAAAAAATTTTGTCAAGATCGGTCTAGCCATTTAGGAGGAGTTCAGTGATATACACACGTAGGTACAATAGAATTATATTTATAATAAAGATTTTCCTAACTACATAATTATTATGAAACTGTAGCAGATGTATTTA
This sequence comes from Leucoma salicis, assembly GCA_948253155.1. Classification (NCBI taxonomy): domain Eukaryota; kingdom Metazoa; phylum Arthropoda; class Insecta; order Lepidoptera; family Erebidae; genus Leucoma; species Leucoma salicis. The sequence continues at coordinate 18,342,145 of OX411805.1, forward strand.
TTTAATTTGTCTGTTTGTTTATTCGCATATCACGCAAAAACTACGAATAGGTTTATAGTCAAAACTCATTCTCTAATGAGAATACAAGGCGACGATATTGGTAAATGTTAAAGTGTGAACAGTCTTCATAATTAAAATAAATAATGTGAGAAATAGTAATATTATAATTAATTCCAAAAATGACAACTGCACAGCTTTAAGAATGCATTAAAAACGATAATAATATTTTAACGAATGAACCAACTATGTTCACGCGTCGTCTATTTACCTACCAGTCGACAAGAATATTGTGAACGTTTAGTTGAGCCGTCTAACTCGACTTCTCGTTTATACCGTAGAAAGCGTAGAAACACATAATTCAACCAGTCCATCACCCGACTCTTTCAAACACTGAAAAATATCATAGCGGTATACTTTTTTTCAAATAGCACCAAAAAAAAAAATAACAAACAATCAACCCATGATTCTTAGTCTTAGAGTACAAAGTATTTTGAAGTTAATTAAAATCAATGAGTAAACTAGTATAAACCGACTACGTTCATGCGTCGTCGACAGTCGTCGTTCGTCGTCGACTGCCAGTCCATTTGTTGACGGTTAGTTTAGCCGTCTACGGATTCAACTAGTCCACGCATAGACGATAGACCGTCGATTCGTTGATTGTACGTCGACGGTAGAATTAATTAGTCCGTTTATTCAACGCCCATTCCTACACGATACACAATTACAACAGTAGACATGACATGACATGACAGATGTAAAATGTTTTGCCAATATTTTGAATCATAATTTCTACTCTTGATTAGAAGTAATATTAGTTTTCGCCAAATAATTATAAAAAATATTTTATTAAATAGGCATATTACTGTTCTCACGAAACTATTTAAGAAATAACTACGCAATACTGTTTTGTAATATAATAATACCAAAGTTTTTAATGTGACAACATTAAAAACTCAGCGTAGCGGCAATATCCTATTTGATCAGGGGGGTGCAACTGCCGTACATTGGCTCACCAAAAAATAGTGTGCTATTTTGCGCCGTCTGGTGGTGCAGGAACAGTACTAACTTAGCAGTTTAGTGTCTACAAACGAATATAGATGACGCTTTTCTTAATAGAGGCACTATTTCATTAAATATTTCCAAAAATCCTTTAAAATGCAATAATTTTATAAAATTTAATAACAATTTACAAAATCCCTAATCAAGTGTGAGCTCAGTTATTGTGTGATCAATTTATTACTTACGGATCACGCTATTTAAAAAAAAAAATATTAACTAAAGCACCATCTAGCAGCGGCGGTATCACCGCGCTTCATACATTGTACATATCGCCATCTAGTGACCACGGAACAAAATCTCCAAAACTGAATCCAAAGTGGCTTATCTATTCCAAGTATAGTTATTTATCTATGTATTTGATTGTCAACAGATAACAATCATCCACCAATAACCATTACGATAAAGTATAAATTTAAAATAATAGTTTTTTTTAACTATAATTTTTTTCTGAAGTTCTATCAAGAAAATAAAACCACTGACGGATAAATAAATTATTAGTTTAATTTTAAATATTGATAAAATTATGTCCGCCACAGGCCGTAAATGGCACATGTCCTTTATTGATAAGCAGCATACCTCTATATCCTCAGTATTAAATATTAGTGATATCCATATATTATAGTATACATTTTATGATATTACTTGAAGAATATATTCATATCAGCTGATATTGACAATTATCGGTATTAATCTCAGACTAAATACATCTCTTTAACTATTCTGTGATTCTACTCTTTGTTCCATGGGAGTTTTGGCGGGAACACGAAGATCATGTAGTCGCTCTGCATTATTTTCCTAAGCCTGTGTTATTTCAAGTATTAATGTGTAAAAGTGGTGGCCTTTTGCTTATTAACTATTTGTGTATGTGCATAAGAGTTGGCAAGTGATGTAGTGTGACATAACGTGTTTTTTCCTGTTGTCTCCAAAACTCCATAGAAGCTTCAGTAAGGTCCGCATCATCTTACTGGAGCGGAACTTTAACTTGACTGACTTCACCTATGACTTGTTTGATGAATTAAACTTACCTGTGATCAGAGAATACCTACGATGTTTGTTACTGTTAGGCTGATGGTTCTGCCAATGCCTTAAAGAAATAAAAATAAAATAAAACTAATTAGTCTGTGTCGAATGTGTCTGTGCTCAGTGTTTTTTCCTGTTGTCTCCAAAACTCCATAGAATATTTAGATATTTTTATAAATATTTTTAGCATTTGACATGCTTAGCACTATACATTAAACACAAAGTGAAAAATGTGAAATCGAAAATAACAGTCAGGAGCAGGATTTGAACCTGCATCTTCTGAATACCGTCCAGATGAAAGCATCAATCATCAAAGACCAATTCAGCCATCCAGACAATTGCGCCTGACTGCTAATTTCGATAACACACCATACTTAACGTCTTTGGGTGACGCCTGCGCCATCTGTCGGAAGTATTTTCATACATTATACAGACCAGGTAAAATTAATTTTGCAAAAGGGTTTGCGTCATTATTAGGTAAAATCTTAATTGTAAAATTAAGTTTACCTGGTCGGTATAATGTATGAAAATACTTCCGACAGATGGCGCAGGCGTCACCCAAAGACGTTAAGTATGATGTGTTATCGAAATTAGCAGTCAGGAGCAATTGTCAGGATGGCTGAATTGGTAAAGCATCTGGACGGTATCCAGAAGATGCAGGTTCAAATCCTGCTCCTGACTGTTATTTTCGATTTCATATTTTTCACTTTGTGTTTAATGTATAGTGCTAAGCATGTCAAATGCTAAAAATATATATAAAAATATCTAAATATTTAAAGGGTTTGTGTCATTATTAGGTAAAATCTTAATTGTAAAATTAAGTTTACCTGGTCGGTATAATGTATGAAAATACTTCCGACAGATGGCGCAGGCGTCACCCAAAGACGTTAAGTATGATCTGTTATCGATATTAGCAGTCAGGAGCAATTGTCAGGATGGCTGAATTGGTAAAGCATCTGGACGGTATCCAGAAGATGCAGGTTCAAATCCTGCTCCTGACTGTTATTTTCGATTTCACATTTTTCACTTTGTGTTTAATGTATAGTGCTAAGCATGTCAAATGCTAAAAATATATATAAAAATATCTAAATATTTAAAGGGTTTGCGTCATTATAAGGTAAAATCTTAATTGTAAAATTAAGTTTACCTGGTCGGTATAATGTATGAAAATACTTCCGACAGATGGCGCAGGCGTCACCCAAAGACGTTAAGTATGATGTGTTATCGAAATTAGCAGTCAGGAGCAATTGTCAGGATGGCTGAATTGGTAAAGCATCTGGACGGTATCCAGAAGATGCAGGTTCAAATCCTGCTCCTGACTGCTATTTTCGATTTCACATTTTTCACTTTGTGTTTAACTCCATAGAAGCTTCAGTAAGGTTGCCATCGTCTAACTGGAGTGGGAATTTGACTTGACTGACTAATTTTATATGACTGACTTTGACTATGATTTGTTTTATGAACTAAACTTACGTGTGATGAGAGAATAACGATGTTTATAAGTTACTGTTAGGCAGATGGTTCTTCCAACGTCTCAAACAAATTAAATAAAAAAAATCTGTGCTATGTGCTGTCTTGTCCAAAGAGTATACTGGTCTTGTCTACGGCCAGCAATGAGAAAGTTATTTATTCATAAAAATGTATGATAATGATTATTTTTTTCCCCAGACTACTATTGTATACTGGAGTAGAAAATTTTACCTTACATCGAAGCATCTCTCATTTAAATATTAAAGTGAATCATGAATAATACATGTCTGTACTGTACCAACTGATGCTAATGTTTTGTTGAGCAGCGTGAAAACAACTGAATTGTGCGACATGGGTATTAAATTAATAAAACGATCATTTTGTTATGCCTCAAAAACTAAGCTTCGTCATGTATGTGTCGTGGGTGCTGGGCCAGCTGGATTTTATGCCGCAATGCATCTTACTAAAAACCTGGATTCTGTTAATGTAGACATAATCGAAAAACTTCCTGTACCTTTTGGGCTTATAAGGTGATTTTATGTTATTCTAAGTTTAATATAAATATCTTTACGTCACCTAGCTCTGCTTACTTACAGAAGAGTAACAAATACATTATTTAACTCTCTGTATCACTAAATATATGTTTATATGAGGCTACACTCATTTTGCAACTCTAAATCCCTATGACTGTGTTATCATCAGAAAAAACATAAAAGACATATGATTTTTAGTATCCTAAAATGCTGTAAATTGTTACCTACCTTTTAAGTTAAAAACTGCATGTGTAATCTCAGATATGGAGTGGCTCCCGATCACCCAGAAGTAAAAAATGTTATAAATCAATTTACTAAAGTAGCTAAACAGAACAACGTAAACTTCTATGGAAATATTACTCTAGGAAAGGATGTACAACTGTATCAGTTGAGGCAACATTATGATGCTGTTATATTGGTAAGCCTTGTTGTAGTATTTGAGTTTTATCCTTGAACTACTAAGAAATTAATCAATATATATTTATAATTTCAGACATATGGCGCGGAGGAGGACAAAATGTTAGGTATAGAGAATGAAGATGCCAAGAATGTTATAGCTGCAAGAAACTTTGTGGGTTGGTACAATGGTCTGCCCGCTGATAAAGATTTAAAAGTATGCATCAAAGAAAACAATTAAAATTTGTATATATGTATTATAATTTATGAATTTAATATAATTTTCAGATTGACTTGACCTGCAGAACTGCAGCTATTCTTGGTCAAGGAAATGTTGCATTAGATGTTGCCAGGATCCTCCTTACTCCAATTGACAAACTCAAAAAAACTGACATAACTGATCATGCACTTAGTGCACTAGCAGAATCAAAAGTAAAAGAATTATATTTAGTAGGAAGAAGAGGACCTTTACAAGTAGCTTTTACAATAAAAGAGCTTCGTGAGCAATTGAAATTAAAAAATTGTAATACAATCTGGAGGGAAAAAGATTTTGATAATGTAGAACACATGGTTTCAACTCTTGGCCGACCCAGGAAAAGACTTACTGAATTGATGTTAAAATCATTACATGAAAATAATACCATAGATAATAACAACCCTTATACAACTTATTTTAAACCAGTGTTTTTTAGAAGTCCGAAGAAGTTCCTAATTAATGATGACAAGCAAGTGACTGGAGTTGTATTCAGTTGTACCAAACTCGTTGGAGACAGTTTAAATGATCAAAAATGTATAGAAACTGGGCAGCATGAAATATTGAATTGTAATTTAGTATTTAGAAGTATAGGCTATAAAAGTATAAGAGCAGACAAAGATTTAAGATTTACAAATGGTTTTTTAGAAAATAATAAGGGTGTTGTGGAAGCTGATTGTGTAAACTTGGCGAAACTGTATGCGGCTGGTTGGTTAGCTACTGGACCTGTTGGAGTTATCTTACATACAATGGGGAATGCTTTCCAAGTTGCTAAAGCAATCTGTGACGATTTACGTACCACAGATACAACAATAAAAGGTGGTTTTGAAGAAATAAAAAAAGTAATATCTAAGAAAAATATTGATATTATAGATTGGGAAGGTTGGGAGAAAATTGATAAATATGAAATTAAACAAGGGCAGATAAGTGGGAAACCCCGTGAAAAAATTTGTAGTGTAGAAAAGATGATAGAGGTAGCCCAAGCATAACTTTTTGAGTTCATTTTAGAATCCTATTGGATTCTTCTATTCATATTTGAATAGAAGTAAAATACTGTTAGAGAGAAGAATAAAAAAAAAATTTTGTTGTTATAATTGTTAAATTAGGCTTATGACACAAAAAGAGGTAGGTATATTACACCCACGATTTGCCAGCTCCACGTAATAGGAGGCGATCCCATTGCCCGGTAGACGGGCACGTTTCGATGCTGCTACTGAGAATTTTTCTTTTAACGAAAAAACCTCAATAACACTGCCCAACCAAGGGACCGAACGCGAGACCTCATGATTAGCAGTCGCTCACACTACCGCTGCACCACAGAGGCAGTTTAATTTTCAATAACATTGATTTCTAAATTGAGTATAATTATGTAGGTATGTATTGGATTATACTTCTTAGTTTTAGTTCTTTGAATAACTGTATTGAACCCATGGGCGTATAAATTATACGTCCAGGATTGAACCCAAGAGACAGCAACATGGAGATCATAGTTTCAATACAATCAGATATTGTTATACTATTTGTACTGGTACTTATACTATTTTTTATTTCAAAACATATGTTTATGTTGAATGTGGTTTTACTCATTAAATCCTATAGGTTGAATAATATAAAAAATATGTCACGACCAAAGAGATATACATTATACCTCAATGGTCATGATAGAAAACAAATTGTTGTTGAAGACCAAGGGGACATACATGAATACTATTGGAGGTTGGGTGGCATTATAAATACTATCATAAGATGGACAGGCCAGCGTCCGGGAAGCTGAGAAAAGTTTCATCTTAATATTTCAGTGTATGATTATTTTCAAAGAAACAGGACCATCTTTTATTTATTTTCAATGAAAGTCATTCAAATCATCTTTTTTCATGAAAATCATCTTTGAAGATCTTCATCATAATACGTATTATAGGTAAGCACCTGTTCTAAATCCTTCCCTGAAAAAATATGCATTTAATAACGAAACCCCATGCAAATCAGGTCAGTATTTTATGAGAAAATCGTGTTCGTATGAGCATAATATAGGTTTAAAATTACGCATATGGACAGGATGATGCACCAGATTTCTCCGACATAAAATCTGAAATACGGAGATCCGTAGGAGAATAAAAGTAACTAAAAGGCCAATGAGTTGGCAAGATATAGTGGCAGTCTCAACCCTGCAAAATGATAACCGTTGGGGCAAAAAAGTTCTCGAGAGCGACCATTGTATCCGACAACGGAACGTCCTCTCACAAGGTGGATCGCCGATCTTGGCAAAGCCGCAGTTTGTCGGTTCGTCGAGCGATGTGGCCTGCCCATTGCCACTTCAGTATGGCAGCCCGGCGGGCTATGTCGGTCACTCTCGTTCTCCTACGGATCTCCGTATTACGGATTCGATCACGTGGGGAAATACCAAGCATAGCCCGCTCCATGGCCCGCTGAGCGACTTTGAGCCTTGAAACGAGGCCAACATTCAGAGACCACGTCTCTGTTCCGTATGTCATCACTGGCAACACACACTGGTCGTAGACCTTCGTTTTCAGACACTGCGGAATATTGGACGAGAAGATCTTCCTTAGCTTCCCGAACGCTGCCCTGCCGAGTTGGATTCGTCGATAGACCTCTTTCTCGAAGTTGTGCCTACCTAACTGGACCGTTTGTCCCAGGTAGACATAATTGTCGACAACTTCGAGAAGCGCACTCCCGACTAGGACCGGTGCTGAAATGACATGGACATTAGACATGACTTTCGTCTTGTCCATGTTCATTTTGAGACCTACTAGTCGGGAAACCCTGCTGAGATCATTGAGCACGGTGCCAAGGTCCTCCAGCGATTCTGCCATGACTACGATGTCGTCGGCATATCGAAGGTGAGTGATGTATTCGCCATTGATGTTGATGCCGAATCCGGTCCAGTTCAAGAGCTTGAAGACATCTTCCAATGCAGCGGTGAAGAGTTTCGGGGACATAACGTCTCCCTGTCTAACACCCCTCTGTAGTTGGATCGGTTTCGTACTCCTGTGCTGAACACGGACTGACATGGTGGCGTTTCTATACAAGCACTTCAGCACTTCGATGTACCGATAGTCAATTTGGCATCGCTGAAGGGACTGCAGCACCGCCCAAGTTTCGATCGAATCAAAGGCTTTTTCATAGTCCACAAACGCCAGACACAGAGGCCGATTATATTCCTCGGTTTTCTGTATAATCTGGCGTAGCGTATGGATGTGGTCTATGGTACTATAGCCTTTTCGGAAACCGGCTTGTTCGGGAGGCTGGAAGTCGTCAAGCCTGCGCGTGAGTCGATTTGTAATGACCCTCGAAAACAACTTATAGACGTGGCTCAAGAGCGAGATGGGTCTATAGTTCTTCAAGAGGGTTCTGTCACCTTTCTTGAAGAACAGCACCACCGCTTCTGGTCCACGACTCTGGAACGTCGCCCCCGAGAACGACGGAATTGAACAGCCTCTGAAGAGCTTTTAAGACCGGCTTTCCGCCAGCTCTCAGAAGCTCCGTGATGATTCCGTCGTCTCCCGGTGCCTTTCCGTTCTTTAGTTGTTTGAGAGCCATTCTGATCTCGTACAGGCTGACGTCCGGGATATCTTCGGTAAAGTGCCGAGTTAGCTTGGATCTGGGATCTTGGACCAAGCCGACAACAGGACTCTGGGATCTGTACAACTGTCCATAGAACTGGTGGACCTCTCTCAAGATCTCATCTCGGGATGAAATGACAGTGCCGTCGTTGGTCCTCAGCTTAGTTAACTGGCTTTGGCCGATAGACAGATCTCTTACGAACACTTTCGAGCCTTGGTTCCACTCTATCGCCTCTTTAATGCGGATAGCATTAAATTGGCGGATATCATGTCGCACGACCTTGGAGATCTGTCTGTTTAACCGCCTCAGGCAGGACCAATCGGCTGAAGACTGGACTGTCATTTCTTTTCTCCTTTCCATGAGCTTGAGAGTATGGTCCGAGAGTTCACGGGTCCTACTAACGCGACGGGCCTTGAAGTAGGTCGACCCGACCGCTTGGACAGTTTGCACGAACCTGCTGTTCAAATCGCTCGCTGATTCGCACTCATCTAGACATTGGAAGCGATTTTGTAGTTCGAGCTGAAAGCTCTCGGGGTTCTGGTATTGGGCAGGTGTTGGTCGGAGCGTAGACTTCATCAAGCGTGACCTCTCGACTTTCGTGCTAATATTCAAGATGCCCCTGACTAGTCGGTGATCACTCCCAGTTTTAATCCTGCTGATCACTGAGACATCATTGAATATGTGGCGTTTGTCCGACAAGATGAAGTCTATCTCGTTTTTTACTGAACCATCAGGGCTGATCCAGGTCCATTTCCGCTGGGGCTGTTTCCTGAAGAAGGAATTCATCATATAGAGGCCTTCCTTCTCCAGAAAATCAGCCAGCATCTGGCCCCTGTGATTCCTCTGCCCGAAACTATAGTGCCCCACTTTCAGCTCATAATCTGCCCTTTTGCCTAGTTTCGCGTTAAAGTCTCCCATAACCACCGTGAAGTAGGTTTTAGACGAGTGGATGGCCTTCGAGATATCCTCATATAGGGCCTCCACCTCGTCGTCGGAGTTTGTCGAGGTCGGTGCGTAAACCTGTATGACCTTCAACGAATACCTTTTGGTTATTCTGAGTATAAGGTACGCTACCCTACTCGACACACTCTCAATCCTCTCCACGTTGCCTACAAGAGACCTGCAAACGATAAACCCGACACCTCCTTGGGACTGGTGGTCGCCCTCCCGGTGGAAGAGCAAGTTCCCGGACTGGAGGATTGTCGTGCCCTCACCCTCTCTTCGGACTTCTGACAACCCTATAATGTCCCAGCGGATCTTGCTCAATTCCTCTTCCAGCTCAGTGATTCTCTCGTCGGTCCGAAGTGTCCGAACGTTGTGGTCCAGTGCCAGAGGTCGTTGTTTGTTTGTTGTAGCCTTTCCGCGACCGGAGATTCTTCGCACCCCCTGCTCCGCCGTTACCGGGCCCGCTACCGTTAGGCCACGGTATAGCGGAGCTGTCGTGACTGGGGGCCAATTTTTGTTGTGTGCTTATCATGGGGGATAATGCCGTAATCACCACGCTTGGCAGGCGGGTTGGCGATCGCAGTGGATGTTGTTAATACTCGAGGGAGTGCTGCAGCCCACTCCCCCGGTATTCCCTCAGTCGGCTCTTACGACTCCCGTGGGTAGAGAGGGGTGGGGCAATTCTAAAGCCGGCCCCACACGGCGATGGAATCAGTTCCTAATAAATAAATATTCACGGACATTTCACATAACGTCCTCTGGTCCCAAAATATGCTTAATGCTTGTGCTAATAATGTTACTAATTGTTAAATGTTAAAACACGATAGAACAAGTGTTCTATCAGCCATTCGGACGCGAAGTGTATGTTAAAAGTAGTGGCGGTAGTGAAAAGGACATGGGAAGAAGAATATTTTAAAAATAAAATTACTGAGTATTTAATTTATTTTGAGTATTAAACAAGGGTTCACGTTATGACTGCAAACTACAGAGCCATAAGCTTGACTAGTTTGGCAGCCAAAGTGTATGGTAAGATTGTTGAAAGGAGAATGAGGATGGTGTCTGATGAATTTTTGTGTGAGGCACAAGGAGGTTTCAGGTGTGGACGAGGATGCATGGATCAAGTGTTTTCTCTGCGCAACATTGTGGAGAAGCATCTGGCTGTAGGCCAGAGGGTTTTCTGCAGTTTTGTGGATTTGGAGAAAGCATTTGACACTGTTGTACGAAAGGAACTTTGGGACATTTTGCCGGAGTATGGTATTAGCGGTAGACTGCTACAAGCGGTGCAGTCCAAGTACATGGACTGCAGAGCTTGTGTGCGGCTGGATGATAGAATGTCACCCTGGTTTGACGTCAATATCGGAGTTAAACAGGGCTGCGTTCTATCAGCCAGACTGTTTATCATATATCTGGATAAATGTCTACAAAGGTTGAATGAAATGAATGTGGGAGTTCAGATGGGCGACTCAGTGGTTAACTCGCTGCAATATGCAGACGATGCGGTCTTATTAGCGCAGTCTGCGACTGACCTGCAAACCCTAGTCGACGTAATGGCAGAAGATTGTAAGAAAAGGGGCCTACGTGTGAATGTGAGCAAAACCATAATAATGGTTTTTGAAAAAGAAGAAGCCAGAACAGATGTTAGAGTAGCAATAGGAAATGGTGTGCTAGAACAAGTGGATGAATTTGTATATCTTGGATGTGGATTCAGTCGGGTATGACACTGATGTAGAAAGAAGAGTGAATGCGGGAAATAGAGTGAATGGAGCATTGGGACAACTTCTCGGCAGCCATCACCTCAGCCAGAAGGCACGTGTCGCAATACACAACGCAGTGCTTGTCCCAACGTTATTATATGGAAGCGAGAGTTGGGTATATAAAAAGGAGCATGAGAGCAAAATCAATGCGGTCGAAATGCGATCTCTGCGGAGAATCTGTGGAGTGAGGCTGACTGACTGCATTCGTAACAATGACGTAAGAGAGCGAGTAGGTATGAAAGAGAGTATTGGTGTAGAGATGCAAGGGATGAGATGAAAGGGAATGCTCCGATGGTTCGGACATGTGGAAAGAATGCCGGACGAGCGACTGGCTAAGAAGATGTACAATGCGAAAGTGGAAGGATTTAGGTACAGGGGGAGACCGAGACTTACCTACCTAGACCAAATTGGTCATGTGTTGAAGGAAGGTGGAGTCACGAGTCTCCGAAACCGGCGAGCGTGTATGAAGAGAGTTATGAATGTTGAGGAACCTCTTGGCACTGTTCTCTCTGCCTACCCCGCAAGGGAAATGGCGTGATGATAAGTAAGTAAGTAAGTAATTTTGTGCATTATTATTTATTTAAAAACCTTTGTGCTGAATTAATTTCTTGTAAGATTGCCTCTTACTTTCAATCGATTTGGAAATTGTTTCTAACTTAGCAATATGGTGGAACCTAATGCCTAGGTATTTCTCAGTAACGCTAAAAATTAATTTAATACGGTATTAAATTAATTTATGTTTGTGCCCAGCATATTCGTGTTTATCTCTAAATTAATAAAAACCTGGTTGTTGCCCTGTTGTTTCACACAAATGATGGTATGCTTTGCAAGACAGTTAAGTACACCGACCGTTCCCCTGTAATTTAATGCAATATGCAGAAGCGGTGCAATAACACACACCAATTACACATTTATACCGTTACTTCTCTCTACACGTGTTTTGCCGCTCCACAGGGCATCCTCGGGGCAACTATTACGACAAGCGATTGTATTCCGTGTGGTGACGGACTAAGTACACAAGTGTCACCACCCCATTCTTTCACACGGGTGTCGTATGAGTGGACTAAGGGAAGTAAGCAATTATCATCCATTGCATGACTGGTGGTAGGGCTGGGTACCAATTGGGAGTACCCTTAATTGCTATCGGGCCCGCGCGAATGAGTAGGTAAAAAGTACATCAGTGTGTTTTGGTTGTAGCAGAAGATGCCGTTTATTCTTTCATTTCATATCTGTGGCATGAAATGGTGAGCATCAGCGGTTTCACAATACTCCAGGTATAGTAGTGTCCATGAGCGAGGGTTACCATTTACCATACGCAATAAAAAAAAATACATTAATTGAAGTAATAACACAAATCAAAATTTTGAGTCACCACCGACATTTTTTCTACGAGTATATGAAGACCAATCGTTTGAATCGATCACGTCAGCTTTTAAACAAAAAAGAACTGCATCAAAATTGGTCCATTCGTGTACGAGTCAAGATGCCACAAACAGACACGCGCACAGACACCAAACATGTCTGTTTGGTGTCAGTGTGCGTGAGTGTCAAAAAGGGGGGTATTACACTTTTCACTTTGTGTTTAAGGGGGGTATTATGTTATAAGGTTGACCGAACACCCCCCTTTTTGTGTGGGGTAAAAAAACGAGACTGCCCAAAAATAGGGTAAACTATAACAGTTTATAATGGCAACACGTATGTTTCAAGCAATAAACTCCAATTTTATTTTGATTTATTGAAAATATTGGTTTCCAAGTTTACTAAGTGTGAAATGTGATTCCATCCTGTTTTTTATCTCTTGTAGTTTGGTGTTTACACCCTTTCACAACACAATTCGGCATTTTTACTTTGTAAATTATGATAATTTTGATGACGTTTTAATCGAAGCGCCGCCATAGCTCGACTGACAATTCAAGGCGTAGTTTCCTTATAAGTGTGTGCGTGTAATTGTGTATGTACACGGCAAGGCGTAGTTTTAACCAGCCTCACTTCTTTGTTCGCAGAGTTCCATCTTAACTTTTTTATTTGATCTGAGCCGACAGCCAAAATCCGTACGTGCAATAAATCTAAAACTCCATAGGAAATAAAACCATTATTCTTTAAAACGTTGCATTCTACGTGCTTTCTTTGTATATCTACTCATAATTACATAAATAAAGTGGTTTCTCAACACAAATAATCCACAAAAACACTCAACGTCACAAGTTCAAAATAGAAACCAAAGAGAAATGCGTATTATAATATAACCAGAAACATCGAAACCACAGATTAGGAAGGAATAATGGAAACAAACCTCAAGACTATCTGGACAGAGCGAAGAAAATTCTTTGACATGTATGAGCCACACAAGATACAATTTACTGGTGCAAAAAGCAGACAAAGCCATAGATTTTTGTCTTTGTCGCCGTGGCCAGTTTTCGGTATTGTCAGGATGTCAAAATGCTTTGTCTGTCACGATCCAACTGACATAATCGAACATTTTGTATAAAAATTCGGGTTTTAATTAAAACTTAATGTTAATTTGTGTCAATGAGTGTTTTGAGAAAAAGACTACCTGATAATAGTGCTTGTAAAATAGTGTACTATGCTACAAAAGCTACAGCGACCGAAAAAATACAGGTATAACATTTCATTCATATGTAGTCGAAAATGAAATAATTTAATGATTGAATGCTATAAAGTGATATAAAATGGGCTTTTTTTACTCGAAATTAATAATTGCTACTAAGATACACTCGCAAAACACGTTTTCTAGCTAAATTTCTATTACTTTGAATTGTTTCGGTGTTGCCTTATTGCGAATTTAATTTGCCCAGTTTTCACTTTACTAATAAATTTATGTCATTTATGAGATGATGATAAAAAATTACCATTTTAGGTTTTCCTCTAATCCAGATGCGAGATCGAAATGGGTGGATACTACGGGAAAACGAGGCAACCCACGAAATACCCAAAATATGCTTCACGATATTTTGTTGATGTTTCATACATAATAAGAAAATAGTAACGTTGGGAGCAAAATCATTGCCAGTGAATATGTTCATGTCAGTATAGCTTTTAAAGTCTTTGTACTTCAACTTTGTAAGTAAATCTCAATTCTAGATTATGACTACCGCTGTAGTCATAATCTAGAATTAAAAGAAACTAATTTGCTCTCTCTTGTGAGACCTGTCTGGGATTTAAGGGTTTCAAAATAAAACCCAGGAGTAAAACAAAATCAAATAAGATATATTCACACCCCAAATGGTAGGTGGCAACACAAATTTATAAGGTCGTGTTATTCGTCCTGTAGCTAACTTCACCACTTATCACTCACTTTATATGAAAGAACCGCCTGCGCTAGTATGGACACGTAATGAGACGAGATGACGATCATATGACCAGAAGAGTTATGAATACAGAAGAGAAAAAGAGGGGCCGCGGACGACCACCAATGACCTGGTTACAAACAATAAAAAAAGACCTGAGTTCTATAAAGACGAACGAAAAGACAACCCACAACCGTACGATGTGGCGCAAGAATACTAGAAGGGCTGACCCCAAATAAACTGGGATAATAGCCAGGAGAGATAGAGAGGTATTCGTCCTATAGCTAACTTCACCACTTATAGTACTCTCTCTCCCGTGGGACCAGCCATGAAGCACATCGTTGCGTTTTGGTCGTAGCAGGAGATAGCCGTTTATTCTTTCATTATATATCGGTGAAATGAAATGGTGAGCAGCGGCTTGACAATACTCTTAGTATAGTTGAGTCCATGAGCGACGGTTGACATTTACCATCAGATGGGCCGTGGCTCATCTGTCACTAAATGCAATAAAAAAAAAAGTTCTTATTCAATTAATTAAATCAGCGCTAGAATGATGATAATTCTTTACTTATTTGACCCAGAAAATAAAGAAAAGATAATTTAATTGTATTCTTGTGTACTATTATTTTATTAAATATAACTTATTATTATTTACCAGATGAGATATCGAACAGAACGGCAATATATGGAGAAGCAATACTTATCATGCATCAAGGCTCAAAGTCTTGGTGTTTTCGTTGTGTTTTGGTCGTAGCAGGAGGTAGCCGTTTATTCTTTCATTATATATCGGTAAAATGAAATGGTGAGCAGCGGCTTGACAATACTCTCAGTATAGTTGAGTCCATGAGCGACGGTTGACATTTACCATCAGATGGGCCGTGGCTCATCTGTCACTAAATGCAATAAAAAAAAAATTGGTTGCCTGTAAAGTCGGTATACGGGCGAAAGTTTTACGTGACAACGACTTTGAGTGGTAAAATAATTTTAATGTGAATATTCAATCGTATAGTAGGAAGAAGGATGAAATAATAGTAACAATTTAAAACATTTATTTATACAAAGAATTATATTTAAAACATTAATTTATACAAAGAATCTCGCACTGAATTTCATATTAACAAAATTTTATTTCTTCGTCTCTCTCGCTCTTAGGCGGGCTAACCATGCCCGAGTGGAAGGGACGCGTGCCTCTCACTCGCTCTCATTGTGAGCGCATAACGTGAGCGGAGCGTAACGCAGTTTCTTGAAGTGTCACCCGGCAAACCAATTTATAAGACGTTGTCACGTCAAAAGTTCTTATTCAATTAATTAAATCAGCGCTAGAAGGATGAATTCTTTACTTATTTGACCCAGAAAATAAAGAAAAGATAATTTAATTGTATTCTTGTGTACTATTATTTTATTAAATATAACTTATTATTATTTACCAGATGAGATATCGAACAGAACGGCAATATATGGAGAAGCAATACTTATCTTGCATCAAGGCTCAAAGTCTTGGTGTTTTCGTTGCGTTTTGGTCGTAGCAGGAGATAGCCGTTTATTCTTTCATTATATATCGGTGAAATGAAATGGTGAGCAGCGGCTTGACAATACTCTCAGTATAGTTTAGTCCATGAGCGACGGTTGACATTTACCATCAGATGGGCCGTGGCTCGTCTGTCACTAAATGCAATAAAAAAAAGGTCTTATTCAATTAATTAAATCAGCGCTAGAAGGATGATAATTCTTTATTTATTTGACCCAGAAAAGAAAGAAAAGATAATTTAATTGTATTCTTGTGTACTATTATTTTATTAAATATAACTTAATATTATTTACCAGATGAGATATCGAACAGAACGGCAATATATGGAGAAGCAATACTTATCTTGCATCAAGGCTCAAAGTCTTGGTGTTTCTTTACATGATCGAATTCTTATTACGGATACGGAGGTAGAACATGAATATCCGACATAGCCCGCCGAGTTTTCATGCTGAAGTGGCAATGGGCAGGTCATATCGCTCGCTAAACAAACAATGCGTATTGCGCACAGAGTAAGGAAACATATATGAAGGATGAAGGAAACAGTTTCTTACTATGAGGTATTGTACAATTGAGCAAAGAATTAAATTGGTCACTATCATTCATCCATTATTACAAACCTCAGACTAAGAACTACCAGACTTGAAACAGCAATATTTTTTTTAAATGTATAATGGATAAATGGATAAATTTATTGTAAGTGTAGAGGACGTCATTAAAACACGGATTTTCTGAACACACTGAATTTATTGTTTTAGACATTTTAAAAATATGCATTGTTCGAAATATAAAACCTTAAAATATGAGTACAAAAGAGTTTATAACATGTCGACCCCGGTGTGAAAACACCGTCATTTTATGACGACGCTATAGTAACTAATTTTTTAACGGGTCGCCGAAGTGTACCTCCTTTCGTAAACACATCGACGACACGTACAACTCCGTCGCGTTCAGGAAAGGTTTTAGCGACACGACCGCGTGGCCAACTACCCCTTGGTAAATTGCCATCTGCTATAAAAACCAAGTCATTAACCTTTACCGGTATAGTGGAAGTACCCGAATTTAAACGTGGTCTTAAGGTAGGCACGTATTCTTTTATCCACCTTGCCCAAAAATGATCGGCAAGACGAAGTGATTTACGCCAGTAGACATGACGGAGCAAATCAGAGTCATCAACTATGGTAAGGGGATGATGTGCCTAACAAAAGGTGATTTGGAGTTAGGGCTTCTTCGTCGCCAGGATCTACCGAGACATGAGTTAATGGCCTAGAATTTACTAATGCTTCCGCTTCTAGTAACAACTTGTGAAAAACTTCTTCAGGTGGACTCCGGGTCTTTAAGGTTGTTTGCTGTTTTAACGCTCCTCGCCATTCTTTCCCAGCAGCCTCCCATAAAAGGTGCTGACGGCGGAATAAAAGTCCACTGAATACGTAAATTTGCTGCAGCATCTTGAAACTCTTTCTCCAGCAGACGTTTTGCTCCAACAAAGGCTGTACCGTTGTCGGAATAGATTCGGATTGGGGTTCCTCTTCTCGTTATAAAACGTTGAAGTCCTATAATGGCAGAATCCGTCGACAAATTGCCTATGATCTCTAGGTGTACAGCACGAATAGTTAGGCAGGTGAATAATGCCACGTAGCGTTTCTCACATCTGCGGCCAATGGAAATATTGATTGGCCCAAAGTAGTCCAAGCCTACAAATGAAAAGGGTCTTACATTTTGTGCTAGTCTGGCAGCTGGTAAGTCGCCGACTGGAGGACTAACAGGCACAGCTTTTCTTATGCGACATAGCAGACATTTCTTAGCAACGCGTCGTACCGTCGGTCGGAGACTGAGAATATGGTAATGTTGACGTAACTCGTTGACAACGGTTTCCTTGTTGGCGTGAGCAGCTTTGTTGTGAAAATGGGTAATTAATAATGTCACAATCTTGTGTATGCCATCGAGCACGATGGGATTATGGCTGGTAGATTGTTCTCCTAGCGTGGCTCCTGTCCTTCCAGAAAATCGTAACAGCTTTTTGTCATCGATATAAAAACTAAGATTTTTTAGTCTGCTTTGTTTTGGCAGCTTAGACCCACTGAGTAAAAAACGATAGTCCTTTCCGAAAGAATCCAATTGCGCGTAGAGTAACAATTTTTGTTCAGCAACATCTAAATCTATAGATGATAATGAATGAGAGATTTTGGAATTTGGATTATTATCTAAAATACTTCGAAAAATCTGAGCACATCGGTAAACCCTGGCGGTAGCGCGTAATAATCGCAACCAATTGCTAAAACGGCTATAATTAGCAATGGTAGGAATAGGTGATGAAATTGTCAATAAACCCACCTTTTCAGTAACTGACCGAGTCTTAAGCTCTTCAAGAGTCGGTTGAAAGGTAGTTAACGGGTCTACTGGCCAATCGGCTTCAGACAAGGCCAGGAAAGACGGACCAGAAAACCAGCGCGAATCCTTTTTGAATTTTTAATTTGTACGTGTGGCGTCATCCGCATTGTTTAAAGTCACCCAAAGACGTTAAGTATGATGTGTTATCGAAATTAGCAGTCAGGAGCAATTGTCAGGATGGCTGAATTGGTAAAGCATCTGGACGGTATCCAGAAGATGCAGGTTCAAATCCTGCTCCTGACTGTTATTTTCGATTTCACATTTTTCACTTTGTGTTTAATTGTTTAAAGTCGTTGGAACAAACCTCCAATCGTTAACGTTAGTTATTTCTAAAATCTCCCCAATACGATGCGCTACAAAAGACTTAAAAGAATGTGGATCACCACGTAACCACCGTAAAACTGTCAAACTGTCCGACCAAAGAAATAATTTTGATGGCTTTCGCCTATGTGTTTCACTAATATAAAATGCGAAGCGAGCTGCTATAAGCTCAGCTTGCAACTCAAGTCTGGGAATCGTCGTAGGTTTTAATGGTGCAACTCTGGCTTTACCTCCAATTAAAGATATTTTGACCTCGCCATTTGGATACTGAAAACGCCAGTAAGCTACACAGGTGTAGGCGAGTTCACTGGCATCGACAAAAACATGGAGTTGAACATCGCATGGACAGTTGTGAGTGATGTAGCAGCGAGATATTGTAAAATTGCCTGCTAATGATAACTTGTTAAGCCATGCGTTCCAACTCTCAGTCATTTCGAATGAAAGCTCAGAAACCCAATCGATTCCCAATCTCCAGGTCTTTTGAAAAAGAATACGTCCCTTTATGATTAAAGGTGTTAAAGACCTAGGGATCATAAATTCGCATTAAATGCGATAACGTAAAAACGCTTTGTCAATTTTGATGGAATTTTGTCGGGAAGACACCTAAGTGTACATAGAGTATCTTCGACAGTATTCCAGCGCAGCCCCAAGATTTTTACGTCAACAGATGTATTTTGCGAAGCCTTTAAACTCGTAGGTACTCTAACCAGCGCTTCTCTTTTATTTGATACCCAAGAACCCATTTCCAAGCATGCGTTAGAATGAATCTCTACAATTTTCGCTGCTAACACCTGAGCTTCAAGCACGCTGTTTACACTGCCTAAATAATCGTCCATATAATGGTCTTTAAGAATAGCATCCGCAGCGGTAGGAGACAGGTGTCTGAAATCTGTTGCATTCTGGTTTTTCAAATACAGAGCAGTAAAAGGGCTAGAAACAGCACCAAAAATCATCGATGACATTCTATACTCTAGAATAGGCTCAGAAGGGTCATCGTGCCACAAAAAGCGCTGTGCATCTCTGTCTTCCTCTCTAATCTTAGTTTGAGGAAACATTTCACGAATGTCTGCGCTCAGAGCTATAATACCTTCCCGAAAACGCATGAGTATACCGAGTAAAGGCTGTAAAATATCTGGACCAGGAAGTAGCATGGAGTTTAAGCTTACTCCCTGGCACATAGCTGCCGCATCGTGAACTATCCTTAATGTTTTGTTTTGCGGATGAAATACACCAAAATGTCGTAAATACCACACTATACCGCTCGGTGGTTCAGCGCACAGTTCAGCGTAGCCCTTACTGATTATAGATTGCATATTATTAAGTTATAAATTAGCATAAGATTTATCTTTTTTGAACTTACGCTCAAGACTAAGGAAACGCGACACTGCTAAATTGCGGCTATTTGGTACTTCATTAATATCACTACACCACAATAGACCTGTCTCAAAACGACCTGTAGGTAGTCGTCTAGTAGTTTCATTTATAATTTTGATAGCACGTGATGCACTCTGCGTTTGATATTTTTTTTTTTATAATTCCGATAGAGTCTAACTTGTAATTTTCCTTTATTAAATTATTTAAAGACTTTTCTTCTGAAGAAGACCCTACCGAATCCAAAATGGATGGATTATCTGTGGTATGGTTGACAAATTCAACTGACTTGCATTTACTTGACATAAAACGATACAAAACCCAGCCCAGAGCAGTCAATGAGCTACGGGTTGAGCACGAGTACCCCTTCTTAAATCCCGTGTTATTAACAATTCCCAATTATCTGCACCGATAAGAATCATAGGCGAAGCATTTTCGTAACACAGTAAATGCTTAAGATCAGACAAATATTCGTAGCTTTGTACTTCTTCAACTCAGTTTGTTGATTTATCCCTAAGTTCGCTATCGATTGGGCATTTTTGATTAAATGGAAATCCTTGCAATAACGGTCTTTAATAGAAAATTCGATCAAATTAACTCGCACTGACTTCGAAAGTCCACCCATACAATCTATTTTTATGTGCGACTGTGGACCCTGAGCGCCTATGGTTTCAGTAATCTCCTTATCCACCAAAGTCGCAGTAGAACCATCATCTAAAAGGGCAAATGTATCCACGCTACCCAGCGGACCCGATACTGTGACAGGAATAATCTTTAACAACGGTCGTTGACGTATGCAATTATTTGTATGAGATACTGAGACCTTAGTCACGTTTTGGGTAAGAATTGACGACGGGCCTGATGACGCGTGTGGTTCCTGGTCTGAAGGCATGAGTGTAGTAGAAGTATTTTCTAAGTTATTCAAAACTTGCTGAGATCAATGTAACAGTGTATGGTGACCGCGGTTACAACTATTGCAAATATATTTTTTGCAGTGTTTATAATTATGTTTACCGCGCTGGAAACATTTATAACACACCTTGTTTTTTCATTAACCCAAGACCACCGCTCATCAATCGATAATCTAGAAAATGTATGACAATCTACAATACTATGATTATCTTTACAATACGTGCATGACTGGTGTATGTTGGCCTCTTTAGTTGTATTTAGCACATGAACCTTTTTTGAAACTGACCCCATTGTCTTTACGCTGTTATGAAAATCTTATTAAACCATATTTGACATTTAAATCTGCTTCACGATTTAGAAATTCGGCCAAAATCTCTAACTTAAATTTTGAATTTTGGTTAGTACATGCAAAACCAGCCCAACGTGAACGCAGTAATGGGTTTAATTTACCGACAATAGAGTTAGCGAGTTCAGGTGAAGCCAAATACTCGGGCTTACCAAGAAATCTTACTGTGTCTACGCACGCACGAACCTTATTAGCAAAAGTACAAATGTCCTCAGCACTCTCAGTTAACCCCAATTTAGGCAACGATCTTATTTCAGACAGTTGTGAGAGCACTAAGAACTCTGGTCTAGCACAACTAGTCTCTAAGACTGACACCACCTCCTCAGGGTCTTTGGCGCAGACTAAGAGAGTGCTGACGGCATCACGAGCCGTACCCCGGATAGCATTGTTTAGTCTAAGAATATTTTCAATTGGAGAAATATAAGACTTTGTACTATCAAACATTATTTTAAAAGTTAACCAATCCGAGGGACGGACGTCAAAAATAGGTAGATTATAAACACTCACATGGGTACGACGTGAAGTAGCCAGGTCCTGGATGACACTCGCCAGCTTCTTTATGTCACTGTCTTGTGTTTGTGTAGCCTGACTATCATTATAATATTTATTTTTGTTACATGTGTTTGAGTGTGTACCTGACTTTTTAAGAGTGCTTGTGTGTGGTAATGGTAAATCTTGTTCTTCTGTGAAGACGCCACAGCCACTGTTCGCTGGTTGAGGACCCGGGAATAGTTGGAACGTCGCATTTGGTTGTTTATCACCACACTGAAAATTGGATAAACCTCTATAATGTTTGAAATCACCCTGTCCCATCCAATCTTCCACGGTTTTATTTATTGAACGATGGTCAAAGTCAGAGTGATTTGATACACCCTCTAGATCTGTTTCCAATTCTAGCTCTGCAACGGCTCGCTCTCAGTTTCTCGTTGTATTTCTGCCAAACGACGAGCATATCTGAGCCGCGCATTTAACGAGGTGGTTGCAGAAGTGTTTGAAGCAGCGCATCTGGGCGCTGCGGTATGACCAGAGACGGCGGCAGGGAATAAAACCGTCTCTGATATGCCAGCTGGAACGCCGGTAGGCATAGGTGACGATCGCTGTGCGGCGGCAGGAAAAGAAACCGCCGCTCGATTTTCACCACTTGTAGCTCTAGCCTCTGGTGCATTTAAATATACCGTACTTCTGGTTACCACCATTCTAAAAAAAAACAATTACTTCTGACACCAAAAATTCTATGTAGAGGACGTCATTAAAACACGGATTTTCTGAACACACTGAATTTATTGCTTAAGACATTTTTAAAATATACATTGTCCAAAATATAAAAACTTAAAATATGAGTACAAAAGAGTTTATAACACGTCGGCAACAGTAAGTATATGATTAGTTTTAGAACGCAACAAGTATTAGTACTAAGTTCTGCCGTGTCTGCTTATAGTGGAGCCACCAACAATGCAACATTGTTACACTCAATATAATATCGTCATCCATCTTGTTGCGAGTTTTATTGGAACCTAACGAAAAATACCTTAAACAGATCCCATCGACATCAAACTTTCATTATATCGACAACTTTTTACAATGTGGTAGCAACACTATTGCTCAGTGGCGGTGCGAAATCCGATGCATACTCGGAATGTCGGATCAGTCGCTCGACCGATCCACCAATCCGTATATTGTATAAGGGCGAGCGGCTTGTGTTGGTAAATAAATCCGGAACAGCATGACCATTATTATTGTATTTTTTAATTTTAAATATATGTAAATATTAAAAAGGTGAATAAAAATTACTTACATATGAAAGCTAACGCCATCACTTTGTAAATTTGACGTGAAAGATCTCTTTTTACAGCAAAAAACTGAACAATTGGGCATTTTTAATATTTTTATAACACGTCGACTCGACCGTACAACTAGATTTTAAGTCTATTGCAAAGAGTATAGTCTAGTGGGTAGTGCGGCTGCAACTAGTTTTATTGTGTGCATAAGTCCGCGTGGAATTAGTTACACTTTGACAGAGGGGAACGCCTGCGTATGGCTACTCCCCTCCGGGCCACGTTGCTCTATGAGCCCTGTCTGATCACCGGAAAGGGGTCTCCCGGTCCCAGTGGTGAACAGAGCACCCGCTTTGATGTGGTGGGCTGTGGGCCGGCTGAATCAGGAGGACCACCTGGTGGAGGAGGCCATTGTGTCCTCATGGCTGTCCTCACCCCACCTGACTGAGGACATAGACGTCGAGGCTGGCAGCTGGCGCAAGGCGGCGTTGTGTCGTGCCCCACGTATGGCGTCCACCCCAAAGAAGGGCGTCTACCGGTGGTCCAGCGAGCTGATGGACTTCCATGCGGTCCGTATCCGTGCCTAGAGGTCCTACACCCACAGCCGGTGGCTTAATAATTTGCCACTAATTATGTAATGAAATGATATCATATTAACCGATTGCATTGCATTGTCTTCTACTGCAACCCACTATTCTTTTCGTAACACAAATTATTGCCAATGTGATATCAGAGGTTAGGTGGTTCCGTGGTTCGTGCCCGCGCGATTCGATTCAACGCGCTTAGGTGGGCCTCAGCACTACCGAAGGAATGTAACACAGTTCCAGTGGCCCGCCAATAAAGGCGGAGAGACGGCACACGGCGGGTTTCTTTAGTGGGTGCAGGCCCCACACTACCCTGTTAGTTGCCCCGAGCGACGGGGTGTGCGGTTAGGAAATTTTTTTCACGCCGTAACAAAAAAAAAAAAAGGGGGCCTCGTTGCTTTTCTAATGGCAGTTTCAATCAATGTATAGGAGGCGAATTTCTGTGCTTCGATTCATCTCTGCTCAGCGCGCCTAATGGCACAGGACTTTAAAATATTACTATACTTTAGAGACTTTATGTAGGTAATGTCAATTAGCCTGATGGTTCTGTCAAAGTCCTCAATATATAAAAAAGAAACAAATTTCTTTCTAATCTGTGGGATACTGGCATTATTCTTTTCTCTATGTTTTCTGGTCTGTGGTAGGGATGTAGTATAATGGAAAAGAATCGATAAAATAAAAATCGATTTTCCTATATTCAATATTAATCGATTTATCAAAAATCGATTTTAATAAAAATAAATATTTATATATATTTGTAGCATTTGACATGCTTAGCACTATACATTAAACACAAAGTGAAAAATGTGAAATCGAAAATAACAGTCAGGAGCAGGAAAATAAATAACTGATTTCTACGAAAAACACGCTTTTTCTATTATTTAAAACTACATGCTTTTCATAATCCAATAATAAATCTAAGAGAATTATATTAACAATTTATCAGATTAAAAATCAAATAAAATGATATGAATAAAAAAATAACCAATTCAAAACTAAAAATCAAAGCGAATGTTCCTTTAAACTTTCAAGGTAAGGAAACCAAATATCATTATTGATACAGATTTTCAGTACCATTAAACGTTTTATTATAATAAAAATGAAATGATGAGTATCCTAACAAAATTACAACCTTATTTTCTCAAAAACTAAAATATAAATCAAATCAAAAATAAATTGCTATAAATGTCCAGTACTATTTTACATTTAACTAGTTTTAAAATAATTAAAAAACTAAACGACTACGTTGTGGTCTCAAAAACTAAAGTATAAAACAAATCTTTCTTAATCTTTATGTTTAAACAATAAAAAAATTAAAAATAATTATTGTCACAAAATGTCCAGTCCGATTTTACACTCCCCGATTGGCTAGTATGAAAATAAAATACTTAAAAGGATAATTAAAAAACTTAAGTAGGTACTGTCGTTTATAGGGCATTTTGATGATCTTTTTGGTGTTGTTTTTTTGTTTTTTATTTGTAGGTACTTACGTCACACCGGCTTCTCAAATCTGACGTAATAAATCACGTGGTATGAGCGCGTTCGACGCTAAGCATTGACGCTGTGGCGGGAAGGGCGGTTGTCCGCTACGTGAGTTTTGCAGCGTTAACGATACATTGCGTGTGAGCTAATAAAACAAATAAAGTTTACTGGATTTCCTTAAGGTTCTTGAACTAATTTCATGTACCGATCATCTTAGTATTATATAATGAAGTCACCCCATCAGTCTGCGTAGATCCTTGTCTTACACCGTGTATATATAAACTGACAGTGAACAAAGATAAATCGCAGTTTTTATTAAATACTGTTAACATCCTGGGATATCAAATTTCAAAGAAATCGATTACGCCAGACCCTGATCGGTTTCTACCTCTTATTACTTTACCTGTACCTAATAACAGCTGCACTTTAAAAAGAGCACTTGGAATGTTTTCTCAATATGCCAAGTGGATACCAAAAATTTCAGAGATAATTTATTATCTTGTCAATTCTCGTTTTCCATTAAGGGAAGAAGCTAAATTAGATTTTGAGGATTTAAAAAACTGCATAGCAAAGTCTATTATCTTCGCTATAGATGAAAATAAGGTATTCACGGTTGAGACAGATGCTTCTTATAATGCCATAGCTGCCACATTGTCACAAGAACACATTGTCCAGTAGCTATTTTCAAATAACAAATGCTGTACTATTGTGGAGGAAGCAGAACTTATAGAATCTAATCCTGTATATTCTTTTGTCAGATTAAATGATGGCTGAGAAACAACTGTGTCTAATCGACACTTAGCACCGGTAGAAGTAGATAATGATGATACTGAATCAGAAGATAACAATGAAAACTATGAATCTGCTGATGAGTCTATTGCTGATGATAACGAAGTTAGTGAATCTACTTCCACTGCTCAAGATACAGAAACTGTAAGGTGGAGTAATCGGACCAGAAGATTACCAGCTCATTTACAGGACTATGATTTGTCTCACTAGAGCGGATGAGAATGATACGGATTTATACTGGTTGTTTTACGAGAAAAATAGCAAACACTTTATTATTATTGACATTTGTCATTCTTATGCAAAATTTTAGCAGAATAAAGCCAAATTCTATTTTATGGTAATTGTTATTTCTTAACATTACTATAAAAATCGATTATAAGTATAATAATCGATTTAAATAAATATCGATAATTTTTTTAAGATCCCTAATCTGTGGTTTCTGAAAAAAACAAAACGACGACGGGATTGGGATGATTATTGGATAATTTTTTGATAAATTTAAAATTAAACCGGGAAATAAAACCCCAATAAAAAAATAGTATTATAATTCATTTTTAAAATATTATTCATATGATAAGAAGTGTAATTACTTTATAAAATGTCGCACGTATCGGATATGAAACATCTATTCTCTAGGTTATTTTCAATGAAAAATGGGTAGGTTTTTGTAATTATTGTGTATAAATGAAAGAAATTTTAAAAATATTGTGTTATAAAAGAAAGTAGTGACTAATAGATTACACCTAAAACTTTTGTTGTTATACATTTTGATGTTTCAATTTTCAATATTATTATGTACATTTCATCATTATGTGCGTATGTTGTATTCTAAAGGTTCGGTGCTAAAAGGTATGCCGTCAGGAGCTATTCCCAAGATATAGAAAAAAAAGCTCCTATAGTGAATAGAGGAAAAGTTACACCATTGCCCCCTCTCTCTGAGCCTATACCAGATCTTCCTCCAGTGACTTATTCTTCAGTGAAATCTGAAGACACTCTTACAGAAGTTACTGTCTTAAGTAATGGTCTTAGAGTGGCATCAGAGAAGAAATTTGGCCAGTTTTGTACTGCTGGTGGTCAGTATACAGCTATATTTGTTTTCTTATTTGACTGACGGGTCTTGTGGCATAGTCAGTAGTGTAACCAACTTCAGTGCACGAGGTCGTGGGTTCGATTCCCACACAGGACAATTATTTATGTGATGAACACAGGTATTTGTACTGCGTCTGGGTGTTTTCTATCTATCATATGTATGTATTTACAAAAAAAAAGTAGTATATGTATTATATCCGTAATCTGGTACCCATAACACAAGCATTAAGCTTAGTTTGGGACCAGAGGATGTTGTGTGAAAATGTCCGTGAATATTTATTATTATTATTATTTATTAATTTTTATTGTTAGCAAATTGACCATTGAATTATGATAAACAATTCTGCTTAAGTATATGACACATTATCTAAAAGTTCTATTAACATAAATCAATTTCAGTTGTCATTGACTCTGGTCCGAGATATGAGGTAGCCTACCCCAATGGCATCTGCCACTTTCTTGAAAAACTAAGTTTTGGAGTAAGTAATTCAGTTTCACTAAAATAAAACATTTTTTGTACAGACCTTTATTTAACTAAATTTGTTATAAACAGGCTACGCATAAATATGCAACTAGAGATGTGATGCTTAGAGAACTCGAAAGACATGGAGGCATCTGCGACTGCCAAGGCTCACGTGATACAACTGTCTATGCAACAAGTGCTGATTCAAAAGGCTTAGAAGCTGTTACCCAGGTAATGTGCAAATGGTTTTCTGTGTTCTAAAAATACTATCAGATATTTAAAAAAAGTTTTAATAAAAACTTCACATTATGAAATAATTCGAATCATTATGAAATAAAACAATTACTTTTGCAACATCCGTAGAGTATTATTATATTTCTTTCCCACGGGTGTTGTATGAGGCGACTAACGGAAGTAAGCAATTATCATCCATTGCATGACTGGTGGTAGGGCTGGGTGCCAAGTGGGAGTACTCACTTGGTATCGGGCCCGAGTGGGTTGGTACCACCATCTCCCGTTTGACCGGCCATGAAGCACATAGTTGCGTTTTGGCTGTAGAAGGAGATAGCCGTTTATATTTTATTTCATATCTGTGAAATGAATTGGTGAGCAGCGGCTTGACAATGCTCTCGGTATAGTCGAGTCCATGGGCGATGGTTACCATTTACCATCAGATGGACCGTGGCTGTTGTCTGCTCGTCGTGCTCTCTCCACTACATGTAATAAAAAAATTAAAAAAACAATATGTGATAGTTTTACAATACAATTATCACCACTTTATTCATTCCCAAAAGTGGTGAGGGTGACTAAGAGAAGTCACCCATCTTATTTCTGGTGGTAGGATTACCAAATGTGAAGCAACTCAATGCATTGCCTGGTAGATAGCCATTCATTCATTTCTAATCTGTGAAATAAAATGGTGAGCTGTGACTTGGCAGTATTTTTAGTATTGTTGAGATTATGAGCACTGGTTCACGTACCTCGATAGATGACATATTATGTTCGGTTTTCATTACTTATGATACCTAATAGCGAGTGAACAGTGTGCGTACGTTTAAACTAGAAACCTATATACTTTCTATGGTTTAATTACACCATCCCACGCTGCATAATCTCCCATAAACGTTTTCTTATTATTCACTCCATCTAGTGATACTCATTGGTACCATTTAGTTATACAATTCTAATAACAACGACATCTGTTTAATTTGATAAGGACTTGATCAATCCCATCTATTTAAAATGCCTACTGAGAAATGTGTAGGTTGTGCAAAATTCGTATCACCGAATGGCGCCGCTAGATGTCACCAATGCAAGTCAATATATCATCGAATTTGCGGCGATCTGCCACATTCTGGCAACATCAGCCCCTCTTGGAACTGTCCGGATTGCCGTAAGAAGGGCCGTTCTGCCTCGAGTGCACGACAAGCGCACGGCACTATTGACATTTCTGGCAATAGTGCGTCATGTAGCGCATCAAATGTTGGAGGAGAGGCGTCTACGGATGTGGCCACTATGCTGCGAGAATTCAGGGAGATGATAAAGGACGAACTACGCGCAATACTCAAGGAAGAACTGCGTGCGGAATTAAATATAATTAAAAAAGAATTCCAAATAGAGTTTCAGAGACTGCGTGCAGATATGGACCTACTTCAATCAGACAATTCTCGGCTGAAAGAGTCAATAGATTCTCTCAAGAAAAATATGGTGGATTTAGACTCGAGAGTGTGTTTAATTGAGCGAAACCCTGCCTTGTTTATAAAACCCTGTGAGGAAGTGGCACAGTTAAAATGTGATCTCAACGACAGAGACCAACAGCTGTTGGCTAAAAACAAAATCTCCCGGAACAAAACGGTGAGAACCTAATTCACAAAAAATAATTCAAAAAAATTCAATAGCCACTAAGTTGCAAGTGGATCTTGAGGAAGGAGATATAGTAAGTGCGGTTCGTATTGGTGGGAGATGAACGCAACGAATTCCGACGGTGCGAGGGAGGTACTTTCGAGGCCGATCGTAGTGCGTCTGGCGCGTCGCGAGCTACGCGACAAACTCATACGCAGCGCGCGCGTACGCCGGGGATTAAACACGGCAGATGTAGATATGTCCGGCCCACCGACACGTCTGTACCTAAACGAGCGACTGACTAAAGTTAACCGTCAGTTATTTCGTCGCGCGCGAGATGCTGGACAGCGTCATGGTTGGCAATATATATGGACGAAAAATGGTCGCGTTCTTGCCCGCCGTAGATCTGGTGAACAGGCCGTTCGTATCCGTACGGAGTCTGATATCTTGCGAGTTTTTGGCAACGAAACGACTGCTCCTTCGCAATAGTGATTTAATATTTCAACTAGTCTTATTTTTACATTTAATTTTATTTATTTTTGATACCTTTATACAATTAAACACAAAGTGAAAAATGTGAAATCGAAAATAACAGTCAGGAGCAGGATTTGAACCTGCATCTTCTGGATACCGTCCAGATGCTTTACCAATTCAGCTTGACTGTTATTTTCGATTTCACATTTTTCACTTGTGTTTAATGTATAGTGCTAAGCATGTCAAATGCTAAAAATATATATAAAAATATCTAAAATACCTTTATACAATATAAAAATCTTGTGCTTTATGGCATTGTAAGTCGCTTTTATAAAAATTATCGGACTCCTCTAAGATACAGCAGTTATTGGTATTATATGTGTGTTTTTGTATTTATATAATATTGTATAATCTGTGCGGACACAGCGTACCGGAACGTGATGGTGGAACATGTGGTTGAACTAGGGCATCATTCTTTTATCACATGTGAGACGTCTTTAATGATATTTTTTTTTAAAATTAATTAAAAAAAAATAAATCATTAAAGACAATCAAAACGTATCGTCCTATTAGCGATATACTGTGGGATTGTTTTAACTGGGATTTAATGACAATTCCTTGGGACTCAATTTGTAATTTGGGGGACGTGGATGCTATGGTTGAAACATTTAATGGTTTTATAACTTGGCTCTTTGACGTTCACGCGCCAATAACAACTAGCCTGGTTAAGACGAAACCAACACCTTGGATAACAGAGAACATTCAACTAATGTTTAAGTTGCGCGACGATGCCCGATGCCGCGCTAAGCAAACCAAACTGGCAGCACATAAAGCTTATTACTCCGATTTAAAGCATATTTGTACCAAAGCGTTACACAATGAAAAACAAGCATTCTTTACGACGTACATAAATAAAAAAATAAATGAACCTAAAACATTATGGTCTAATATAAAAAAGCATATGCTGCCAGAAAACAGTACAAGTGCCGTTTTGCCTCCGGTGCTTTGCGACCCAGACCGAATAAACGCAGCATTTCTTGATGTTCCCTGTAATTCTCGGATTACTATATCTCAACTTACCTTTTTTGAGTTTAATCGATATGGCCCCTCTAAATTCTCACAGGAACCAACTAGCCCTGATAATGTTTTAAAAATAATTAATAATATCACAACCAATGCTTAGGGGCAATCCCCTAAACCATCAATAAACCATCAATGATGGTTTAAGTAAGGATATGATCACTTTGACCCTACCACAATCTCTACAGGCAATAACTGAAATGATAAATAAATCAATAATAACAAACAAGTTTCCGACTTCATGGCGAAAGGTTGTTGTACGCCCTCTACCAAAAACTAATGACCCTAAGGAGTACAAGGACCTTCGTCCTATAAATGTCTTACCGTGCCTCTCTAAAGTGCTAGAAAGAGTCGTATATTCACAGGTTATGTCTTATTTAGAAAATAGCAACATCTTACCAGATTTATAATCTGGTTTTTGAAAAGGGCGCGGTACTGCAACGGCACTGTTGGATGTCGTGGGCAATATACTAGAGGCGAGGGATCGCGGGGAGGGGTCTATATTGGCATTACTCGATTATTCACGAGCTTTCGATTCAGCTGAAATTTCTCTGATGTTTTCTAAACTGTCGTACTATGGGTTTGAACAGGATACTGTGCTTTGGTTCCATAGTTATTTATCAAATCGATCACAACACGTTGAGGTATGTAACGAAAACGGTTTAACACTACGCTCTTCTTCGCGATCAGTTACCAGGGGTTTTCCCCAGGGATCAATCCTTGGTCCGCTTTTGTACATATTATATAGCGCTGATATCTCTACACACCTACGTGACTGCAAGTACCATATTTATGCTGATGATACCCAATTATACTCATCTTCCAAACCCACAAATACGATTACTGCCACTCGAATATTTAATGAACAACTCGACAAAGTTGCCACATGGTCTCACAACAACGGTTTATCACTCAATCCACAAGTGTAAATACATGATATTGGGCACTAATAATCAAGTTGAGTCAATTAAATCTGCAAAGCCTGATGTTAAAATAATGGGAATAGACATAGAGAGAGTGAATATGGCTTGTAATTTAGGTCTAATTTTAGCCGCCACACAGTCCTGGAACGGCTTAGACCCACCTCTAAGATACTTGAAAAACAAAAAAACATTTAATAGTCATTTAAAAAGACAGCTCATACTGCATCAAAAGTCAGACGTTGCATGACTACAATATAAAATTTAAGTAAAACTAAGTAACTTACCACATTGTATTATCTATACACTTAAATATTATACAGGACTTTCGCTTCCACGTGCCTGTTCTATGTGGCGTTTTTAATTGAATAGATATTATAATAATTACATCTTCATATATATTTACTTTCGCTTTGGTTTATAAATAAGCTCAGTCAGTTCAAAACGACGATGTTTTTTACCAGTACTAAAAAAAGTGCATACTAGGTATCCTATATTTTCTCCTGTTTATATATATATTTTTTTTTTCATAAATATGAGTTGTCAGCTAAGTACTAGTAATATATTTCTAAATTTGTGTTAATAGGTAAGAGTGGAGACAATTTTTTCATTTTCTTATATTCAAATGGTGGACCCATATAGGCACTTTGTCATCAGAATCCAGTAAGATGGAAAATGTCACATTTCAGTTTTTTCTAATAGAGGTATAATATTTTTACTTTTACAGGTATTAGCCGAAGTAACACTAAGGCCACAATTGTCTCTTGACGAAATAGAGGCAGCCAGGCAAGCTGTAGCATTTGAACTGGAAACACTTTCTATGCGACCAGAGCAAGAAACTATTTTAATGGATATGATTCATGCAGTAAGTTATAAGGATATAATTAGTAACATCTTTATCTCTAGCTAGAGCATAAAAGGTACCAGATTTTATTTGTGTAGAATTTTTCACTAATAATTGGCATGATATTCTGCTGCTTTGCCAAACAAATTTTGAACTGAATTATTCCAGTTTTAATAGACTGACTGACTAATATAGATATACATTAACCAGCAATAAATATTGCACAACGACTTTTGGAAAAAGACAATCGACTAATTTCGGCTTCGTAGAGTGTTATCTCTATCGCACGAAATACTAACAGTCCGGTATCTATTAAGAGCTGTTAAAACAATTATGACGGTTTTTATAATTGATTAAAATACACAATTATTTCTATTAGTGCTTTAGGTTGTGGAATTATAAAATAAAAAATCCTGTTTATATCATTTTTACGTTTTTTTTTAAGTTACAGAAGTAGTATATAATATATTCTAGCGGCTACATAACCTTTCAGTTGAGGCCATATATTTTCAATTGGATTAAAATCCGGATGATATGGTGGTAATCGCAACACAGTGTGCCCATGTTCGGCAAGTATCTTGTCCACGGAAAACTGTAAACCTCTCCTTGCTCTGACATATAATATCGTATATCTGAGGTTTCGTCAATTTTGTGTCAACTGGAATTTCATGTCTGTTTAACCAGTTGATCATTTCCTGTTTAATAGTGTTTGAATTGGGGGGTCTTTCAACAAATAGGGTATGTTGTCAATAACTAGAACAGAATCACTGGGTATATTGGGAATTATTTGATTAACCAGCCATTTCTCGTAGTTCTCGTTATTCATTTCTTTGTGATAATCGCCTGTAGTGTCCGTGGATTTATACATTACAAAGCCCATTTCGTTCCCCGCATGAACAATTATCAAACGTTGACCTTTTGAAATTGACCTTTTTACTAATTTTTTCTTATCATCACTCCAAGTTTTTCCTTTAGTGTGGAATGTATGTATGTAAGACTCATCCATATATATTATATTTTTACCTGTTTCACGAAATTGACGTATTTTGTAGAGGTATTCAATTCTTTTGAGACTTACATCGTGCGTTTCCATAAGAACTTTTCGATTTACTTCCATTTTAGTTAACCGAAATCCCATCTCATGAAGTATTTTTCTCAACGTCTTTTCAGACCCATTGTAATTAATAGCTTCAGATAATTTAGCTTTTAATGATTTTACTGTGGGCAGTTCATTAAATCGTAAGTGAAAATCGTACATTATTCTTCGAACGACATCATAATCAAAATTGTTCATATCTAAACGAAATTGCTTTTTTGGTCTCCCTTTTTTCGGAGAGCTGAACATAATTGCAGTGGAAGGTGTTTCAGTACTAACTTCACTTAATATATTGTTCAAAGTTCTTCTTGAAATTCCAGTGGCATTTGCAACTCGATCTTGAACCTTCTTAAAATAATTACTTACATTATCATTTGTTTTAAATCTATCGGCTTCGTTTACAAAATATTTATAGACATTGTAGATAATTTCGCGTGACTGACCTCGTAAAGGTTTACCTCTTTTTCCTAAAGATGCCATCGAAGAATTTTAAATTATTTTAAGTTGGGTGTTTTAACAACTATATATATGTGGGGTCGGGCAGTTGATAAGAGCAGGATTATATCTTTAAATCATTTATTATATCTTTTCACAAACTGTTCGTACATCTTCCATCAAATCTTCTTCCTAACTGTCATCTTAAAATAACATAGACAATCTAATAAAAAGTATTTAACATAAAATTAAAAATAAAAATCATAGCATCTTCCCACACGGCCATCCTGGTTACTCGTCTGTCCCAGATGAGCTCAAGTCTGAGGTTGAAATCCAAGGCTTCATTAAAATGCATCCAACGCAATTCTCTATGACTTTTCTTATCTTACTGAATTCTTCAGGACTTCATCCGTATCACTATCAACGAGTGCAAGTTCTGCATGAGAATGATGGACCTCCTCGGATTCGGTTTTGCGAGTGGTTGTTACAGAATATTGACAGAGTGAACATTTTGTGGACTGATGAAGCGTTATTTACACGAGTAGGGTTGTACAACAGCCACAATGAACATTACTGGGCAGCCACTAACCCCCATGTTATCAAAGACAGTTATCATCAAGTGCGGTTTAGCGTTAATGTGTGGGCAGGCATTATCGGTAATGTGATCGTGGGCCCATACTTTATCGAGGAACGTTTAACAGGTGTTCATTATTTAGAAATGTTACGCGGTGTTATTGATAACTTTATGGACGATGTACGTCTAGTACTTCTAAATAATTTGTATTACCAGCACGATGGCGCTCCGCCCCACTACGCAAGTGCAGTGCGTGATTTTCTAAACAGACAATATGGTGATAGGTGGATTGGACGTGGAGGCCCTGTCCCTTGGCCACCAAGATCTCCAGATCTCACTCCCTTTAACTTTTATTTTTGGGGTGAAATTAAACGCCGTGTTTATGTCGAGGAGGCCACTAGTTATCAAGACTTACAAAATAAAATATTAAGTGCGTTTAGTGAAGTAAAAGGTGGTATTCGGACGCTTAGTTTATTAAAAAACAATTTAAGAAAACGTGCACAATTGTGTATTGAGAGAAATGGACTCCATTTTGAACAATTATTAAAATATCAATGAATAATAATAGTACATTTAAAAAATACGAATACCTAGGACTGGGTAAGTAAAATCATTGTAAATAGCTGATTCCACTTTTTTAAATACGCCCTAACAGAACACAATGTAATTTAGCATACCCACGTCCAGTAGGTAGTAACCTAGTCATAAAGTATGTAATGTTTTTTTAATTATTTAATGTTAGTTGTCATTATGTGTTATGTTGTTGTTTGTTGTTATGTTGTTGTTGTTGCTGTGTTGTGTTGTTGTAGTAGTGTGTGTTATGATGTAGTGTTATGACGGTCCCAAGCCCGCTTAAGTATGAAGGAAAAATTGGAGTCAATGTAGGCATCTAGCAATGTATCAAAACGGCAACGTAGCATCGGGGCGCGCTAAGTAGGTACATTGTGGTACAATGTTTTATCTTTGTGTGTAGGTAATAAAACATTTGGAAATTTGTGCAAGTTCGCTTTCAATCATAAACATGAAAGGAAGCCATAATTACGCTACTTTTTGGGATATTTTAAAATGCCTGTAATATTGAACTTTTTAAAATATTATAAATGAAAGTATGTTTACACTGATGTCTAGTATCTAACATAAAAAAGTGGCTACCGTTTTACATGTCACCCGGTATATATTGAAATGGACGCGACCTCACACTACCACACTTAAACAACGACTGACAAACGTCACATAGGTCGTGTGTGACAAAGATAACGCTCTACGAAGCTGACATTAGCCGATTGTCTTTTTCCAAAAGTTGATGTGCAATATTTATTACCGGTTAGTGTACTGTCTGTACATGTAAGATATAAAAAAAATATGTAGGTATTAGGATAGTTAGGCGTCTCTGAACACAACACTTTTTTTTAGAATTTTTGTCTGTTTGTTGTGTTAGTATAAAAGAGAAAAGCCTATATCCACAATCCTCAAACATACCATAAAGACATCCTCCAACATAGTATAAAATAAAGACAATTAGAATTTCAAAAACACACTTGACTATTATTAAAACACTAACTGCTTTACTAATAAACACTTGACTATTATTAAAACACTAACTGCTTTACTAATAAACACTTGACTATTATTAAAACACTAACTGCTTTACTAATAAACATTTAACTATTATTAAAACACTAACTGCCTTACTAAACATTGTATAACCTCTGAAAAGTTATTCAGTGTTTTGTCTTTGTCACTAATATGACAGTTTGACGTTGAAAGAATGGAATAAAACACTAAATAACTATTCGGAGCTTATACAATGTTTATTAGTAAGTGGGTCAGAGTCCCAGGAAGGATTCCATAGGATCGTAACTTCGATAGAAGGGCCTCATGACTTCCCTGTCAACGGCCTTCGCCATGTCCAAACTGAATGCCAATTACTCAATACTACCGTACTTGCTTACGTACGATACCCACGGGAAAGAATGGGATGGTGACATCTGTATTCTTAGTGATATGCCCACTACCAAAATTAATTCTGCATTGAAAAGTATGCTTGAAAAGTATATAATTATCTATGATTACAGGCTGCATACAAAAAGAATACTCTTGGATTGTCGAAGATTTGCCCCAATGAGAATGTGAACAAAATAGATCGGAACATAATACTAAATTACTTAAAGAACCATTACACACCTGATAGAATGGTTGTTGCTGCAGTCGGGGTAAGATATTGAAACCTTTATTAATATAAAATAGTGACCCGCCCTGGCATTTTATGGTTACAATTTACCAGTACAGAAAATCTCTTGAAGTTTAACCAGCTACCTACGTACTGTTCATAACTTTTTATAATATTTTTTCCATGGCTACATTATATAAGAATTTCTAAACTTAAAATTAAGGTGTATTAAACATACAAACCGTCTTTAAAATAAATTATCTAAATGATTGAAAACTAACTTTCCTAGTGGTAGAGCCTCGATTATCCCAGGATGAATGGGCCGCCCCGATCGGGAAGTACCACCCTCTCACAAAAGATCAGCGTGCAACAACAGTAGTGCTACCTACCATTGTGCTTCGTATGGTGAGTGAGAGTGCCAGAGACCCATACACCCTCCCTATCCTCTCCTTGTTATCCTTCCTATCCTGTACTTAGTATCCTACCTATCCGCCTGCTATCCCTTTCCTTGGACATGGCGACGCGCGAGTGATGCTTCTGGTGTTGCCAGCGTTTATAATAATCCACGTAGTATTAAAAAAAATCGTATCAAAATCTATTGCAGTTTAGAAGAAGTAAGCTTATAAAAGATTTTTGTGCTCTCTTTAAATGTGAAATTTTCAAAATGATACATTTCTATTTTATTCACATATATTATTATTTTGTTTGTTTCAGGTAGATCATGAGCCATTTGTTGAATTTGTCCAGAAATACTTTGTTGATATGAAACCAACATGGCATGTTCAAGACAGTTCGACATTTACACCTTTAGTTGATAGATCCATTGCTCAATATACAGGTGGAATGACACAGGTAAATACAAAATAAATAAAAAATAAAGTTGGTATATACTCTATTTGAGTTTGCCACATAGACAATAAAGAAACTACTACCTAAAAAACTCTCTTCCTTATCATCCTTCCTCTCCACCTCCTATCCATTTCCTTGGAGACGGTGACCCGCGAGTGATGTCGTTGGTGTTGCTAGTGTCCATAGGTTACACTAACCTTTTACCATCAGGTGGCCCAAATACTTGTGTCTACTTGTGTCTTCCCTGTAATAAAAAACACTAAAATAATTTTTGATCTATATTTTTTAGCATTTGCATGCTCCGATACTGTTTTAAAGTACAAATTATTTGTGTATAAGGATAAAGAGATTTTTTGTACGAGCGGAAATCGAACCCGCGTCTTTTCCAATCCGAAGAAGTGCTCTAAGCCACTGAGTTATCGTACAGACCTATTTGGTCATCCCAATTTCCTCATCACATTTGTCTTTACGACCTTGTAATGTTAGTTTGCTGATCCAGAACCAAATTAATATAATGTAGACACAAACATTATTTGTCAATATAAATTCACCCCTATAACAGAATACTATAAAGAACAAATTATTTGTGAAAGTGAACACAGATATTTTTACTATGAGCAGGTTTCGAACCCGCGTCTCCTTAAATTCGGGGAAATGCTCTTGAATGCAATGCTATCGCATTCACCTAACGGTGTCACCCAATCTCACCTTCACATTTGTTTTTTTAGATGTCGTGACGACCCACGCCATCTGTTGGATGCATTTACATACAATACTATAACTGGAGAAATTATAGTTATGTTAAACCAATTTCGTTTTCACTGATTTGATTTTTTTCACCGACTGATTTAGTTCAGTTAAGGCCATGATGAATTGATGTGGCTTTGAATATTGTCCATTTTTGAATTTCATCCTATATAGATCTTTATATATAAAAATTTCGTGTCACGTTGTTTGTCCGCGATGAGCTCCGAAACTACTTTCCCGATCTTAACGTTTGTTTTTCAAAAATGTGCAACTTGTTCTAAATTAAAGGATAGGATATATTTTATCCCGTTTGTTTGCTTATTTCATTGCAAAAAGGCCGGATCTGCTAGTTATATAATTTCACAAATATAATATTTGTTGCAGGATGATTGTGAAATTCCTTTATACCCAGGATCTGATTTACCTGAATTATCTCATGTGGTTATTGGATTAGAGAGTAAGTTTACCATAATGCTTTATACTCTGTGTCTGTGTAGCATCTTTGAACTATAATGAGATATAATATACTATCTGGTTAATACGTAATCTGTTACGTGACTGTAAACTAGATTTTGTCATTATTCAATCGCCTTGTCTTTTAACCTTTTCTTAATCTTGTTTCAATCTTTGTTGGGGTCAGCTTCCGATCTATTAGTGTTTCTGTTTGGTTTTTTGGAAATACAATAATTATCTATCTATACTATTATAAAGATGTAACAGAGCTGTGTCATTTAAGATATTTGAGAAAAAATAATGTATCAGGCATCAGGCTATTTAGGCGTCTATGAACACAAAACTTTTTTTTTTTTTTTAGTTTTTTTTCTGTTTGTTTGGGCTTCGCGCAAAAATTAGTGAACTAATTTCAATGTAATTTTTTTTTTTTTAAATGTATGTATGTATATTGGTCGCGCTGCCCTGTCGTGACACCCCGTTATTCTGCACATCTATATCTACTATATCTGTTACTTACCTTATATTGTATTTATATTATTGTACTTGGCTTTTGACTTACCAAAGGTTATAATTATCATAAAAATTATGTACGCAAAAATACAATTACATATCATTGTCTTTATTTATGGTTGTCTTTTGGCCTCGGCGGCCTAACGGTAGTATGCGACTGCTGTTTATGAGGTCTTGGGTTCGAATCCCAGGTCGGGTCAGCAAAAATTTTGCTTTTAAAAGATTCTCAAAAACTGCTCGGTGTTAAAATTTTTGTGTTTTATCCCTCGTACCTCGGAAAGCACGCAAAGTCGTTAGTCCCGCGCCTGATCTCTTTTCGGTCGTCTCAGTATGCTGACCCAATAGACTAAGAGAATGAGGGAATATAGAGTGCACTTGAAATCAGTCTGAATCCATCATGTCGTTGTTTGACTTATTATTTATTACTATGTGTTAAATATTTCCAGGTTGTTCCCATGGTGATCCTGACTTCGTAGCTACATGTGTGTTAAATATGATGATGGGTGGCGGGGGTTCGTTTTCTGCCGGAGGGCCCGGCAAGGGGATGTATACCCGGTTGTACACAAATGTTCTGAATAGGTAAATATTACCAATCTTTCCTTTGAATTGAACTCACAATAGTCTATGGAAAGTTTATAGTTTTATACATATAACGGAATCAACAAAGGACGGATGAAAAGAAAAATTTTCAGTAGCAGTCCGGAGTTTGGAATTGTGCCCGGTAGACGTCAATAGGCTCGCCCCCTATTACGTGGGACTTAAACATAGCTGGTGAATCGTGGGTGTGTAATACACCTCTGCCTACCTCTTCGGGGAATACAGGCGTGATGTTATGTTTATTAATACCTATTTTGATAAGATACAGACTAAAGTCCAAGACGTTGATAATATCTTGACTGCACAGATGCCGGAGTGGCTTAGATGCCGGCCCGAGTGTTGTGGGTTCGATTTCCACACAGGACCATTCATTGTGTGATCAACAAATGGTTTTTCTGAGTCTGGGAGTAATTTATTTACGTAAAATTGTACGTTTGCAGTCTCCCGCTATACAAGAATGATTCGTTAGTGTATGGGTGATCTTTAATAGAAAAAACATCTGGTTCATTAAAGTGGAGATGGGCAGGGCATTTGGCGAGGTGTGGTGATAGCAGGTGACTAGGGCTTTAACGGAATAGGCTGGAACCAAATTTAGACCTGGGAGACTACCTGTTAGATAGATTGGCGATATCGCAGAGATTACCAACAAGCTATGCCCAGCATGGTGGGCGACGTAGACTGATAAGTATGATACGCGTATGTAGTCTCCCGCAATCCAAGAATTTAGTGCAGGGTGCTCTCTTTAAAAAAAATCATTAACTGTATTACAATAACTAACTTACCAACTAACTAACTTATCATCACGCCATTTCCCTTGCGGGGTAGGCAGAGAGAACAAGAGTGCCAAGAGGCTCTATTCTTGCATACATCTCTCGCTTCCTCAACATTCATACCTCTCTTCATACACGCTCGCCGGTTTCGGAGACTGTCAGGAGTCCACCTTCCTTCAATTCATGACATTTGGTCTAGGCAGGTGAGTCTCGGTCTCCCCCTGTACATACATCCTTCCTCTTTCGCATTGTATATCTTGTTAACCAGTTGCTCGTCCGGCATTCTTTCCACATGTCTGAACCATCTGAGCATTCCCTTTCGCATCTTTACACCAATACTCTCTTTCATACCTACTCGCTCTCTTACGTCGTCGTTACGAATGTGGTCAGTCAGTCTCACTCCACAGATTCCACGCAGAGATCGCATTTCGACCGCATTGATTTTACTCTCGTGCTCCGTTTTGCAAACCCAACTCTCGCTTCCATATAATACAATAACTATATATATATATATATATATAATTGCCTCGGTGGTGCAGCGTTAGTGTGTGCTGATCATGAGGTCTCGGGTTCGATCTCCGTCCGGGTTGGACAATGTTATTGAGCGTTTTCGTAAAAAGAAAATTGAAATGTGCTCGGTGGACGGCAATAGGCTCGCCCCTTATGATTTGAGACTGAAACATAGCTGGCGAACCGTGGGTGTGTAATACACCTCTGCCTACCCCTTCGGGGATACAGGCGTGATGTTATAATAAATATAATACGATTTTTTTAAAAGACTTATTTATTTGATATTGTTTATAATATAAGCACTTGACGTTATCGTGAGACCGCCGCAAGGTTTGTGGTTGGTCATTAATTTGGTTTGACTGCAGGTATCACTGGATGTTCAATGCCACAGCTTACAACCATGCTTATGGAGACACGGGATTGTTCTGTGTACATGCTGCATCTCCTCCTAGTCGTATTTATGACACAGCGATAGTGATAGCGCGCGAGCTCGGCAATATGGCGGGAAAAGTTGGCGAAAGTGAACTTAAGGTGTGAGATTATTTTACAATATTCTTTTTAAAAACATGCCTTATTTCTACTATGTCACGATTCGACAATATATATTAAAATAGCGCTTACCGTGTACATACGATAACAGCATGACTGCACTGGGGGGTTAGGCAGAATCTCATATGTCACATGTCGACAGTATCGTGGTCACTGTGATTGGCCGACGGATTATTGTTACATCATGCGTTAGTTTGTCACCCAATCACAGTGATCACGATACCATCGACACGTGAGATATGAAATTCTGCCTAACCCCCCAGATCACACATGCACAGCATGATTTCACAGGGATATAATAATATATTATATGTGTAGGTATACAGCAATAAAGAACACATAATGTTTAAAAAATCACGCCATCATATAGTATGAATAATGCATGTAAATGCATTCCGATAGATGGCGTTGGTCGTAAAGACAAATGTGATGAGGAAATTAGGATGACCGAATAGGTCAGTACGATAGCTCAGTGGCTGCACTTTCCGGATTGGAAAAGACGCGGGTTCGATTCCCGCTCGTACTAAAAATCTCTTTTTTCTTATTCACAAATAATTTGTACTTTATAAAGCGAAAACGTATGAAATAGAAAATGAGCAGGTATCGAATCCAAATCTACTGGAACACCGTTCTAGACGCATTCTGCCATTGTGATACAGCTGTCCGCTACATCCATCAGCCTTTCGAAGTCCACTGCTGGACATAGGCCTCCCCAAGAGAACGCCACATTATGTGTTTCGCTCATATGGGGGATAGTGCCGTAATCGCCACGCTTGGCAGGCGGGTTGGCGATCGCAGTTGATGTTGTTAATACTCGAGGGAGTGCTGCTGCCCACTCCCTCGGTATTCCCTCAGTCG
Organism: Leucoma salicis; assembly: GCA_948253155.1. Classification (NCBI taxonomy): domain Eukaryota; kingdom Metazoa; phylum Arthropoda; class Insecta; order Lepidoptera; family Erebidae; genus Leucoma; species Leucoma salicis. Next base: position 18,384,791 of record OX411805.1, read on the forward strand.
GCTCTTACGACTCCCATGGGTGGAGAAGGGTGGGACAATTCTAAAGCCGGCCCCACACGGTACTCCAACGGCAGCTGTCCGCTCAGGAGTTATTATCTATACAAATACATAACATTTATGTTTGTTGTCTAAATAACAGCTTTGTACTAAATGTATATGAAATATGTACCTTACCTATAACAAAACACAAAGTTTTAAAGATTTTCTTTGTCTGTCGGATTCCGGCTAAACTCCGGAATGGCTGGATCTATTTGGACGGGTCTTTCACAGGTATAAAGAGTAACTAAGCTTTATTTCGGAAAAGTAATTAGGGCACAAGAAAAAAATAAAATACATGCATAAGAAGTCGCGGGTTGCAGCTGGTGCTGTATTATAAAGCTGTAACAAAGCTATGTCTGTAAATTTAAGACATTTGAGAAAAAAATACTGTATTTAGGCCTCTAATAGATTTTGAAAGAACTTTTGTTTGATAGCTATTGATTAGACTTAAAACCTATACATTTAATCTCGCTACTTTGTGATCTGTCTTCTTACCAATATATAAATATATATATAGCTACTTTATATACTAAAACTAATCATAATTATCTGGTTTTCCAGAGAGCGAAAACTCAGTTACAGTCAATGTTATTGATGAATTTAGAGGCGAGGCCAGTTGTGTTTGAAGATGTGGGCCGTCAAGTTCTAGCAACAGGCAAGCGAAAGCCACCATCATTCTTTATCAACGCAATTGGTAAGTTTTCAAAAGATTTCGACATTATTAATGCTCTTACTTACAATTATTGAGTAGGAGGTATTTGGAACGATGATAGATGGGTGAAGGGATAGTCCTCTCAGGCGCTCTCATTGTACAGACGTAAAAATGTCACAAGAGTATTAAATTATGTACCAAATGCGCCGTTTCTTCCACACTTACAAACTCTCACTCTCACTAATATTACAAATGTGAAAGTGAGTTTGTTTGTTAAGCTTTCATGCTGTGCCTTCAGTAGGCTGAGTGCAAAATTGAGAGGAATATTGTGCCGCCCCGATATGCAGGACCAGGACAGAAGTGACGAATAAAATGATGTTGGTAGTTTTATTGTCAGTATTTAAATTAGTAACTTCTTTCTTTAGAAAACATCACAGCGGAAGATATCTCTCGTGTTGCAAAACGAATGTTGAGCATGCGTCCGGCTGTGGCAGCACGAGGCAAACTTTCTCACCTACCTTCTTACGAAGAAATCCAAGCAAACATGTGTTTAAACAAAAGTGACGGCCAAGGCCGAAGACTGAACTTGTTCCGTGCTTAGTATAGTTTATCCTTCTCAAAGGATATCTTCACTATAATTTAATTAATAAAGTTATTCATTTATTTAGTTAATATCTTGTTTTCTTTCTTTATATCCACTCAATGTATGATATTAATATCTGATGTTAGTCCGTGTGGTGACGGACTAAGAATACATATCAATAGTCACCAACCCATTTATTCCCGCGGGTGTCGTGCGAGGCGACTAGGGGAAGTAAGCAATTGTCACCCATTGCATTACTGGTGGTAGGGCTGGGTACCAAGTGGGAGTACTTACTTGTTATCGGGCCCGAGCGGGTTGGTATCACCATCTCCCGTATGACCGGCCATGAAACACATCTGTATGTTTTGGTTTGTAGTAGCAAATAGCCGTTAATTCTTTAATCTCATATCTGTAAAATGAAATGGCGAGCAGCGGCTTGACAATGCTCTCGGTATAGTAGAGTCCATGAGCGACGGTTTTTATTCTAGTTAAAACTAGGGATGTAATGTGACTAATCATAGCAGCGCGTGTGCTAATTTTTATTTATTTACTACTAATTTGCTTTACTACTTTGCTTTTGGGATAAACAAATCAGTGAGTCCCTATTTTTATATGGTTGGTATTTTGTTTAGTGATTTCTTGAAGAATTTATTATAAATTAAAGCAGAGATTTGCTTTTTTTTTTGTAGCAGGTACGTATTTTGGTCGCGCTGGCAATCATCGTTAATCGGCCAAAACCTATATACCTAATATGTATTCATAATTGTATAGACAAGAATTAATTAAAATTAATAAATCATATCTTACATAGATGATGTTTCTGAGCCATATTAGTTTTGTTCAGTATTCTTCACCTTAGCGAAATTTTGTTTTTAGAAGCCGTAATACTGACCCTAATACTGGTGGAAAGCAAATAAAAACATCTACATCCCTTGATCCTGACTGAGGGGATGGACAGTTCTCAGGAGGAAGTGAATTGTGCGTTTCACCAGGATTTTGAGTGGTATCGTCCATTTACATGGAGCAGCCCTTTTCAGCACAGGGTGGAGGAGACTTTAAATGGTGATATAAATGATTAATATGATAGCGACTGGCCGAGATTTTTGTGGCAGCACTGCAAATAACACCACTGTAAGGGCTGAAAACTCTCGAATCGCACTGGGTTGTTGATAAAAACCCGAAAATGTTGTAGGTTGGTAGCTCTAAAGAAGTTATGTTGAAGGCTGGCCGTGATATCTCTAAGCTGTGAGCTTTTCGTAATAAAACAGTCATATATGCATTATTTACACTATATTAAAACCTATATACAAATATTACAAACACAATGGCAAGACAATTGATATGAGACTTAGAATACAATTATATTAGAATTATTCATAATTCATAACATTTCAACAATTTCGTCATGGCAAAAAAAAAGGTTTTTACAAATAAAACAAATTAAATGGTTCTCCAATAACTTTCTCATAATGTATCTTCTTTATTTACATAATTATAAAGAAGTTACTGAAGATTAATTTTATATGTTATGGAATTGGCCCAATTTGCATATTTATCTATGCATATAAATCAGGGTCAGTATAATATATATTAAACATTTAAACAATATATACTATAACACAAAAGTTAACATTTTCTAGGAACACTGTTACTGTGCAGCCTTCACAGCTGCCTTTGCAGCTTCATCAATATCATTAATAATCTTCAATGGGAATCCTGATGATTCCAGAATCCTTTTAGCTTCTGTAGAGTTGTTCCCTTCTAGCCTGATGATAAGTGGATGTTTGGGAGGGTTTTCTTTGAGAGCGGCAACAATACCATTTGCAATCGTAGCACAGTTAATTATACCTATAAAAAAAAACAATGAAATGATAATGTTATGACTAAACATGTACAATAAAATGATATACTGTGAAATGATCGCAACTAACCAGCAAAAACATTAACGAAAATAGTTTTGACTTTAGGGTCTGACTCCAGTATTTTCATTGCGGCAGAAACTTGCTTTTGACCCACCCCACCACCAAGGTCCAAGAAATTTGCAGCTTTTCCTCCATTCAGGGTAATAATGTCCATAGTCGCCATTGCAAGTCCGGCGCCATTGACCATACATCCGATACTACCATCCATGTCGATGTATACGAGATTGAGAGCTGCAGCCTCTCTCTGTAATAAGAATATTAAAAAATTTTGAAATGAAAATTTACACAGGTAACAAAATATTTTCATACTACATTATCCATTATTTTATTGCAAACCATCTTTATAGTTTTCCTGTTGGTGGTAATAATTTAAACTATTGAAAATGTGTTTGTGTGTGAGTATGTGTATGTGTGTGCGTACGTGCGCGCGCGCTTGTGTATGTGTGTGTGTGTGTGTGTGTAAGTGCGCGCGCTCTTGTGTATGTGTGTGTGTGTGTGTGCAGTAACCCAAATGCCACCAAATCAGCAAACCTACGTCTGTACTTTTACAAAGCTGTAACAAATCCAAATCTGACTGCATTAGGCTATGTGGGTATATGCTTATATAATTATTAGATATGGGCCGAATGTGATTTGGACCGAATACGAACATTCGGTAAATCCAGCCGAAGTTCTGGGTATTTTTGCCGGGTTTCTCGCGAGTAACATGTCATGTTTTGTAATTTTTATGAAAGACTCATTGTAAGACAATTAAAAAACTGTCTGTGTACGTGTGTCACTAGTGTTTAAAATTATTGTGAATCATAGACTCCTGAATTAAGAAAAAAATACTATTTTTTTATTTATTCTATTATATGGTTTAACTTGTATGTAATAGATAATACCTGTAGTTTAACCACAGAATAGATATTTTTATATATATTTTTAGCATTTGACATGCTTAGCACTATACATTAAAAACAAAGTGAAAAATGTGAAATCGAAAATAACAGTCGCGAGCAGGATATGAACCTGCATCTCCTGGATTCCGTCCAGATGCTTTGCCAATTCAGCCATCGTGAAATTGCTCCTGACTGCTAATTTCGATGACACATTCATACTTAACATCTTTGGGTGACGCCTGTGCCATCTGTCGGCATCTGTATTTTCATACATTATACCGACCAGGTAAACTTAATTTTACTATTAAGATTTTTACCTAATAATGACGCAAACCCTATAAATATTTAGATTTTTTTTATATATATTTTTAGCATTTGATATGCTTAGCACTATACATTAACAAAGTGAAAAATGTGAAATCGAGTTATTTTCGATTAAATATATAAGAAGAGAACGCCACAACATGTGTTTCGCTCATATGGGGTATAGTGCCGTAATCGCCACGCTTGGCCGGCGGGTTGGCGATCGCAGTGTATGTTGTGTGTGAGTCTAATGTACCTTATGTACACAGAAATACAGTTGAGATTGTTTTGCCCGCCGCATGATCCTCGGGCAACCGCGTCATTCAACGAATGCGCTAGGGTTGCACCTATGATGATTTTACTTTCTTACTTACTTATCATCATGCTATCTCCCTTGCTGGGTAGGCAGAGAGAACAGAGTGACAAAAGGCTCTATTCTTGCATACATCTCTCGCTTCCTCAACATTCATAATTCTCTTCATACACTCTCCAGTTTCCGCTCGCCAGTTTCGGAGACTCCTGACTCCACCGACAGCAACAAAGATGACGTTTATAAAACTTAAAAAAAAAAATTCTAGTTGATTCTATTTGATTACTTTTTATATCATTTTAAATGTTATTTTCAAGTTAGATTATTTTTTTTGTTGATCGTATACGTTTCGTATATGATCAACAAAAGCTCTGAATTTTCGGTTATTAAATTTTATTGTCGAAATACCCTAAATCGCGTAAATAATTTTATTTTAATCAAAACTACAAGCGCGAGCGCTTAGGCGCGCGTACGTGCCTTCTGTCGGTTGTACCGTGGTCGGTACGCGAAGCGGTAGGCATTAACTCGGGGCCTTGAGCGAGTGATGTACGCCTGGTTTAGATTTTTTTTTTGTGTTGATTATAGAGTATTGGTATAAGCAACATATTTTATTACTATGACAGGTTTGAGTTGTATAAATTTTAGTAGTAGTGCAGGGTATATAACTTTTTCTTATACCGAATGTTCGGCATTTGAACCGAACTTCGGTATTTGGCCAAATCTATATAAAATTCTCGTGTCGCGGTGTTTGTTACCAAACTCCTCTGAAACGGCTGGACCGATTTGTATGAAATTTTGTGTGCATATCGGGTAGGTCTGAGAATCGGCCAACATCTATTTTTCATACCCCTAAATGATAAGGGTGATCCAACCCTAAATATTTTTTTTTAATTTTTTTATTAAATTTTTTATTTTTATTTTATTATGATTTGGCATTAAAAAATACATACAACCCTAAATTTTCACCCTTCTACTGCCGATTTAGAAATTATTTATATGGCAAAACAACGTTTGCTGGGTCAGCTAGTTGAATATAAAATTAATTTCGGCCCATCCCTAATAACTACGTTATCCTGAATTTACGATTGAATATTTATGTATCCTGCATAAAACAAATTTTATTTTGAAACATGTTTTGAACTAAACAATGCTTATTAGTTTGTATAAATGTTGTTGAATATAGTTATTATCAGTTAGTGGCTGAATTAAGTTATTATGATAGGTGGGGTTATTCTGATAAGAATAGATAAGCAATTACACAAGCATTATTGACATTGAACAATGATAAAAGATCAGCCTAAAGCAACCTTTCTACCTACTTACTGTTTACATAGTCCTAACAGAACAGTGGTCAAGATTTTCCTGTTTGATAAATTGTTTATCTAGTGTGAATATCATTAAAAATATCTTTAGTGCTTGTCCTAGCACAAATGGGCTGGCTCAGGGGGAGGAAATACCACCCTCTCAAAGAAAATCAGAGTAATACAATAGTACATAGACCTACTGTAATGAGCTGCTGGCCACTGTATGAACCGGCCCATTCATGAAAGGAAAACAATAGGAGACTTATATCTATATTTATTACTGGAATGTATTTATAATTTACTAACAGCAGAGAAAACAACAATTGAAAAATGATGAATTTTCGTATTACTTTATCATAGATATTTAAACCTTGCTATAGGCTATTTAATCTGATGGTGAAAATTCCCACCCACCCTGAAAGAATTGTAATGTGTGGATGAGTATATGATCAGTAAATGTATATAAATAAGTAGTGATAATTGCTTACTTCACGGGGATCAGTTTCTGAAACATCGTCTAGAGCAAAAATCTCCTCTTGCCTGAATCGAGCTCCATCATCAAAGTTGATCTTAGCATCAACTGAGACAACTCGTCCATCATCAGTCTCAACCAAAGGATTTATTTCAAGCTGCGTTGCATCTACCTAAATGAAATGAATTCAACAATTATTTGGTTTAATCTTTTAAATAATAAAATTGATCAGTATACCATTGCCTGACGTGAATGCTCTCAGAGTGAAAGGAATACATTCCACCACTCTGTTCAAACGCCGTGCCGATCTGCCATGGAAAAAAATTCTTAAAAATGTAACCTTCTTAACAGTATTTTTCTCAGTACAACATGCAAGTAATATCCGCCGAAAAGGAACTGATGATTTAAAAATTCCAACTCTAATTGGGGATCAACCTCATACCTTTTTATTTTTGACCTTAGTCATACCACTAGAATTAGTATTCTATGTCAACTGAAAAGTATTATAAAACATAAAAAACCTGGTCAAAGCTGCGGGCACCCATTGGATGCAGTCCACACAAGACTGCATATTGTAGTGCTCTCTCTTTTCGCCTATGTCCAGCAGTGGACATTAGAAGGCGGATGGATGGGACACATGAAAAATTTACAATATATTATATAAATAAAAATGTTACCTTTAAAAACAAAGTCCATAACTTTTTAATTTCTTCAGCACATTTTGACTTCAGTGGCCCTTTGAACTCCAAAAATCCTGCAACTTCATTAGCTATCTCATCTGTGACACCTTCATAAATATCAATAGGGACTGTTTTTAATAAGTGAGGAGTTTTTTCAGCAACAGCCTCAATGTCCATACCACCAGCAGGGGAAGCTACTATTGCAGCACCATTACAAGCTCTATCCATAACAATACTGAAGTATGTTTCTTTCACAATATTCACACTCTCTGCTACCATCACTTTGTGCACTAAAATACCTTCTTTTGGTGTTTGCTTCGTTATTAATTTATTTCCAAGCATGTTCTTTGCCAGTTTAATGACTTCATCACGATTTTTTGTTAGATGAACGCCTCCTTTAAAACCACTATCAAAATGACCTTTGCCTCGACCACCAGCTAAAATTTGTGCCTTAACCACGTATTCATCAGCTTTGAAATTAGATAATGGTTTAGGGTCCAACTTCGAGTCTATTATACGAAAATCTTGAACTGTTACCTGATATTTTTTCAACAAGTCCTTACTATGAAATTCTTGTAAGTTTAAGTTCCTCTTGCTTATATCTATGTGAATTCTAGGAGCGAGTAATGATAGAAGGTTAAAGTTTTTTGTCTTCTTCAAAGCAGCCATATCGAACTTTGTCCAGGTAACCTATATCAAATAAAATATTACGAAGTTACAAACTGATAAGTTAGATTAATACTTGATAAATCACATACTTGCTACATAAAAAAAAATATATTTATTGATATACAGATTTAAAATTAATAAGATAACCAGAATAATGTAATTTTTAAAATACCTTGCAAAAAATAGCTATTGCTTTGCTTAAATTTGGCTTAAATGAGTTAAAAAAATTATTATAAATAAAGCGGTGTGCGCAAACAGGAAAAATAAAATAAGAATTAATTTGATTCAATTTCATGAATTACAAAGAGTAGAGTATAATAGAATGAATATGATTAACTTAGACTAAGAATATGATAGGCTCGCTACTATTTTGACACTAAGGATGAAGAAAAGGATACACATATTAGTTTGTAGCAAGAGTGAGCGAGACACATATACAAGTTTTGCAAACTTATCGCGTATGCGGTATGTTATTTGGACACAATTCAATTGGGTCCAAACAATAAGGCCAACCGACTCGTATTCTGCGGGACCGTGCTGAAATCCCATATTTAAATCCGCTTTCTATAAATTTGTTAATTATTATTGTAAAACATTAAAATATGATCCCACATGCCTATTTTACTATTCTATTTTAGCGCTTAAAGTTTTCAGAATAAAGAAGACATTAAATACTATAATTGGTCAACAATGAATTTATTTTAGATCTATATTTTTTAGCAATTGACATGCTCCATCCATCAGCCTTTAAACGTCCACTGCTGGACATAGGCCTCCCCAAGAGAACGCCACAACGAGCGGTCCTGTGCCGACCGCATCCAACGGCTCCCTGCAGCTGCGCCGTCCGATACGTGGTCGCCACTCGAGAACCTTTCGTCCCCAACAGTTAACGGTTCGTCGAGCGATGTGGCCTGCCCATTGCCACTTCAGCATGGCAACCCGGCGGGCTATGTCGGTCACTCTCGTTCTCCTACGGATCTCCGTATTACGGATTCGATCACGTAGAGAAATACCAAGCCTAGCCCGCTCCATGGCCCGCTGAGCGACTTTGAAACTTGATATGAGGCCAACATTCAGAGACCACGTCTCTGTTCCGTATGTCATCACTGGTAACACACACTGGTCGTAGACCTTCGTTTTCAGACACTGCGGAATATTGGACGTGAAGAGATCTTCACGTTAAGGAAGATTCCTTAGCTTCCCGAACGCTGCCCAGCCGAGTTGGATTCGTCGATTGACCTCTTTCTCGAAGTTGTGCCTACATAACTGGACTGTTTGTCCCAGGTAGACATAATGGTCGATAACTTCGAGAAGCGCACTCCCGACTAGGACCGGTGCTGAAATGACATGGACATTAGACATGACTTTCGTCTTGTCCATGTTCATTTTGAGACCCTCTAGTCGGGAAACCCTGCAGAGATCATCGAGCATGGTGCCAAGGTCCTCCAGCGATTCTGCCATAACTACGATGTCGTCGGCATATCGAAGGTGAGTGATGTATTCGCCATTGATGTTGATGCCGAATCCGGTCCAGTCCAAGAGCTTGAAGACATCTTCCAATGCAGCGGTGAAGAGTTTCGGGGACATATTGTCTCCCTGTCTAACACCTCTCTGCAGTTGGATCGGTTTCGTACTCCTGTCCTGAACACGGACTGACATGGTGGCGTCTCTATACAAGCACTTCAGCACTTCGATGTACCGATTGTCAATTTGGCACCGCTGAAGGGACTGCAGCACCGCCCAAGTTTCGATCGAATCGAAGGCTTTCTCATAGTTCACAAACGCCAGACACAGAGGCCGATTGTATTCCTCGGTTTTCTGTATAATTTGGCGTAGCGTGTGGATGTGGTCTATGGTACTATAGCCTTTTCGGAAACCGGCTTGTTCGGGAGGCTGGAAGTCGTCAAGCCTGCGCGTGAGTCAATTTGTAATGACCCTCGAAAACAACTTCTAGACGTGGCTCAAGAGCAAGATGGGTCTATAGTTCTTCAAGAGGGTTCTGTCACCTTTCTTGAAGAACATCACCACCACGCTTCTGGTCCACGACTCTGGAACGTCGCCCCCGGGAACGACGGAATTAAACAGCCTCTGAAGAGCTTTTAAGACCGGCTTTCCGCCTGCTCTCAGAAGTTCTGTGGTGATTCCGTCGTCTCCGGGTGCCTTTCCGTTCTTTAGTTGTTTGAGAGCCATTCTGATCTCGTACAGGCTGAAGTCCGGGATATCTTCGGTAAAGTGCCGAGTTAGCTTGGATCTGGGGTCTTGGACCAAGCCAACAGCAGGGCTCTGGGATCTGTACAACTGTCCATAGAACTGCTGGACCTCTCCCAAGATCTCATCTCGAGAAGAAATGACAGTGCCGTTGTTGGTCCTCAGTTTAGTCAACTGACTTTGGCCAACAGACAGATCTCTTGCGAACACTTTCGAGCCTTGGTTCCGCTCTATCGCCTCTTTAATACGGGTAGTATTAAATTGGCGAATATCGTGCCGCACAGCCTTGGAGATCTGTCTGTTTAACCGCCTTAGGCAGGACCAATCGGCTGAGGACTGGACTATCATTTCTTTTCTCATCTCCATAAGTTTGAGAGTATGGTCCAAGAGTTTACGGGTCCTACTGACGCGACGGGCCTTGAAGTAAGTCTACCTGACCGCGTGGATAGTTTGTACGAACCTGCTGTTCATATCACTCGCTGATTCACACTCATCTAGACATTGGAAGCGATTTTGTAGTTCGAGCTGAAAGCTCTCGGGGCTCTGGTATTGGGCAGGTGTTGGTCGGAGCGTAGACTTCATCAAGCGCGACCTTTCGACTTTTGTTCTAATATTCAAGATACCCCTGACTAGTCGGTGATCACTCCCAGTTTTAATCCAGTTAATCACTAAGACAACATTGAATATGTGTCATTTGTCCGACAGGATGAAGTCAATCTCGTTTTTCACTGAACCATCAGGGCTAATCCAGGTCCATTTTCGCTGGGGCTGCTTCCTGAAGAAGGAATTCATCATAAAGAGGCCTTCCTTCTCCAGAAAATCAGCCAGCATCTGGCCCCTGTGGTTCCTCTGCCCAAATCCATAGTGCCCCACCTTCAGCTCATCGTCTGTCCTTTTGCCCAGTTTCGCGTTAAAGTCTCCCACAACCACCGTGAAATAGGTTTTAGACAAGTGGATGGCCTTCGAGATATCCTCATATAGGGCCTCCACCTCGTCATCGGAGTGTGTCGAGGTCGGTGCGTAAACCTGTATGACCTTCAACGAATACCGGTTGGTTATTCTGAGTATAAGGTACGCTAACCTACTCGACACACTTTCAATCCTCTCCACGTTGCCTACGAGAGACCTGCGAACGATAAACCCGACACCCCCTTGGGACTGGTAGTCGCCCTCCCGGTGGAAGAGCAGGTTCCCGGACTGGAGGATTGTCGTGCCTTCACCCTCTCTTCGGACTTCTGACAACCCTATAATGTCCCAGTGGATCTTGTTCAATTCCTCTTCCAGCTCGGTGATTCTCTCGTCGGTCCGAAGTGTTCGAACGTTGTGCGTTACCAGGGCCAGAGGTCGTTGGTTTTGGTAGCCTTGCCGCGACCGCAGATTCTTCGCACCCCCTGCTCCGCCGTTACCGGGCCCGCTACCGTTAGGCCACGGAACAGCGGAGCTGCCGTGACTGGGGGCCGTTTTATGTTGGGTGCTCATTTTTTTTGGGGGATATTGCCGTAATCGCCACTCTTGGCAGGCGGGTTGGCGATCGCAGTGGATTTTATTAATACTCGAAGGAGTGCTGCTGCCCACTCCCTCGGTATACCCTCAGTCGGCTCTTACGACTCCCATGGGTGGAGAGGGGTGGGACAATTCTAAAGCCGGCCCCACACGGCATATAGACATGCTCCGCTAGTTTTTAAAGTATAAATTATTTGTGAATAAGGAAAAAGAGATTTCTAGTAGGTGCGGGTGAGTGGAAAATACGCGGGTCCGATTCCCGCTCCTACTAGAAATCTCTTTTTCCTTATTCGAAATAATTTATACTTTAAAATGAATTTATTGTTTCTCAAAATTTTCTCCTTTGAATGCTTTTTTTCATACGATTAAACCAATTTTGAAAATTATCTGGCCGTATGAGATTTAGCTTTATTGTAGTGCAAGATGATACGACTTTTACGGTTATCTTTACGGATATCGTAACTTTCGGCATTTTTGATCTATATTTTTAGCATTTGACATGCTCCCGATGTTCCGCTACTTTTTAAAGTACAAATGATTCGTGAATAAGAAAAAAGAGATTTTTAGTACGAGCGGGAACTTTCGGCAAATAAATAGTACGCCCGTTACTATTACTATTCCTGGTACCTATCACTCTTCATGGTAGAATGATTCCAAAGAAACAGTAGCCACGTCTCCAGTTTTATTAAAAAAGGAAGTTGTTAACCGCTTGAAGGCAATTTGCAGCGTGCCATTTCGTTTGGTTTTGGCTCATCTTGAAGGTTCGCTCAATAGCTGCTAACTTTTTGGGATCGTAGCAATAAATCCATGTTTCGTCAGCTATAACAATGTATACCAAACAACAAATATGGCACCTGTTTATTAAATCTAGCAAGCATGGCACCAAGTGTGGCGGTCCGTTTTTTGGGCATCAGTCAAATTGTATGGGCTCCACCGAGAACACACTTTCACACCCAAATAAACATTTGTGTAAGATGGATATATTTGACTCATGCATATGCCTAAAGATGACTAAAACTCAAGGTAGGTCACATGACAAAACTCAATCTTTCAGAAGAATTAACAAAAAGTCCGGCACGCAATTTTTGAAAGTTGGTCGCCTTATCTGTCATAATAGGCAGAATATAAACAATAGATATTTTGTAACATCTTGAAATAATAATTGTATAAGTTTAGTGATTTAGTGATAGTTTTTGGAGAAAGTAAACTAGAGAAGAGATAAGAACATTAAACATGGGTCGCTGTTGCATATTAGTTTGCCAAAATCGACCAGAATAAAATATTAAGAAGATCACATTTCATCGGTAAGTAAGCTTGTTTTTGCATTAGTGTTTAAAAAAACGTTCATTAATCACGTTATAGATCTATTTTGACACTTTGTGATACATTTTAAGCAAAATCTAAACATTATTTTGTTATTTCTTTTGTAGTATCTTGCTAAAATGGTGCCACCCCTTGGGAATTGTCCCACCCCTCTCCACCCATGGGAGTCGTAAGAGCCGACTGAGGGAATACCAGGGGAGTGGGCAGCAGCACTCCCTCGAGTATTAATAACATCCACTGCGATCGCCAACCCGCCTGCCAAGCGTGGCGATTAGGGCAATATCCACCCAAAAAAAAAAGAATGAGCACCCAACATAAAACGGCCCCCAGTCACGGCAGCTCCGCTATTCCGTGGCCTAACGGTAGCGGGCCCGGTAACGGTGGAGCAGGAGGTGCGAAGAATTTCCGGTCGCGGCAAGGCTACCAAAAACAACGACCTCTGGCCCTGGTAACGCACAACGTTCGAACACTTCGGACCGACGAGAGAATCACCGAGCTGGAAGAGGAATTGAGCAAGATCCACTGGGAACTTATAGGGTTGTCACAAGTCCGAAGAGAGGGTGAGGGCACGACAATCCTCCAGTCCGGGAACCTGCTCTTCCACCGGGATGGCGACTACCAGTCCCAAGGGGGTGTCGGGTTTATCGTTCGCAGGTTCCCATCCACTTGTCTAAAACCTATTTCACTGTGGTTATAGGAGACTTTAACGCGAAACTGGGCAAAAGGACAGACGATGAGCTGAAGGTGGGGCACTATGGATTTGGGCAGAGGAACCACAGGGGCCAGATGCTGGCTGATTTTCTGGAGAAGGAAGGCCTCTTTATGATAAATTCCTTCTTCAAGAAGCAGCCCCAGCGAAAATGGACCTGGATTAGCCCTGATGGTTCAGTGAAAAACGAGATTGACTTCATCCTGTCGGACAAACGACACATATTCAATGATGTCTCAGTGATCAGCAGGATTAAAACTGGGAGTGATCACCGACTAGTCAGGGGCATCTTGAATATTAGAACAAAAGTCGTGAGGTCGCGCTTGATGAAGTCTACGCTCCGACCAACACCTGCCCAATACTAGAACCCCTAGAGCTTTCAGCTCGCAATACAAAATCGCTTCCAATGTCTAGATGAGTGTGAATCAGCGAGCGATATGAATAGCAGGTTCGTGCAAACTGTCCATGCGGTCGGGTCAACTTACTTGCTCGTCGCGTCAGTAGGACCCGTAAACTCTCGGACCATACTCTCAAACTCATGGAGAGGAGAAAAAAAGTGATAGTCCAGTCCTCAGCCGATTGGTCCTGCCTAAGGCGGTTAAACAGACAGATCTCCAAGGCTTTGCGGCATGATATTCGTCAATTTAATACTACCCGTATTAAAGAGGCGATAGAGCGGAACCAAGGCTCGAAAGTGTTCGCAAGAGATCTGTCTGTTGGCCAAAGTCAGTTGACTAAACTGAGGACCAACAACGGCACTGTCATTTCTTCTCGAGATGAGATCTTGGGAGAGGTCCAGCAGTTCTATGGACAGTTGTACAGATCCCAGAGCCCTGCTGTTGGCTTGGTCCAAGACCCCAGATCCAAGCTAACTCGGCACTTTACCGAAGATATCCCGGACGTCAGCCTGTACGAGATCAGAATGGCTCTTTTAACTAAAGAACGGAAAGGCACCGGGAGACGACGGAATCACCACAGAGCTTCTGAAAGCAGGCGGAAAGCCGGTCTTAAAAGCTCTTCAGAGGCTGTTCAATTCCGTCGTTCCCGGGGGCGACGATCCAGAGTCGTGGACCAGAAGCGTGGTGGTGATGTTCTTCAAGAAAGGTGACAGAACCCTCTTGAAGAACTATAGACCCATCTTGCTCTTGAGTCACGTCTAGAAGTTGTTTTCGAGGGTCATTACAAATTGACTCACACGCAGGCTTGACGACTTCCAGCCTCCCGAACAAGCCGGTTTCCGAAAAGGCTATAGTACCATAGACCACATCCACACGCTACGCCAGATTATACAGAAAACCGAGGAATACAATCGGCCTCTGTGTCTGGCGTTTGTGGACTATCAGAAAGCCTTCGATTAGATCGAAACTTGGGCGGTGCTGCAGTCCCTTCAGCGGTGCCAAATTGACAATCGGTACATCGAAGTGCTGAAGTGCTTGTATAGAAACGCCACCATGTCAGTCCGTGTTCAGAACAGGAGTACGAAACCGATCCAACTGCAGAGAGGTGTTAGACAGGGAGACGTTATGTCCCCGAAACTCTTCACCGCTGCATTGGAAGATGTCTTCAAGCTCTTAGACTGGACCGGATTCGGCATCAACATCAATGGCGAATACATCACTCACCTTCGATATGCCGACGACATCGTAGTTATGGCAGAATCGCTGGAGGACCTTGGCACCATGCTCGATGATCTCTGCAGGGTTTCCCGACTAGTGGGTCTCAAAATGAACATGGACAAGACGAAAGTCATGTCTAATGTCCATGTCATTTCAGCACTGGTCCTAGTCGGGAGTGCGCTTCTCGAAGTTATCGACCATTATGTCTACCTGGGACAAACAGTCCAGTTATGTAGGCACAACTTCGAGAAAGAGGTCAATCGACGAATCCAACTCGGTTGGGCAGCGTTCGGGAAGCTAAGGAAGATCTTCTCGTCCAATATTCCGCAGTGTCTGAAAACGAAGATCTATGACCAGTGTGTGTTACCAGTGATGACATACGGAACAGAGACGTGGTCTCTGAATGTTGGCCTCATATCAAGGCTCAAAGTCGCTCAGCGGGCCATGGAGCGGGCTATGATTTGTATTTCCCTACGTGATCGAATCCGTAATACGGAGATCCGTAGGAGAACGAGAGTGACCGACATAGCCCGCCGGGTTGCCATGCTGAAGTGGCAATGGGCAGGCCACATCACTCCATCACTCGACGAACCTTTAACTGTTGGGGATGAAAGGTTTTCGAGTGGCGACCACGTATCGGACGGCGCAGCGTAGGACGGCCCCCCACCAGATGGACCGACGATCTGGTTAAAGCTGCAGGGAGCCGTTGGATGCGGTCGGCACAGGACCGCTCGTTGTGGCGTTCTCTTGGGGAGGCCTATGTCCAGCAGTGGACGTTGAAAGGCTGATGGATGGATCTGGCTAAAATAGGTAGTACATTTATTTTGTACAAGGTTTTAATGGTACTTGTCTTCTGAAATTATTCCGGTTATGATCTGTTAGGGATGCCAGTCTGTAGCTGACAGGTTTCCCATAAAACTCCCGCAACACTACAACACACCTAATTTTAACAGTTACATATTTTATTGCAGTATTCCCAAGAAAAAAAACAATTAGAATTCTATGGATTGTACTTACTGGACGGAAAAATTGGCAACCAAACCTTTGGGTGCTCAAATATGTTCGAAACATTTCGAATCAAGATGCTTTCGCAAGGCAAAGAAAAAAACACGTATTTGAATCCAGATTCTATTCCCACTCTGTTTATACCCGTAAGTACTTCACCCAATGAAATTATATAGTCAATTGCACATTCATGTTAATAGTTATGCACGATCTTATTTTTTCTATTATATATTTTAAAATTATAACAAATTTTCGTAACACCTTGTATTGCTATGTTTGCAAGGGTGATTTCCAATCCTCTGCGGGAACATCTAACCTTTTTTTGATATGTTTATGAATTTAATATATGAAATTACAAGTAAGTTATATTTTCAACATGACTTTTTAGCTGGCAGGGGCAGATAAATCCGTCACTATGGAGGTATCTGGGATGGTATCTGGATATGGGAATGACATAAAAATCGAAGTAAGTAGATTTTTAATTATTCTTACTGTTACCATAACTATCTTTTCGTAACGCTGTTTTATTGGGACTGATAACAACTCGCTTAGCTGGACCTGGATCATTTTTATTCTTTACGCTGTTTTTAAATTATGACTGCTTGAGAGCTGATTGATATTATTCTTCTCATTTTTATTAAAATGTGCTTCTCATAATTTTCCTTTTTAACCACCAGAAGGAAAGAACTCTATCACCATTGAGCAACCTATTACTAGCAGAGTGGCTTTGAGTGAATTACAAAATAGTTCGGGAAGCTAAGCAATATGTTCTCGTCGAATATTCCTCAGTATTTGAAAATAAAGGCCTATAACCAGTGTTTGTCCAGTGATGACATGTGCTACAGCTACATGGTCTCTGAATTTTGGCATTGCATCAAGACTCAAAGTTACTCAGTGTGCCATGAAGCGTATAGTCCACTCCTACTCGATATTTCTCCACGTAATTAAATTCGTAATACGGAGATCCGGATATGGAGTAGAAGAACAGGAGTGACTGACATAGCCCGATGGGTTGGCATGCTATAATGGCAATATGCAGTCCAATCATTGGATGGAAAAAATGTTCTCGAGTGGTGGTTCACGTATCGGACAGCGCAGCGTAGGACGGATTAGAGCAGATCGACCGATGATCTGGTCAAAGCTGCAGGGAGTCGTTGGATGCTTGTGGAGGCCTATGTCAAGCAGTAGACGTCAAATGGCTGATGGATGGTGATATGTACTCCTTAGTTTATGCTACTGGCTACTTACACTATTTACGTATTTGATTGAATGTCAATATTTTAATGTCTTAATTTATTTTACATAATAATGTATGTCTAATTATTTAGTTGATTAAAGCCAAGTTTTCTTCTGGTTTATCGTTTTAATGTATCAATTTAATCAACTAAATTAAAATTTCACAAGCAAATGCTGCGAAATCAAAACAAAATATTGAAATGAAAAATTCAAATATATCTTGCTTCTTGAGACCGGAACGATTCGATGTACAACCAGATACGAATGCTGCTGATGCTGAATGGACACATTAGTGGTATAAATTCACAAATTTCTTATCTGAAGACTATTTGTCATCAACTGTGTTTTGCTATGTACGGGATTGCAAAACATACGAAGAGGCCTTAAAAACTTTCGATAAAATTTACATAAAGCCGAAAAATGAAATAGTTGCCCGTCATAAACTTAATACAAGAAGACAAGGTCCTACTGAACCCATCTCAGATTATTTAAGAGCTTTAAAATTCCTGGCACAGGATTGCTGCTACCAAAGTGTGTCGGATAGAGAACATTAAGAACAAGCTATAAGAAGCGCTTTCATTGTGGGAATATTGTCACAAAAATTCAGAGAATGGCTTTTAGAAAATTTAAATTTAACTTTGGAGGAGACTATACAACAAGCTTTTTCTCTAGAAGCAGCTGAACATAGTTCCCTGAAGATATCAGAGAGCTCCTTTCCATCACCTATTGATTCAAACGCTATGTCCATCAAAGAATACGTTGTCCTGCTAACAAAGCTACTTGCCAGATATGTTTAAAAATAGGTAATTTTGCGAATGTCTGCCGTAGTACTTATCAACATCCTAAGCAAACAAATTATTCTGCAAATGCTAATGAAATTACTGATTTTCAGCTTGGAACAGCATACGTTCTAGCAGCATCTCCATCTAGTCTTCGAAAAGCCACTATCACTGTAACTATCAACGGTATACGAGCTGATGCCCTTATCGACACAGGAAGTTCGGTAACATTCATCAATAAAACTTAAGTCCCTATGCTCTGTTTGAAAAAAAATCCATGCAAACACACAATATCGCTGGCATCGCTTTCACAAGTGTCTTTTGTAGAAGGTATGTGTTACGCATCTATTCAAATAGGTGATCATATTTATAAAAAGCGTTTACTGATTGTAAATAATCTCTGTGCCGATTTAATAGTTGGTCATGATATTCTAAATGAACATAAATCTCTTATACTTACTTTTGGAGGTCAAAAGAAACCGCTTAAACTATGTAATGTCATAGAAGCAAACGTACCTCCTGCTTCACTATTCACAAACTTGTCAGCTAATATTAAACCAATAGCAATAAAATCTCGATGTCACAATTGTAACGATAGCAAATTTATCACAGAGGAAATAGAAAAGCTTTTAGCAGATGGCGTTATAGAGCCTAGTATCTCACCATGGCGTGCACAAGTTCTAGTAAGTAAACGTGGAGGAATGCACCGAAAGCGTTTAGTGATCGATTACTCCCGAACTATTAATAAATTTACATATCTGGATGCATATCCCTTACCGAGTATTTCTTCAATAGTTTCAAATATTGCAAAATATAAAGTATTTAGTCAAATTGATTTAAAAAGTGCTTATCATCAAGTACCTATTCTAGAAAAGGACAGAATTTATACAGCATTCGAAGCTTGTGGTAAACTTTTCCAGTTTACGAGAATACCTTTTGGTGTTACTAATGAAGTTGCTGCATTTCAACGTACTCTCCAATATATCATCACAGAAGAGCATTTAGAAGGTGTTTTTGAATATTTAGATGATGTAACTGTCTGTGGAATAGATAAATCTGATCATGATAGAAATTTAAATAAATTCATGGATGCTGTGACTAAATATAAACTAACTCTAAATAAAGAAAAATGTCAGTTTGCTCAAACATGTATCAATCTCCTTGGCTATACTGTATCTGACGGAAATATTAAGCCCGATATCGATCGGCTTAGACCTCTAATTGATTTGCCTTTACCATCTAATGTTCAAGAATTAAAACGAGCACTGGGTTTATTCGCTCACTATGCGAAATGGGTTAATAACTTTTCAACCAAAATTCGCCCACTTATTGAAAAAAATAAATTTCCTCTGTCAAATGATGCTAAAACTAGTTTTGAAAATGTGAAATTAGAAATACAAAAATCATCCCTTAGTGCAATTGATGACAAAGAAACATTTACTGTAGAAACAGATGCCTTGGATTTCGCTTTGGCAGCGACCTTATCTCAAAAAGGTTGACCAGTAGCCTTTTTTTCTAGAACACTTACAGAGTCTGAACGCAGACAATCATCAATTGAAAAGGAAGCGGCAGCAATCGTAGAGAGTATCCGTAAGTGGAGACGTTTCCTTATTGGCAGATATTTCAATTATAGATTCCGTAAACGTAGTTTTATTTCAAAATATTTCAATTTAATCACTGATCAAAGATCAGTTGCGTTTATGTTTAATAGTAAGCATACTGGTAAAATAAATAACGAAAAAATAGAGCGGTGGCGTCTCGAATTATCATGTTTCAAATTTGATATTGTATATCGTCCTGGGGCCGAGAACATTGTTGCAGACGCATTGTCTCGCGTTTGTGCTCTCATGAACACAGACAAACTACGTGAAATACATAATGATCTTTGTCACCCAGGAATCGTTAGGATAGTTCATTGGGTCCGCTCAAAGAATTTGCCATATTCGGTAGAAGAGGTAAAAGCAATGACTGCTTCTTGTAAAACATGTGCAGAAGTAAAGCCTCGGTATTGTAAATCTAAAGGACACTTAATTAAAGCTATCGCACCTTTTGAACGACTTAATTTGGACTTTAAAGGGCCACTACTAGGACCTAATAAATATGTATTAACCATTATAGACGAATACAGTCGAGTTTCCTTTTGCTTATGCCTGTAAAAATATGACTTCAGTGTCAGTGATAAAATGCTTGCAACATCTGTTTTCTACTTTTGGTATTCCATTATATATACACAGTGATCGAGGGGCCGCATTTATGTCCTCTGAACTACTCGAATTTCTAAGATCACTTGGTATTGCTTCTAGCAGGACTACGCCTTATAATCCTTGTGGCAATGGCCAAGTAGAACGCCTGAATGGTACATTATGGAGAACAAATCAACTCGCTCTTCGCTCTAAAAATTTACCTATTGATAATTATTGGGAGCAAGTGCTACCTATTGCTTTGCATTCAATACGTTCCCGTCTATGCTCGTCTATAAATGCTACTCCCCATGATAAACTTTTTCGCTATCCAAGAAGATCGTCAAACGGAGACTCAATACCCTCGCGGTATAGTGCCACCGCCGATGTTATGCAAGAAGAACTTACGTAACAAAAGCGACCCATACGTTGAAGAGGTAGAGCTACTACAAAGCAACCCTTACTATTCTTTTATACGACATAGTGATGGTCGAGAGTCTACAGTTTCCAATAGGCAACTGGCGCCACTTCCTGATTCTACAGAGGATAACTTTTTAGACACCCAGTCTATTTCTGGCTTACCTCTTTCTTCCACTGAAGATATTCCTGAAGAAGAGAATTTAGATCGTAATGTAGAATCTCAACACGACAACAACGTTGTAATTGAGCAAAGGTTTCCACGAAGTTCTAGGTGGATAAGTTCAACATCCTCGTCATTTAAATAATTATGTCTTGAGTAGTTAAAAGTATAAAGGGGGGTTGAATGATATGTACTCCTTAGTTTATGCTACTGGCTACTTACACTATTTACGTATTTGATTGAATGTCAATATTTTAATGTCTTAATTTATTTTACATAATAATATATGTCCAATTATTTAGTTGATTAAAGCCAAGTTTTCTTCTGGTTTATCGTTTTAATGTATCAGCTGGCTAGATGAACGATGAGTTTTATATGATGAACGAAATAAATTTTGCAGAAATCGGTTTTGCTTTATTTTCTCGTATGGTGTAAGTAATTGCTACAAACTAAACTAAGGAAAATTGAAATACGTTATAGTAAAATTTACCCGTAAAAGGGGGTACATGTTAAAGTATGGTATATTATTGCCTCATAGCTATGGTATGTCTAGTTATGTCAAACTATCGCTATCTCGACACCGCATACGCTGATGATGACTCTATAATATCCATAGTATCTCGTAACTATTCTGTGATAATATCCTTTGTCTAAGTGATTACAAATGATCATAAAATAAACATATGAGTAACTCGTTACTCCGTGTCAGTATAAAGTGACCAATAGAATAAGTAATACGCATTTGTATTAGTCAGTATCAAACAGGGGAGGCAAAAACGCATTTTAACAAAGTGTAGCAGACTACGAAGTTGGTATTTGTTTAGTTTGGCTACTAACTAACTAACTTATCATCACGCCATTTCCCTTGCGGGGTAGGCAGAGAGAATGGAGTGCCAAGGGGCTCTATTCTTGCATACCTACAACTCTCGCTTCCTCAATATTCGTAATTCTCTTCATACACGCTCGCCGGTTTCGGAGACTCCTGACTCCACCTTCCTTCAATATATGACCAATTTGGTCTAGGTAGGTGAGTCTCGGTCTCCCCCTGTAGTATACCTACATCCTTCCACTTTCGCATTGTATATCTTCTTAAGCAGTTGCTCGTCCAGCATTCTTTCCACATGTCCGAACCATCGGAGCATTCCCTTTCGCATCTTTACACCAATACTCTCTTTCTTACCTACTCGCTCTTTTACGTCGTCGTTACGAATGCGGTCAGTCAGCCTCACTCCGCAGATTCTTCGCAGAGATCGCATTTGGCCCGCATTGATTTTACTCTCATACTCCTTTTTGCATACCCAATTCGCGCTTCCATATAGTAACGTTGGGACAAGCACTGCCTTGTGTATTGCGACCCGTGCCTTCTGGCTGAGGTGGTGGTTGCCGAGAAGTTGTCCCAATGCTCCATTCACTCTATTTCCTGCAATTACTCTATACATCCAAGATATACAAATTCATCCACTTGTTCTAGCACACTATTGCCAACCGATACTCTGACATCTTCTGGCTTCACCTCTTTCAAAGACCATAATTTTGGTTTTGCTCACATTCACATTTTATAATGCCTACTAAGAATTGTTGAAATTCGCTAAAAAATCGGAAATTTTTTCTTGCATTCTTAGAAATCGTAGAAAAATCCTTTCATTTCGGTATTTCAGTAGGACAGACGAAATATCAGTAGAAATAGCAAAAAATATTGCTGTGTTGTATCTGGGGCGGATTTTTCATCATCATACAGCGATACATTTCTGTAATTTTCAGGCGAAGCAGGCAATTGAGTCCTGATTTTATTTTTTTAACTTTGTTAGCTTTGCAAAGTCCTCTCCTAATATTGCCAAGCCAAGTTATAAGCCGGCCTGGGAGCGTTGGTTAATAAGTCAAGGATTTATTGAATCACTTATGTGACGGTAATTATAATTCCCTAAATATGTACCTATTTAGTCTGAGACTAGTCTTTGCCAGCCTTCCGCTTCGCCGCAGCCAAAAGCTAGTTTTTCGGTTATATCTCAGGTTCCCGATATAGTAGCGGGATAAAATGTCTACCAGTTTTTAAGACAAATAAAGGCCATTAAAATAAAAAAGTTGCATCAAAATCCATCTAGTAGTTCTTTTAAATAAATTCTAAAAAAAATGTAGTTTAAATAATTTTCTAGTTTTTCTGTTATATCTCAGGTTCCCGATATAGTAGCGGGATAAAATGTATATCAGCTTTTAAATCTAATTAAGGCCTTTCAAATAAAAAAAGTTGCATCAAAATCCGTTAAGTAGTTTTTGTGTGATGCGCCAACAAACAAACAGACAAAAATTCTAAAAATTGTTTTATATTTAGACATGCCTATATAGCCTATTGCAGGCATTTTTTCTCAAATATCTTAAATGTTCAGACACAGCTCTGTTACAGCTTTATAATAGTATAGATAATACCACATTGTCATATTTCTAAAATTTAATATTAATTATAAAGATATCCATAATTTACACGGTTAATTCTATTTATGTACAGCTGAGCTGAGCTGAATATTTCAACAAACACATTCATTTTAATGTAATAATATTCTAAAATATCATTTCATGTTTCTACAGGAAATATGATTTTTTTTTTAAGTGGCAGCACTAAGTTGTTAATGCCAACTTTCTGCTTCAAACGTATTTCCTTTTTCTCGTGTCCTCTTGTCAACGCGAGGTTAGTTTTGCTATTTGCTTGAAAAGTATGTATTTATTTCTAAAAACGTCAGAATTATAGGTGAAAACTGGTTGGTGATTAATTATAATTGTGCATTGTTTAATTTTAGGCGTTTAAAATGGCTGAAGAGAACTGGAATGATGATGCGGTAGATGCGGGCAGCATGGCTGTTGACAACATGCCGCTGCCCCAGGCAGCCGACATTCCCGAAATCAAGCTTTTCGGCAGATGGAGTTGCTACGACGTACAGGTGTCTGATATGTCACTACAAGATTACATCTCTGTCAAGGAGAAATATGCGAAATACTTGCCTCACTCTGCTGGCAGGTATGCACACAAACGATTCCGTAAAGCTCAATGCCCTATCGTTGAGCGTTTAACCAATTCTCTTATGATGCACGGGCGCAACAACGGCAAGAAGCTAATGGCCGTCAGGATTGTAAAGCATGCCTTTGAGATTATTCATTTGCTCACTGGTGAAAACCCTCTGCAAGTTCTTGTTACTGCTATTATCAACTCTGGACCCAGAGAAGACTCTACTAGGATAGGACGTGCAGGTACAGTGCGTCGACAGGCTGTGGATGTTTCTCCTCTGCGCCGAGTAAACCAGGCGATTTGGCTGTTGTGCACAGGAGCACGTGAAGCAGCATTCAGAAATATTAAGACCATTGCTGAGTGTGTAGCTGATGAACTTATTAACGCAGCTAAAGGTTCATCAAACTCATACGCCATCAAGAAGAAGGATGAGTTGGAACGTGTTGCTAAATCCAACCGTTAAAACTAATATTTTAAGAAATCCCAATAAAAACAAATTTAAAATGTTTTGTTTAATTTTACAGTAACAAGTGCATTTTTATAATGGGTATTTCTTTTAAGTTGAATGTTGAAATTTATAGCTGCATAACTTAAATTATGATTTTTTAATGCCATATGCATTATTATAACTTTTCTTCAAAATTTGTCAAAAGGGATATGTATGCACTCAAGCATTAGTTCAACCCTTTTTCTGCCCCACTAATGGGCATGGGACTTATGGTGAGAGGGATTGAAATTATTGAAACTATTTTATATCAATTTTAAGCACTGTGCAATTAATACTTCAAACTTTAAATGGCATGTGTAGGTTTATTAAATAAGTATCAAGCTCTCTAGTCATAGTAAGAAATGTCTGTAAATCTAACGAGTTATAACTGTAATGCAAGATTTTTGCTATTGCCCATGGTCTTGAAATTACCTTATAGCAAGTGGTATTTACTATATATGGGTTTAACAATACTAATGTTCTCTCTGCCTACCCTGCAAGAAAGATGGCTTGATAATAAGTAAAGTAACAATACTAATGGCACAACCCATGCCATCTGCTGACCAGATCCACTGCTTTGATCATATATTTAATATATAACATGTATAGGTAGCATAATATACATATTTTTATCTTGGAGTACAGAATCTAGAAAAAATTTTAAAATTGTAGATATCTTAACAATTTTTTTACATAAGTAAATCAACTTGTAATAAACAAATAATTGTGTATTGGTGGGTATCACATGCAGTAATAAATTATGGGATATAAAATATTCACTGGCACAGATTTTCAAAAGATTAGGGTTAGTCATGATCTTTTTTATTTTACTTTGGTAGTTTGAAAAATCTAGGTACAATCCTTTATTATACTAATATTATAAATGGGAACCCAACTGAACATCATTACCTAATCCCAACCCAGAAAAGGGCATAATTAGTGTTGAAGAAGCTTTTTTTAATTCACCAACTTCAGCACTACTTTTAAAGGTGTTTGAAATAAAAAATAACATCCTACAGAATCCTCGAGGGACTGCAAATGAATCTTCTGTCGGAGTATAGCCGTGACGTTTACTTAATACTGGCGAACCAGAAGAGTCAACACTTTCCCCTGACTTTGTCCATTCTGTACACTAATGATGCACATGCTCTTAATCAAAGAGTAGCTTAATAAACTGGAGACTGCACAATATATTGTGCATTCAAGTCTCATTGGAGGAAACTAGGTGAAAGACGGACCAAACTTTTCTCTCAAGTTCCCGTTTAGGTGTGTAAAACTTAAAGTATTTTTTAGTTTTTATTGTAAAACTACTGAACCGATTTTGATAAAACTATTCCGTTTGATTAAAAGAAAGTAGTGACCTGTACATTTTATCTCGCTATTAAATCGGGACCTGGGATATACCCATAAAGCCATTTCTCGTATTATATTGAATGTACTTTCTGACCATCCTCTAAGGGACTTATCACCCTCACCATCACGCAAGACTTACAATTGTTTAGTATGGTATTGGTGAGTTATAGTGCTGGAGGCCCAAACCTCTTCCTTATCCTCCAACCTCTTTGTTATTCTTCCTTTTCACCTACACCTTTCCTTGAAGTTAGCGACGCGTGAATGATGCCTCTGATCTAGCTAGCGTCTTTAGGCTTCGGTAACCGCTTACCTAACCCGTGGGCCGTATGGTCGAGGTGGCCAGGTGGCAGGTTGACGCTACTCGAGCTGCTATTGACGTGGAGGCACGGCTGGAGACGCCTCGGGCAGGGGGCGACTCCGTGCTGTCACCATTGTAGCTGCGACAAGGACACGGCGTGGCACACGCCCGAGTCGTACGCGGCCTGGCCGAGCCACGCCGTGAATTTGTCTCGGCAATAGGGCCCCCTCAGGACATGAAATACGGTTGCTGCTTTCTGCGAGGAAGTCATCACGCCGAAGTAAGCGGCGGGGATGGGGAGATTTTTTCTTTGCGTGTGGTGGTATAAGAGCCATGGCCCACTTAATGGTAAATGGTAAGCGTTGCTCATGGACTCAACTATACCCAAAGTATTGTCAAGTTGCTGCTCACCATTTCATTTCACAGATGTGAAATGGAAGAATAAACTGCTATCTCCTGCTACAAGTAAAACATACCGTTGTGCTTCATGGCCTGTCACACAAGAGATGGTGGTAACAACCTGCTCGGGCCTGATAGCAAGTGAGTACTCCCACTTGGTACCCAGCCCTACCACCAGTTATGCGATGAGTGATTATTGCTTACTCCCTTAATCGCCTCGTACACCAACCGTGGGAAAGAATGGGGTGGTGACACTTGTATTCTTAGTCCGTTACCACGCGGAATAAATACTTAAATCCCTTCGCTGACCGCGGGGGGATGGACAGGAGAACGTCCACCACCAGTAATGCCAGCCGCGAAAGGCACGAAAGTGCGACGCTTATACAAATGTACTTTGTGGCAACGCTCCAGTACCCGGTAGCATCTGTCAAAGAGGGTACCCTTTCGCACACCTCATAAGCGAAGCGTTGAGGTGGGTACTACTCTAGTTTCATGCAGAACAACTGATTTTTAAAACTTAAAATGTCTCTATTTATCATATATTGCTCTAGTAAAATACTTTGGAAAATCCAAAAGTGCACGCCTCATAATCTTCATTTTTTACAATAAAATTGATTAGGTATTTGATAAGTAACTAATAATGTATTGGTCTTAGTAAGGAGTTTTCAATAAATCACATAGATAGCGCTAATTTCAAAAAGTACTGTGGTTTTCATGTCTTATACGCCATCTAGCGCTAATTTTAAGAAGTACTTCTATATTGGTCTACAGAAATAGTTCTCACGAAATAAGGATAGCACTCGTTTTAGTGTCGAGTCGAGCGTAAATATTCACTATTTTTTTTGTTTATTTAGTAACAACTAAACCACATCGAATTAGACCGTGAAAAGTGATAGGGCTCTATTCGTAGTTATTTTCTTTTTGAAATTAGCGCTATCTATGTGATTTATTGAAAACTACTTAGTAAGACCAATACATTATTAGTTACTTATCAAATAATCAATTTATATAGTCTAGCGGTAAAACGAAGGACAGTGACAAGCTAAGACAGTGGTATAGAGTTCGATCCCCAGTTCAAGGCCAAGACCTCGTATGACACACCTCTGGCTATTCGAGATTTTTCGAAATTTTGTGTCAAATATACATTTACAATTTATCACAGCTCGGTGAAGGAAAACATCGTGAGGAAGTCTGCATGCCTGAGAGATTTTCTAGATGGCTTGTGAAGTCTGCCAACGTGCACTGGGCTAGCGTGGTGGACTATGGCCTAATCTCACTCACCATTAGAGGAGACCCGTGCCCAATAGAGGGACAGAAAAAAGGTTAAAAAAAGTATGTATGCATTTACAAAAGAAAGTTATTTATGTATTATTTATTTATGTTGAGAAATATTTATTTATACTTTTATTTTCTCAGTTAAAAATGGTGTTGACTGTAATATTACATAATATAGACTAGTTTTCGTCTACTTGATTGATTACTTTATTTATTCTTGCAGACCAATGGGTCCATATGTCGATTTATGGGCTGGGTAAAATTTATTTGTATGGCATCATTAAGAAATTTAGTAAATTTTTAGTTACAAAAGGTCGCACCATTTCAAGCAATTCATTGAACCTTCCTTTTTTTGTTAAGGCGGGAAAAAATGTTGTTAACCGCACATCCCGTCGTTCGGGGCAACGAACAGGGTATTGTGGGGCCCTCACCCACTAAATAAACCCGCCGTGTGCCGTCTCTCCGCCTTTATTGGCGGGCCACTGGAACTATGTTGCATTACTTCAGTGGTCCGCTGGCGGCTTACCCTTTCAGGTACCCCCTACTGAGCGACGCAACAGCGTCGCACCTTCGCGGGAGGCCTTGCTTGGTAGTGGAAGTTCCCCGGTCCATTCATCCGCAGCCTCAGCTAGGGCGGCATTAGGCGCAAATACTCACGCCTGCGCCGCCCCAGTCGCTGGCGGCGGTTCGGGTCTGCGGAGGGATCAGCCTCCCTGGCCCTCCCCGCCGCTTCCTTCCGCGAGATGACCTCCTCGCAGAAAGCAGCGACCGCGGCCCAATTCCTGTCGCTGCCAAGCATCGCTCAAACGACGCTCGGCAGTGAGAGGTCCCCCCCAATTGCCACGACGAGTTCACGGCGCTGCTCGGCCCAAACTGGGCTTGACTCGAGCGTGTGCCGCGCCGTGTCCTCGTCGCAACCATAATGGTGACAGCCTGGAGTCGCTTCCCTCCTTGCGACTATGTGCAGATATCTGCCGAAGCAACCGTGCCCCGACAGCACCTGCATCAGTCTGAAGGTAAGGACTCCGTGCCGTCGCCCCGTCCACTCCTCCAGCACTGGCTGGAGCGCCCCTATGGGCCAAAGACCGGCCCGAGGCTCCTACAGCCGTGCCCGCCATCTGGCTTTGGCAGCTCGAGGGGCATCGCCCTGCCACCTGGCCACCTCCCTGGGTGGGAGGCGACCACAAGCTCTTGAGACGCCCGCCGATACAACTCAGTCATTGAACCTTCCTAAATCTATTCTGAGAAAGTTATCTAGATGCTCAGACTCAAGTAATTTCATTCGGTATAATTAAAATGGTTAAAGTTTTCGCGCCATGACACATCTTTCTGCTGAAATATTACACGAAACTCACGAAAGAATGAATCAAATGCTGTTAGTCAGTGGTTAACAACTACACTGGGCAACGATGTAGCTGAAAGCAGATAATCGGCCTCAAACCAAGGTCACCTCTGTTGGGGCGTTGGTTTACAACCGTTTAGCATGCTCTTATGGGGGTGTGGCTTCAATAATATAAATGTAATACACTGCGATGCGTTATTTCTGCACTTAGTTATTCGCTTGCAGGCTTGCAGCCATGACAGAATGACATCCGGGGTAGTAAAGATGGCTAATTACGCTGTTGTTGATGATAACGAGCTAAAAATCCTAACAATTATAAAGCTGTAACAGAGCTGTGTCTGTACATCAATGATATATTTGAGAATAAAATACTACCTATATTGGGCTACATAGGCGTGTCTGAACACAAAACACTTTTTTTAGTTTTTTTTTGTGTTTGTCTGTTAGTTTGTTCGCACATCTCGCAAAAACTGCTGAATGGATTTTGCTGCAAGTTTTTTATATTCTGATGATAGCTCTTGGTTAGATTTAAAAACTGGTTTAAATTAATTTATTTCTCAATTTTGCACTATAGCTACTATTATAAATTTACCACGACTTCTCTCTATTAAATTCAACGCCATACTGATGATGATATTATACTAGCTAACTTATCATCACGCCATTTCCCTTGCGGGGTAGGCAGAGAGAACAGAGTGCCAAGAGGCTCTATTCTTGCATACATCTCTCGCTTCCTCAACATTCATAACTCTCTTCATACACGCTCACCGGTTTCGGAGACTCCCGACTCTACCTTCCTTCAATACATGACCAATTTGGTCTAGGTAGGTAAGTCTCGGTCTCCACTTTCGCATTGTATATCTTCTTAGCCAGTCGCTCGTCCGGCATTCTTTCCACATGTCCGGCCCATCGGAGCATTCCCTTTCGCATCTTTACACCAATACTCTCTTTCATACCTACTCGCTCTCTTACGTCATTGTTACGAATGCGGTCAGTCAGCCTCACTGCACAGATTCTCCGCAGAGATCGCATTTTGACCGCACTGATTTTGCTCTCATGCTCCTTTTTACATACCCAACTCTCGCTTCCATATAATAACGTTGGGACAAGCACTGCGTTGTGTATTGCGACACGTGCCTTCTGGCTGAGGTGGTGGCCGCCGAGAAGTTGTCCCAATGCTCCGTTCACTCTATTTCCCGCATTCACTCTTCTTTCTACATCAGTGGTGTACCTTCCATCCCGACTGAATCCACATCCAAGATATACAAATTCAACCACTTGTTCTAGCACACCATTTCCTATTGCTACTCTAACATCTGTTCTGGCTTCTTCTCTTTCAAAAACCATTACTTTGGTTTTGCTCACATTCACACGTAGGCCCCTTTTCTTACAATCTTCTGCCATTACGTCGACTAGGGTTTGCAGGTCAGTCGCAGACTGCGCTAATAAGACCGCATCGTCTGCATATAGCAGCGAGTTAACCACTGAGTCGCCCATCTGAACTCCCACATTCATTTCATTCAACCTTTGTAGAGATTTATCCAGATATATGATACACAGTCTGGCTGATAGAACGCAGCCCTGTTCAACGCTGATATTGACGTCAAACCAGGGTGACATTCCATCATCCAGCCGCACACAAGCTCTGCAGTCCATGTAGTTGGACTGCACCGCTTGTAGCAGTCTACCGCTAATACCATACTCCGGCAAAATGTCACAAAGTTCCTTTCGTACAACAGTGTCAAATGCTTTCTCCAAATCCACAAAACTACAGAAAACCCTCTGGCCTACAGCCAGATGCTTCTCCACAATGTTGCGCAGAGAAAACACTTGATCCATGCATCCTCGTCCACACCTGAAACCTCCTTGTGCCTCATACAAAAATTCATCAGACAGCATCCTCATTCTCCTTTCAACAATCTTACCATACACTTTGGCTGCCAAACTGGTCAAGCTTATGGCTCTGTAGTTTGCACAGTCATAACGTGAACCCTTGTTTTTAAACAAGGGCACGATGACTGCGCTTCTCCAGTCTTTGGGTCCATTCCTGAGCTCCAACATAAGTTGAGAAGCATGATGATATTATTATTATTGATAGTGTAATAGCTTAATTTCAATACTTCCGATATCGTAATGCTAGTAGGATCTTGATAATATTGACAATGTAAAATGTACATATAGAATCAATGATATTGTATATAAAAAAGAGGCAGATATGTTACAAGCGCGCGTTTTGTGAAGACTCGAAAACGTCTTAAATTAGAACGTTTTGTCTTTAGTCCGCGTCAAGCGGTCGACGAATACGTAGTATCTCTTAGTAATCTGTGGTCGACGAGTAAACTCAGGAGCTGTCATGTGTGTTAAGTAACAAAAATTACAAATATGCCAAAGTTAATAAAACACAAGGGATCTCCCATCACATATAAGTATAGAAAATTATATAAATATTGGCATATTTCAATAAAAATATTTTTGTAATATTTTTAATGGCTGTCAATGAGACATTTTTTCACAAGAGCGATAAGGACTGGACATAAATTATTAGTACAGAGGGGAAACATAGCCATTAAAGTCACAAAATTACCTCAAGTTCAGTTTTTCATTTATGAATTTTATAATAATTTGTTTATTTAACAGATTACCATTTAGAAATAAAATAATAGCAAACATGCTGGTGGCAAATGTTGATTGTAGACGAAAGCCACCACGCAGTGAATAAAATTATATATTAATACGGTCTTTTTTAGTATTCTAAACGTCGGAATAGTACAAAATCCTAGTAGTTTTATTTCAGAAAGGTCATTTAAGATAATTATGTAATTAATTGCTCATTTCTTGCCGAGTGGTCCTGAGGATGCCTCGTATAAAGGCAAAACACGTGTCGAATTTGTGTTCGGATTTTTGCGGAATATTGCAACGTTGTGGTTCCGAGAGTCCTGCCGTGTCGCATGGAGGTATCGCATTGTTGAGCTCGATTGCGCTCTGCTGCTATTATCACATTCTCCTCTATCTATGAGAGGGCGGGTTTGCAATCTTAGGTTATTGTGTGTGTCCAAAGATAACCGAGATTGACAGTCAGTGGGTGAGTGGCTCTCCTCCTAAACTATTCATTCTATAATAATATTCTTACATTAACTTAAATAATAATATAAATAACTCCAATATTTGTAACAAATGAAAGTTTAATTTTAATATAGTTTTAATATTTAATATACTGAATAAAAACAGGATTCATACAATATCTATAACTATTTTATCGTATTTCATTTACCTACCTTTTTTGCCTACCTCCGAAATAGCTACCTCTGTTGGCTGGTCTCAAAAAATCATAATCTATGCTTTGAGGACGACAATTGAATTGAACTAATACAATTGACAATTAAAAAGATAGAGCTATCCCTTTTACTTAAATGGTTATCCTATCTTTTGTACTGTTCATTAGTGCAACTTGTCAAAAGTGTGCGTGATAATAGTGCGCGTAAGTAATAGTAATACGGGAACAGATTTTAACCGTCATTTACTATAAACGTAACATATCTTGTGTAAA
The DNA here is from genome assembly GCA_948253155.1 of Leucoma salicis. NCBI lineage: Eukaryota > Metazoa > Arthropoda > Insecta > Lepidoptera > Erebidae > Leucoma > Leucoma salicis. The sequence goes on from OX411805.1 coordinate 18,417,444, forward strand.
ATATCATTCATTGTATAGAATATAGATAATGTCCATGTAGTCATACGTCAATGTAGGATAGGACCAAAGAGTAATACTGGTTATACTGGATAGATAGGACGTAGTTCAGGACGTAGGCTAATATAAAGGATTATCCTTTATCTAAGGACGTAGGTCTTTTATTAGTCTACGTGTGATATAATTATGTTATGTCAAGTCTTAGACGAAGGATATTATAGACAAGCTATCAGCGTATGCAGTGTCGAGATAGCAATAGATAACCAGAATAATTTTAAAAGATAACTATTATTATAACTTTGTTGATTAAAAATGTACTACCTGTTTTAGCCGGAAAAAAGAATGACAGGACAAAAGAAATTGAAGTTATGCTTATATTTTGCTTAAAATGTATTAGAACATGTAATATTAGCGTATATAACGTGATTAATATAGGTTTTTTTTTACGTCAATACAAAAACAAGCTTACATACTGATGATGGGGACGGTTGGCTTGGCCACCTTTTTGTTTGGACCCAGTTCATTGGGTCCAAATACAACTGACGCATACGCGAAAAGGATAAATATACTTATACCTGTCTCTCTCTCACTCTTGCTAAAACCTAGTATGTGCATCCTTTTCTTCATCCGTAATGTCAAAATAGTAGCGTGTCTATATTATTCTTCGTCTAAGTGTCAAGTAGTATAGTCACAGAACAATATTACTCAAGAGTATATAGAGAGAGTATAGTAGTCTGTGGTTATGTCAAAAAAATGTTTGTCTGCTGTTGACCGACGTTGCAATTTTGTGAAAATTAATTATTTTAATAGACTAAACTTATTAGGAAGATCAAGTGGAAATGATTCACAGTTTATTTATTATAAATCCGTCTGGGTAATTGTTCCGAATTAATTCATATTTGTTAATAGGGATAAGGGGATAATTTCATAGTTTTCGTTAGTGTATTTTAGTGTTTCGAAATTAATTTATTTGTTTACTTCCTGGTACTAACTGGTGTGGTAACAGACCTTATTTTAAAGGCATTTTGTTTATCGAGGGATTTTCCCCAACTCTTAGTAATCCTTATCTTCACTAATATTATTTATGTGAAAGTGAGTTTGTTTGTTTCACGACGTAACTACTGAACCGATCGTCATCAAATTTAGCACACATATAGTCCAGAACCCAAAAAAGGATATAGGATACTTGTCCCTGTAACGAAGTCGCGGGCAGAATATAGTTGTGTTTGTGGGCAAGTATTTAACTGTCTCGTTTGTTTGTAAATATACTACCTAGATAACCCAGTAATAAATACATTTAATTTGCTCTGATTTCAATCATGTTCGGATTGGCAGATGTAGTTCATACCAAAACTACAGCAAACAATATGAAATTACTAAATTATAATTAATATTACAGTCTTCTAATACAGTTATTTTTTTACTAAAATAACTTTAATATGCCGATAGTTCTGTTATAGTTTTAAGATAGTATAGTTAGATTGCAATCTAAATATATCTCTTACAAAACATAGACACAAAACTAAGCATATCATATGAATGTAACATTAACACAACAATAACTATAAACAAACTCACTTTCACATATATGTATATTTTTTAAAGAAAAAACAATTAGGATAAGGTAGTAATGATTGAGTTATTATGTATTGTAAAAGTTTTATATTTAATATCACTATTTTTACTTGAATTATCAAGAAATGCTTATACCGTTAATTTTATCAGGGATGTATTTCTTGAAAAGCACTGGCGCAGTGTTATACCAAGATCAGTATGTGACTACTATTTGGAAGCTCAGCGGGCATCTCCTAATGTGAGTAAAACACATTATCCCTTCAGATTTGTAATAGTTTTATATTTCTTAAATTTATGTAATATTATTAATAAGTATAAGACTTAGTCTTGGCCTTTAATGAATATTGAGCTTATTTCCTAAAAAGAAAAATTCTCAGTAACAGCCCGGAGTTTGGAAATGTGCCCGGTAGACGTCAAAAGGCTCGCCCCCTATTACGTGGGACTTAAACATAGCTGGCGAATCATGGGTGTGTAATACACCTCCACCTACCCCTACGGGGAATACAGGCGTGATGCTATGTTGTCTTTAATTAATAGTATTCACTGATAAAAAAAAACAAAATATCAAAGACAGGCAGACTAATGCAACTGTTAGAGGTTATTATTAGAGAGTTTAGACAAAAAATGGACATTATCAACCCATTTTAATGTAATCTATATTATACAGTTCGCCGTGTGGGGCCAGCTTTAGAATTGTCCCACCCCTCTCCACACATGGGAGTCGTAAGAGCCGACGGAGGGAATACCGAGGGGGTGGGCAGCAGCACTCTTTCGTGTTAACAACATCCACTGCGATCGCCAACCCGCCTGCCAAGCGTGGCGATTACGGCACTATCCCCCATTCTGGGGGAGGCCTATATCCAGCAGTGGACTTTAAAAGGCTGATAGATGGATAACTAGTGACCCACTATAGTCCCAAGTTCAATTTACTAATGCAGGTACTAATGCAATACAATCTTGAGGATTCATAATAACTACATCTCTAGTAAAGTACAAATTATTATTTGTGAATGAGGAAAAAGAGAACTTTAGTGCGAGCGGGAAACAAAACTGCGTCTCTTCCAATCTGAAGAAGTGCTCTAATCTACTGAGCTACCGCACTATGTTTCGGCCATACCCAATCTCCTCATCACATTTGTCTTAATGACGAAAAAACAGATCAATATACATCTCTAGTACATTATTTTGGCGTATCTCTTAAGGTTTAGCCAGAGTGTGGGATATATTGTTTTTTTCGTGACTTGATTTAGACTTTAGATTTATCTACATGAATAAAGTTTGATTAGGATATATACAAATCTTCCTTGAAGAAATATCTAAACTACAAAAAAAATCTATAGTGTTTTAGAAATAGTAGTAATAGAGTGGTTTAGAGTAAACAGAGAAAAAGATAGACATTGGCAGAAACTTTATTTTATAATAGCCGATCACAGGTAAAAGCTAGTTTTTAATCAGGTTGATATAGTAGTGTGACAAAAAAATTGTTTTATGTTCAGAGACATTAACTAACTTATCATCACGCCATTTCCCTTGCGGGGTAGGCAGAGAAAACAGAGTGCCAAGAGGCTCTATTCTTGCATACATCTCTCGCTATCATCACGCCATTTCCCTTGCGGGGTAGGCAGAGAGAACAGAGTGCCAAGAGGCTCTATTCTTGCATACATCTCTCGCTTCCTCAACATTAATAACACTCTTCATACACGCTCGCCGGTTTCGGAGACTCCTGACTCCACCTTCCTTCAATACATGACCAATATGGTCTAGGTAGGTAAGTCTCGGTCTCTCCCTGTACCTACATCCTTCCACTTTCGCATTTCTTTCAGAGACATTGAAATACTCCTAATACTGTATTTATTTCTCGAATATTTTAAATGTACACACATACAGCTTTAGAATAGTAGGTAATTTAATATTAATAGGTAATCTGTTCCACTTTATATAATATAAATTATAGTTTAAAAACTAAAATACACACGCTTTAAAAAGCTAGTTGAACTAAAAAGTAGTAAATAATGTTACAATACATAATGATTGTAAAAAAGCGTGGGGTGAATTTTACTATATAGGTGAACTATTTGTAACATTCGATTATGCACCTCACGCTTTTTTCAATAATTATTTATTGTAATATTATTTACTACTTTTTAGTTCAACTAGCTATTTAAAGCATGTTATTTTAGTTTTTTAAACTATAATTTATTTTCTTCTTTTTAGTCTCAAAATAGTATTGAAAGTACTGTTATTTAAAAGAAATAAAACCTACTTATGCCGTGATAATTTGCCTTTAAATTTCATCGGACGGATGGACATGGCTAAACTATAAGGGTTCTTTATTGGCGTTAACTCAGTAACTCAGGCGCAGTTAACTGCGCCGGCTCATTGCGTTAACTCAAAATTGCGCCATGGCGCAACAAAATGAAGCATTTTTTCCCGAAAAAGAAAAGGTATAACTCCATTTACATTTCACGGAGTTGCAGTTTATAACAATAATATTCGAATTTCCCGGTCCTGGGCTATGCGCCAACTCATTTTTAAGAAGTGAGTTAAAACACCCAGCGCTTTGAACTGAGTTAGCGCAACTGCGCGGCGCAGCGCAGTTACACATCTCTACTACGGAACCCTAAAAACCCATAAATACCGAATAATTTTATCAAATTAGTGGATTGTCATCGGTCCTCGATAAATCTACAAAGTTTGAACGAAATCTGGCCGTTTAAAGTGGGTCAAAATCGCGCCCAAAGGAGTCGGTTACAAACATACAAATATACAAACATACAGGTGAAGCTAATAAAAAGCGTGTAAAAAAAATAACAGTAAATAACTGTCTGGGCATCTCCAATCTTATCTGTTTGGGACACTACACGTTTTTTAGTTTTCACTACTAAATTGATTTCAATAATACTTATTTGTTTGGTCACTCTTGATTAGGATATCTTAAAATACAATTAAATCACCGTTTTACTAATGCTTCCTTTGCCATGCGCAGATTAATGTCTTGTTACTAAAATTTAGAATAAATATTTTCAGGATGTTCCGCCTGTGCTGGCAGCCCCTCACCACTACTTGATATCAATACAAAGAGGTGGTGTGGCACTGGTAGCAGTGTGCATGCAAGAAGTTGCCCCATTATTTGTAATAGAATTTTTGCATAGAGTTGTTGATACATTCCAGGTAAAACCTACAAATTTTATAGTGCATTTAGTAATGGAACTTGTCAGCGTTATGGAATAGAGATTACGCTTGTTATCAATAATTTTTAAAATCTTAAATTTCAGGACTACTTTTCAGACTGTACAGAAACAATAATTAAGGAAAACTATGTAGTTGTATATGAGGTAGTATATTTTACAAATATGTCAATGTATATTATTTGCAACTAGTTTTCACTTAGTGTTCTGTTTACAGTTGTTAGATGAAATGCTTGATAATGGTTTCCCGTTGGCAACGGAGAGTAACATACTTAAGGAGTTGATAAAACCTCCAAATCTGTTAAGGACCATAGCTAATACTGTTACTGGAAAGTCTAAGTAAGTTCTATAAATAGATTGTTAATTTAACCGTTGATTATCGCGATGATGAACGGTTAGCGTTGGGATAGCCTCATGGCTATTTGACAACGGCATTCACGTTGCTGTTTGACGTTAGGCGATGTCTCCAGTGGTGATACATCAAAAGATTGAACGTTCAAGGGTGGCCACGTGGCCACCCAATTTATCGCGTTAACGCCATAATTATCGCGTTGTATTGAGGATGTCCATTAGTATGGCCCGTGCATATTAAATAGCCGTCCATATTATTGTGTCAAATGTGTTTGATTATTGTTATTGAGTGCACAGATGGCATGGTGGCTTAGATATCAACCCCTTATGCCAAGTGTTATGGGTTTCGTGAGAACAGAATAATTTTATGTGTGATCCACAAATGCTTTTTCTGAGTCTGGATGTACTTTGTGTCCGTTTGTGTATGTTAATTCAATGCCACATGGATTATGCCATAGTGCAGGGTGTGGTCGTAGATGGCGCTGTACGGCGCACCCGTGTGGGCGGAGTCCCTGGACGCACTGAACAGGGCTCTTCTGTGGAGGCTACAGAGAGTCGTTGCGGCCAGGGTCATACGTGGATACCGCACGGTGTCCACAGAGGCGGCCTGTGCGTCGGCCGGAACCCCTCCGTGGGACTTGGAGGCGGAGGTGCTCGCCGAGGTGTATCGGCGGGCGTCGCAAGAGCGGGAGGGGGGTGCACGTCCCCCACCAAGCGTGGTGGCCAGATGGCAGGGCGACGTTCGCCGAGCTGCCATGGCCAGCTGGAGGGCGCGGCTGGAGGCTCCCTGGGCCGGTCTTCGGACCGTAGGGGTGCTCCAGCCGGTGCTGGAAGAGTGGGCGGGGAGACGGCACGGAGTCCTTACCTTCCGACTGGTGCAGGTGCTGTCGGGACACGGTTGCTTCGGCAGATATCTACACATAGTCGCAAGGAGGGAAGCGACTCCGGGCTGTCACCACTGCAACTGTGATGAGGACACGGCGCGGCACACGCTCGAGTCGTGCCCGGCTTGGGCCGAGCAGCGCCGTGAACTCGTCGCGGCAATAGGGGGCGACCTCTCGCTGCCGAGCGTCGTCAGAGCGATGCTTAGCAGCGACAGGAGCTGGGCCGCGGTCGCTGCCTTCTGCGAGGAGGTTATCTCGTGGAAGGAAGCGGCGGAAAGGGCCAGGGAGGAGGATTCTTCCGCTGACCTAAACCGCCGCCAGCGACCGGGGCGTACCTGCGCCTCATGCCGCCCTAGCTGAGGCTGCGGGTGGAGGGACCGCTCCGTGTGCGAATGCTTCGCTAATTTGAGGGTACCCGAAAAGGTAAGCCGCCGGCGGACCACTGAAGGAATGTAATATAGTTATAGTTATACAATAAAGGCGGAGAGATGGCACACGGCGGTGTTCTTTAGTGGGTGAGGGCCCCACACTACTTTGTTCGTTGCCCCGAACGACGGGGTGTGCGGTTAGGAAACTTTTTACCGCCTTAAAAAAAAAAGGGTGTAGTCGTAGAGCCAAAGTCTATTATTCTAGATTGGTGATGAGCAAAGCAAGACACTAAGATGGAATTTATTTTTGTATATGTGGGTAACAAACAAGCATACGACCCACCCGATGGTAAGTGGCTATTGAGAAAAAACAGGGGCATCAGCTGTGCGTCGCCAACTTCAAGCAAAGATCTAGGAGGTAGAGAGGTAGGACAATAAGGAGAGGATGGAGGATAAGTGGAGGGTATAGCACTCCGGCGCTCTCACTCTCCATACGGAACAACTCTAGTACGAGCCCCGATGCAAAATAGTTCGTCTAGTTTGAAATTTTCTCTGTGAGATTTTTTCTAGCTTCATTATTTTTATATATCTATATAAAATATTAAGCTGCTCTACTATCACATCGCGATCTCGGCACTATCCTCCCATATGAGCGCACAGGACCGCTCGTTGTGGCGTTCTCTTGGGGAGGCCTATGTCACAGTATATATATCAACAGTACTGATTCTAGGAACAAACCGTTAAAAACGACACACTCACACAAACGCACGCATCTACGAGAATCTAAGCACCCCTGGCAGTGCTGTCAGTAGCGGTTGACGCGTCGGGACATGTTCTTTGCGTCGGGATTAGTATCTAGTTGTGTACGTTTTAGTAATGTATATGATTACTTTTCTCTACGTGTACGTCTTACGTAACCGTGTCGTGGTTTTCCGATAGTTTATCTATTTTAAAAAACTATGAAATAATAAATAAATAATAAATATTCACGGACATTTTAAACGAACGTCCTCTGGTCCCAAACTAAGCTTAAAGCTTGTGCTATGGGTACCAGATTACGGATATAATACATACCTATATTACTTTTTTTTGTAAATACAGACATATAATAGATAGAAAACACCCAGACGCAGTACAAATATCTATGTTCATTCGAATGAGAATTTTTTGACACAATCAATGTTAATAATACATTCCGAACGTGTCGCAGCTAATAAAAGTACCTATTTTCTGTAAATAATTTGTTATTAAAACAATAAAGACTAAATCATTTTTTTTATGTTGTAATTACTTACCTATTAAACACAAAGTGAAAAATGTGAAATCGAAAATAACAGTCAGGAGCAGGATTTGAACCTGCATCTTCTGGATACCGTCCAGATGCTTTACCAATTCAGCCATCCTGACAATTGCTCCTGACTGCTAATTTCGATAACACATCATACTTAACGTCTTTGGGTGACGCCTGCGCCATCTGTCGGACGTATTTTCATACATTATACCGACCAGGTAAACTTAATTTTACAATTAAGATTTTACCTAATAATGACGCAAACCCTTTAAATATTTAGATATTTTTATATATATTTTTAGCATTTGACATGCTTAGCACTATACATTAAACACAAAGTGAAAAATGTGAAATCGAAAATAACAGTCAGGAGCAGGATTTGAATCTGCATCTTCTGGATACCGTCCAGATGCTTTACCAATTCAGCCATCCTGACAATTGCTCCTGACTGCTAATTTCGATAACACATCATACTGGATGGCTGAATTGGTAAAGCATCTGGACGGTATCCAGAAGATGCAGGTTCAAATCCTGCTCCTGACTGTTATTTTCGATTTCACATTTTTCACTTTGTGTTTAATGTATAGTGCTAAGCATGTCAAATGCTAAAAATATATATAAAAATATCTAAATATTACTTACCTATTTTATTTGTAAACTCGTTATTTTAATTGTATTATTGTTGATCACTACACAACGAAAGCTAGTTTATTAAGTTATATCTCAGGTTATCAATATAGTACTTAGGTAGCGGGATGAAATGTGTACCAATTTTTAAGTATAATCAAGAGCTATTAAACAAAAAAGGTGCATCATCATCATATAGGTTTTGTGTAATTTGTGTATAAACTGATAAAAAGTCTAAAAATAAAAAAAATGTGTTCAGACTCGCCTAAATACCTAGTCTAATATAGTCGCATCTTCTACCTTCGATGTACTGAAACAGCTCTTATGGGGGGAGTTTGTGGGGTCGATGCTGGCAAATCAAGTTACCAAATATCTAAAGACTTGATACTTCCCAGGTCTACAGTCCAATCTATCATTCAGCACTATAAAAAGAACAGAACGACTTCTTGTTTGAAGAAAACTGGTCGACCACGCATCAAAAGTGCAGTAGAAAACAGAAGCCTGAAGAAAATTATCAAAAATAATCGTCGTGCTCGAGCTGGAGAACTCACGGTGCAATGGAAGGACACGATTTACAAAGACGTCTCAGTTGATACTTGCAAAAGAGTCCTAAAAACAATGGGTTACGGATTTTACACCGGAGAAACCACTGTTGACTGCTGTACAAAAGAAAAAGAGGTTGAAGTTTGCTCGTGATCATTTAAATTGGACTTTCGATCAGTGGCGTAGTATCATTTGGAGTGACGAGTCCAAATTTGAAGTGATAGTCGGCGATGAAAGGAAAAAAGTGATTCGGAACAAAAATGAGGCATTTCATACTGATTGTCTCAAACGCAAAGTGAAGTTTCCGGCGTTTCATATGATATGGGGCTGCATGTCTGCACAAGGTGTTGGTGGTATGCAGTTTGTGGATGGTTCTATCAATGCTGCAAGGTATCAAAACCTTTTGGAAGAGAATTTACTGCCCTCTATTCCGTCACTTCCATCCATCCATCCATCCATCTATCCATCCATCCATCCATCCATCCATCCATCCATCCATCCATCCATCAGCCTTTCATCATCCACTGCTGGACATAGGCCTCCCCAAGAGAACGCCACAGCGAACGGTCCTGTGCCGCCTGCATGCAACGACTGCCTGCGACTTTGACCAGGTCATCGGTCCACCTGGTGGGAGGCCGTCCTACACTGCGCCGTCCGTTACGCGGTCGCCACTCGAGAACCTTTCTTCCCCAACGGTAGTCGGTTCGTTGAGCGATGTGGCCTGTCCATTGCCACTTCAGCATGCTGACCCGGTGGGCTATGTCGGTCACTCCCGTTTTCCTACGGATTTCCGTATTACGGATCTTATCACGTAGAGAGATCTCAAGCATAGCCCGCTCCATAGCACGCTGGGCGACTTTAAGCCTTGATATAAGGCCAACATTCAGAGACCACGCCTCTGTGCCATAAGTCATCACTGGTAACACACATTGGTCGTAGACCTTCGTCTTCAGACACTGTGGAATATTGGACAAGAAGATCTCCCTCAGCTTCCCGAACGCTGCCCAGCCGAGCTGGATTCGTCGATCGACCTCGAAGTTGTCTCTACCTAACTGGACAGTTTGTCCCAGGTATACATAGTGGTCGACAACTTCGAGAAGCGCACTCCCAACAAGGACCGGTGGCTGAAATGACATGGACATTAGACATGACTTTCGTCTTGTCCATGTTTATTTTTAGACCCACTAGTCGGGAGACACGACTGAGGTCGTTGAGCATGGTACCAAGGTCCTCCAGCGATTCTGCCATGACCACGATATCATCTGCAAATTGAAGGTGAGTGATATATTCGCCATTTATGTTGATGCCTAAACCGGTCCAGTCCAAGAGCTTGAAAAAATCTTCCAATGCAGTGGTGAAGATTTTCGGGGACATGACGTCTCCCTGTCTAACACCTTTCTGCAGTTGGATCGGTTTTGTGCTCCTGTCCTGAACTCGGACAGACATAGTGGCGTTTCTATACAAACACTTCAACACTTCGATGTATCGATAGTAAATTTGGCACCGCTGAAGGGACTGTAGCACAGCTCAAGTTTCGATCGAATCGAAGGCTTTCTCGTAGTCCGCAAACGCTAGACACAGAGGCCGATTATACTCCTCGGTCTTCTGTATAATCTGGCGCAGCGTATGTATGTGGTCTACGGTACTATAGCCTTTTCGGAAACCGGCTTGTTCGGGAGGCTGGAAGTCGTCGAGCCTGCGCGTGAGTCGATTTGTAATTACCCTCGAGAACAATTTATAGACATGGCTCAAGAGCGAGATGACCTCTCTTAATATCTCATCTTTGGAAGAAACAACAGAGCCATCATTGGTCTTCAGCTTGGTCAGCTGGCTTTTCCCAACAGACAGATCTCTTGCGAACACTTTAAAACTTTGGTTCCGCCCTATCGCCTCTTTAATACGCAAGGTATTAAATCGGCGTATGTCTCGTCGCATAGACTTGGAGAGCTGCCTGTTTAGTCGCCTCTGATTGGACCAATCAGCCGAAGACTGCACCGTCATCTCTGTCCATCTCGCCATGAGCTTAAGAGTTTGGTCCGAAAGCTTTTGAGTCCTATTGACGCGACTGGTCTTAAAAAAGGTCGACCCGACCGCTTGGACAGTTTCCACGAACCTTTTGTTCATATCGTTCACTGAATTTCACATTATTCCTTCCGTCACTTAAGCATCAAGATTCCTTAACTTTTCAACAGGATGGTGCTTCCTGCCATACTGCAAGGACAACAAAGACGTGGCTACTGGCGAAAAGCACCCCTACAATCGAATGGCCATAAGTTCTCCGTAAAAATCCATCAAGATCGAAAGGCTAAACTCTTGGCTGTCTGGGAGTCAACGCCTGAGGAATGTGCAGCATTGATTGCAACCATGCCTCTTCGCATTAAAGCTGTCATTGAGAGCAAAGGCGACGCAACTAAGTGGTAGACGAACTATTTTGCGTGAGTGACAAGGGTAGACGAATACTTTTGCGTTATGTTTTTTAGAATATTTTTTAAATTTTTTTATGTTATGTAAAGTCATGAAAGAATTTCAGTTATGTTAAAATAAACTTTAATTGTGGTTTACTTTTTATTAAACGTTCTTAATTATTTTACCAATATTTACTTTCTATATTTTACGCTTTGCACTACTTTCCATATTTTACGCTTTGCACTACTTTCCATACTAGACGAACTATTTTGCATCGGGGCTCGTAGTAGTTCCCAATGATGTTTCACGCTGATGTTCTATGAGAGGATTTTTGGATTATTTTCTTGTCGAGCGCGCCCATTTGTGCTGGGAGAAGTAAGGGTCTACAATTGGTTCTTCTCGGTGTTTCTTGTTTAGTTTTGGTGTATTATTGAAGTAGTATTTTCTTCATACAAATTTTGCCTTTTTTTATACTTTAGTGTTGAAATAGTTCCATAAGAAACTAGTCTAGTTTTATTTTCACGTGTCTCGGCATTACAAGACCTACATCAATTTGGTATAATTATCATTAATATACATTAGTTGTTGATATGTTATATTTTCAGTGTATCTTCAATATTGCCGTCCGGCCAGCTATCAAACGTGCCCTGGCGTCGCTCTGGTGTGAAATATGCCAATAATGAGGCCTACTTCGACGTGGTCGAGGAAGTGGATGCTATTATTGACAAGAGTGGGGCCACAGTGTCTGCTGAGATACTAGGATACGTGAGTATTAATAATACATGCTACTGACTTAGCTTTGATCTTATTCTGGGTAACTCGAGCATCCAGCCATGAACTCATTTATCCAAGGATGGTCTTGTTTTTGTTTCACTTGTAAATGTATTTATTGGTGGTGACCTCTACTACAGCTTGTTTGTTGTAAGTCGGGTATGCGTGCGTTTGCTATCAAAGTCTCTACCATGGTGTTTACTGACATTAAAAAAGAAAAAAAGTTCTATGTTCAGCTTTATGTATAATATTTCTTTTTGCCTACTAGATGCTTTCTCGCTATTCTGAGTTCCAGAATACGCAAATTTTTCAACAATAACATTAACAAGGTAGATAGATAGATAGAAAACTCTTTATTAAAAACCATTGTATAAAGATACTTAAAAATAACTTAATGTTAACAGGCTTTTAATTGGCGGCCTTATCGCTTAAAGCGATCTCTTCCAGGCAACCATGCACGGAAAGAATTAAGATTAACACAAACAGAAGGCCTTATATATAAATTATGTACAGGATCCACAAAAAACGATGAATTAACAATAGTAAACATAAAATAAACATACATATAAATAAATAAAAACATTAATAAAAATGAAGCATATAGGTATATAAATAAAATATTCAATATAATTACTTAATTACATAAAATAATAAAACAATATAGAAATTATTACGATGTAGTAGCGATTTCAGATAGATAATATGCTTTTACACGATTTTTAAAAATATCCAACCTAGGGGAAAGTCTTATTTCTTCTGGCAGACTATTCGTTATTCGTTGCAAATCGTCCGCATAGAGGTGGCAGGTTGAAGTGAGATTATTTGAGATGGAGTTAATAAATATAGCGAAGAGAAGAAGAGATAAGACGCCGCCCTGAGGTACACCAGCAGACGTATCACACCATGAGGAGTAATCATCCTCAAAGCGCACCCTCTGCCGCCGACCATACAGGTAACTATCAAACCAGTCAATTACTGATGGATATATGTTTATAGAGCGAAGGAAACCTAAAAGAATATCGAAATCAACAGAATTAAAGGCGTTGCTGAAGTCCAGAAGCGTTAGAATGGTTAGCTGGCCCCTGTCCATCCCTAGACGTATATCGTCAGTGATTTTGACAAGAGCAGTAACAGTACTGTGCCCAGAACGAAAGCCAGATAGGATGGGATTGAGGAGGTTGTTTTGAGAAAGGAAGAAATTTAATTGGTTAAAGACTACCCGTTCAAGAATTTTAGATAGGAATGGCAAAATAGGAATAGGGAGGAATAGGGAGGAGAAGGAGCTGGGATTAACTTTTTTTGCTAATGGCTTGTTTCCAAAGCGACAGAAAGGTGCCTCTAGAAATGGAGAAGTTGTATATAAAGCAGAGAATAGGTAATAAATAGTCCAGTAAGGGTAATATCATGTTGCGGCTGATCATATCTAGCCCCACGGCATTAGAGGATATAGAAAGTACGGTCTTCTTAACATCACATGCGGTAAATGGACAAAAGACGAAAACAGGACGGTCAGAAGTTGCGTAATTAGAATGCCGAAGCAGAGAACTTTTTTTGTCATCCTCGTCCATTATGAGAGAAGTAGAGAAGTGTTGATTTACCAAGTTGATATATAAACTTTTAGGGATAGATTCCTGTCGAGATTTATCAACTCCTAATGACCGAAGGAATTTCCAGACACTCGCGGGGTCTGTATCCTGAACCGATTCAACAATATAGCGTCGTTGAGCATCCCTACACACCACGTTGCAGCGATTTCGCAACTTAATGTACCGGGTTTTGTTGAGGTCATTAGGGCGAATTTTATATTTGATATTGGCTGCTGCCTTCTTGTGTTTTAAGGCTTTTATGTCGTCTGAAAGCCAAAGTTTAATTTTAATACAACGAGGGGGGGCATGAATGTCATAGAGTTGAGTAAGGAGAGTGTTAAAAATTGCCACTTGATCATCGATTGTATTTGCAATGGTGACTGGCGGCCAGTCTATGGACTTGGCATCCTTGATGAGATTCTCTTGATTAATACCACTAAAATTACGTTGTAAGATTATGGTGGGTTTAGCTTTAGGAGGACGGACTTTATAGGAAAGAAAGATAAGATCATGATAAGAGAAATCAGCTGGGAGTTGTCCATGCTTTGCAACATGTGATGGAGATGATACTATAGTAAGATCGATAAGAGAAGGAGCACAATTCGGAAAATTAAGGGTTAAGTGAGGATGTTTACTGATTTCTTAGTCTGTTGTTGACTGATTTTTGTATTTGTATGTAAGGGTATAAGTTCCTAGGTGTTTCCATCGTTACCAAGTTAGGATTCAATCAGCAGAGCAGATCGTAAAGCGAGACAAATCCTCAAATTTCGAGCTAAATGGGTAAAGTATCGAAATCGTTTTTTTTTGCTGGAAATAAACTTAAATTACTTAGCCGCGGGAGTTTATATTGAACCCTTAAAGAAGCACGATGTGGCTTGTGGCACCGTAAATAAACATATTTGTGGCCCTATTAAATGGTTGAGCATTAACTTCTAGGACTGTTGCTTACGACACCAATGCAATGAAAGAGAGAAATTCTTAATTCTTGGTCTATGACTTTCGTCCGTCCATTGTTCGATATTTTAAGAATATACTATAATATTATGTGTTGTTTTTCTTTCAGATTGATTGCTGTATAAAGTTGAGTGGAATGCCAGATCTAACATTGACGTTTGTTAATCCGCGTCTTTTTGACGATGTCTCATTTCATCCGTGTGTAAGATTTAAGAGGTGGGAGGTAAGATATCATTTAATTAAAATTATACTGGGTGTAAATAACACCATACCAATAACTCCGGGCAAAGATGTCACCAAATATGTAATAATATGCAATACCATTTTCATAGACAACGAAGGGTTACAAAGTTAGCCGCCATCGAATCATTAACAACGCGACTAAAAAACATAACGAAGGTTTCATTTCACTAGTTTTTAAAGTAAATCGGTGATTAATGAGTTTATTGCCTAAAATCGAATTGTATATAGGATAATATAACGATTTTATCAAACATTAAATTAAACAAAATTAAAGAGAAATTTTCATGAGAAGACCGAAGCAAATTTCCACCACCTGGGTGTTAAGAATGGAGTACTGAACCCATGGTATTAATTATCGGTACGATTTCATTTACACCCTGTATATTCTTCCTAGCCTATCCGAAGATATTTCAAAAGTTTTATTTATTTCCAGTCTGAAAGGATATTATCCTTTATTCCACCCGACGGCAACTTCCGTTTGATGTCGTATCACATCGGGTCACAGAGCGTAGTTGCAATACCCCTGTATGTGCGACACAGTCTGACGTTGCGGTCTAACGGGGACCAAGGCCGGTTAGACCTCACTGTCGGACCCAAACAGACTATGGGACGGACTTTAGAAAGTAATTATACATTTTTACTATTACCTACAGTCAGATTTAGGGATGCAAAAACAGTATTCTTAATCTTATTTAGGCTTGTGTGGTACGAATATTACCTACTCATAGTAAATTAGACACTAGAAGTGGTCGCACTATTGCTAATATTTTGTCTAAACTTTCGAATACATTTCTATTTGAGTCTGACCCGTTGTCCTTGGTGAGAGACGCGACGCGATGCGACGTATTGCGGCTAATACTTTTTAGACAACGTAGGCCATAAGTATATGTACCTCTATTTGATATTTTCGTGTCGCGTCTCTTCGCATAGTATTAACGCGGTTATCGTCAAGAGGTTGTTCACCTAGGACAACGGGTTAAAAGGGGTGCGATGCGATCTACCTAAAGTTTGTAATTAAAGTAGCTAAATTAATAATATAACGGTGATTTAATATGAAGAAACTTTTACTATTTTAACAAGTGACATCTGATAATTAACATGATATATGATTCAGCAATATCGGATGTATTTGCATACATTATGCCAAACAGCTAAGCTTAGTTATTACAATTAAGATTCATACCAAATAATGACGCAGCCTTATTATAAATGATTTTATATTTTTGAATTTTATGTTTATTTATATGGCATTCGATATGGCGCAGGCGTGAACCCAAGACAGTAAGAAGGAATGAGTTATCGAACTTCGTAGTCCTGAGTAATTGGTACAGATACAGGTTCAAATCCTGCTCGTGACTATTATTTTAGATTTTACATTTTCACACTTTGTGTTCATTGATATGGCTAAGCAAAAAATATAAATACCTCAAAATAGTCTTATGTTATTGAAATATAATAATTTCTATTACAGATGTAGCATTAGAAATTTGTATGCCTAAATGCGTACTAAACTGCTCACTCACCGCTAATCAAGGCAAATACTCATATGATCCTGTCAGTAAAGTGTTATTGTGGGATATAGGGCGAATTGAGCTGCCCAAACTGCCTAATATCAGGGGAAGTGTAAGTACTTTTTTGTTTACTTCATATACTAAAATAGTTTTATCTAATTGATAGATCAGAGTATTTTTACTAATCATTAGTTTACCACTATATTTTAAAAGACCGTTTTCTTTATTTCAAATTTTCTACAGATATTTTAACATGTTAGAGAATTATAATAAGTGTGCTGTCGTATGTGTAGAAATAGGTTAGACATCTCTATCTGCCTTACTAATAATAAACGTTGTAAAACCTCTGAATAGTTATTCAGTGTTTTGTCTTTATCATTAACACAGTTTGACGGTGAAAGAACGGAATAAAACACTGAATAACTATTCGGAGCTTAAACAGTGTTTATTAGTAAGTGGGTATATGTATATTATTTCTCAAAGGAGTTTTTGTGGCGAAATATCTGTCTTAATAAGGTGCGGCGCAGACGAGGTACTATCCGTGGCGCCCTTTTTAGTCTGTAAAAATAGAACCTATGTAATTATATGCAGTAACGCATCAAAAAGTCCGTCGGACAAAATATCCGCGTAATTCTGGCAGACCGCGCCGCGCCGCGTCGCACAAAAAGTGTGCGAAGAAAATAGAACGTTTTCTTCAATGCGCGCTAACGCAGACGGCGCACATTTTAGTCTGTAATCTGCACTCGTTAGTGGTGGATGTAAAGTATGCGGTATAATGCCATGGCGCCAGAGATCGATGTATCGATATTAATACAAGAAGTACAAAACAGTTCAGTTATTTATGATACTTCTAAGCCAGAATATCATGATAGACATTTAAAGAGAAAAATGCGGGAAGAAGTGTGCTGTAATATTTATTCCGCTTCTGTTCTGACTTATACTTTATGGGAATATGAGTAGGTACCATCAGGATGTCAATCTCACAGAATAATATTACTCAAGAGGTCGTCGAGTTCCCATGTCTCGATTGCGTGCTCTGGAGAAATGATACAAGATATCTTGCTCAATGATTAAAATGTTTTGTAAGAACGACACAATAAGATGGAATTTATACAATTAGACAGATGGCACGATTATTTATATAAAATCACAACAAAATCGTTAATAAAATGCCTGCCTATGTAACCACTGTTAAGTATAACTATATTATTATTCAGTAACACAATAACACAAACTGATATAGAGATTACTTTTGTATCGGGACCAGAGGGGTTTTTACAGGCAGATTAGATGATTCCTGTTTAAGATATAGGACATCAATGAATAATATACTCTAATTCTATATATCAATCGATTCACAACAATAAATATATCTATGTGGTTGAACGGAAAATACTATTATTCCCACAACTTCAATAATACATCGCGATCTCTACATTTCCACAGCGTGTACGTCCCTACAGTTCTGCCGGCAGAATGATCGTAGATGTGCGTCGTGTACTTTAAGTCTGTGATAAATCCGCGATGGACTTTTTGTGTGCCATGCAGACTTTTTATGCGCCGCAGACTCGATGGTACAAAAAGTGTGTCGTCTGCGCTGCACCTAGGCAATTAAAATATGATATGCCATTTTGAGGATTACTTTTTGCACTTATTCGAAAAAAGTATATTATATCCTAATGTTTTAGTTAAAATATTCGGCACCCTCGGGAACAAAAGTAGTCTCTACAGAAAAATTTGCCATCCCACAGATGCCCTTAGTTTTTTCTGGGATAAATAGTACCTTATGTACTTCTCAGTACTCTAATATACCTATGTATGCCAAATTTCGTGATGATTGATGAAGTACTTACCTCTGTCAAGAGGTTACTTGAACGTTCATAATTTATTCGTATATCGTTCATAATTAGCAAGGATTTTGTAGCGTCTATCAAGAACATTTTTGCATTTTGTTATAATTATATCAATCGCATGCACCATCAATTTGGGTGCGCTTTTCGCAAAATCCAAGTTTGTAATGCGAAGTATTCACACGGGTTTTATTAGGAACACACAAAATAAAACTAATGTTAATAATAGTATCCTATTAATATTATAATTGTGAAAGTTTGAAAATGTTTTGAGGTTTAAAAGTCTGTCCGTCTAAACGACTGATGGGTTTTTGATAAAATTCAGTTGTTAGATAGATGAGACACCCAAACAAATGATAATTTGCATCCCTAAAAATGTATAATTGCTCTGGGATAGCAATGTTTGGTATATAAACCTAATAACTAAACAGATTTGTACGAAATTTTGTTATGAAGATTTATGGGCTAGATAATTTTTTTACCCCTTTATGGGAGTTCCTGTAGAATATAATATAAAATACTTTGGAAAATCCAAAAGTGCACGCCTCATAATCTTAATTTTTCACAATAAAATTGATTATTTGATAAGTAACTAATAATGTATTGGTCTTACTAAGTAGTTTTCAATAAATCACATAGATAGCGCTAATTTCAAAAACTTCTAATGAGGTGTTCATATCTTATACGCCATCTAGCGCTAATTTTAAGAAGTACTTCTATATTGGTCTATAGAAATAGTTCAAGTAATTCTCACGAAATAAGGTATAGCGTAGCGCTGGTTTTAGAGTCGATCGTAAATATTCACTATTTTTTTGTTTATTTAATAAAAATTAAACCACATCGAATCAGACCGTGAAAAGTAATAGGGCTCTATTCGTGATCATACTAATTAGTAAAAGAAAAAAAAGTCTCGATTAGTAAAGTATTTTGGTCGTTATCGTGTTAACATACATTACCTACAACAAACGGACGTCCAAGACACAATTTTTTAAACAGTTTTTAAACTAATTTATATAACAAAAATGGCATCAAAAATATCATGAGTGTTCAAAATAGTGTTTTTCCTTGATATGTGTGTGTATATATTATTTTACAAGTGCAATATATGATAAATAGAGACATTTTAAGTTAAAAAAAAACAGTTTCTCTCCGTGAAACGAGAATAGTACACACCTCAACGCTTTGCTTACACACCTCAACGCTTTGCTTATGAGCCGTGCAATATTTAAATGGGTCTATGTACCAAGTACGCCAACGAATTCGCCGGCAGGAGCCTAGAAGCTAGTTTAAAATATATAGTATATAATTATGTATTAATCTTTATATAACAATAATGTAATTCTGATGTAATTCATTGTAAATTAGGTATCCGTAGCATCGGGTGCAGATACGGCGGGTGCTAATCCAAACATAAACGTCCACTTCACGATACCACAGCTGGCCGTGAGCGGACTGCGAGTCAGCCGACTTGACATGTATGGCGCCAAGTACAAACCATTCAAAGGCGTCAAGTACATCACAAAAGCGGGCAAGTTCCACGTCAGAATGTGATTAGAGGCCAACCCTCCACCATGGATATACCTGGCTTTGTTCACGTGAAATGACGATCCGTGTACGGTTTATACCAGTGTCAAATACGGTTATTTCGATTATTCCATAATAATATATTGTTAAGGTATATGTTACGTTATTTTTTATAGCATTTGTTTTGAATTTCCTTATAATTACCGATGTCGTAGTTAACTGTAAGTTGTAAATAGTATTTTATTGCTTGTTAAATATATATGTATATCAATCAACATGTGTTAATGTTTTTAATTTCTATAATTGTATTTTATATAAGCTCTAATTAAAGGTATAGTCTGTTCACATCATATATTTGTCGATGTTTTTGTTTTGTATTTGGCACGTAGACGCATTTTAGGGTTATATTTGTAATTCTGATTACATCCATCCATCCTTTCCCCATCCATCAGTATTTTCTCTTATTTTCAGAATCTCTTTTTCCTCATTCACAAATAATTTGTACTTTAAAAAGTAGCTGAGCAATCTGAGCATGTCAAATGCTAAAATATAGATCAAAAATAGGTACACCCATTTCCAGAACAACCATATGTGGATAAAATAATTGTCATGTGTGTGAAACAGCAGCACAGGCATCGGAGGTTAGTGGTACTTTGTTAAATTATATTTTTGTAAAGCCCTTCGCGATATCGGGGTTATTCCCTGGTACACCACCGAAGGAATGTAACATAGTTCCAGTGGCCCACCAATACCTAATGGCGGAGAGACGGCGCACGGCGGGTTTCTTTAGTGGGTGAGGGCCCCACACTACCCTGTTTGTTGCCCCGAACGACGGGGTGTGCGGTTAGGAACATTTTTACCCGCCTTAACAAAAAAAAAGTCTAAAGTATAAATTTAATTTTTGTCCGTGTGGTGACGGGCTAAGAATACAAGTGTCACCATCCCATTCTTTCCCAAGGCTGTCGTACAAGGCGACTAAGGGAAGTAAGCAATTATCACCCATTGCATCACTGGTGGTAGGGCTGGGTACCAAGTGTTAGTACTCACTTGCTATCAGGCCCGAGCGGGTTGGTACCACCATCTCCTGTGTGACCGGCCATTGAGCACATTGGTGTGTTTTGGTTGTAGCAGGATATAATGTGAAATGAAATGGTGAGCAGCGGCTTGAAAGTACTCTGTATAGTTGAGTCCACGAGCAACGGTCACCATTTACTATCAGGTGGGCCGTGGCTCGTTTGCCACAATATGCAAAAAAATAAAAATAATAATCATGAAAAGCGTAACATTTATTTGTATTCCGGAACAGTTTCAATATGGTTAAAGTTATTTTATGTACAAATATAAAAGACTAGTATCTACTATTCTATTTAGTCTGCATTTTCTAGTTTATGATTTATATATTCTACGTTTTTACATATCGCTTCCAGTTTATTTTCGACATCGACATAGCAACTATTTGTTTTATGTTCTTTACTTCTAAAGTATCTCTGCACGAGGACTGACATTAGCGCCGGGAACTCTCTTTGAACGTTTGCCTCCACATCTCGCTCCTGAAGTTCATAAATAGCTTTACCATTTCTGTTTTACAGCTTGGTATTATCCGCTTATACATCGAGTTAACTTGTAAGATACATACAGAATAAAATTAATGAATATCCACTTGTCAACAGTCGTAAAATAGCACAGGGTTTGTTAGAGGAGATAAGCTATTCATCTTGAACAACGACCAAATCATCAACGTGAAAATAATGTTTATTTTTCCCTCACCTCTTTCTATGTATATGCTGATGAGGCTAGTTACAGACTAGCCTTTTATACGCCCGGTGCGAGCTTCTATAACTGCGCCCTTAAAAAATGTTCTAATCTTACCTGGTTCTGACAATAAAATCTAATGTTTATGAAAATAAATTTATCATCTAAAAACTACGTTGTTGTATACTTAATTACGAGTATTTGCACACAGCAGTGTGACACGAGTGGTACGTATTACGCTATAAATAATAGGTATTGTTTGTGGTCCTGATCTGGTCCTTTTTGCGCCCTTCGGGGTCTGCGCCCTGAGTCTGGGCACCGCTGGCACCGCCCTAGTTACGACACTGTGATGAGCTAATGTAAAAAAATCAATGATTTGAAATTGTATCTAGTACTAAATTCTATCTAGTACACTTGTTGTGGGTTGAATGGTATTACATACTTGAACTAAAAATAAACAATGTTATACATACAATGTAACAGCAGTATGGAAGTGACCATTTAGCGTAGACACCGGTCGGTGGCTTCATTCGGATCCTGAACCAATCTATAATACTACCCATGCCAGATGCTGTAGGTATCATGTTGAATGGAGACGACAGAGTGGTTTGCAGCATGTAATCGATGTAAACCTAAAACATTATGCGCAAGGTAAATGGTAATTGTAGGTAGGTACATGTTGTGGTTTACAATCAGTCTGCTACTGCAATTTAAGATCATCTTTTTTTACATAAATATACAGATAATACAGGTGCAAACGATGTTGCCGAATTTGTAGTTGGAAAAGCGACTGTAGCATTGTGCAGTCAGTGACCAAGCCCGAAATGTAGCATTTGGGTAAACAAAAATTACGTTGAAAATGTGGGCACGTTAAATCTCTACTTTTAGGAGAGTTGTTAACTCTTATTATCGTGGCATGTGTATTCACTGGTGAGTTATATGAATACGAGAAGGTTTTTTTTCATTCTGCTGGACTTAGGAGGGAGAGGGGAGGCCCTAAGTGAGGGCTACACAAAGCAGTGCTGCAACCAGGTCATCTGTTCATCTGGTGGGACACCGTTCTAAGCTGCGTTGCACGGAATCCGCAGGTTGTCAGTTCGTATAGCGATGTGACCTCCCCATTGGTACTTTAGGTTGCCAACTCTGGGCTTAGTAGGTTACTCCAATGTTGCTACGGATTTCACTATAATATTATTTTATCTCATCGAGCTCTTCTTCAACATTTATTAGAGTTCAACATTTAGGAAACGCGTCGCTTGATATTACGCAAATCTACTTTATTAGATTTTTAAGGTTTTCTAATCTGATGTGAGTAACCTACCTAAATATCACAAGACTAACATTTGCCTGCAGCAGAGCCTTTTTTTTGTTTAGACGGGAAAAAATGTAACGAACAGGGTGGTGTGCGGCCCTCACCCACTAAATTAACCCGCCGTGTGTCGCCTCTCCGCCTTTATTGGCAGGTCACCGGAACCATATTACCTACATTCCTTCAGTGGTGCCTGCAGCAGAGACTAAGCTAGTTTTTAGGTTATATCTCAGGTTCCCGAATATAGTAGCTAGTTTTTAAGTCTGAACAAAAGCTATCAAGCAAAAAAGTTGCATCAAAATCCTTTTAGTAGTTTTTGAGTGATTTGCGAATAAACACACGGACAAAAGTTCAAAAAAAATGTATTGTGTCTAACTACGCCTAAATAGCATACTTAATACAGTAATTCTTCTCCAATATCTTAAATGTATAGACCTAAATCTCAGTTAGGTTAGCTTTATAATAGGATCTAAGATAAACCTAGTTTACAATTTAGCGCAACCCAAAACCATTAAACGAAGTTCCTAGTTTAAGATAGTCTACCTGCAGTCATTAATCGTCTAATAGACTTTTAAATGTAAATTACAGTTTCCATCACATTACATTTTGATTGTTTTAAATCGATTTATATGCACATCTTTATTAGATCCAAGCATTCATTACATTATATGTAGGTACCTACCTAACTGTTATAAGGAGAATGTCATAAACATTTATATCTAATACGATGTTATTTCGTTGTAAAATATGATTCTCAAAGAATTGAAAACCTTGATTTATTATAACAATTTTTGTATAAATCGAAAAGATATCTGCGAGCGTTATGTGAAATGTGACTTGCGGATTGCCGGTACACAACTTTAACCGCTGAGCAACTGCAGATTGTACTAGGAGATCAATTTCAAATTTCGCTATCACATGATTCCTATTGTTTTATTGGAGATCTAGAGTAATGTATTTAAACATCCGATGAGCGAGCATTTCCTCGAGTTGCGTCCCCTGAACTATCATGATAGGTTCTTCCTATGATAATAGTTCAGGGTTTCATATCACGATGTTTTAGCGATTATTTGTTTTACTGCACAGATGGCGGAGTGGTTTAGATACCGGCCTCCCGCTTGAGTGTTGTAGGTTCGATTCCCACACAGGACAACTCTGTGTGTGATCCACAAGGGGTTGTTCAGAGGCTGGGTGTACTTTGTGTCCGTAAAATTGTATGTTTGTAAAGTCCCCCGTGATACAAGGATTATGAATTAGTTCAGGGTGGTTTCTTTTGAAAAAAAAAAAAATATGAAAAGTAGTTATCCAAAAATATGGAAGTGTGTTGTGAAATCGTATATTTCGCACTGAAGCAAGGCGTTTTATTATGTACCTAATAAATACTGCTCGCAATATGTCTTTGCGAAAATTGCTGTCACACAGAATCCGTCCAATTTCCTGATGTCTTTTCTAGGTTTCGTACTATAGGTATGTTAAGTTTCATGATAATCGATTGAGTAGTTATCTACGTTATGAAAGCGTAGCATACAAATATCTCTTTGGTCTTTCTCATTTATAATATTAGGAAGGTTAGGTAATGATACTTTAGGTAGATATTTATTAAAACCGTTTTAATTTATCATCAGGCATTACATGTGATAACAATGAAATTTAGGAGAAAAAGAGCGCTATGGAGCTTTAGAAAGATCAAGGTTAGGTATTTTGATCTGTATTAAGCACTTGACATGCTCCGCTAGTTTAAAGAACAAATTATTTGTGAAAGTGGAAAAGGAGAGCTTTACTGCGTGCAGAATCGTCGTGACTCGGGCTCCTGCGATAGCTTAGCGGTCCAGAACACTTCCCCAGATTGGATGAGACGCAGTTTAGAATATTCGAAATCATTTATTAGGGTTAAATACCAAGTGAGATTTATATTCTTGTAGTCGGACTCCGAACACTGTGACACTGTGTTCTTGTTTGACACTGTGTAAAGACCCGTAGAATGTAACTTACTAAATCGTATCGATATCGTATCGTCTCGCTTGTGATTGGTCGAGAAACCGACGCGTAATGTCACAATAATCCCTCGGCCAATCACGGTGATGTCTCAACCAATCACAATGACACGATGCGACGTAGATACGATTTAGTGAGATACATTCTAACCCCCTAGGTAACCTTATATCGATAGTTAAATAAAATTAATAAGCCGTCCTCTTAAAGCTAGAAGTTCACCTTCTGATTAAGCTCAACTTTAATTGCTTGTACCTACAAGCAGCGGCCATTCGACGATTTGCCAACCCAATTCTATTTAAGATTTTACCTAAGCATTTACAACATAACAGTTTTTACGATAGTTATAACGACTAATAATAACGTAAGTACTAATAAATAAATTATATTATGATTCTACTTTCCTAGTTAGTGTACTAACAGCCTAGAGTACCCATTACTGCAATAAACCTGTATTTTATGTGTTAACATCTTAAGTACGAGGAGTGATCAAAAAGTAGTGAGAACGACATACTCCTTGGTAAGAAAACAAAATAAATACTGGCAGGCATAGCTCAGATACATATTTGTAATAATAATACAGAAAAAATCTTCGATTCTCTTTTGTTTTTTTCTGAATGTAGTCATTTGTTTGCTTCGTGTCGGAACGTGTTCTCGAAAATGGAGAAAACCGAAGTACGAGTCGTTATTAAATACCTCTGCTTAAAAAAGTTAACGACGCAAGAGATTAATTGCGATTTGGAGGCAACATTAGGAGAGTCTGCTCCGCCATATTCCACTGTTGCAAGGTGGGCTTCTCAATTTCGAGTAGGGAGAACGAGCATGGAAGACGAACATCGTTGCGTCCGTCCATCGACGTCAGTCACCCAAGAAAATGTTGCGAAAGTCGAGAAAATTGTATATTGAGCGATCGAAGAGTTACCATCCGATACTTAATTCAAGAAACGGGAAACAATCTTTGAATATGAGAAAAGTCTCCGCAAGATGGGTGCCGAGAATGTTAACCGACAGTCAGAGACAAAATCTACTTGACATTTCGAAGATATTGTTGGACAAGTTTCAAGAAGATTCTGAAAACTTTTTGTCTCGTTTCGTAACAATGGACGAAACATGGCTCCATCATTTTGATCCCGAGACAAAACAGTAAACTTCGCATGGAAACGACCATCATCACCGACCCCGAAGAAGTTTCGTGCCGTGGCATCGGCTGGCAAGGTTATGGCCTCAATATTTTGGGACTCAGAAGGGATATTGTTGATTGATTACCTGGAGCGTGGAACCACTATTACAGGCCAATATTATGCAGCTTTAGTTCCCAAGTTGAGGAATGCCATCAAAGAGAAAACGAGAGAGAAACTTCGAAGGGGCGTGCTGTTTCATCATGACAACGCACCCGCGCACAGGTCGGCAGTTGCGATGGCTGCCATTCAGCAAGCTGGCTTCGAATTGGTTGATCACCCCCCTTGTTCACCAGATCTGGCGCCTAGCAATTTTTATCTGTTCCCCAAATTGAAAGAATACTTAAGGGGAAACAGGTACGCAGACGATAACGAGGTGATGGATGCCGTGGAGAGCTTTTGGCAGGACCAAGACAAACCTTTTTTTTTGAAAGGGATTGAAGCCTTGGAAAATCGCTGGACTCGGTGTGACACTCGGAGACTATGTAGAAAAATAAATTATTAAGTTATCAATAGTCATTATATTATATCTCATTCTCACTACTTTTTGATCCCTCCTCGTACAAATACATAAAACACGCTTCTGTTTCAATGAAGATTAGTCTTTCATTGAAATCATATAATCTACTGTTATAAATAAACAACGTACTTCAGTCTTTCCAAATGTCCATTCAATGTCCACGTTGTCAGTGACTCTTTGGAAAGTATTAGACATCGTTGCAATCAGCATATTCAATACAATTATTACTGAAATTACTTCGAAACCTGTAACATAAATAACAGAATTGAATATTAATTTTTCTAATCAACATATTTTTAACTTCCCGCTAAGAAAATTGAAAATTTTCAAAAGTTGGGAAGTTATTGGTTTTACCCCGTTTTTCGTGTGTGTGTGTGTGCGTGTGTGTGTGTGCGTGCGTGCGTGCGTGCGTGCGTGCGTGCGTGCGTGCGTGCGTGCGTGCGTGCGTGCGTGCGTGCGTGCGTGCGTGCGTGCGTGCGTGCGTGTGTGTGTGTAAACTTTTTATAACTTTTGAATGGCTTGACCGATTTCATCGGGGCTGGCGTCATTCGAAAGGACTTGACCAAACTTAGATTTTGAATACAATTAGGACCGATTCGAACCGGTAGATCTTGAGAAATCTCAAAAAAAACTAGAAAAATATTTTTTTTCAAACGTGTTTTTTTTTCCAATAACTTTGAACGGTTTTACCAATCGATTCCAAAAACTAATCGGCTCTTACCATCAAAAAATCACGTTGATCGCCGCCAGTCCGGTCAAAATCGGTTGATTAGTTCGTGAGATATCGTTGAGATCTTTTTCTATACTGTTGAGCTCGAAGAGCTTTTTCTATACTGTTGAGCTCGAAGAGCTCAAAATAAGTGCTATTTTGAGCGCTTAAGTATCAAATTAGCGGGAAGTTGCAGGGATTGCCTTTAGGGTCAACCGTTTTCCAGATTTTTTTTTGTATAATAACCGCCCACGGTTCTAAGAGAGCCTTGCTTAGCCCAGCATGTATAGCCGGCCTGATCAGGGAAGTACCACCCTCTCAAAGAAGATGAGTGTGATACCACGGTACGTTCTAACTCCTACTGTTGTGTTTCGTATGGTTGGTGAGAGCGTCGCAGGCCCAAACTCCCTCCATATCCACTCCTTATTATCCTTGCTATCCTCTTCTTAGTGTCCTTCCTGTCATCTTCTTGTTGAAGGAGGATATTCCTTCTCCACTTCTTATCTCTTTCCTCTGATGGCGACGCAAGTGATGCCTCTGGTGTTGCTAGCGTCTATAGGCTTCAGTAACCGCTTACCATCGAGTGGGCCGTATTCTTGTTTGCCACCCACATAGTAAACATTAGCGCATACATTTCGAGTGAAAATTTTGCATTACTTACAATATTGAAGTCTATTCCTATCGGTTGAGGAGGGGGAACTGCAACGGTTGGGTCTGAATTAACTACTGTTATTAATAACTAGACTTTAAAAGCTGTGTACAACCGCATACCGAATAGATCTTCCGCATTTACCGGTAATGGCTATGAGGTTGTAGATCTCGTAGAAAATGTAGGCTTATTAAAGGCAATGACTTCATGATGATTATGAAATTGATGATAAGGTAGCCCCTCATCAAAATTGTTATAAACTTTGTAGGTTGTAGCAGACATCAAACCATACTTGACTTTGGTTGACGGAAATAGCGCACCCATAGTGCTTAGTACATTAGCATCTACTATTCAATACAAGAATGTGTGTCAAACGGAAGAGTTGCATGAGAACATCTGCGGGTTTTTAATGGGCTCAACTTTGATGTAGCTTCTATGAACCACTAGCACATTACATGATGAGCATTGTTACCTTCGATACAGATTAACCTATTAGCTTCGCTCGATCTTAAATCGAAAAATGTCTGTCATAATTTTTAGATGACTGTCACTTACATCCAAAACAGAAGTATCCAATTCTTTCAGTATAAGCATGTTTATTGTTATTGAGATTTTGATTCATCTTCTTTGGGTCTCTAGTGTTTTCGAGCACTACATCAGCGCTCTCTAAAGGAGCCATACAGAAAAGAGACCAGAATAAAGTATTCAATGTGTCTGCCAAGCTTGTGAACGAAGATACCTAAAAAGCGATAATAATATATAATAAAACTACCGGTTCACGCCTTTATTTTTAAGGTAGATATTTAACACGTGGCTACTTATTATATTTCACATAGGTAATATTCATATATACAAGCCTACTCGTATTACTTAGGGCACATTTCCAAACTGCATATCCAAAAGCTTCTAAGAATTTCTACAAAAAAATCAATGAATGTTTTCGCCCGCCCCTGAATTCCAACCAGGAAGTAACTTCTTACCCTTAAGCTACTAGATCAAGTCAGTTATATAATGACTCAATTTGAGCGAGTAAAGCTTTAAAGTTTAATAATATGCAACATCACTGGTTGTTTGACTCACAAGTCATGGGAACCGATATAAATGTTTTACATAGGCAGATCATCCGGTTTTTGTTCAACAACTAATGTAAAATAACAGTAAATGTTTCATTGTAAGCAGCAATGATCCGTGAAATAGGCTGCAGACAATGTGGACTGATTAAACGCGAAACATCGCCTAGTGTTAAGTAACTAGGTACCGTCTTTGTCACTGGCAAAAGCCAAGCCTGTAAGAAAATTGGTAGACAGGAATGGTAGTTACTATAATATAATTATGTATTAAAACACAGGAGAAAAGTTAATATTTCGGTGAGGTACATATGTGCGCCAATAATGATCTTGAAAAACTAGGGTTCCACGAAATCATTGATTTTCGATTGTTAAATAAATCACCAATCATTTGACATGGGGTGTCTACAATAAAAATAAATTTAGTGAGTTAAAGAGGGCATTTAAAATGCATTATTTTTTCTGCTTCCATCTAAGTAATCCTGAGAGATAATTTATATTCTGGCATCCGTAAAAAACTTTTTAGTTCAGCGGGATCTAAGTATTTGTGATCCCACAAAGCACTGTAAGACTACGCAAATAAATATTTTTGTATCATATTTAAAGTAATTGGATTTAAGTTAAAGAACCATTGTTTGAGAAATTGTCTGAAGTTTTCAAAAAAACATGAGTTAGTTTTTTTAACATAGGTCTTGTCCGTGTGGTGACGGACTAAGAATACATGTGTCACCACCCCATTCTTTCCCACACATGTCGTATGAGGCGACTAAGGGAAGTAAGCAATTATCATCCATTGCATGATTGGTGGTAGGGCTGGGTACCAAGTGGGAACTTGGTACCGGGCCCGAGCGGGTTGGTACCACCATCTCCCGTGTGACCGGCCATGAAGCACATCGTTGCGTTTTGGCTGTAGCAGGAGATAGCCGTTTAATCTTTCATTTCATATCGGTGAAATGAAATGCTGAGCAGCGGCTTGACAATACTCTCGGTATAGTTGAGTCCATGAGCGACGGTTACCATTTACCATCAGATGGGCCGTGGCTCCTCTGCCACTACATGCAATAAAAAAAAAGAAAGAAAAAAGACTTCCACAATTTCTCTTATTGTACCACCCACGCCAGCTACATGGTTTTTTTGCTCCTACTTCAGGTTATCTATTGCATAACTACTTCACAGACCTGCACTGTTTTCATTCCATATTCGTCTTCAAAGACCATGCCATCATAGTACTGGTATAAACGAGCGAGACCCGCAGTAAATGCGCTTACAATTATCGCAAATACAATAACGTATTTGTAAATATCGATAGTCATTTTTCCTAACGATACCTGTAAAATAACCGTTAAGTGACACTGCACAGTTAATATGAAACACAATGCTATGATTATTATATTGGCAGTGAGAGCCTACTATTACATCTAGGTAGGCATAGACAACATCAGATCTGTCGTGATTTCTGCAAAGGTGGGCTCATAGAATAGTAAACCCAAATGGGGAGATAATTTGAATAAATGTTTGTAAACTACATTTGCTAACCCCTCGTTAGCCTCATTCTAGTCATTCTTGTATGGAACATTTAAATATAAAATCAGCATACCTGTAGTGGTCCTAGATGGTAATTCAACTGGCATAGAAACATAAGTCTGAAGAAAGCAAATATAGTCGCCAAGCAAAATGTACCTTCGGCCAGCAAAGTGGGGTCGTATTGGTTCCAGTACTTGCGTTCTGTGTAATTTTAAACATTGAAATAAATAAAATATATAAATTAGAATAAATAAAATAGATGGAAGTCTGCCGTTGGGCGCGCATCACAGGAAAACTACTGGATAGGTC
Organism: Leucoma salicis; assembly: GCA_948253155.1. Classification (NCBI taxonomy): domain Eukaryota; kingdom Metazoa; phylum Arthropoda; class Insecta; order Lepidoptera; family Erebidae; genus Leucoma; species Leucoma salicis. The sequence continues at coordinate 18,448,122 of OX411805.1, forward strand.
TTAGTTAAGTTATATAAGTTTATTTCTTAGGACCTTAGTATTTATTTTATTAATAATTATTAAAAAGAATATTCGATATCGTCATTTATTTATAGTTATTAAAGTTTTAAGAAACATCGATTTTTATAACTACATAATAAGTAACGCAGGTCGCGGTTATCAGCTAGTACTTAAATCTCATTCGAGTTTTTATTAGCTACGAATTAGAAATCGTCCCATTTTCCGGTATAAATCCGGCTTTTGTGGATTCCGGACTACCTTTATAATTTCATTATGATCTTTGTTGACTAGTTACGTCGTGAAAGCGTAGTAAACAAATAATCAAAATCATTTATTCATTTTTGTAACGTTAATAAAGATAGGTACGTATTTATTCGTTACATTACAATATTAAAAAGAAATTCTCATCATCAATCATCTTACACGAAATTGAAGCTTTATCAATTTCGCTTAATGATTAAATTGTATACAGTGGAATAATACGCAATCTCTGTAGAACATAAGCAATTTTAATGCGAAACCTCAACTTAGCTGTAATGGTTTACGTGCTACAATAATAGTAGGTACCTAAACATTACCTAAATTTTCGTCATCATTCTCAGCAATGTCGATAGCAGAGGCGATCCAAAATGCGAAAGTAAGTCCAAACAGTGAAAGCATTATGACTTCCGCCCAATTCCACATCTTTGTGAAATATCGTCGTGGCCCTTGTATGAAACACATTCGTATTGCTGACCACGTGTAGCCACAGACATACAATATCAATGGACCTTCTGCTCCTGAAATAATATTTATGTATTTCTACTTTAGTCTCAACACTTCTTTAAAATTATTGTTTATATACCGGAGTCCCACTTACCAGAATGATTTTTCTTGATATGAGATAACGGTTTGGGTTGTAATTGAATGACAGATAAAGAGAAGTAGCTAACTGTGCTCTGCACACGGTAATGACATGACATCCAACAGTAAGTTTGATACAATGTACAATTAACTGCGATAATCTCCACCAAGGATCTCATCGGTATCATCAGAAAGTAAAGCTCAAACCTGTGTCCGGTGGTCCTCGTTTTTGTCCCGATTTATCTTGATTAGAGATATAGAATACCAGAGAGAGGAACACAAAATACGCAGCGACATGAGTAATCAGTTTGTTCAACGGTATTTGCCAATGCGTTACGAGGCGATGACGAGGCGCTACCTGCGAACAGCTTAATTAGACACACACTATTCTTATCCACTATGTATTAAATCAATTATACTCACCATGCATACGAAGAGAATAATTGGTGTAGTGAATATTCGTTTCAGAATTATAGCAGCTTTTGTCACTGTAGTCTTCCTTTTCCAAGAGGTCCAATCGCCTAGCCAATACGACTCTAACACCTATGTACGTGGAATTTACAAGTTTAATGAAGTACTATAGAGGTAGAAAAAAAATTGCAATCTGTTTTACCTGCTGGGTATTTGGATGGGCAATGAATTCTTTTTGTTTATAATCCAATGCCATGAGGAGTCTAGGTAATATAAAGTGCCGACGTTTTTCGCAGCCGGTTGTTTGCTTCAAAATGAATTCCACTTCTTGAGAGGTCCGGCAACAGCCTAATAATTATTTGACGGCTACAGTTTGGTAATAATAAAAAGAACAAGGTAATTTTAAGAAGTAAAAACCGACTGTGTTTACACAGGCATTTTAAATGTGCTAATTGAGCACTTTCTCTTTTTTAAATTCATAATTTTGTCCTTAAGGCGCTACATTGAATTTGCTACAGTGTGATATCAATTAACCCCTAACTACCAAACAAACACGCTTCTAACGATACATATTTGTCTAGCTATGATAAGTATACAGTAGATCTAGATGTTCTGCAGGAACAGACAAAACATACGAGTACATAGGTATTGTTTAAATGATATTCCTCTGTTCAGTACGGTAGTACGGTGAACATGGATATTTTATTAGAAAAATAATAAATTCACCTATGAGATCTACGGCGAAGACGCTGATTTTTCCAGCTAGGCGTAGGTACGATGAAGCTAATGGTCTATACGCATGGGCGTTTGCTGCCAGCTCATCATTAAGTTGAAACGCGGTCAAGATAGGGTCTGCAGAGAAGTGGATCACATACAACGGAGAAGCAATCGCTTGATATACTGATAGGCGTGCGTTACTCAAATACAAAACATCGTTGTCCGCCATAGAAATTCTGCAAGTGCAAACAGTTTATTTTTACAGATTCAATAACAGTTAATTCTAAATCCCTGCAATTCCTACGTGTTGTAACGCTCTGCCCAATCGATCATCATGAAATTATATACATATATATATAGGAGTCTGTTCTTTTCAGCCTGGATTGTAGTTTCTTTAGGAAAGCTATTTTTGCATAGAGACAAATAATGTGCCTTAGAGAGATGTAGGTATTAATATTTACGTACCTACTTGTACTCGTAATTCTGAGGTGCACACAGGTGAAGTCGCGGGTAGAATCTATTAAAGCGTGCAAATTTCAAAATATTTAGCTTATTTTGATTTTAGAGATCCATCCATCAATCCATCCATCCATCAGCCTTTTATCGTCCACTGCTGGACATAGGCCTCCCCAATATGGGGGTTTTACCATAATCGCCACGTTTGGCAGGCGGGTTGGCGATCGCAGTGGATGTTTTTAGTACACAGGGGAACGCTGCTGCCCGGTCCCCCGGTAAACCCTTAGTCGGCTCTTACGACTCCCATAGGAAGAGACGGGGTGGAGCTATTCTTGGTGCCGGCCCCACACTTGTCCCCATAATATAAGTTTAATCTTAGATTTGGAGGATGATCAGTATAAACCAATAAACTGTAATAAACTCAATTATTTTATTATTATATTTTATTCGCTCGAGAATTTTATACGGTTACTAGCTCACCCGGCGAACTTCGTACCGCCATATTTCTTTTTCGTGAATATTTTGTAATGAAAATTATTAAAGTGCTAATGTACTATTAAAAATAGGGGTTGGCGGTAGAAGGGTGAAAATTTAGAGTTGCATGTATTTTTTAATGCCGAATAATATAAAAAATGTTGTCCACAAAATTAATAAAAAATATTTGGGGTGGACCACCCTTATTACTTAGGGGTATGAAAAATAGGCTTTGGCATTCAGCCTGGACATCGCGAAGGCATTCGACAGGGTCTGGCATAGGGCCCTTCTATCGAAATTACCATCATATGGAATCCCCGAGGGGCTCTCCAAATGATCAGAAAGTCCCTCGGAACATGCTGGTGGAGAGGTGGACCTAACTTGTGTCTGAAGTCGAGCGCTCTCTAGGGCGGGCCTCGGAATGTGGAGAAAAGAACTTGGTTCAATTCAACCCTACGAAGACACAGGTATGCGCGTTCACTGCAAAAAAGGACGCATTTGTCGTGACGCCCCAGTGCCAAGGGGTAACTCTCCCGGTCTCCGAGAGTATTGGGATCCTCGGCATCGACATATCCAGCAAAGTCCAGTTCGGGCATCTCATTGGACAGTCATTTGGAGGACAAAGCCAAATTGGCGAGCAAAAAACTGGGCGTCCTGAACAGAGCCAAGCGGTTCTTCATCTCGAGGCAGCGACTTGTGCTGTATAAAGTACAAGTCCGCCCTCATGTGGAGTATTGCTCCCATCTCTGGGCAGGCGCACCAAAATACGAGCTCAACCCACTTGACTCCCTGCAAAGGCGTGCTGTTCGGATTGTCGATGATCCTAATCTCACGGATGAGCTGGAGCCGTTAGGGCGGCGGAGAGACTTTGGGGCTCTCTGTGTGCTCTATCGATTCTTCAAAGGGGAGTGCTCTGAGGAACTGTTTGAGGTGGTACCAACATCGCCATTTTACCACCGGACCACGAGACGCAGTACTAGGGTTCATCCATACCACGTGGAGACGATCTCGTCCAAGACGGTTCGTTTTCAGCCTTCTTTTCTACCACGTACGTGTAAGCTCTGGAATGAACTTCCTGCTGCGGTGTTTCCCCAGCGTTACGACTTGTCACTCTTTAAACGAGGTTTGAGAAGAGCAATTTACTCATGGTAGGCGGTGGCTTGGCTGTGCCCTTGGTGTTGCCAAAGTCCATGAGCGGCGGTTACCACTTACCATCAGGTGGGCCGTCTGCCCGTCTGCCACCGTTAGCAATTAAAAAAAATAAACATTAAATACCTACCAATATATTATTCAAGAAAACATACACAACAGAAACTTGCACAATAATTTATAGTGGTTCAATTGAAGCTTGCGGTTCACCATGAGCTATGAGAGTAAAATAATTCTGAATAAAATATTAAACGTTAGTGTAGGATTATTCTCGAAAAAAGACAAATGATTGTAAGAATAATTAAGAAATATACATTCTTTCATCTGCAGTGGCAAGTAGGTATCTGGCAATTATGATAAAACATAGCATCACGCCTGTATTCCCCGAAGGGGTAGGCAGAGGTGTATTACTTACCCACGACTCGCCAGCTATGTTTAACCCACGTAATAGGGGGCGGGCCTATTGACGTCTACCGGGCACATTTCCAAACTCCGGGCTGCTACTGAGAATTTTTCTTTTTTTTTTTTTACGAAAAATCTCAATAACACTGCCCGGCCCGGGGATCGAAACCGAGACCTCATGATCAGCAGTCGCTTACACTACCGCTACACCACAGAGGCAGTTAAAAAAGGCAAATACCAATATTAGATGAGTAATATAGGATTAGGCCATTAACAGTATTGATAAGATGATCAATTGATTTTTTATATTCTAGTAACCCACAAATAACAAGCACTAATTGTTATCAGATGAGAACGACTTCTTAAATGTAAAATTTATTCACAACCTGTTATTACCTAAATTGATAAAACATTTCTAGGATTATACTATTATAGTGTTAATTAATTCAATAACCGAGTTGTTATTTACGATACAAACGCTTTCTAGAAATATAATAGCTCAAAACATAATATTTCCATAAAACATATTTATTTATGAAATTCCCTGTGAGCTTTCTTGTAGGATTAAAAGTAGGCTAACTAACGTGAATCTTAAACTACATAGATGCCCAAACTCACACGCAAATATTACAATCACAGTAAGGCGCATGAGGTCGACTAATAGTGTGTCCACGTTTAATCAATAGTGTCATAATTTCGTAGTGACCCATCTGAGCAGCTAGTATAAGCGGAGTCACATGAGGAGGGAAAATAGTGGAATGTGTAGTGCCTCCGAACTCCAGCCCCGGTGAGGACTTCTCCTGAGCGTTCAATAACATCTCTGTAAAAGACACCCACTTATATACTCAAATAAGGAACGCAAAGTGAAAGCAAAATTGACAACAATTTTACCCAATATTTGAATACTGTTATTTCTTATGGCATGTAACACACTGTCACCGATTTCCAGATTCGGATACATAAGCAGACATTCTACCATTGCCTCTGATCTATTTTGTACAGCTATGTGAATCGCCGATACACCCTAAAAGGTTAAAAACCATTATCATTTATATGATGTTATTATTATACTCAAATGAAAGTAACTTGACCTGGAAATCAACGCAGTTTATATTCAATCCTGTATGTCTTTCTAGATAGTCTTGAACAGCTCGGACGTTATCCTCAGAAACGATTTGTAAAAATGTAACTTCATTAGGCTGTGGTTTTGGCAAATGTATACATTCTTTCGGTTCATTTTCTTTATCTTCATTTGACTTAATATTATGGAAAATAAAAATTTATATATTTACTATTTTAAAATATTTTTAAATTCGCGTATCCTGTAGATACGTTTATATAGGTACTTTACCGATTGGAGTTTATCATATGATTGTGATCGATGTTGTGAAATCGAGGATCTGTTTACTATAAGCGGTCTTGCTCTTCTAATGTAAGGTGAACTAATTTTGTCAAATATATTATAGTTTGTTTTTGAAGGTTGAAAGTGACCCATCTTTGGTACGGAGTAAGCTTTTCGCTGAGTATAATATAAATGTGTCCCTTTTTCTGGAATACACATTCCAGTTATAGTTCTTTGAAGCGAAGGTAACTGTCTGAGTGTAATATCTTCGTCTATGATGCTGATGTCTTTACATAGGTCTGAATTTCTTGATTGAACTTCTTCTTGAATTGGAATGCTTGGTAATTTTATGTTTTCTATAGATTCTGTTGGATTTGATGTCGGTGATGTGACACCACTAGAAGCATTTTTGTCATGATGCAGTACTCTGAATGAACTCATAGTGATGCTAATTTAGGTTACAAAATATGCCAAAATGCAAAATACTAATAGTTACTACCATTTTATTATAATATATACCTATTTAACAATAACGTTTGATTTTAAACCGCTATATAATGAACAATAATGTTACTTTCTTTATTATATCCGTTTTCTTTAATTATTGACAGATATGTCATTATTATTAAATCCTCGTATAGAAAAGGCTTGATTACATTAAATTTTATGCTAATAAAGAGGTTAAAAATCTCCAATAGAAGGAATCTATTTTAAGTAGAATATTATTAGTTATTGAAGCTGGCTAATTGTCTAATAGGTATCTACTTTAAATGCTAATCTTTAGTGCAGTAAAGTATTAATTTTCACTGTATAATGTGTACAATAATGCGAAATATGAGTAAGACCTCGTCAATATCTGAAAAGTATAAAATTAGAATTTTAATATATGAATATAATTAGTAGATAGCGGCGATAGTAAATACTTTATTAAACTTACGGCTGAGTAGGTCACCAGGGTGATGCTCGTAAAACCCATCGCGGTAAACGCAATAGGTTTTTGCGCTCTGAAAAAAAAACTCATACGATTCAAATAAATGTGACATGTTGCTAAACCATGTAGGTATTCTTTCTCTTTGTTGACCGCAAGAGATGCACATTTTTTGTATACTATTTAGGACAACTGACCTCTGAATAAGGAAAAGCAGGGCGCGCCGGCATCGAGGATTAGTACGGTACCATCTGCTGCTGTAAGACGCCGCGGCAACATCTGCATTCTACACGAAATACAGTATTTATTAAAATAATTTACATTATGTAGTTATATTGTCTCGTTTATATTAAGTAATGTAGAGAATATTACATAATTATATAATTTCTTCTAATATATAGCCGAATAGTAACTCATTTATAGGCTTACCTATTAAATTTAAAATACAGTTACCAATTATTGATCTCAGCAAAAATTTTTGTTGTATATATAATTTTTAGAAGTTATGATATGATTAAATAAAAATATGAAATAAGACTAATCTTACGTAGATTATCGCGATAACTACCTAGATACCATTAAGCAAAATAATGATATTGTTATCCAAAACTTTTGAAATATATATTAATACTAGCTGACCCGGCGAACTTCGTATCGCCATATATTTTTTCATGAATAAATATTACAATTATAAATTGAGATATAAAGTATCCTATCTCTTAAGTTGAAACAAAACACACATTTAAAAAAAAAAGTTAAAATCGGTTCAGTAGTTTCGGAGTTCATCCCGGACAAACATCGTGACACTGGAATTATATATACATAATAGATATTTAAATAAAATAAAAAAAATAACCCACCGCATGGTAAATTTCATCAGCATACCAACAAAGCATTCCGATTTGAATTAGTGCAGAGCTCAAAAATATTTTACTACTTGCTACGAGTAACGGTTCCAATAGCTGAAAAAAAAAACAACAACTTGTAAACTCCATAGCCAATTGAAATTTGATTAATCACAGTTTATAAGTATTCCCTTATAATTTAATAACAATTAATTTTGGAATTGTCGGGTTTTGTGACAGAATATCTCTCTTCTTTTTTCGGATTTATCTTTCTTAAAAATCCTGAGTTTCTCCTGATTAATAAAAATGTTAGAAATAAGGCTAACTATTGGTACATACCACGATAACAAAGACTACGCAGCAGATATTCACAGAACTCAGCATTATATTCACGAAGTTTGACAACGAGAAAGCGTTCTCTAAATCATTGCAGTATCTGGAATTCCAAAAAAACCCGCACTACAATAGACAACCTTAAATAGGTTATTGAAACGAACCTTTCTATAATTCAATCACGTCTCAGCCGACCGGTATTTGAAATTTCAAAACATAAGTAGTTGCTAGGTGTTAAAGAATATTTGTAATATAATAGAGAACACGATTAGGCCTACATAAATATCAAAATTCTTTGGTATAAATGTACAGTTACTTTTTAATTGCACATGTTTTATTGTTGTCAACGCATCAGTTATACATATTCTGTAATAGAAATTATACAAATGCATGTCAGACCACGTACAGTGAAAAACAATTTGCGTGGTAGTAGACAGTCTTCAGCTTTGGACGCCTACCATCTGAGTCCACCCGTGATCATGAATGCTGTAAAATATTCGGGATAGTATAAAAATCAAGTAAACGCGATAGATTCCGTAAACGTAGTTTTAAACATTTTGATATATATTTTAGCACTTGACATGTTCAGCTACTCTTAAAGTACAAATTAAAAAAAAATCCCGCTATCAAATAGTATGAATTTTAATTGCAAAATTAAACTTACTATATTGGATTAATGCATGTAAATGCGTTCCGATAGAGGGCGTTGGTCGTTAAGACAAATGTGATAAGGAGATTGGGTATGTCTAAAAGATAGTACTGTAGCTCAGTGGATTAGAGCACTTCCCCGGATAGGAAGGGACGCAGGTTCGATTCCCGCCTGTACTAAAACACTTTTTTTCCTTATTCACAAATTATAATTTGTACTTTAACGTAGTTTTATTTTCAAAATGTGTAAAATTCGTGAAAATGTTAGAAAGTATAATGGAAATAGAGAATTTTAATGCGAGTGGGATTCGAACCTGCGTCCCGTCCAATCCAATGTGGAGATTAGAAATCGCCATCGGTGATTGCGATGACTTGGCGGTCTAGAGCACTTCCCTATTCTTACTTCACATAACCCTTCTCGGTTATTATAAAATAATCTGGCTTAATCATGGAATAATTTTTATAGTTTTATATCGATAGTTTTGCTAGTAATTTAAAAAATATTTGCACTTGTTAATGTGTGCATATTGTTTTGAAAACCCACTTAATGAGGCGTTGATGTAGTTTGATGTTAGCTATTATATCTTCATAATGATCTTCATTAAGTGCTTTGTTAGTTCCTATTGATTCGAGTCGTAGTTTCAGAATTCGTAACAGTAGACTGATATGACTTGCCATGGCTGAGAATAAGAGATCAGTGCTGACCATGATCCAAACGCAAGTTTGACCTACAACAAATAAGTTTTATAACGTTAATGCATGCGTGACATCTCTGTAATTGGGACAGATAAAGTGTTTCTCACACCGTACTTTAGACTGTACGGTGTTTCTACAGTTAAGTGACATTTTATGTTTCTGTCATAAATTATATTGTATGACTATGATAGAGAGAAGTATTATGAGTAACCATTACAACATAATTAGGTATGTAAACTATATAATTGTATAAATCTATCTGTATACTATTATAAAGGTATAACAGAGCTGTGTCTGTACATTTAATATAATATATTATTTGAGAAAAATACTGAATTAGGCTTTATAGGCGTGTCTAAACACAAAAAGATTTTTTTTAGATTTTTTGTCTGTTTGTTCGCGCATCACGCAAAATACGACTGAACGGATTTTGATGCAACTTTTTTTGTTTGATAGCTCTTGATTAGACTTAAAGCTGGTATACATTACATCCCGCTACTATACCGGAAACCTAAGATTTAACCCAAAAAGTAGCGTTAGGGTGCGGCGAAGCCGCGGGTAAAGGCTATTATAAATCTGTAACAGAGCCGTGTCTGTACATTTAAGATATTTGAGAAAAGATAACTTTATAAGGCTATAGGTAGGCGTGTCTAAACAAAATTTTTTTAAGATTTTTTATCTGTTTGTCTGTTTGTTTGTTCGCGCATGACGCAAAAATGACTGAACGGATTTTAATGCAACTTTTTTTAATTGGGAAGTTCTTGATTAGACTTAAAAACTGGTATATATTTTATCCCGCTACTATATTAGGAATCTGAGATATAGTTAGCCTAAAAACTAGCTTTTGGCTGTGGTGGAGGCACACGCAAAGGCTAGCAAATAATAATTGTCATACTCATAATAAAAAATTACAACTAAAACGTAACGAAAAGTGGTATCTAATACGGCAACTATGGTGACCATTTTTTTCTTTAATTTGTTGCGAGAAAAAATGCACCTAACCACACACCCCGTCGTTTGCGGCAACGAACAGGGTAGTGTGGAGCCCTCAGTCACTAAATAAACTCGCCATGTGCCGTCTCTCCACCTGTATTGGCGAGCCATTGAAACTATGTTACATTACTTCAGTGGAGCAACTATGGTGATCTAAAGTTTTTTTGTTATCATTGGTTATAATAGTTAATAAAAAAAATACATAGATAATTAATAAATTACTAAATTAAGTATGTATATTACCAGCAAATATCTCAAAAATATAAACGGCAACATGCGCCACGGGTTGGTGTTTGTCAAATGGATACCACGACACCCAGACGAAACCGATCTTTGCGTGTTCTCCCATGAGTAGACTATATAAATACACACATATTGGCGTCAAGTTATATAACCATACACCTAAAACATTTACGCTAAAATACCCTGAAAATGTTAAATTTATGCAGGTTTATTATTAGTTTTTTAAAATAAATTATAGAGCTAAAAATGTTTAGTTATAATGAAAAAATCATAATACTAACACCGATGCGTGATACGCAGCGCATCAAGACTCTTGCTTTTAATGATTTGCGCCTCTACTTCGAGCGGAGGCATCGGCCATATTCCTGCCAGTTCATCCAGTAGTTCTCTAAATACGTCCTTTTTGTACCACAGCACAAACACTTTTGCTATACCTGTGTAATAAGCAACCGTTGTATATTAAGATTTTCATCATCATCTCATTTAAGAGCTTAGCTCTTGTCGGTGGAGCATACTCCAGCTCTCTCTGCATAGTGACTTTTCCTTAATTTCCTGATACGACACGACATCCAGACTTTCCTTCACTTGCTGTATAAATGCTTTATTAAGATTTTATAAGACAGTAAAACGTAGCATCAAAAACAGTAATAGTTCAATAAACTAAGAAATACGTGTAAATTGATCTTATTGTATAAAATAGTCTATTTGTAAATTTCAGTTAGCTTGATTCTACGCTCCATTAGCGCTTAATTGCGTTTGACTCTATATAAAGTGCATAGTGCCATATCCTGCACAGCGATAATCTTTTCGAAAGTAAAGGTAACAGACAGATAGCCAGACAACTTCGTTATTCATACTTTTACATAGTTACTTACTTAAAGCGCCGTAGCCAAAAGTATGAAAAAGTGGAACGACATCTTCAACTCGTGGCGAATTAGACAATGTGAGACCTATGTACGCGATTTCACTGAAGACGTGGTAGCAAATACCGCAGACAGACAATATAAACATTAATTTTTGACTAAAATACGCCAATAAACTTTCGGATTTTTTGAACGAGAGGCCGATTCGTCTCATACAAAATGCGCTCAACATCAAAGATTCATCAATTTCTCGTTTCGCCTGTTCTATTGTGGATTCGGACATTTTCGCTAATGAGTAATGACCCTTTGTTTGAGGAAAGTCACGGACACTTTGGCGCGAATAAAACCCGGCGAGTGTAAGTAGAGTGTGAAGCTAATAAATAGTTTATAGGTTTTAAGTGTTGATTGTAGGGCGTGTGTAGTATGTTTAAAGTTCTGACATTTAATGGACGTTCAGTAAAAGTTTGTAGGTCAATTAAATATTAATCAATGTATCAATTTAATATATTATTAAAGAAAATATCTTTGAATTGTGTTTGTAGTATACTTATGTGTAAATTATGGATAAGATTTAGAAAACTATGAGGGAACAGAATTTGTAACTTTATCATGTGAATGATCACATTTTAATATTTCAGCTAAGGATTATATGATAATTATGTATAGTTCGGGCAGTATTAGACTTGAAAAATAGTTCATGTTTTGGTCAAGAAACGGACGGGCAGATGTTCTGTGGAAACCGGCCCCGCTATTCAATGTTCCACCACCATTTCTACCACCATTACCCATAGAATATCGTACCCCGGTTGACTATCTCCACATTGCTTACAGTTCAACAAAGACAGCTAAGAGCGTCTGAATTCCGCAGGAATACACCTAACATACGGAATCTTAACATTTTAGGATATTCAAGAGAGGACAAAATAGAAGGCACGGGTTTTTGATAGTAATATTGAGCTGCTACTCCTATCAGCGCTACTGTTTAGGATCATAATTGGTTAATATTAAATATCAATTATAAAGTAATGCAATAACAGAATACTTGTGATAATGCAATAACAGAATATGCAAGAAAAAATACAAACAGAAATTGATGCATTCAATCATGGGACAGTCATTATTAATATTTTGATGTATAGTTTATTTACTATTGGCACAGAATAGATACTAGTCCTACCTATTGGACACTTTGTTCATCTGCTTCATTTTTTATACTAGAGTAGCAAATAAGCATTTTTCTTGGGTTCTGAGATTCTCGGATAGCGTAATACTCAAATATCTTTATTAATGTACAGATATAGCTCTCGTACAGGTTTATTATAGAATAGATAATTCATTAATAATGAATTTTAATATTATCTTTCATAAATTTAATTGAGAAGTTTATTACCCAAGCATACAGAGACACGGCATCACCAATTGCCTAATGGATGATGAAATTCAGCCATATAATTTAATATTTAAGATATTTGATCTTAACTAATATTAAAATAGTTATAGTATGTTTGCTGGTTTGTTTGTATTTTACACGCTGATATAGTAAAATCGATATCCAATATTATTTAAGTATGAAAATGTTGATATGTTCATAACCTGGAACCCTGGAATTTGTTAAAACATATCGTGAGTTTGTGATCATACATTAACAAAAATGCAGCCTTATAACATAGCAACACGCCTGTATTCCCTGTAGGGGTAGGTAGGAGGTGTATTACCTTCACATAATAGGGGGCGAGCCTATTGCCGTCTACCGGACATATTTCCAAACTCCGGGCTGACAATTTTTCTTTTTACGAAAAAGCTCAATAACATTAAGGGATCGATCGACCTCATGATTAGCAGTCGCATACACTATAGCTGCACCACCGAGGCTAGGCTTTTTATTTTACTTTTAATGCTGCTATAGGTATACTGTCAGTCTCTCATTAAGATACTTGAACTTGTGGTATATGCTATTTTGACTCTAGAAGGGCATTGTTACATCTGAATAATTACAAAGTTATTTTTTTAACAGCATAGCGGCACGAAACCACGTATTCAAGTTGGGTAATAGTATTCTAATTAATTTTATATTGGTGTTTTAATGATTACACTTATATCGAGAACAGTTTATTTCTACCAAACAGCCTATGTGTAATTATAATACCGATGTATATTTACCACTTCACGAAAACAATGATCATGGAAAAATGCTAAAAAATGTGTGTATTCCGATACATCCGCTTGAATATAATAATGAATCTATTAAATATTACCGTAATGGGATAAATCTCATAGGTTACATGGCGTGACATAATTGAATCGACGTATAAATTCTTCATTGTTACGGTAAGAACGCGTTGTTAGTGACACGCGAAGTGGCGATGATCGGAATTGTATATGTGCTCGCTATTAGCAGGATCGGGATGATGAACCCATATCGAAGTTTTAGTGCACGATTTAAATAATTCTGAATATTGTTTTGTAAATTACCTAGACTTTTTGCGGAATATTGAATATGGTTCAAAGTTTCGCCTGACAGCAATCAAAAAGAATTAAATTTTATTATTTTAGTGTAATTTTTTGGTACTTTTGTGTGTAACAGGTAAAATTAAAATTAAAATTAACTGTTGAGTTTGTTATTAAATTATAAACATATTTTCGCACTTAATATAAAATAAAGGTTTCCTCATTACTTAATATGTAATATTATGCTGACTGTATGTAATTTACTACGGTAACTAGGTACATTAACTTATTAAGATTCGCGAAAAAATTGCATATTTAAAGTAACATAAACTTATTAACTATTTTATATATTTAACTATTTTTTAACTACCTTTAGCCCGTCGTTTCAACTGCGTTACAGCAGCCGTGGTCACGGGACAACCTTTGTCCCGTGTTAAAAATTTCACCTAATTTGTACGTGAAAAAAGTCCCGTTTATGTTACTTTAAACTAGGTACAGCTTAGAATTATGTATAATAGGAATATTTTACTCTCTGTTTGGCACATCTTTACAATTATTGAATGAATTTTAATGCCTTTTCGCAAGTAGATACGATACAGCTTACCTTGGAACAGAATATATGCTTTCATTTAAATTAGATGTCATGAAAAAAAACTACCTTTATTGAAAGATAATAGAGTAAAACGAATGAAGTCGTGGCCAACAGCTGCTAATACATATACACTCAAGTAATTTATCGTATATATAAATATTTTACTGAGCCGTCACCGTTACTCGTCTATACTATTATAAAGCTGTAACAGAGCTGTGTCTGTACCTACATTTAAGATATTTGAGAAAAAATGACTCTAATAGGCTATATAGGCGTGTCTAAACACAAAACATTTTTTTTAATTTTTGTCTGTTTATCTGTTTGTTTGTTCGCGCATTACACAAAAACTACTGAACGGATTTTGATGCAACTTTTTTATTTGAAAGGTCTTGATTAGGCTTAAAAACTGGTATACATTTTATCCCGCTACTATATCGGGAACCTGAGATATAACCGAAAAACTAGAAAATTATTTAAACTAGTTTTTTTTTTTAGAATTTTGATGCAACTTTTACTAGATGGATTTTGATGCAACTTTTTTTATTTGAAAGGCCTTGATTTGTCTTCAAAACTGGAAGACATTTTATCCCGCTACTATATCGGGAAACTGAGATTTATCCGAAAAACTAGCTTTTGGCTGCGGCGAATCCGCTGGCAAAGGCTAGTTTATTATATAATAGCAGGTAGTTTACCATCTTCAAGGATGTTACTGTTATTAAAGTGATGGTCTCATAAAATATGGATATGACAGCACACACGCACACACAATCCTTAAGTGCCTGCAATCGCTGCATTCATGAATCCTAGATGTCATGTAAGGAAACGTATTACTTCCCGTATTTCCCAATCGATATAAGAAATGATTTGCAACTACATTAGGTATATAAGTGAACTAGGATTTTTTTTATAAAAGATTACAAGTTAGGTGATGATGTATTACCTCATAAAGTCTGACAACAAGCTGAACTAGATTCCCATTTGGCGGTACTCTTTTTAGTGTTATTGTTCTTTCAGTATAGGTATATATATGATCATGCTTTTATGTTGCTTTCCATTTGGTTTTTTGACAGCCTTTATTGCTTATTTCCGCCAAATAAATGCTTTTTCTTTCTTTCTAATTGAAGGTATGAGCACAAAAATAATTAATTAACATTAGGTGCTTTTCTTTATTTTCAGCGTGCGTAGGTGAATCATTTTCATTGTAATAACTGACCATTATATATTAATCTACGTGACTCCTGCGTTAGTTTCAAACGTTATGTAATGTTCGTTAGAACGTTCATAATTTTTTTTTAGGAAATAGGTCACTATTTTTATTTTATTCATTTCCTTCCTAGTGCATGATTTTATCTATAGACTAGCCTTTAAAGGCTAGTTTTTAGGTTGTACCTCAGGTTACCGATATAGTAGCGGGATAAAATGTATACTCGTTTTTAAGCCTTGATTGGCCTTACAATAAAAAAAAATGCATCAAAATCCGTCCAGTAGTTTTTCTTAAATAAATTCTAAAAAAAAATATCTAATTTAAATAATTTTCTAGTTTTTCAGTTATATCTCAGGTTCCCGATATAGTAGCGGGATAAAATGTATACTCGTTTTTAAGCCTTGATTGGCCTTACAATAAAAAAAAATGCATCAAAATCCGTCCAGTAGTTTTTCTTAAATAAATTCTAAAAAGAAATATCTAATTTAAATAATTTTCTAGTTTTTCAGTTATATCTCAGTTTCCCGATATAGTAGCGGGATAAAATGTATACCAGTTTTTAAGTCTAATCAAGGCCTTTTAAATAAATAAAGTTGCATTAAAATCCGTCCAGTAGCTTTTGCGTGATGCGCGAACAAACAAACAGACAAAAATTCTAAAAAAAATGTTTTGTGTTTAGACACGCCTATATAGCCTATTAAAGTCATTTTTTCTCAAATATCTTAAATGTACAGACATAGCTCTGTTACAGCTTTATAATAGTATAGATGTCAGTACATCATTCCAATATCATTTTGATTGCTAATGGTGACAGACCAGACATGGTCACCTGATGGTAAGTAGTAACCGACGCTCTTAAGCTCAACAATACTAAGAATACTGTTAAACCGCTGCTCAACATTTTATTTCTCTTCTTCTTCTTCCCTATAAATGTTTTTACTCTATAACTTGTATAGTTTAATTTTGATCTTCATCTAAATATGTATTTCCGTTCGTTTCCATTTTATTCTGAACTGGGCAGATATACAAAGATTTTTTGCTTGCGATCAGCTCCTCAATAGATCTGGGTCGCTCATTCAAACTTTTATAATACTTACCACTTTTACTTCGCTCAGCGATCTGTTATTTAGTTTTTTGTGTATTACACTCAAGTTATGATTTTATTATAGGTACCTTATATTGAGATGTAGACAGAACTATTTGTTATAAATTACCATAATTGTTATTGAGCTTTTTCCTAAAAAGAAAAATTCTCAGTAGCAGCCCGGAGTTTGGAAATGTGCCCGGTAGACGTCAATAGGCTCGCCCCCTATTACGTGGGACTTAAACATAGCTGGCGAGTCGTGGGTGTGTAATACACCTCTGCCTACCCCTTCGGGGAATACAGGCGTGATGCTATGTTTTATCATAATTACCAGATACCTACTTGCCACTGCAGGTGAAAGAATGTATACTTCTTAATTATTCTTACAATCATTTGTCTTTTTTCGAGAATTATCCTGCACTAACGTTTAATATTTTATTCAGAATTATTTTACTCTCATAGCTCATGGTGAACCGCAAGCTTCAATTGAACCACTATAAATTATTGTGCAAGCTTCTGTTGTGTATGTTCTCTTGAATAATATAATGCGAAAATGCTTTATGTAACAAATCGTTATGCATTATTGTACTCAAGTGCATCGCTGTCACTGACAAGGTGACGGTGTGCTCAACACTCGAGTCGCGTCGCCTAATCGTCGCGTAACGGTGGCAAACTGTAAAGCTCGCCACGGACCGTGGCCCGTGTGCTAAATTTGCCGAAACAGCGCGATCTATAGCGGGAAAATCTTAAATCACTCCAAATTCGTGTCGATGCCCGCCCATAAACCAAAATGACTATTATATCCACCAAACTTTGTGGCATTACCTAAAACGTTCTCAACAGACCATGTTTAAATGTAAACGATGGTGTTTATTAAATCTTGCGATTAAATGTTTCTCTTTCTCATCTTTAAAAACAAACCTAACCTGAATACACTACGCGAAAGTATAAATAACAGTAGGCATGAGTAATATACCTACTTAATGTGTATCAACAGATTTCACATACCGTCTTTGGCATGAAGCTTCCAGAACGATTCAGAATGGTGTCATTTACTATTTTAAAATTATTCATCGTTTTTGAATTAACTAAGAGTTCCCATCTCAGACTGAAATATGTAATAGTGGCCTTATCCATCCCCCTGTTAATGCAATTTTCTTTTAATTGAAAAGCTTGTAAATTACGAAAATATTTTCGTATGTAGTTGCTACGAGTAAGTAGTAAAATTTTTGACCTATTGTACTACTTGCAAACTGGACCTCTAAAATATGTTGCGTTCTTCTTTATAAATCACAAGAGACCTGCCCTCGCTACGCACTGTAATGGTGACTTACTAATATCTCCAGGGTTTCTGAAGAATTACAAGTCTCTAGTACATTATTTTGACTTTAAACAAATTGTTCTGGGACTTGCCAACAAAATATTTAATTTCTCTACTTAAACTAAAAATATAATTAGGACAACCTATTTTAAAAAATTATGAAAATCGATCCAAAATCTGTTGTGTAGTTTAGAAGAAGCACGATAAAACAGACGCGGTTAGCAATTTTGTATTATCTTCTATCTATACTATTATAAAACTGTAACAGAGCTGTGTCTGTACATTTAAGATATTTCAGAAAAAATGACTTTAATAGATAGCCTATTAGGCGTGTCTAAACACAAAACATTTTTTTTTAGAATTTTTGTCTGTTTGTCCGTTTGTTTGTTTGCGCATCACGCAAAATCTACTAGACGGATTTTGATGCAACTTTTTATATTTGAAAGGCCTTGATTAGACTTAAAAACTAATATACATTTTATCCCGCTACTATATCGGGAACCTGAGATATAACTGAAAAACTATAAAATTATTTAATTTGATATTTTTTTAGAATTTATTTAAGAAAAACTAATGGACGGATTTTGATGCATTTTTTATTTATTTATAAGGCCAATCAAGGCTTAAAAACGAGTATACATTTTATCCCGCTACTATATCGGTAACCTGAGATACAACCTAAAAACTAGCTTTTGCTTGCGGCAGAGCCGCAAGCAAAGGCATTCTATAGACAAAATCATGCATACTAGGAAGGAAATGAATAAAATAAAAATAGTGAACTATTATAGTGAAATATTTTACCTGATTTGCAGTCGGGGTTTCGGTCGGGACGTGGTACGGCGACTGCTATGGCAGACGTTGTGGGCAACATCCTCGAGGCTCGGGACCGTGGCGAGTGTACGATACTCACATTACTAGATTACTCCCGGGCTTTCGATGCTATCAACATATCGCTTTTATTGTCCAAGCTGGCATTCTATGGGTTTGAAGCAAACGCTGTTAAATGGTTCGCTGATTATTTACAAAATAGAACACAATACGTAGAAATACAGACAAATGATGACTCCAAAGTATGTTCAACATTGAAGCCAGTGCCCAGAGGTATTCCTCAAGGTTCCCTGCTCGGTCCGCTATTATACATCCTCTACAGTGCAGATATAGGTAACTGTATCAGAGACTGCAAGTACCATATGTATGCAGACGATATACAAATATATTTGTCATTTAAAGCAAGTGAAACTTTTAAATCAGTACAAAAAATAAACGAGCAGCTTAAGGGAATCGTCACCTGGTCTGAGCAGAACTCCCTGGTCCTAAACCCTGACAAAACCAAGTTTATGGTGGCGGGTAGCAGGAATCAAATAGTTTCTATTATATCCGCTAATCCGAATATAAAACTAATGGGGAAGTCTGTGAACCGAGTTGAATCTACTAAGAGTCTTGGACTTTGTATTGACCCTGAGCTACGTTTCGAGGAACACATTAGTAACATAGTCAAAAATTGTTTTTATAGGTTAAAATTATTATATTATTTCAGGCAATATCTCAGCGTAGAAATAAGGAAAAGACTAGTTGATAGCCTTATACTATCAACATTTAATTACTGTGACATCGTGTATGGTCCGTGTCTATTATCGCGAACCGAAAAGCTTATTCAACGTGTACAAAATGCCTGCGCTAGGTTCTGTTTCCAAATTCCGCGTCGTAGCCATGTCACGCCATATCTTAATGAAGCCAATATGTTGAAAATGAAAAATAGACGAAAACTTCATTTTGCTACGCTACTGTTTGGTCTCATTACAAATAAAAAGCCAAAATATCTATTTGATAAATTACGTTGGCGTCGAGACTATGCTAGGTACTGTCCCCGGACGGTGACGAATTCGTTATCCATTCCTCAGTTTAAAACATCCGCATTCAGGGGAAGTTTCAAATATGCTGTCACCAAGTGTTGGAATAACATTCCACCACCCTGCCAATCTAAAACAAATAAACTTTCCTTTAAATTAAGTTTTAAATGCTACCTACTTATGAAACAAAAAGAGAATTACTTACCTTGAATGCATGGTGATTAGTCTGATGCTTCTCTATGTATGGTAGAATCTTTCTTATTATGTGTTGGCTATTTTATAATGCAGGGAGATAAAGATATTTTATTTTTATTTATTTTTTGTTTTAACGTTAAGTATTTCTTTCTTTATTTTACACATAGGTTTAGTTATGTTCCTACATGCCTCTAATTACTTTACTTTGTACGTCCGTGCGTCACCGGGGCTTCCATTGAAAACCAGCGCTGCAGTGTGATATTGTAACATTGCAGCATCATAGCTGAATGGGGGCCTTGTTGTCACTTGAATATTTTTTATTTTATTTTGTGTACCTGTTTAGTTAGACTGTAAATATGTAATATTAATTTTTGTACTAAAAGTGTTAACCCTAAGATATGTATTATTCTCAAGTGATAATAAAATATAGTTTTCTTTCTTTTCTTTCTTTCTTTCTTTCTATTTCCTAAAACGATTGTGCTTTAGACCACATGAATGAAGTAAAACTTAATAATTTTATATATTATTAATAATGTTAAATTTTAGATCTATATTTTTTAGCAATTGACATGCTCCGCTACTTTGCACCGTTCCTTATTCACAAATAATTTATACTTTAAAATGTTAAATTTATTAGTAAAATCAATGCGGTCAAAATGCGATCTCTGCGAAAAATCTGCGGAGTGATGCTGACTGACCGCATTCGTAACGACGACGTAAGAAAGCGAAGTAGGTATGACAGAGAGTATTGGTGTAAAGATGCGAAAGGGAATGCTTCGATGGTTCGGACATGTGGAAAGAATGCCGGACGAGCGACTGGTTAAGAAGATATACAATGCAAAAGTGGAAGGATGTAGGTACAGGGGGAGACCGAGACTCACCTACCTAGACTAAATCGGTCATGTATTGAAGGAAGGTGGAGTCAGGAGTCTCCGAAACCGGCGAGCGTGTATGAAGAGACTTATGAATGTTGAGGAAGCGAGAGATGTATGCAAGAATAGAGCCTCTTGGCACTCTGTTCTCTCTGCCTACCCCGCAAGGGAAATGGCGGGATGATAAGTAAGTAAGTATTAATAATGTTAATATCTATTAATAATAAGAAAGAAAGAAAGAAAATGTGTGCTCGCACATCTCTCTTTTGCCTCTACAATAATATACGAAACGTAACTCTCTCTCTTTCTATCTTCACTAACTTATATCTCCCTCTCAACTTCTGTTCGCCTCGCCTGATCACACTTTTCGTAACGCTCACGTCACACATTCACCAGCTTACTCCCCAAGTCAAATGTGCGTAAAGAAGTATTTACTTCAAAAAGTCACATCAATATTTTTTTAGTGATGTGCGAACAACAAACAGGCAAAGAAAAAGTTTTGTATTCAGCCACGCTTAAAAGCCTAATACAATTTTTTTTTTCATATATTTTAACGTCTTAGTTACAGCCTTATAACAGTTAGGAAGATGGTGGCATCGATAGCGAGCTAGCTAAAAATTGGTATATTGTTTTATCCCGCTACTATATCGGGAACCTGAGATATAACCTAAAAACTAGTAAGTAATATTGAAATTCCGAATATTGTAAAATCTTATTAGGAAAAACTATTATTTAGTAATATTAAAATTCCTAAGATTGTAGGAATTTATTAGAAAAAAGTTATTTATAATGAAATGTTTGAAAAATCACGCCATCAAATAGTATGAATTTTAATTGCAAAATTAAACTTACTACATTGGATGAATGCATGTAAATGCATTGCCGATAGATGGCGTTGGTCGTTAAGACAAATGTGACGAGGGTATTTCTAGAAATGGTACGATAGCTCAATGGATTAGAGCACTTCCCCGGAAAGGAAGGGACGCAGGTTCGATTCCCGCTCGTACTAAAATACTCTTTTTCCTTATTCACAAATTATAATTTGTACTTTAAGAGTAGCTGAGTATTCAAGCGCTAAAATATAGATCAAAATGTTTGAAAAAGTTATTTTAAAAAATTAGGCAACATTGTCTGATAGTATACCTAGAACACAGTCGAAGAATATGGTTTTTAGATTGTGCCGTTTCGTTTCGTCGTCGTCGTTTATAAGCGGAGGTATAATTTCGGCTTATGGTTTAATATTACTGTAATGTTCCAGTAGTTTTATATTTTTGTATTATTTCTTGTAAGGTTAACATTACTGCTATTATTTTATTATTATATTTCGTAAATAGTTCGGTGTCTTCAAAGACTATGCGTTCGCACACTTGGTATAAATTATGCAAAAAATGAACGTAGACTAAATGAGGCAATCTGCTACTGCGGTCACAGCAGATGCGGTAAAACTTACTGAAATAGTTACTTATAGGTTTGATTTCGTATAATGCATTTAATGTTATTATTTAAATTCTTTTAAAAATAAAAAGGTTATGCTATTCACACATTTACTATAAAACTAGCCTTTGCCCGCGGCCTCACCGCAAATTTATACCAGTTTTTAAGTCTAATCAAGAAATATCAAATAATAAAGTTGCATCAAAATCCGTTCAGTAGTTTTTGGGTAATGCGCAAACAAACAAACAGGCAAACATCTAAAAAAATTTTTAGATATTTTTATATATATTTTTAGCATTTGACATGCTTAGCACTATACATTAAACACAAAGTGAAAAATGTGAAATCGAAAATAACAGTCAGGAGCAGGATTTGAACCTGCATCTCCTGGATACCGTCCAGATGCTTTACCAATTCAGCACATTTCGCAAATAATTTGTTCTTTAAAATAGTAAACTTTTTTTTATGTCTGCATTCCATCTTCTCAATTCTTGATTAATGGCCATATTAGACTACATAATAGGAGTCTTATGATGCCTATGATGTGCCATCAAACGGTCATGATAAATTGATTAAATAGTGATGATCTGTCTTTGTGCCAAATCTAGAACTTGTTACACCATAAACGCGAATAGTCATGAAGTATAAAAACATATTGAATTTTGATAACATATTTCTTCTTAATATCTTGGGTGACGACTGCGACATCTGTCGTATGTACGAGTATTTGGATACATTATTCCGACCAGGTAAGCGGGCTTATTATTACATTAAGATTCACACTAAATAATGACACAGCCCTATAAATGTTTTGGTATTTTTAAGTATATTTTAAACACTTGTCCTGCTCGACTATTTACATAGTCACGAGCAGGATTTGAACTTGCATCTCCTGGAAAACCGTTGCAGAAGTTTTGTAAATTCAGTCATTGGAACATCTATCCGGGACTATGAATTTCGATAAAACAATCCTTCTTAATATCTTGGGTGACGCCTGCGCTACTATAATACAGCTAAACTACCAAAACAGTATTATTCTTGTTGTTATGGACTTATTACAATATTTTTTTATATCCTGACATCCTGCTGAAATCCTGAATCGAAAATGATAGTCACCATTTTCAATTTCACAATTTCGTACTTTGTGTTCATTTGCTCGTGTTAATGTTGTTATTGTCGCTACATTTATTTTATATCGAGGTGATCAGACCCACCAGTACCAAAAGTATAAATGGATTACATTAAACACAAAGTGAAAAATGTGATATCGAAAATAACAGTCACGAGCAGGATTTGAACCTACATCTCCTGGATACCGTCCAGATGCTTTGCCAATTCAGCCATCGTGACCCTTGCTCCTGACTGCTATTAGCTATTAGCAGTCAGGAGCAAATCCTCAAAGGTTCAAATCCTGCTCGTGACTGTTATTTTCGATTTCACATTTTTCACTTTGTGTTTAATGTATGTTGCTAAGCATGTCAAATGCTAAAAATATATATACAAATATCTAAATATATAAATGGATTATCTTTAATTAAGTCAGTAATTTAAGTTTCAACAATAAGGTTTGACCTGATTAAGTGGTAACTGTCGCTTGTGAACTTATCAATACTAAAGCTTGATTGCACAAGCACACAGTTCACAAATTTATTTCACGGATATGAAATAAAAGAATGTACGGCTGTCTCCCGTCACAACCAAAACACACCGGAGTGCTTCATGGTCACACGGGAGACGGTAGTATACCTGCTTGCCCCGATAACAAGAAAGTACTCTCACTTGGAGCCCAGCCCTACTACCAAACAGATAGAGTTTTTTTTTTAATTATAAACATGAGATATGGCTTAGGAGAAAATCCATTTTTAAATAAAGTAGGTATCTACTTATTTACTTAGTTGGTCTCTGACAGACGGGAGTTATGATTTAAAGGAAATTATTGCCACTAAGTTACAGTATTTTGTTAGCTATTATATTGTCAGGTAACCCATTCTGGTTAGTTATTCTTGATAGTTGCAACAATGTCGCTTTGCTTAGGGCTTATTATATAGTTAGAGCGATGCTTGGCAGCGGGTTTATTTAGTGGGTGCAGGCCCCACACTACCCTGGTCGTTACCCCGAACGACAGGGTGTGCGGTTAGGAACATTTCTTCCTGCCTAAACAAAAATATTTTTTTTTGGGGCTTATTATATAGAAAGAAATACTCGACGCTTGGAAATTTTACAGTAGTTATACGTTTTTGATGGTGTTAACACTTACTATAGTGTGCTATGACTAGTGTAATGTCTCTGATTTAATTGAATAACTGACTTCTCTTTTCATTAGTTATTATTGAAATAAAATAATTTTGTTTAGTTGTATTAATTTTAATAGATTTATGTCTAAAAAAGTTTTGAAAAGTATATTAATAAGGCTGTAGTCTTATTTTATTAGTAGTCATTGATCTATAAAGGTAATTTCATTGCAAAGTCGTCGACCTATTTTTAATTTTAGCTATAAATTGCTGTAATGGGAATAGGAAGTAATGACACTCCAAGCGAATGTAAGTATGCTTTTATAATGACTATCGAGTAATTAAAGGCTACAAAATATTAGATCTCATAAGTTTTTGCTTATTTATTTATAACGCTATAGCTAGCTTTATTTACAACTAAATATATAACGCTAAAAATCTACCCTTTTACGGATGAAACTCAAATGCTCAAGTTGAATTAATATATTAAATTTCAATAAGAGTTACAGTAGCTAGAAATACAGTTTAGAAAAGCAGCAGTGGGCGTACTTTTCCATAGTAGGCGTGGTGACAAACAAAGAATAGTTACATTCTGCCATGATATGGCCCTCGTATGAGCCGACCAAGAAAGTAAAAACAGACAATAACTCTGCGGGAGAGATAGAGTAGAGTAGGATGATTGCCCACTCGATACTGAAAAATCGTTGGCTATAAGCTAGATGTGGCGTGTGAGAATCGGACTTTAAGATTTAGTTGTTATAGGCTCAACTGACTGGGACTACAACTGAAAAATGGAGGACTAATAGCTACTCTTTTTTGTTAGTACGTTGTAAGAGAAGAATTGACCAAAATATTGGGGATTTAGCAAATTTATAAATGCGAAAACCCTCTCAGATATATGTATAAGTTTCTGTAAATAGAAAAATTGCACTAGAACATTAACATCTCAACCTAATTTTAGTCACGGTGGTCAATATTATTAGATAGTAGAATTGTACGCAGCAGATATTGTAGTGCACAAGTGTGTGTTTAAAAAACAAGTACGCTCTCTATTCCCTCACTCTCATACTCCGATGGAATGGCATTTCGACACGATCGGAGAGAGATGAGCTCGCTGGGCCAGCGGCTTTATGTGTTTTCAGAGGCACGCTGGTGAAACACCGCCGTCTTCCGAACTCCAAGCTGCTATTGGAAATTTCTTGACGAAGAAACCCAATATTTTTTTGTTTGTCCAACCCGGGAATTTCATTGATCATTCATTCTCATAATTGACAGCATTACCACTAAACCACAGAGGCAGTTAATCTTACTTGTGTACCTTATATATTACACATTATTTCACATTTTTATATTGTACATTATTTCACTCAGGAAAATTCTCTTGACGATTTGGTATCGAGCTTAGATCTAGTACCATTTAGAGTTCCGTTGTTCTGTCATCTTGTTGCAAGCTGTGTAGGTGCGCAGGTTCGAGCGCCGGCAATGGCAAATTGCAACGTGCAGCTAAGGGCACTTTATTGAAAATTCGATCTATCTTCTATAGTATTAGATGTTGGAAAGCACTTGTATTAGAGATCCATTGTGTATCTTGCGTGCGCGCAGAAGGTTTTATAATCGCGTGGCACTTCCATCGGTGGGAATCCGTTATCCGGCGTCAGGTTACGGCCATGTCTATATAAGACCGCGGCGTCTTCTTCACCATTTCATTTCGTTTGAGGCGCTTGTTGACTGCGTGCTCTGTCTACGCGTACCTCGCTCTGGCGCAAGTTCGCACACTTGCGTCCTCTAGTTTTTCCTATTCATTAGGCGGTGCGTCCGATTGGCCTGAGTGCTCGCACCAATTCCCGGACACAGTTCAGTTTTGTGAACACTTGAACATTATCTCGTGATAAACTTGAAGAAAGTGAAGCGGGCGCCAGAACTCAGGTAATACTTTGTTACTTTTCATGCACCTGGCTACGTTTTTTTAGTAAACAAAAATATTTTTTTAATTAAATTTAATTATACGTAATTATTTTGTTAAACACGGATTTATCAAGAAAATATCTACACTTAAACATAATCATCTTAAAGAAGTATTTTATGAAAAAGAGTGTTTGATTTTATACGTTACACAAGGTAATTAGTAGTACCTATGAAGCCTTAGCAGCTCACACAATATAGAACATTATTCGATTTTCAAAATTTATTTTAGTATATTAACGACAATCTTTTTAGTATTATGTTACCTCTTTTACAAAATTGGTCAGGTTTTACTAATTGAAATTGACATAATCCTTTTATGATTAAAAATAAACATCGCCAAATTATGACCACTCGCAATATTTGGCAAGGAAAAACTGTTATACTGTACATAATATTTTTATTTTAAAAATATCCGGAGTGTCTATTTTACTCTTTAAAATTTACTAAATACACAAGGATCAAGGATATAAATATATCCGGAATCAAATCCATAAACCATAATAATTACGTCTATTACGGCCATTAATCTCCTGGCCTTGTCTTAATCTATAAGGTCAGCGGTCATCCTGTAACTGATGAAAGACAAGTCAATCATCTAGATAAGTTTTATGATCGGGCTACTGCCACGTTAACGACTTTCCTTGGAAATACAATATTGTTCACCAGACTGCACTAGGAGCGATTGGCTCAGGATTGTGTAGAGACTTTAATCTTAAGATTTTAAACACTCTATACAAGTTTTGCGTTGGGAGTATAGTGATTTTTAGAAGCACAGTGCCTATAAATAGAATATTGTTATTCTTAAGCGCATAGGGTCTAGAGAGACAACAGAGTAGTATGCCTCAACCACTAAACAACCTGCCATGCGCCATCACCCACCCTTACTCGGTGGATCACCAGTACCAAGTAGCAGGCATATAAACCTATGCAAAATATTAGAAAAAATATAAGCGTTCGTAATAGCTACCACTTTTCATCTATTCCTCAATCCGCAAATTTTAACGCGTAAGTGAAATGACTCTAGGGTCATAAATTTTAGATTTGTCGTTCTACGTTCACTAATTGTAAAGTATTTTGGAAGGACAGCCAAAGTAAAATGTATATTAAAGTGCCACTACTTTGCTTACGTTACTCCCTGCACGAGGTATGGATCAAGTTCGCGTAGTTTAGGTGCCTTTATTTACATATAAGTTTGTCAGCATAAGGTGAAGGACTTTTATAAACGCTGCATATGTTTAGAAGAAAATTGCAACTGGCTGTTGAACTGTATCTGATTGTTTAGACATACCATAAGCTATAATTAGATTACTAGCTTTTATTACGCGGCTAAGCATTTTTCTTCTTTTCGTGTTCATATTTCTGTTAAAGGAGCAGTTACCGTCGTTTAAACATTCAATAGTAAATATCTTAATCATATTATTGTATTTATATACTAGCTTTTACTCTTTTTTCTTTTTATTCATTATGAATCATTCCATATATTCCTGAAAACCGCATGAATATCCGTTCAGTAGCTTTTTAGTTTATTACGTTCAGACAGCCAGACACGGCGGGGGATTATATTTAATTATATGTATTTATGGGATTTTGTTTTATTTTATAAACATAACTTCATTGAATTAGATAAACGTATATAATCGACTTGCATACGATAACATTATTACTGTCATTAAGTGAGAATTTCGATTGAAAGACGAGTGTCTCCACAACTATTACGCGTTATTACGGCTTGCGTGAGATACCTTAGCTTTGCCTCGCTTTTTAAACTTTTTGTTGAGATTGAGGTGAACAACAAGTATTCATTTACAATAAACTTGGAAATTGTGAAGTCTGTCCTTAAAGTTATTATTGATTTTAGTGGTATACGGCCGAGGATTGATAGTTATCCAAAATTAAATAACATTTAGGGTTTTGGTCGACGTTTAGTTTGGTAGACAAGTAATGCCTAAAGCTTACTGATATGCTTAAAATTGAGATTGCCTAATTTGAACTGAAAATGTACACTTCCTATATAATATAACGGGGAAATTTACGTATTTCTGTTATTTATAGCAAATGTCTCTTTTTTTATACTACGTGGGTGACAAACAAACATACAGCCCATCTGGTGGTAAGCGGTTACCGTAGCCTAGACGCTAGTAATATCAGAGGTATTACTCGCGCTACGCCATTTCCAAAGAAAGGGATAGGTAGATAAGAGAGAATAAATTAAAAGAAATATGGTACAATTCTATTTCAGTAGCATTAATTTTGAAATTTCATCGTTGTTATAAACTTATTTCAGTCTATGGACAGTAAAATCGAAATAAACGGAAATATTAAAAAATCTAAATTACAAAAATAATAATATTAAACGATGTGATTTTTTTGAACTACAAGAGCATGGGGCCTTTGAACTTAGGCGGCGCCAAAGCCTCTGCAATGCTAGGGACATCATTCGCGCATTATTAACCCTATGGGAGAGGGATATACTTGATAATATTACTATGGATGTACGGTTTTCTACTAATGCCTGAGGTATAATATAATCAAAGTAGACCAAACCACTAATTGTCATGCACATAAATGCACCGCGTTGGAATCAAATCTGCAACCTCACTCACGAGTGTCCTCTCCTGTGTCAGCCGAACACTGTGTCAACTATAACGTCATCACAGAGTCATATATATTTTTCATAATATTAAAATATCAATAAAATATATTGAATACAACTATTACAAATAGATAATATTGTTGCGATGTAAAAGGCGTAGTCAGAGGCTGAATATATGATGTGTGTCTAATATCGTAAACATTTATTTTATTTTCGAAACTGGAATGTCATCAATCAAGTAACGTTATATTTTCACGGTAAATCTAATAACCGTGAATGAAGACAAATCCGAAATGCCAATAATTTCTGTAATACGTGGTTAGTATAGATATTATTATCCTCTTGATGTAGTGTGAATCATAGATTAATATAATAAATTATCTTAAATAAAAAAGCAGGATAAATGTATATAGTGGAGCAATAAAAATACCAAGGACGGTTTTTTGATTCCGGAAATACGTAGTTTAGATTACGTAGGTTATTGGAAATGTGTGGGGTATTTACATATATTATGTACGATTACTAAAAAGCTAAAAAAAAAAAAAAAACTAGACCTGAGAGGCACACTGATAGTGTAGATGCAACAGATTTCTGCTTACTCTTTTGGGGTATAGCCGTGAGAATATTTGGTAAAAATTATCCTCAACTGGATTTCGATGAAACTGTCGCGGCGCCAATGGCCATTGCCACACACACACGTGGTTCAAATATCCACTTTTAGAAGAATGTGTAAATAACAAACTAAATGCATTATATGTGCTGGTTCTAAAACTCGTTCAGAAACAAGTTACACAAGTACACGTCAGCTACAGGATGCTTGTTATTAAATTTTTAATAACACCATCTACGTACATGAACTAGCGATAATGGGAAACCTATCATTTAAGTTAAAAGCTACATTAACATTTAAAACGCAGTAGTAAAAAGTCGCAGTTCGTAGAAACTGCTATATTTTCTTGACCCGTGACATCAACTTGCTTTAGATATGCAAAATCATCGCACATAATGAATCACAGGCTTTACAACTCTTAATAAGGCTACCGGGAGCGCTTTGAACTTCATACTTTGTCATTATATAAATGCCTAGGATATATATAGTACCATTGCAGTAGGGTCACACAGTTTCTGTGGGTCTGCCAATACAGGCGGAGAGACGTCACACGGCGGAATTATTTAGTGCGAGAGGGCTCCACAGGGTAGCCTGTTAGTGGCCTTGAATGACAGGGTGTGCAGTTTGGTACATCTTTAACAAACAAAATGAATGATAACAAACAAAATGATATGATGTGATGTATGTGTATGATATGTGTTAACGTAAACATAAAAAATATCTACATAGCTTTGCAAAAACGGTTAGGTACACGAATATAAATGTCAAGTGGTATTCAATTAATAAAAATAGGGAACTAAACTCATTTATTTAATGTATTTATATTGAAGTAAGGACAGGTTTAAACAAATAATATTATGTACGCGTTACAAACGCTTTAGAGATCAATGACCGGAGCGCCATGTGACGTAAATATATGAATAAGGTTGCAAAAAATAAGAGTATGATAATCATATGCGTGGGCAACAAGACCAGTTGAATGATTTTTTGTGATCAAGTGCAAGTAACCTTGACCGGGTGGCTGCGCGGGCTTAAAACGTGGATCGGCCCACTTAAAACCATACATTAAGCTCATTAGACACTAATTTTATCATATTAAGCTGCTAGTCTATTTATAAGTACACAGATAAGCCGTTTACTGGTTAAGAATTAGTTGATTGCATCCGCAGTTCAACTTGTACGAGATAAGTGGGTAATATAAATTCTAATTAACTTTATATTTTACTAGATTTTGCCCGCGACGTCATCCGTGTGGACTTCAAAATATAAATGCGTTGCTCTTCAGTATACTAATGATCTCTATGCTATCCCAAAGGATCTACTGTTTTTTCTGAGATACAAAGTAGCATATCCTTTTCTGTGTTGCAGAATATTGCAAAATTTCATGACGTTCGGTTGAATAGTTATGGCGTGAAAGCGTAACAAATAAACAAACAAATTACTCACTTTTGCATTTATAATATTAGTAAGGATTATGAGTCAATTTAGGAACTCATTATTAATTAGGAAAACGGAATATTTCTTGTATTAGAAATTACGACTCCTAAACAAGCTACGATATTGTATCTACACTCTTGAGATATATGCTATATATATATATAGATAGTAATTTGTATATTGTACGCCGTATATGTCCTATATATATAGTAGTCATTTATGCTTTGTATATTCGTGATTTCATTGGCAAAATGCTACTTCATATCGAGCTTTCTAAATTTTATCACAATCATCTAATTTCTGAGCTCTTAAGGGTCGTACAGTGATGTTACATGGATTCACTAATAAAATATTTAAAAAGATTAAAGAATACGATTACAATAGAACCTACGTAAATTATGAATTTGTTATTAATGTGAAATGATAATACGACGATTGATGTCAACTCAATTAATTAGTATTTTTTCACTACGCATGTAGAACACAAATACACATGTCATGACAGCTCTTGCATTTTTGGGTTAATTGAAGCGTATTGTTAGGTTAAGTTAGCCTTGCTATTTTTCTCACGTTGTTAATTTCTATTCCAACAATTGTAATGTGTTGTAAAAGTAGAAAAAATAAATATACGAGTAATATTTTATAATAACGATAGTTTAATCATGATTTTAATGAATGAAAAGAGAAGAGAATAATTATACGCATCATATAGCGTGTAGGTTTCGGAGATGAACGTTAATAAATAAAGTAGATACTACCCCTACTTTAATGGCAAAATTTTTTTTCAATATACCTGCCTACTGACAAAATTAATGATAACATTATGTAATATAAATTCCAAAATAAATATTTTTCTTACGTAAAGTACCTTACTTAGTAACAGCATTATACACTAGGGATGTTATAGATATGAAATTTTGAATATGGATTCGGATACGGATATAGGAATAATATTATACCGGTTTTGGATACGATTACGGATATGAAATTGTTTCGTATTATCCACTATTTTCGGATAGTTTTGGTTATAAATAAGCAATAGAAATAATAAACAATGCACGCGTCCCCTGCATACGCTTGTGTGTTGGCTCAGCCGGGCAAAAATAAGTCCCTGTCAAATAATATGTATCATATGTATAATACGTATCATTTAAACTCCGCCCCTATCCGAAATTACTCGTTATGGATACTTTTTTATTTCGGATATTCGGTATTTACGGTTACGGAGCTCCATAACATCCCTGTTATACACTCGTGTGCTCGTAATGCGCGTTTAAATATAATAGATATATTTATTTGGTTTTAAAAAAGGCGTAAATAGTCCTGACAGTTACATAATTTAAGCTTTTCACTTTTAAGAATAAAATATTTGTGAAACCGAATGTCTTATTTCTAAGACGTAAGAAGCGAACGCGAGACTAGACTAAAACGAAACCATAAAAATCAAAATGTCTTGCTATCATTTTATATTTTTAATTGTCTATTTTATATAGAATACGATATTAGCATAGATTCCATAAATATGATTGCGTTGGCATGCACTATGCAAGCGAGCATAAGCCACCACTACTTTCCCCCGACCTAGTGCCCTCTCTGCGTCGGCACAAACGACCTACAATCGTACAATTCTGATGTTTCACATTTAATTTGACATTAGCCGTGGCTCATTACACCTCATTTTAACAGTTATATTTAATAACAGCTGTATTTTATCATGCTGAGAGTTAACGCAGCCAAAATAGATAAATCTAAGTTTATAAGTATTACACAAATTGCGGAGACTATATTTGCCAATATCTAACTTAATCTTTTATTCACTTACAGCAAGTAACACTCCCTAGAGTATTTGTAATATACTACTTAGTAAAAATTGCAGTATTTCGATCTGAAGTTAATCAAACCAAGGTGCACGACGGTGGTGTTCATAGCACGTGAGATTTCGTGTCTGAGCACCACAAACGTATATCACAGCGAATGTGCTAACACCCGTGTAATTCAATCGCGTCTATTACGATCGCATATGAATAAAAAAATTATTTCTTTTGCTAAATAACCTAAGTAATCTCTGGTCATGATTGCCACCGAGAGGTCAATGTAACATAGCCCGCTGCAATCTTTTATTTATTAGCCAATGTTCTGTACTATTTCAATTGATCATTTAGTACGTTATGGGAAAATAACGTGATTTCTCTTTTAAATGTGAGTTTCATTATGAAATAGCGTATGCCCGTAGCTTCGCCACAGTTAAAAATTGAGGTTTTATCTCGGATTCCCGGTATATTAGCGGGATAAAACATATGCCAGTTTTTAAGTCTAATCAAGAGTATCATTTTCGTCAGCACCGTTCAGTAGTTATGTGTTCAGAGATACCTAAATAGCTTAATACTTTTATTTCAAATATCTTAAGTTTACAGAGATAGCTTTATAATAATGTAGATATTTTTGACGTGATAACGTCTTATAAAACGATGAACGCCGGCTGCACGCACGAAAAACTCTCACGTTACGAAAAATTTATGGCGACCGATGCATTGTTTGTGAAACTCTCAGAAAACATATATGACGTTATCACGTAAAATTATAATCCGTAAACCGAGTTTACAAACAACCATATAGCTTTTTTTATAGCGTATGGTGGCAGGCAAGCCATCACCCCCTGATGGTAAATGGTAAATATCGCTCATGGACTCAACTATACTGAGAGTATTGCCAAGCCTCTGCACACCATTTCATTTCACATGTATTTTTGCAAAATACTAAATATTCGTATTATAAAAACAATTTAAGGGTTTTTCTGTTAAAAGAGTACAGGTTTTCGAATGGGAATAATTAATAATTTAAAATCATAACACACAGAGATGACACAGAGAAAATAAATGTCCAATTTTTATTTTAAGCAATCTTCATTTCTTTTATATTTATATCACGTTAGTCGCAAATATAACTGATTATATATTCATTTAATACTTTCTGATATATTATCGTTAAACACATTATAAAATAAAACTACGTTTACACGGAATCCATCGCATTTACTTGATTATCTATTATCCCGATGATTTGAAAACTTTACATCATTATCCCACAGGCAGAGACCACTGATCCACCCGTGACCTTGTAGGCGCGAAACATTCCGTAAACGTAGTTTTATTAAATAATTTATCTAATTATTATAATCTTAATTCGAATAAATTCGGTAAATAACTGGTGTAAGCTATGAGATTACTATAACTCTACGTTATAATAAACAGTAATAAAAGAGCGAAGTTAGTGCCCGATTAATTTATAAATACTGTAAAGTTTACGAAGTTTAAAATATTACAATTGAAGAGTCTGTGTGCAGTAAACTTATGTGCGAGTGAACTGTCATCAAGTCAGCGTCAACGCAGGAACATTATCGTATGTATCTTATTCTATACGCCGCTGCGACTCGCCATAGAACAGTTAGACGAAATTTTTTACATTCCACGGTATTCGTTTGTCGAATGACACCAGTGTTTAGCGAGCGTGGGCGTGTAATTTAAAGAGAATACAAAGCCCTCGTGTAATACTAATTTTGTGCTCTAGGTCAGACTGTGAAATCAAATAGTATATGTAAAATGACGTACTAAGACATTTTATAGTATAACTACTATGTTATAAGTGATTATGAAAGTAAAATCAAGGAGACGACAATATACCATAGAAAGAGAATGATATCTCAAAACAGATATATGTTGTTCAGGTCAATATGACATTATGAGACCTGATTTTCTTACCATAATGTAGGTGGACCTCGTGCCCAAAGAGGAACTTAAATAGGTGACAAAGAAAGATAATTATTATTTACATATTAATGAAATGAATTTACCTACTCGGAGCTCTCTGATTGTACAAATAGTGAACTCATTTTATAAGTGGCTCGACGTTCTCTATTTAATATTTATTGAAACTTAAATTGATTATAATTTATACTTACTGTGCTCATGTATAAGCTATTTGCATTCGTAAAATTTTTAATGTTATTTATTCTTACAGGTAATTACTGTTTACATTAACATTAACTTCACCTAGATTAGGAAAACGTAAAAAATACATAGGCATACATGTATAAACTACATTAGATTATTATATGCGAATTATTTCAGTACTGCATGTAAAACTTGTTAAAACAACTTTAATTTATTAACTATTGATCTCAACATGAAGCAATTAATAGAGGCTTTCGAGAAATTTTTGTTTGCTTGAGATTTGCGTGAGGATGTCCGTTTGAAAGTCAAGGCGAAAACTTTCACTTGCAAATTTCTTGCAGTCTGTACAAGAAACCTGAGTTTATATGTAACAAGGTACAATGAACGCTACAGTATCCTGGGCAGTGCGCGTGCGTTGCCAAGCCGTGACCCACTAAATGATGAATAAGCGAGAAAGTACACACGACGTGAACATGCGTTTATGCCCAGTTGCCACTGGACTAATAAATTTTATTAACCTATTCGATTTCGTGACCTCCATTCTGTGTGACTCCACAAGGTAAGAAATTAATCATTTTTAAATTGTAAATGTTCGACGGATGGCGATATTGTGGTACATGAGAAATTTTAACTGAAACATGGTTTTATTAACTTAATTAATTTTTCACTTAAAACTTAATTCTTTCGGGTACATTGGTTTAATTTTATTAATAGTAGTAATAGAAGTGAAATAATATATAGGCAAAAAATTAAAAGGGCATGGATTGCAGATGATATAGTTTATGAGGTGAAACCAATATATCAGGATCGTAGAAAGTAGAAATTTATAGGCGTTTTAATCAAATTGTGAAAAATAAGAACATCAATTACGGTTACGGATTAGAAAACTCACTCAACCTTTAAAAAAAAACATTTCAACTGCATTTTCGTTTGTTGATTTAATTTCCTTCCCACGTTTTATCAGATTGATCACCGAATTAGTACACTTAGTTTTATTGGAAATCTGCAATGATTAGTAACTGGAGAAATATGTATGCGATGAATTTGAGATCTATTATTTTTGATAAGTTGTGTCCATTTACTATACGTTGTTGAAGTCCCCGTGGC
The DNA here is from genome assembly GCA_948253155.1 of Leucoma salicis. Lineage (NCBI taxonomy): Eukaryota > Metazoa > Arthropoda > Insecta > Lepidoptera > Erebidae > Leucoma > Leucoma salicis. Next base: position 18,484,358 of record OX411805.1, read on the forward strand.
AACAGCAGTACCAGCGAATCTTATCAAACGCGGAAAATGTATATGTAGGAATTTCATTCTGCGATTTTCTCCGGTGTTGGTAAGTGGAGTAGTGTGACGGTCACACGGTAGCAGCGGTCAGTAGTAACTAGCGGTGCGTGTCATCTTGAGGAACACGCCATCGGCACCGCCCTCACCTTCGCGTACACCGCACCGACCTGATTCGGCAGCACCGATACTCGACGCCCATGCACTCAACCTTGACTATTGAACAATCAATGACTTTATCTGTAATTAATTTTATGTCAATCCAATACTTGACTAGGCGGTGCAACACTCAAGGACTTACCTACGTACCATAAGAATAACTTAGTTTCTGTAGAATACTACAATTACGGCGAGATTCTTCTTTCATTTCATATTTGTGAAATGAAATAGTGAGCAGCGGCTATAGCGGTACTCTCGATATAGTTGAGTCCATGAGCGACGCACCTTATGGGAAATGGTAACCCATTTGCTACCAGGTAGGCTGCCTGCCATTATAAGCGATAGAAAAAAAAAAACGATCGGCAAATCACTCGGCTGATATCAGATTGGTACCTGATAACTTCCGTGCTTCGGAAGGCACATTAAGGCTGTCAAATAGTCACTAAGGGTTGTCAGTATCCTGAATAAAAATCTGCCACTGATCTTAATCTTATGCTGCTAGTCGCCCCATTATTTGAGTCGCGGAGGTCAGACAGGTAGTCACTCAGCGTAAATATTGGTGATTAGCCTAAACCAAAGAGAAACAGACCCTAACACAATTTGAGATAGTTCTAAGAAGGAATAATTATTATTAGTCATATTAATAGATACTATCATGTGTTCAGTAATATTTCAATAAACACCGAGCTATGACTAGAAAGAATAGGCATGCATGTCCGGTTATTAACAATTATGTAGTCTAATATCATTATATCGTAATTATTCAATGAATTGTTACTATTGCACATGTCATATTACATGATGTTAATTTAACTACAGATTACGCGCCATAGCATTGTAATTAAATAGCGATATAATGTTATTTAATTTGTCATTCAAATGTTGTTTAATAGCTGGTCAAGCGTTTCCAATAACTTTGTTTGGCGGTTGATGACACCTGATATGTTTTTTTTAAAGATGATTAAGCACCTACACTTTATATTTTTGAAGACGCAATATGCTCGTGGAGATACCTATAGAAGATAGATAGCACAAAGGTCGAGTTCAAGCCTACGGCACGCTCCTCTAACTTATCGAACTTATGTGCGTGTTAAGTTGTTAAATTATAGCTCGCTAGCTGTGAAAGCCACGCCTTGGAATACACATTAAGCCCTTAGTCTTGGCTGCCATGAACATTTATGACAGTTGGTCATTCGGCATGGGGATTCAGTAACATCACAGACATAGTGGGTTAGATATCGACCTCCTCAGATGTCTAACGAATATTATGGATTCAAGTGGAAATACAAGATAATTATTTCTGTGAGCTACAAATAGTAGAATAACCATTCATCATCATCTATGCGTGTGCTTAACCTTCATAAAGTGCTTCACAATACAGCTTCCTTAGTGCTGTGTTGTCTTTAAATATATTATGAAGATAATTGATTGAATGAGGTGATACTTGGCGGAAGTCCATTGTTAAGTATTCGCCCACGGATTGTCAATCCCGGTTATCTTTGGACACATACAAAATAACCTAAGATTGCCAATCCGCACTCTCACAGATAGAGGAGAATAGCAGAGTAGCATACAAAAATCTCACCAACGCGACTAAAACATACAATACAGTAGGATTCTCAGAACCAATATTCCGTCGTAATATTCCGCAACAATCCGAACACAAATTGGACACGTGCTTCGCTTCTAAACGAGGCATCCTCAGGACCGTAGGCAACAAATGAGCAAGCGGACCGGCGTGTGAGTGGTGGGTTTTCCTCCTAAAATATCCATTCTATAATAATATTATGAAGAATTAACTCTAAAACATCGTTATCACTTTGAGTCGTTGCATTCAGACGGTAAAACTAAAAAACTAGACTGCAAAGACGGTGGTATCAAGTTCGATGTATAGTCCAAGTTCCAATGGTACATGTCTCTAGCTTTTCAAAATTATTTTTATCATTGCTTGGTAATGGAAAAAACCGCCACGAAACCTGCACACTTGAAAGATGTTATCAATGACTTGCAAAATCATCCAACCTGACTGGGCCAGCTGGGCCCGTAAGATGCGTCTAGGCTATAGGCCCTCACTCAGGCTTACTGAGTGACTTCTTCCGCGTGGAATTTCGTTATTTTCTTTTTTAGTGCAGAATCCTAATTATTTTTCCAAAATAAAAGTAGCTTTAATTACTCCTCATAGTAAAAGTTGTCTGCTAATGTAAGTCCCGTCCAAATCGGTTTAGCCGTTCCGGAGTTGTCGTATTCATTCACATTTTCATGGGTTTTATTTTTTTAACGGAATTCTAATTAGTTTTCCAAAATAAAAGTAGCCTGTTTTTTTGTTAAGCAGGAAAAAATGTTCCTAACCGCACACCTCGTCGTTCGGGGCAACGAACAGGGTAGTGTGGGGCCCACTAAAGAAACCCGCCGTGTGCCGTCTCTCCGCCTTTATTGGCGAGCCACTGGAACTATGTTACATTCCTTCGGTGGTCCGCCGGCGGCTTACCTTTCGAATACCCTCTACTGAGCGACGCATCCGCACACGAAGCGTAGCATTTTCGCGGGAGGCCTTGCGGGTGGCGGACGTTCCCCAGTCCATCCACCCGCAGCCTCAGCTAGGACGGCATGAGGCGCAAGTACTCGTGCCTGCGCCGCCCCAGTCGCTTGCGGCAGTTTGGGTTAGCAGAAGAATCCTCCTCCCTGGTCCTCCCCGCTGCTTCCTTCCGCGAGATAACCTCCTCGCAGAAGGCAGCGACCGCGGCCCAATTCCTTTCGCTGGCAAGCATCGCTCTAATGACGCTCGGCAGCGAGAGGTCCCCCCCTATTTCCAGGACGAGTTCACGGCGCTGCTCAGCCCAAGCCGGGCACGGCTCGAGCGTGTGCCACGCCGTGTCCTCGTCACAGCCGCAGTGGTGGCAGCCCGGAGTCACTTCCCTCCTTGCGACTATGTGCAGATATCTGCCGAAGCAACCATGCCCCGACAGCACCTGCACCAGTCGGAAGGTAAGGGCTCCGTACCGTCGCCCCGCCCTCTCCTCCAGCACCGACTGGAGCGCCCCTACGGTCCAAAGACCAGCCCGGGGCGCCTTCAGCCGCGCGCTCCATCTGGCCATGGCTGCTCGGCAGGTGTTGCCCTGCCACCTGGCCACCTCCCTGGGAAGATGGTGACCACGCCTCTCCCGCTCTCGCGACGCCCGCCGATATACCTTGGCGAGTACCTCCGCCTCCAAGTCCCACGGGGGAGTTCCGGCCAACGCGCAGGCCTCCTCCGTTGACACCGTGCGGTATCCACGTATGACCCTGGACGCAACGAGTCTCTGTGGTCTCCACAGAAGAGCCCCTGTTCGGTGCGTCCAGGAACCCCGCCCATCTGGGTGCGCTGTACAGCACCATCGACCGGACCACCCCCGCGTAAAGCCATCGGCACGCATTGTTGGGTCCGCTTATATTCGGCATGAGCCGTGCAAGGGCGGATGCTACGCCGACTAGCCTCGGGGACAGTTGGCGGAAGTGCTCGCGAAAGCGCCACCGCCCGTCCAGCACTAGGCCCAGATACTTAATCTGGGCCTGCACCCCAATCTGGACTTCGTCCACTGTGATCAAGGCTCCAGCAGGTGGCCGGCGTCGGGGCCCATGAAAAAGTAGGGCCTCCGACTTGTCCAGGCCCACTCTAAGCCCCAGCTCCCCGATCCACCTGACCACCTCCGAGGTCTCTAAGATGGCCAGGAACGCCGCTTTCTCGAAGTTTCCACCCCGGGCCACGACCAGCGTGTCATACGCATAGCAGATGACCGTAAGCCCGGGGAGGAGCCGACAGCGCAACACCCAGTCGTAACCGATGTCCCACAGGAGCGGCCCCAGGACCGATCCCTGTGGGACACCGCATGACATGGGTCTCCTCACAACGTCCCCTATGCGGCTCTCATAGATAACGCTGCGGCCCTCTAGATAGTCCGCCACCAGTCGCCTCGGGTATCCAGGCACCCCGTGATACCGGAGCGCCTCCCTGATGCAGCCGAATGACAGACTGTTAAATGCGTTGGCGATGTCAAGCGACACTGCCAACAGCATTTTCCTACCGGTGACGACCGCCGCGGCCGCGGCCCTCAGACGCATGATCGTTTTTACGCGGAACCTGAATGATTTCTCCCATATAAAAGTATCCTGAGTTACTCATTGTAACGACAGCTATCTGCTAGTAAAAGTCCAGTCCAAATTCGTAGCCGTTCCGGAGATTAGCCGGAACAAACGGACAGACAAAAACTTTAAAAATTGGTAATTTGTTATAGGTAGCATATATACTCTCGTATACATTTAGTAAAAAGTTGTTATTTAGACATTACAAACAGACACTGCAATTTTATTTGTTTGTATAGAAGATAATATTATTATCCATGCTTAGAAGATAGCATTATTGCCATATTGTATGTCCATGGTAATATTTTTTTTTATTGGTTTGAGTCGCACACAAGATAATTATTGTTTGTACGTTCTACAAAAAGTGGTTTTGGCTCAATATTCCCAGTTAATGTTTGTAGGGAAAATATATCCGGAGCACTAGTATATGTGTAATTATGCATATTAAGTTATTCCAGGATGCAGCAATAATTGGTTTTGTGGCACGTATTTATACAGTAATATACAACTTCATACGCCCTTAAGTGAACTAGACGCGTAACGAATGTCGTAAAACATGAATTATAAGTTCCGATCTCAACGTGAATTAAAGTGTAAAAGCAGAATGAACATTAAAGTTCCCTTCCTCGTAATCTCGGAGTATGCGGTTGTATTCGAGCCACGCTTGTTATTTTTTTATGATTACATAGTAATTGTGGGGACGTCGCTCTAGGCGGTCGGTGACCACCCGCCCCTCATAGATTCCTCTCCCCGTCTTGTGTACCAACCGGGACCGGCCCACGGCTCCCTGTTCTGACGCGCTGAGAAAACAATGCGATAACATTATCCACGCTGTCAGCAATCGACGTCAATGACCAAGTAAGTCACGTCTGATCGCGATTGTTTGACAATTTTAAAGTACGGACATTAATCTCTCTCTAATAATATATTTAGTCCATAACGTCACTTTCTATGTTATTTGTAGAAATTGTAGTGATGGACGGTTGAAAGTGTCATTAACAATAATGAGTTAAAAGAGAAAAAAAATGCAGTTATCCACAATATTGTCAATTTAATCTATAAAAAATTAGATTCTACGACAACTTTGCATTACTTTGTTTTCTGCTACGGAACATTATAGTGATGATTAAATTTCTTTACAAAAGACATCAACGCGCTGCGTGACTTTTAAATATGGAATAATATAAAATTATACAAAATGTTTGTACGAGTAATCATTATGTATTTGTGTGTGTTTAAAACTTAATCAAAATACAATGAATAAAGAAAGATACTGATACCGTTATTTCTAACTGCTGTTTTAGAAGAGCGGAATTAATGTTATTTTTATAGCAACTAACTGGTTAACAACAAACAGAAAATAATTGTGATAAACACAAACTCTTAAGATGTATCGGTACTTTCTTTAATCGGCAATTATGAGCGTAAAAAATTACATAATAGCTTAGCGTATCGTCAGTTGTTTGCGAAAAGAATGTTAACGGGTTCGTTTTCATGTTGGACAGTGTTAGGGACATCGTGCGGCGGTTGGAGATGGCAGATAGCAATACAAAGTGACCGACTATGATCGTATAACACTAGCCTCGACGCTCTGATAGCGGCAAAACACCGCTCTACATGCATTTATGCAATGGACGCTTGTTATCTCGAAATGACCGATGACACGTAGATAAATTTTAGTGTTATGACATTTTTTATTCTGTTACACGCAGGAGGTCGTTTACCTTTAACACTTTATTTTAGACGCGGAGATTTCAAGTAATTTTTAGTTGAATTTGTGTGAAAACTACTGAGAAATTAATGGATAAAAGCGTAATAGTTATTTTAATTACATTTTACGTTTACTCAAGTTGTTTACTGTCTGTGTTAGACACATTACGAGCAATCAAAAGGTACTGTACTACTAGTTATTTTTTATAATTACTGATAGGGGGCATTGCTTGTGAGCTACCTGATAGTTATCAATCTATAATATAAAACGCAATCTGTGGGAGAAAGCAGCAGTTTGATACGGACATAAATTATCGTTTAGTGTCAAACTTTAGAAGAACGGTTTTGTAATGACTTTCTTTCTCTTGTAGTGAACGTTCCACCAATATTACTCCTATTCAAGAGGTTAATAATTAAACGTATTTTATTTTTCATTCAAGTTATGTGACTTTAGAATTTTCACTAAATTTATGTGACTTGATGCGTTATCATTATCAATATCACGGGCAGAATCTAGTCTAAAATCTAATTTAGTATTTCGAATTGTTGCCAAAATAATAAAAGATTAGAAAAACTGAATAAAAAAAATATATCCTAATTTGGTACCTGGTTACAAGGTACCAGTTATGATTGCTGTATATATCGGTATTATCAGCTCTATGTAATACATATGTAGAGTAGATTATGAGACAGTTTAAAGATTTATTATTATCCTAGATTGAAATTATATTCTACCTTATCAAGTCTGTTGTAAAAGATTACTATTGAATTTGTAAGTGTTTAATTTCAAAATGAGAGAGAATCTGTGCTCGTCATAAATCACACATTACAAATCAGATACGTTCCAAATGTTAACTGGATCAACCAACCTACATGTGCTACAACAAAATCACTTAACAGTCACATATCGTACTAAAGCGAACACATTAACATTCTGAGAGCCCCGTAACTGTTTGTAATGTCATATAAATGTGGTTTATATGATGATTCTATCGCAACCACATCGGTACAGTTATGTTTTTCCATTTAACTGCTTATTCCTTCAATTTTCTACGGTAACATTTCGTTTTCTTTAGTTCACTTCTATTTTACTTAAAACGGCACTATAGTATTTGTGGTTTAATAGTCATTGATGTTACCGCAAATATTTTATATAGTCATAAGCTTTAATGCAGGAGTAGATTTTGAGAGCCATGAACCCTCCTTGTTGGACATTCTGCTGACTACAAATCCACACAGACACCGAATAGTGTTTGATGCTCCTCTGGAGTCGACTGACGCTGCCTAGTTTTTCACTGTCAGTATTAGTTGCAAGACCACACAGAGTTCACTCAGAGTCTGGCAATACAAGTCATCATATTGGGATGGACTTCACGAGTTCCTATTCAACCCTTAGAAGCAGTTATGCTTTTTCTCTAGGGAGTGTGACGTCTGTGCGGATTACGTCAACGATGATTATGTGGATGGGACTATTCACTCCCAAAATCAAAATACCGGTTGGCGGTTAGAGCCGTTCCTGTTTCAACAAAGTCTGTAGGGAAGCCTTCTGGTAATCCGCATATCGGACCTGAAAAAAGGCCAATAGTTAGAATCCGAACGCAAAAGAAGAGAGGTGAAAATTTAAAGCCAAGATTTACAAGAGGGTCACTACCGATAGTAAGGCAGAACACGTTGCCAGGATTAGCGAACGGCTTGGGAGCTGTCCCTCTGGGAGTTGTGTTTTCTGGTCGTAAACAGGATTGGCCATATGATCCACAGTGCAAAGGAGAAAGCCGACCTCTTGGGCCAACTTTATACCTCCGATTTGACTGTAGACGTCGGACCAGCCGCACCACCTAATCCCGCGGTGTGAAACGCTCCTTGTCTGAAATCCACATTACGCATTGCGACTAGGAGACAGCTGTGGCTCGTCATGGATATCCCTAAGTCGAGTGCACCTGTTGGCATCCTGGCAGTGATTCTTAAAATGTGCGCCTTTGAGCACTTTGCAAAAGATCGCCAGCTTCCTGCATGGTCGGAACACAGCAAAATCGTAGCAGACAGTTGTTGCTCAGATACCATGACTTTTAATGCTCGCGTGCCACAAAAAGAGCACCTCTCCCTAACGTTGTTCATCCTGCATATCAATGACAATATAGGGCTATTAGATAATCCCTCGTAAAATGCTGGAGAAGAGACCAAATTATGTTTAAAGTCGAGCGCTCTCTAGGGAGATCCTCGGAAAGGGACGCAGGTTTACGTTCACTACAAAGTATGAGGTTTGAGAAAAGCACTTTAGTCACGGTCAAGTCACATTTAATTTATTAAGTTACGACAAAGCTTACTTACATTATTATAGAAGATTGTCTTCGATTCAGATACGTGTACAATTTCTAAACGAGCGTACGTCCCAGGTATGAAGCCTGGGCCATACATACATAATAACTGTTATTGGATCTTAAAGTCATGAAATAGTGGTAACATGGAGTCTGTATCTCTACTATCTACTTGGCTGTCAACTGACAGCCACAGGTTCTCTCAAAACGGACTAGGAAGAAATTACACTGGAGACATGTGGAAATTATAATTATAATATTATAAAGGCTTTCTATACATTTTTCTACTAAAACAAGATATACTTTGAGTTTTCTGTCATTCTGGTATAAAATAATTAAGGGTGATAATTTCAAACTTATACACTAATATAATTAATTAAAGGCGACACTTTCCATTATTTATATTATAGAATGGATATTTTATGCGGAGAACCCACTACACACCCATGAATTATCAGTCCCAGCTAGATTAGCATACACAAAATAACTAACGATTGCCCATCTGCACTTCTCACAAATAGAGCGGAATGTCATAACAGCAAGGTAGCCAATTATCACGAAATTCATGCCTCCAGAAAAGTGCATAGGCCACTTTGTATCTCGAAATAATTAAGATTCCTGTGGGATGGCCGTTTTTCATAGAGATCATTAATGTGACTTAGAGTGATGTATTTGTTTTCTAAATTAAACACGGCAGGCAAAATCGTAGTTTTAATCTAGTTGTCAATAAACATGACATAGTTGAGCGTTCTTGCTGACTGTACGATGACCGCATAATAGTCCATTAAATTAAATATAATTAATGTTCTTAAATACATTAAAAATGTTGCTAAATTAACTTGTTATACAGTTTTATTAGTTATTTTCCCATGGATTAGCATCACTCGAGCCCTACACTTTTATCAATGCGGGAATATTTATGTATGTATACAGTCATGTACACAATCGAGACAGCTTGAATTTAATTAGGTACTCGTACCTGAGAAGATAACTTCTAATTTAAATAGTGTTAGATTATGAAAATTATAAGAATTTTATCTTATTCAAAACCCATTTTTATATAATTGTGATATTCAGGATTCTTTAAAGTATCAATAGTCACGGTTGAACCTTCCGTGACTATTGATAGGTCACAGACGTCGCATAACGTGATTGTATCATTATAAATACTCAAATCATTTCGAACTTTTTTTTATGAGATTGAATTTTTCTGGTCTGTGAAATCTGCCAACCCGCACCGTAGGACAAAAGAAAAGTTAAAAAACTATGCGTATTTTTTTAACTCCGACAAATCCGCATCAGCCCCTGAGGTTCCGTGCCACGAGTTCAGACCATGTAATTAGTATGAGAACATCATGACCACATACACCTTTAAAATCATCTATAGGTTCCAAATATAATAAAAACACTACAAGAATCATGTGAATGCTCCAGCCTGTATAAGAAACTTATTCATCGATTTAACTCTCACAATGAGATGAAATAATATGAGTAAGTCCATCCATCCATCAGCCTTTCATCGTCCACTGCTGGACATAGGCCTCCCCAAAATGGGGGTTTTACCATAATCGCCACGCTTGGCAGGCGGGTTGGGGATCGCAGTGGAGTCGGCTTTTACGACTGCCGTAGGAAGAGACGGGGTGGAGCTATTCTTGGTGCCGGCCCCACACGGCGGGTGAGGGTGCGGCGTGGTATGAGTAAGTACACCAAATAATTTATCACGGAAATGAATAGTCGATAATCGTTCTAATCAATATATTTTATGGCTTATGACTGGATATATGGTGCAGTAGTGTAGATATCGACTACCAATGCCTGTTATGGATTTAATTCCTACGCCGATTTTTTGTGTGATCCACATATGCTTATTACTTTGTGTCCGTGAAATTATATGTTTATAAAGTCCCCAGCGATGCAGGGATTATTCGCTAGTGCAGGGTGTTGTCTCTCCGCCGGCGGACCACCGAAGGAATGTAACACAGTTCCAGTGGCCCGCCAATAAAGGCGGAGAGACGGCACACGGCGGGTTTCTTTAGTGGGTGCAGGCCCCACACTACCCTGTTCGTTGCCCCGAACGACGGGGTGTGCGGTTAGGAACATTTTTTTTCCCGCCTTAACAAAAAAAAAAGAAAAGGGTGTGTCTCTAAAACAGGCAGTGCCATATTTGATCCCATTATATGATAGAGCCTTAGGGCAACTCTATCAGGTGCATTATTTATTCAATTTTCATTCTATTTACAAACTGTTTTATAAAAGCCTCACTTGCTCAATGGTGTGGCAAATTGACACTTAATCGACTAAAGCTATTTGGGTGACAGATGCGGCTGCTACTACTTAAGTGCAATGACCTATCTAAAGGCGGACATCATAAATAAAATTGGTGTATTGGGTGGGCCTAATGTAGTGCTAAAAATTCTTGAAAATAAATAAAACTGGCATGACTCCAGTTTAATAAGTTGTTGCAGTTTAAAATTTTGTTGTGATGTGTGCTTCGCCTATAATACGATTTATAACATAAATTGAATAACTTACAAAAAATAACACTATGTGCTTTTGTTAGTACTCGTATAACATAATTTTAATGAATCTTAAAATCATAGCTATTGTATTACGTTAAACCTTGGTACATCTCACCATACTAATTATGTAAATATTTCTTCTGATTTTAAGTAGAAACAAAAAAGTATAAATAATATGAACACTCTGTTAATGATATGTGTATACATATGTATATCTTATAATTTTATTAGATTATTTTTAGTCTTCGCTGGGAATAAAAAATAAATGTAGGTACCGCCTTCGGTGCGCAACGGAAGTTGGCGTTATCGCGACAGGCTTACGAGTGAACAAAACCGACGTATAAATATTATATAACTCTACAAAAACTAAATAGTTGTCTTTGTCTTAATATTAATTTTATGATTTTTCTATTCATTGTTTTTTTAAGGAAAAATATCCATATCCATTGCTTTTGTGGTAGTTATGATAGTAAATCTTGTCAGAAACAAAGTTTAAAAATAGAACATAATTAGTTGGTCCACAAATTAAAACAAATATTTCCAGTGAATCTTTATTACAAACTTTTAGAGCATAGAATCCATCGTATATTCTGTTTCAGTCGGTAAATTAAATTAAATGCATGTAAGGAGATTGAAACCAGGAATTACAAAATAACTAGTTATATTCTATTCAGTAAGCCATGAGACAAAAGCCAAACCAGCTCGAAAATATTAAATTAAAATAAGTGCGTAATACTAATATGTAAATGGTGTTAATTCCTCTGATGACTAGAAGATGACATCTGTCATTATGATTACTTACTTATCATCACGCCATCTCACTTGCGGGGCAGGCAAAGAGCACAGAGAGCCAAAAGGCTCTATTCTTGCATAAATCTCTAGCTTCATCAAATTTTCATAATTATCTTGATACACACTCGCCGGTTTCGGAGACTCCTGAATCCACCTTTCTTCAATACATGACCGATTTGGTCTAGGTAGATGAGTCTCGGTCTCTCTCTGTACCTACATCCTTCCACTTTCGCATTGTATATCTTCTTAACCAGTCGCACGTCCGGCACTCTTTCCACATGTCCCACCATGTCTGTAATTATCAATGTGATTAAATGATAAAAGACAAGAATGTGTTAGTGTGGACTAACTTATATGATTGTATCACTAGAAAAAAATAAGGAAAACAATGTGGTAGTTTAAATAAAACCAACAACGCCGTATCTTATGCAATGCTCTCTTGCAGAACTATATAAGGCAGAGTGCGCCGAGGCAACTCGTCTAGCAATTATACAAGATTCGTAATTGACGTAACGTGGACCGGTCTTCGTCCGCTTATAAATAGCTTGTATGTCATAAATATATTGTGCATAATCACACCGATCGATATGTACCTACTTTTGACACGTTATGAGGCTAAAGACGCATGAACGTCCAGTTTATAATGTGTTATAGTTGTTTTTATTACCTTAATGTCAACTTAGCGAGCAAATAGGAAGGGAAATGGTTATGATTACTTTATTAAAGAAATAAAATCAAGTAATTAAATATTTACGACTGGTAACTAAGACCCAAGCTTAAGACGGTGTCGCTTGGAATATATATGTAATTTATTTAATGAAGGATAACATTTTTCTGATATCCGATGTAAATAAAAAAAATTGTGATCTTTATCGTCCCCTCTACAGTTTTGATATATATCGTATGTGCATACACTGGACTCTATTCTTTTATTGTAAGTAAATATACACAAACATAACGTACCGCTTCTGTTAAGATGTCCGTGTGCTTGTTCGTTTGTTAATTGGCATTCACGCCGTAACTGCTGGACTCATCTTGAAGTTTTGCATTCATATAATCTGAGGTAATAAAGGACATAAGCTGCTTTTTATCCCGGAAAATTAAATGGCTACTATGGGATAGTCAGTTTTTTATAGAAATGTACCTAGAGAGATGTATTTATATTCGGTTGTCGACGCAGCCGCAGTCGCGGGCAGAATCACTAGATAAATACTAATTTATATTAAAATTCAGTTCAATGTAAAAATAATATTTGTATTTAATTTATTGCCAATATTACTAAAATCAATGCTTAAGTTGCTTTTAGTTAAATTGTTGTTTATTTAAGTGAGTAGATAAAAAAATTAGGTATAACGATGTTAATTTATTCTATATCGACACCGCTAGGAAATAAATTAATGTTTATTATAATTAACAACGGTATAGGCAAACATTATATATGTTTTATTTGCCATAAACTTGTACATAAGCTGTAGTACAGCCTATTGAGAATTGGAACAAGTGTGAATAAAATTGGGCGTGTTAAGTTCAGTGGTAAGACAAAGAGGTGAACTCATTACGAGTGTGTTGATGTCACGCTCTGTGGACATTTCGTCCATCGACGTAGATTTAACGCCAATGCTGAGCCCCACTGAACGGTTTCTGTGACGATCGCTCGTGTTTCTACGATTATTGGGCACCAAGTCCGTTATGTTTCTTAGATGTCAAGATTTCTGTGTAATCTAGTGTATATGATCAATTCCTTTATCGTCGTTACCTTTCTTCGAGAGCAATAATACTTTATCCAGTTTAGATTTGCTTTATTTTTGTTTCGTAAATCTATTAATTTACGCTCATTAAATATTTGCCATGGTTATATATTATTTTATATCTTTTTTAATTTCTTAGGTGCGCAAGTTTCCTAATAATTTGACAACAATATATTTCATACACACATAAACTCACACTGGACATTGAACGTGATACCCATATCTTCGCTGTCCTTGGTTTAACCAAGCTATCACTGCTGCTATTAGCTTAAAATATTCATTATTTAGTTTCGCCCAATATTGTAAAATCGGCAATAGCGAAACAAACTGTAGTGGATTATACATTTATTGGTTTAAACTCAAATTTATTTGAATCATGTATAGATAGTTAAGCTATTTTTCTTCTAACACCTTGTTTAGTCATATATACACGTATTGATGGGAACATTTTTTCCATGTTTGTTCAGCCAGTTTACTTATATGTTCGTCTTGACTGTTTTCCCAAAGGTTATTAACCTAGTTTTGTTCATGGAGTGCATTATTGTAAGTCGCAAACGCAGCAGTGTCTTGGTGGCACTTTATGTTTTAATAGATAGTAAAGCTAAGGCATATTGCTTGCCTGACTTACTTAAAAGTTTAAGTGAGTCGGGTAAGCGAAATTAAGTATAAGTACACTAATTGTATCGTAGCTAGACGGCCGATGACTGAATAGCTACGGTATACTAATCTCACCTGATATTGAGCCACGTAGTCTAAGATGGAGTAAGTTTAAACAAGCTTGTGTCTTGTACACTGTATTCGCAAACATACTATACCTTCGTAGCACTACAAAATTATATTTATTTGACAGTGTAAGTAATTATACTAAAAATGCAATGTATCTAGTGCCATCAAATAATATATTAACTAACAGACGCCAATGATTTAAATAATATAAAAAAAATTGCTTACCATCTTTAGAAAACTCACTTCTTGTAAGAAGGAAAGCCCAGCCCAATCAACAAAAAACACAAATTAGTTTTAGAGTATAATGTACCGTGTGTAGTTTTAGAGTATAATGTACCGTGTGTAGTTTTAGAGTATAATGTACCGTGTGTAGTGCCATCTGGTAGGTATGAGTATATAGGGAAAAGCTCTTATTTTATCAATACAAACAGTATCTTCAATTTAATTAACAATACACTTATTTATCTATGCAATCTCAGAAACAAGGTAGCATAAAAACTTAAATTGAAGTAGTGTTTATATAGCACAAAGGCCAATATTTTATGTTCCATACAATTGAGACAATGTACGTGTAGATAAATAAGCGATGTTGCGTTTTACCTTACTCCATGTTTAGGTTCTTTATGGGAGACTAGAATAAAGTCGGGACAGCCTGGAGGGCCGCGGGAACGTTTGAAAGAGCGGGCGGAATGTGCGCACAAGGTCATTGCGCCCTGCGCGGTCATGCGCTTGCGCCCCGCGATACCGCGTCCTCCCCACCCCTCCACCACCATCCGCACCCACCACCGCATTGTCTATTGCGATCATTTGAGGATAAAGGGGAACCGGACCGACTATCAAGCTATTCCAATGTAAATATATTTTTCATTTTGCGCTAGTGTTCATACACCGCGAACGCCTTATACCTATTTGTTCTAACATTCTTCATAACTTCTTATACGTATAAGAGCATTCGCATAATATCGTAGTTTATTCATGACGATTTTATTGTCTAGAAATGGGCAGCGGAAGTGTATGTATGCATTTTTATATGGCACCTCTCTTGAGTTTAGAGTTTGCAGGATCAAAAAATAATCATGAATATCTCGAGCTAACTAAGCTTTATTATGTAGTGACAGTTTATGAGAAAGCCAATAATATTAGAATAAGTAGTTTGCTTTGTATGCGTTAATAATATCCGGTTGTATGCGTTAATAATATCCGGACAAATAAATTTAAAAAAATTATTAAAGTAGATTAAAAATCTACCGGCTGTAGATAACACTATGCAATGTAATGTTTATTTATGCGGAAAAGGAAATGATGCAATTTCACTTCATAAATTCATTAAATGGCGTCCACTTTAAGTGTGTAATGAGTTAAGAATCATGTAACACCTATGATACTAACTCGAATATTTGGAGTTTAATCGATTTATAAGTGCAGACCATTATCGATGTCGATGTGTTTATTTTATCTCTTTTTTGTTATTGACAATTGAATTTGGAACATAGAAAGTAGGTACTCTTGTAGATCTGGACCAATTACACATAAAGACAAACATTGCACAGATTCGAGGATTCGACTATTTACAAATATTTTCTGTTTGTAACGGGATTTATGTTTAATATGGTTATGCAAATTTAGAGTGATGCTTTACTTATGGTAGTTTCTTTATATTTTGGCTGTAGGTAGATCCGTCCACATTTACATTATTCTTAATATTTCACACGGTTTGATTTAAAATTTATATAAATATTTATTTGTTTCAGGAACATTTCCTGAGTAGGAGATATTATAACTATATACAAAACCAGGTAAGTCTGCGTTTACTATTTATCTGTGTAAGCATTTTTTTTTTGTTTGGTATATATTACCATAAAGTACTACTAAAAAACGAATTGAATTACCCCTAGTAAAAAACGAATTGAAGTATCTTTTCTATACAAAAATAAAATTTGTGTGTGTTTGTAATATATAATTAACAGCTTTTTCCTAAATTAATATGAAAGTATATGCGTTACCTATAACAAAATGCCAATTTTTTAAGTTTTTGTCTGTCTGTCTGTTAGTTCTGGCTAATCTCCGAAACAGCTTAACCAATTCGGACGGGACTTACACTGGCAGAGCTTATGATGGCTACTTTTATTTAAATAATTAGGGTTCCACACAAAAAAGAATATAACTGAAGAACAAATTATTTGTGAAAGTGGAAAAAGTGAACTTTACTGCGAGCAGGATTCGAACCTGCGTCCCACCAATCCAAAAAAATGC
This sequence comes from Leucoma salicis, assembly GCA_948253155.1. NCBI lineage: Eukaryota > Metazoa > Arthropoda > Insecta > Lepidoptera > Erebidae > Leucoma > Leucoma salicis. Next base: position 18,500,726 of record OX411805.1, read on the forward strand.
TCTGGACCGTTAAGCTAGCGAGGTGGAGATCGGGTAGGTAGTCACCTATTTGTGACACCCAATCTCCACTTCATATTTGTTTTAGATGTCTTAAGACCCACGCCACTGAATGGCATTTTATTCCATTTACATACGTTTTATTCCAATATATTAAGCTTGATTCTATTAGGATAGTATGTGATCATAATAGGAAATGGTGTGCTAGAACTAGTGGATGAATTTGTATATCTTGGATGTGGATTCAGTCGGGATGGAAGGTACACCACTGATGTAGAAAGAAGAGTGAATGCGGGAAATAGAGTGAACGGAGCATTGGGACAACTTCTCGGCAGCCACCACCTCAGCCAGAAGGCACGTGTCGCAATACACAACGCAGTGCTTGTTCGAACGTTATTATATGGAAGCGAGAGTTGGGTATATAAAAAGGAGCATGAGAGCAAAATCAATGCGGTCGAAATGCGATCTCTGCGGAGAATCTGTGGAGTGAGGCTGACTGACTGCATTCGTTACAATGACATAAGAGAGCGAGTAGGTATGAAAGAGAGTATTGGTGTAAAGATGCGAAAGGGAATGCTCCGATGGTTCGGACATGTGGAAAGAATGCCGGACGAGCGACTGGCTAAGAAGATATACAATGCGAAAGTGGAAGGATGTAGGTACAGGGGGAGACCGAGACTTACCTACCTAGACCAAATTGGTCATGTATTGAAGGAAGGTGGAGTCAGGAGTCTCCGAAACCGGCGAGCGTGTATGAAGAGAGTTATGAATGTTGAGGAAGCGAGAGATATATGAAAGAATAGAGCATCTTGGCACTCTGTTCTCTCTGCCTACCCCACAAGGGAAATGGCGTGATGATAAGTTAGTTAATTCTACTATTAAAATTTATACTAATCAATGGCGCGAAAATAACTGAATGCCACGTGGACAAAGTCGCGGGTAGCAGCTAGTATGAAAAATATAATATTTGAGCGATGTAATAATAGAAGGTTTTAGCCTAACGTGCTTGTGATAAAAATTCTCAATTTAAGGCGCTCAAGAAGGTAAATAGGCAATATATTCTACATATATATGTGTGTACAATTTGGAGGAAGAAGGTATGCTACACGGTCTTAGTACCACGTGGCACAACCATGATGCAATATTTTTTAATGCAACTTGATTAGGTACGCCGTTATGTTCAGTAATTTAATAATTTAATATGTTCACACGATGCTTCGAGTTACAAAAGACATGATTAGAGAGTGCTGTTGACGATATAGTACACACGGCACAACAATGGGTGGTGCGTGGGAGATCAGAGAATTATGTTTTTGTAACAACAAGTGCAACTTTACTCTGAACAAGATAGGAAATCGTACATCCTATAGTCATAGGATAGTCATAAAAACTGGCCTGGCTTCTTTGCTATATTTCTTGAAAATATATGATTTTATAATTTATAGCTGTTTCGTTTTGACAGCACAGATAGCATAGAGGTTAGCAACTGTACGTGTTTTGATTTCCACACAATCTATAACTATTATAAAGCAGTAACAGAGCTATGTCTGTACATTTAAGATATTTGAGCAAAAATACTGTATTAGGCTATTTAGACACAAAATATTTTTTTTTGTCTGTAGAGTTGTCTGTTTGTTCGTTTGCGCATCACGCAAAAACTACAGCTGTTGCTGCTTAACAGATTTTAATGCAACAAGCTCTTGATTAGACTTAAAAACTGATATACACTTTATCCCGCTACTTATAACCTAAAAACTAGCTTTTGACTGCGGTGGAGCCGCGGGCAAAGGCTAGTACAGTAATATGTTTAAAATACTTTAAAAAAGTAGTTTTTAAAAAGGAATATTACTGATAAAAGTTGCCTACCTAAAGTGAAAGATAAAAAACAATACACTCCTTTTTGGGGCAATTGCGTAATAAATTAAACTCATATTTATATAGTAGGTTCTACCTCGGTGGTGTAGCGGTAGTGTATGCTACTGCTAATCTCGGGTTCGATCCACGGGTCGGGCAATGTTATTGAGCTTTTTCCTAAAAAGAAAAATTCTCAGTAGCAGCCCGGAGTTTGGAAATGTGCCTGGTAGACGTCAATAGGCTCGCCCCCTATTACGTGGGATTCAAACATAGCTGGCGAGTCATGGGTGTGTAACACACCTCTGCCTACCCCTTCGGGGAATACAGGCGTGATGCTATGTTGATGTTCTGCCTGCGATTCCGTCTGCGTGAACTTCAACATCTTTTTTATACAAGAACTTCTTAGATACAAGAACTATTGTTTTTTTCAAGATAAAAAGTATGTTAGCTAATCTAATGTCTACTAAATATCATGCAAAATTAACGCATAATTGACGAACAAACATCCATACATCTAAACATCTTCACAAACTTTTACATTTATAATATTAGTAGGATTAGTAGTAAGATTACAAATATCTACATAGTAAATAAATAAATATTCATGGACATTTTCACACAACGTCCTCTGGTCCCAAACTAAGCTTAACGCTTGTGCTATGGGTACCAGATAACAGATATAATACATAATATTACTTTTTTTTTGTAAATACATACATATAATAGATAGAAAACACCCAGACGCAGTACATAATAAATATAAAGTATATAACTACTAACTAGTTACATGTTTGTACATATAACAACTATGAATGCATAATTATGATAATTAAATATCTATCTATAGAATAAATATGTGTATAGAGGTATGAATAGACGGGTTATTCTTCTGTATGATAAAAAATATATAATTAAAATAGATATAAAAACGCATCATAAGTTTTTTATAACTAAATTACTAAGATATACAAGTGAAAGTAGCGATAGTGAAAATATATATGTATTCTAAAAATAATGGCTCAGAATTTCAATTACATTCGTCCGGATACAATTGGTACGTGAGATATCTTTCACTCGAAGAAAGTTTAGTGCTTTTAAAACTATTCAAGCTAATACAATAGTTAAAAGTGGGTAATTTCGCACATGTGCATAGATGTGTTGTTAAAACATGTATAATTAAGACAGCAAAAAGTACTACGTCTGTTTTATGTCAAGTAAAGATGGTGATTTCTGTTAACTGATAGACAGGAGACTGACACACACCATCCGCCGGTCGTTTGTGAAAATCTTCGACTTAATGATCGTTTATATTGAGGGGTTTCCTGTGAAATGGCTCGGTAATGCCATATAATGACCAATATCTTAACTGTCCTGCTCGTAAACAATGCCAGAAGATATTCTCTAATTACGATAACGAGTAGAGTCTAATATCATTAGTCGAGTACATTTATTGAAATGTTGTTATCAATTTAAACTACGCAAGTGATATACCTTTAGTCCTATAGTGCATGAATATTTGTTATTTTCTGTGGGAAAATTATAATTATTTGCTGTTTCAGTGTTAATGCAGTTAGGTGCAGTAGGTACATCTTGTAAGAATTCCTTAAAGGACTGTGAACATTTTTATTAGTATCCAGTACGATGATAGGCTGTTCCTTTAAAAACAAGTCAACGTTGCTGGAACACGAATTTAAATTTCGTTACGCTCGTTCTGTCAATACAAATTCTCTTCGCTATCTTCGGTAACAAATAAAAGATGTTGGTGTATTGCTTTTCTGACTAACCTGTGTTTGAAAACTTTTACTTAGCTCTCAAGCTTTCTAATTCGAAATAAATTGTCGAGAATATTTTTTATTGATAAGTATAATTGTCCAATTGATATTCAAACAGCTTAACGATAGTGGATCGCGTGTGAATGCACATTATTAAGATTTAGATAAGATTATTGCATTCTGTTACGTATGCGGTGTTCTTATACTAGTGTGAATATTTCTTCTAATTATAATTAAAGCAAGGTTGGTATATTTATCATTAATAGTACAGATATTAGATAAACTTTATGTTAGTAGTTATAAATAGATACACTTTATACTGAAGCACTATTATTCATTTTACTATGTTAAGTTAATTTTATTAAGTTCGTACATTAACAGACTATGGAGTTCCATAGGTCACTTTCATATTTTATCACCTAAGACAACGCTTATTGACGTAGTTCACACTAGAGGTAGACTCACACTTAAAGACAATTAAGATTTAAAATAGCAGTCTAGAGTTTAGAAATATCTCGTCCAATAGGTTCAAATAGTCCCCTATTGCGTGGGACTTACAAATAGTTGGCGACCCGTGGGTGTGTAGTACACCTCTGCCTATCCCTTCGGGGATACCGGAGTGATGAAATGTTTGTTTACTATTTAAAATAAAATCGAAAGAAGATTACAAACGTAATTAAGTATCTAAATTGTCCACTACAAGTCCATCATTGTGTTGATTTAAATCCAACATCCTAATTAATGTAGGTAGGTAGGTATATGCTAGCAAATAACTAATAAATAAATAATTACACTTATTTTCACTTATTAAAATTAAATCTATTAATATAAAATTATTAAAAAACATTCACGCAGGTTTTGTCTGCAGTAATAAGCTCCTAATGTTTATATGAAACCTTACGGGTGTGGTTCTCAACGCCCTCTACTGTGAAAATGTTATAAATACCAATATTCAGTAAAGGTATGAACTGTTCTCAGGGTTTCCTCTTCCAGTTGTCGTCAACCTGTACAGCGCGCAGTTTCACGACTGACCAAGCCGGTCGCGGCGCCTTCTAACGATATCGTGTAATTATTACTACCCGCCTTAAGAGCTTTATACTTGAAGTAAAAGTTCGTTAAAAGCACATTCTGTGAAAGTACATGTTGTGCTAAGTGACTTAGATATTTAAAGTTGTTTATTTGAGAATACTTTGTTACAATATTGAAATTTCTTAAGCTACTATGTGGTACATAGCATAGGTTTACTTGGATCTGTCGAATAACCTTGATACGCTAAATGCATGTACGTCTAGGGTGACGTGTATAAGTACATATAATTTTAGAATACACTTTAGAAATTCGACTTCGAATTATTTTAATTTAGACGAGAAAGATTATCGTGAGCCAAAACTTTACATAAACCAATTTCAATTAACATACTTTTATTAGCTTTGCCTGTAGCTATCTATGTAACGGAGTCCTTGAACGTGATTTTCACCCACTTCAAAACATCGCATTAAATTTAAACTTTGCACACGTAACAATGATGATAAATAATATTTAAGAAGTTTCTTTTTATTACACACTGGTTCTATCGTCACACATAAGATAAAAAAAGAAATATAATCTTTTAAATATGTAGTAGTATGTACTTTTTGTTGCTGTTTGAGACAATATATATAGACTAAAACTAAAAAAACACTTTAAACGATTATTTACTCGTATTTTGCAATAATAAAATTACCACTAAAAGTACTAATCATTACAAAATCCTCTGTTATTTTATACCTGATAACTACATACCTAGGCATTGAACATAAATGTAATTATAACTAAAATCCACTAAAATAACTAATGTTTCAATTTTATAAACACTACATATATGATAAATTAATTAATTAGTGATTATAACAACACTAGTACATTCCCCGCGGCTTCGCTCGCGTCATAGTATTGTCGATGAAAAATCAATTTGGGATAGGATTGCTATTATTAAGTATAAGCGTCGCCACGCTAACAGACAGTTTTACCCTCCCTCCGCATTATATGTTTCACATAAAAAAAAATATAGGTTCCAGATAAGAAATTACCAACATATCATAAAGTAAAACCTTCTCCAAAACACGCTGCATCTTATGATATAAGTATTATTTCGATCGGTTCAGTAGTTTTCGCAGTATAACCGAACAAAAAAACCAGCTCTCCATTTATTAGTATAGATTAATTCGCTGTTGCTTACGCTTTGGGCTGGTGGGATGGGATAGGATGCGGCATGTACAAGTCGAGCGGTGCACAGCGATACGCCGGATTTATTCGCTTAGATAAGTAATAACCAGCCTTTCCTGCCTGCTCGTAGGGTTGCCCTGAAATAAATACTCTGCTCTGATAAAGCCAAGGGAATTAAATATAAGATATAAATAAAGTAGAGGTAAAAACTTAATTTTTTCATTTTTCTATAATAAATTGATTTGTAAATCATTTTGCTACTAACCGAACTGGTTGCTGTAGTAGATCATTCGGATAATTATAAATCTGTGTGTTGGTCTATACACGCAAATCGACATCTTTCTAGCTTTATCCCATGCTTTGTCAGGGTCGATTTCGGTTTTAGCTGATCCATCATCATCTTCATATTTTTTATTCAGGCCTCTGACAACCTGTAATGTTTGCCAGAATATTATTTGACAGCCAGGACTCACTGCGTAACGTGCCCTCCGAAGCAGAGAGGAAGTCAGGTGTACACAAATAGGTGTCACTTTTGGAAGCCCCCCCATCTGATGCCAGCCGAGTGAAAGTTACTTAACCTTGGCAATTGTTCCAACTAGAAGCGCCCAACTAAGCTTCAACCTGCTCTGTATTTTATACTATGTATAGACGATAATTATTTGGATACCGCAATATGCAGTTTATAGGAAACAAGCGATGTGATACAAAATTACCTAATGCATACTTAACTTTTACTTAGAGAACCAACCCTTAGAACGATAACCCATTTTGAAAAAAGAACTTCTCAAATTAAGGAGCTGCGATGCAAAAGAGTTTATTACAGAAAGCACGTTAAGTAACACCAGCGAGAATAGGCGGTATTTATTTTTAAACAACATTGGAATCTTATGTAGCCGCGCCTTGGCTCGTTTGAAAGTCCTGGAATAGTTTTAACAGGCTCTTGCAATAGTACGCAACTGGTTTAATGAATATTATTAAATTAATGATGTTTGATATTTTTTGTATTTACGATAGTTTTTATCCATTTATGTGATGTCATAAAATAGTAAAGATATTCGTGTTTATACAGTTACTTGCGCACCGGTCGCTCTGTCAGAGTCTAGCCGCGCCTTGGCTCGTTTGAAAGTCCTGGAATAGTTTTAACAGGCTCTTGCAATAGTACGCAACTGGTTTAATGAATATTATTAAATTAATGATGTTTGATATTTTTTGTATTTACGATAGTTTTTATCCATTTATGTGATGTCATAAAATAGTAAAGATATTCGTGTTTATACAGTTACTTGCGCACCGGTCGCTCTGTCAGAGTCTAGGTACATTTGTTTTGCGAGTTAGCGGTGCTACAATATGACAATTCATTGCTACATACATACATAGGCTTACGGCAGTTTCCCAGAGGGGTAGGCAGAGATACATACAGATTACTATATTAATACAGAATCAGATAGAGGTATCCCTAACAGAAAAGAGAGCATTTTTCCATCATTTGTTGTATGTAATTTAATCCACATAGAGCTCCGCTGTAACACGTCCGAAGGTAATTAAAACACCCAATTATTTTCTGGTTATTTAACCAGTATTTACTGAGCAATTTTAGGTATAGGCCTTTTACTAGTAGTACCAAATTACTCCTGCTTTTACATTACTATTAAACCAGGATATAAAGACACAAAGATGATCACTCATTCTTGTTTACCGCTGATCGTGACCAGCATATGTGGAACCAATTAGTTTACACAGTGAGATTACAGTTATATAAATAATAGGGGCTTATTTTTCCTCATTACCTGCTTTTACACCAAATTTGAGCATGCGTGAAAGTATGAAAATTCACAAGCCTTCGGAAACAGATGGCCCAGTTTTGAAGATAATTGGGTCACGCGGGCAACCTGTCGGCTTGCTCACACGCATTGTCTCGCGTCTCAGTGCGCCCGCGCCGCCCGCACGGTACCGTTAGCGCTCGGTCAAGTTCGGCCCATTGTGACGTGACTGCTACTTGTGACATACAGAATTATACTGTCCGATACGCTCAGCTGTCTACATAATCTAAGTGACTACATAATCGGGTGTCAATCTTACGGGCACACTATATACTTATATATCTACATTCTGAGTAATTTACAGGATCATTTTTTTCGAGATAAGCGATTTTTTTTCTACCATTTGAAAGAGAAACTATTGTGTACTTATATCATTAATACGGTTTCCGTTTATCTTTTATACTGTGACCTAGCACGATTGTCGCTACTAGTACCGCTAGGAAATGTTTTATAATAATAAGTGGAGATTGCGAGATATGTATTTATTATTTACGTGAGCTTATCTGATGCTGAAAGTAGGCGAGTGAGCACGTGCGCATCTGACCCTGTCGGAACATCAAAAGATCTTAATACGAGACTTGTGTAGCACGGGTCTTTAGTCCGTGCCTGACAAAGATTGGATTACCAATAATTTCAAATGGACATGCAATCCGTAAGATAATTCCAGTAACTGTTTTAGAAGGCTGTAATTTAACATACAGCAGTGTACAAATACATACTTGTATCTATGACAGTTATTTATAATACTAGTTAAGTTGTTAGAAATGAGAATGTATTGACAGTTCCAGGTTCCAGGGCATAGTAACTCGCATATCGATAAAGCTATAATCTTACAACTGTTTGTTCTTACACACGCAGTCTTGTTCCAGGTAATACGCATACCTATATAAAGTGGAAAATTTAACTACGTAGCCGTATCTTGAAAGTTGACAAAGTTATGCGTTACTATCTAGGACAATAAAAGGAGATGGTATTTCTCCTTATAAAAGTAAACAATAAAAGATTTATCTAAATAAGGAGGTTAATGGCTAAGTTTTATGACTTTCATGTTTACATTCCGAAGCCAGTTGTGCCTTTTGCTTTAATTGATTAAACCCTGTTATGACCACCTCCTTTCAATAACTATAGCATTAAATGATTATCTTGTAGGCATCATGGTTGTTCTTGTAATCTGATTAATATTAATAAACTTTTTTTATATAGTGTAATTATTATTATTTAGGTAGATACTTAATGTTTGCATACCTAAACGGCAGAATGTACATGGATTCTGTAATTGATTTGCTATATATACTATCTTTATTTATACAGATATTTTACAATAAATAATCGTTTTAACCTAATGTAATATATAAAAATTAATAAACTTGTAATTTTTGACTATCTAACGTAATTCTTCTGTATAGCTTTATGATTCCTCGTAATAATTACAGACGCTGTGCCAATACTGAGAATGCTTCTCCGTCACTTGATTCTGATGATGGGCAGACCAACTCTGGTTGCGTAGTTATCCTTCACTACTTAGCATTAAATCAATATTAGACAGCTTTAAAATATTTAATCGAAACTTGGGCGGTGCTGCAGTCCCTTTAGCGGTGCCAAATTGACTATCGGTACATGGAAGTGTTGAAGTGCTTGTATAGAAACGCCACCATGTCAGTCCGTGTTCAGGACAGGAGTACGAAACCGATCTAACTGCAGAAAGATGTTAGACGGGGAGACGTTATGTGCCCGAAACTCTTCACCGCTGCATTGGAAGATGTCTTCAAGCTCTTGGACTGGACCGGATTAAGCATCAACATCAATGGCGAATACATCACTCACCTTCGATATGCCGACGACATAGTTAGTAGTCATGGCAGAATCACTGGTGGATCTTGGCACCATGCTCAATGATCTCAACAGGGTTGCCCGACTAGTGGGTCTCAAAATGAACATGGATAAGGTGAAAGTCATGTCTAATGTCCATGTCATTTCAGCACCGGTTCTAGTCGGGAGTGCGCTTCTAGAAGTTGTCGACCACTATGTATACCTGGGACAAACTGTCCAGTTAGGTAGACACAACTTCGAGAAAGAGGTCGATCAACGAATCCAGCTCGGCTGGGCAGCGTTCGGGAAGCTGAGGAAGATCTTCTTGTCCAATATTCCACAGTGTCTGAAGACGACGGTCTACGACCAGTGTGTGTTACCAGTGATGACTTACGGCACAGAGGCGTGGTCTCTGAATGTTGGCCTTATATCAAGGCTTAAAGTCGCTCAGCGTGCTATGGAGCGGGCTATGCTTGGGATCTCTCTACGTGATAAGATCCGTATTACGGAAATCCGTAGGAGAACGGGAGTGACCGACATAGCCCGCCGGGTCAGCATGCTGAAGTGGCAATGGGCAGACCACATCGCTCGACGACCCGACAACCGTTGGGGAAGAAAGGTTCTCGAGTGGCGACCGCGAAATGACGGCGCAGTGTAGGACGGCCTCCCACCAGGTGCACCGATGACTTGGTCAAATTCGCAGGCAGTCTTTGGATGCAGTTCGCACAGGACCGTTCGCTGTGGCGTTCTCTTGGGGAGGCCTATGTCCAGCAGTGGACGATGAAAGGCTGATGGATGGATTGATTAAAATATTAGGTCATAACATTTAGGTTAGGTAAATGTGAAAATTTGCATGTTTTGATTTTTGTTTATCTCAATCATGTAAAACAGATTTGAATGAAATTTGGCACAGATTTTTTGGTGAATAAACAAATGTTCGGTTCCTATGAGATAGCAATTTTTGCATAGAGGTAATAATTGTTCCATACCATAACGTACTTAAATTGAATGAATTATGAGGTTCACGCAGATGAAGTCGCTAGCCGCAGCTAGTATTATCTTTATATATATAATTCTACTGTATGTGTGTATGTCACTGAACTCCTCCTAAACGGCTAGACCGATTTGAATGATTTTTTTGTATGCGTTTGGGTGGCGCCCTGGATAGTTTAGATTCACATTTGGACCCGGTAGGTGGCGCCACAATAGGATTTCAGGATTTTTTCTTCTATTTATTTGTGAATGTTTGAGTAAGTACCGGAATGGTTTAGATTCACATTTGCAATTCCATCCATCCATCAGCCTTTTAAAGTCCACTGCTGGACATAGGCCTCCCCATGAATTGGGGATAGTGCCGTAATCGCCACGCTTGACAGGCGGGTTGGCGATCGCAGTGGATGTTGTTAATACTCGAAGGAGTGCTGCTGCCCACTCCCTCGGTATTCCCTCAGTCGGCTTTTACGACTCCCATGGGTAGAGAGGGGTGAGACAATTCTAAAGCCGGCCCCACACGGCAAGTTGCAATTATAGGATGGTAAAAATGATCTCTAGTCTCATTTTTTAAGGACACGATCACCACCTCCTTTTGGACATATGAGTTGAAGTCCTTAGCTTATAATAGATGTTACCTACAGGCCAGCGGAACCACTGTATATATTTTATCGCATGATATCCCTTTTTTATATCTCTAACATCATCTTTTAAAAAATGAGTCGATGATTTACGTTCCGATATACTACTGACATTTTACGATTTGTAATCAATCGGAAATATTGCCCTTCACTTCACATATATCTCATAGGAGAATAAATATTTGCAAGCACCTTTGTTTGGGTTAGCTATACAAAGCATTTCATAGCAATTTGTGGATACTGATATATATAATAATGTTTCATTGGACTATATTTGAGGGTGCTCCACAATATTTATAGCTGTTTATAAACGGAACATCGTTCTGTCTTATGTATTTTTGGCATCAATTTTCTGAATAATATTTCCTAGTATTTGACATAAAATATGGTTCCTATTCCGTGATTTGTATATATTTTTTATTAACACAATTATATCTAGCATTTTAATTCGACGTTGAACGGTGCCTGCACACCATGACTCTACATAACACTAAACCAGTTATTGTTATTCCACCTTGTGATGACCATACTCGCCTATTAGGAACATGATTTGACAAATGTTGATATGTGGGCAATAGGTCAACCGGTTCTTTCTTTATCATTAGATGTTTTAATAATAGCTTCAGTGAAACCTATTTTATTATTTTCACATTCTCTTTAGTACCATTATTATATATTTTAAAAAAATAACATTTGACAAAATTTTAAACCGTTACTATTATAAAGTTGTAACAGAGCTGTATGTACATTTAAGATATTTGAAATAAAAATTGTATTAGGCTATATAAACACAAAACAATATTTTTTAGATTTATGTCTGTTAATCTGTTTGTCTGTTTGGTTATTCGCCCGTCACGCAAAAAGTACAGAACGGATTTTGACGCAACTTTTTTATTTGACAGCTCTTGAATAGACTTAAAACTGGTATAAATTTTATCCAGCTACTATATCGGAAACCTAAGATATCACGTAAAAACTAGGTTTGGCTAGAGCCGTGGGCAAAGGCTAGTATTTAATAATTTTACAAATAATGTTAAAAAAAAGATTAATACCCATTAGTCGCCAGTGCATTCTATCAACAATATGAATTCCATTATAATCATAATACAGTTATAATGCCAGCCCAAATTGGTTCAAGAGATTGTTTTTCCATTTTTCAAAAGCAATCTGAAATGTAAGTTGTAATTTGGCTGTACAAAAGATCAATGGAACTGATTGTTGCTGTGTTAGAATTGTCCGTTTCTAATCCATTCATTGCTCGCGGTGTGGGAATACAAAGACATTGTATGTTTAATGAAAAATCCTTCCTGGCGCATCATGCTTCATTACTTTGTAATTAAGGTACCCAGTAAAAAATAAATAGAAATCTTAGATGTAATATTAGATTACTTATATGTATATATACGACTACAGTTGTTTTAAATGTAGTTGTTGTAAAAGAGTAATTTTTCTAATACTTTTATATATATATATGGTTAATAAATGTACTAGATTGAAAAGCATACACCTCATTAATCGTAACATAAATATTGGTAACGTTTTAAATGAATACAAACTTTGGTTTAAAATGGGAAAGATTATGTTTTGTTCGCTAACGTACAATTTAAAAAAAAACCCTGTTAAATATGTATTAATATAACATTTCTGAGAAATTAAGTAACTATTTGGTAATTATTTACACTAGCAACAAATTTGGTTATGCTGACATTTTGGGAAATTTAGCGTTTACAAATTCACGCGTTCGATATCTCGTCTTATTAATAGAATTTATTTTATTCAAAATAGTAACAATTCTTTTTTCTTGACTATTATAGAAAATAATGCTCGTAATAGCTACAAATTACCTGAATCTATAAATGTCAGCTTTGTACAATATTAAACCATCTTTGCAATGTCATAAAAACTTAGTCTTTAAGTACATGTACTATTCCGAGTAAGTACTCATTAAAGCCTACATTATAGTTTAAATGTTATAATCATTAAAGCCCATTCCAGCTTGAGTTTTATACTATATCTGTAATTAAAACCACTGCTTTTAGATTGGGATAAACTAAGGCAAAATCTTCAAGTCGTTTAAGTGGTGCTTAGTACTAGTAATGACTACTAAGTAGAACGTTTAGTGAACTATAATACGATTAAAAAGCTGAAGAACGTTAGTTTACGATGAGATGAGTTCACCGTTAAATTGGGCAATTTGTGAGTGCACAGCACGGTGGCTGCGCTTGCTCAGCGGTAAGTCCCTATCGCGACGTGTCGGGCGCTACGTAATGTAACTCATAACTGTGACGTTCATTACGTGACATAGTGATCGCGTCACGTCACGTGGTCACGTCACACGTAATGATTGATGGTTGTGCGTAACGGAATGTTTGTTGTTTCATATTGTATGATTGCCATGATGACTTTCCATAGGACATAGTTGTTGTTAACCAGAGGTACATTAATATTGTTTTTGGGGAAAAGGGTTGGCGGGTGCGATTTATTAACTGTCGATTTAGCCATTAACTAAGATTTTGATGTGCCAGATCTCTCCTAATATCATATACTAATAAGCCCATTCAAGCTGTTAATTGCCCCCAAAAGACATATAAGTCAAAAGCAAGTTATAGGAAAGGTGATCTTACGGAAACAGACTGTTTTATGATTGTCGTCTATTCCAACCCGTTTTCTATGCCACTATTGGCTACGGATCTCATCTCATGGTGAGAGGGATTAGGCCATAGTCCACCACGCTGGCCCAATGTGGGTTGGCGGACTTCACATGCCGTTGAGAAAATCTCTCAGGCATGCAGGTTTCCTCACGGTGTTTTCTTTCACCGAGCAGTGATAATTTGTAAACAAATACACACATAATTTAGGAAAAATTCGAAAAGACAGAGGTGTGTACCGTACGAGGTATGAACCTTGGACTGGGGATTGAACTCGATACTGTCTTTGCAGTCCTTGGTTTTACCGCTAGGGTATCACTGATGGAACCACCGAAGGAAGGCCCGCCAATAAAGGCGAAGAGACGGCACACGGCGGGTTTCTTTAGTGGGTGAAAGGCCCCACACTACCCTGTTTTCGTTGCCCCGAACGACGGGGTATGCGGTTAGGAACATTTATTCCCGCCTTAACAAAAAATAAATAAATCTATATATGCTATCACTGATTGAAGTACGAAAATAATGTTATTCCATCCATAAACAGTGTTAGATTAGAAATGTTATTCAAAATTAATTGTATTGTATCATCTAACCTGAGGAGTCTTTTGCAATACCTGAAAATAACAGATTATTCAATGATCGGCTTAAAGTACACGTAACAATTACTATCACATTCTACTCGTAGTCCAACATGGAATCACATATCCGCTATGGGATGTTACTTATAATGGATTTTATTGTATAGCAATACCTATCTAAATAACTCTGAGTCGAAGCCGTAAACACTTATAGATTATTAAACGGGTTATAGACTATAAAATAAACGTTATAAATTTTGAAATAATGCTCAGAGATCAACAAATTAGTCAAATGTTATTTATATAGTTAATGATAGTGTATTACCATAATAGCATTGATTTGACTCATGACTGTGTGGTCTAAATAAAGAAAAAGTTCAATGGTGTTTAACATCAGTGTGTTAATATAAACATGACCTTTAACTTCACACCTTATATATTCTGGTTAATTTTATGGCTATTTAGATGTGTACTTATGTATAATTATTTTGTTATGTGTATTATGTTATTTAGGGGAATCCTTAATAACCTCTGACGCCACCACCAATGTCGCATAGTTCTAGTGCTCTGCCAATATGGCCGGAGAGACGAGACACGGCAGGTTTATATAGTGAGACAAAAAGAAGGGGAGCCCTTTATAAAAGAAAATAACTAAATTGCACGCGGACGAAGCCACGCGCAATAACTAGTTATATACAAGAGATAGGAGAGAGAAGACCGTAGCCTAGTAGTGTACTTTTAGTTCAAGCGATCGGTAAGGTTAAGCAACTTTCACTCGATTGGGATCAGATGACCAAAACATGACGCTTATTGGTAGATACCTGACCTCTAGAATTAGTCCTGATTAAAAAGTCTGACTCTGGCCTTGTTATAAGATTGTGGATTCGCTAAAACCAAAGCTGAGTTCTATAGCTAAAATAAGATTAGAATTTAATAAAATATTTTTAATAACACACAATATCTCGCACAAAACAATGAATAATCAATATAGAGACTTTTGTTAATTAAACTCTCGCCTCAATTGCCTCTGTGGTGCAGCGGTAGTGTGCGCGATTGCTGATCATGAGGTCTCGGGTTCGATCCCCAGATCGGGAGGCGTTATTAAGCTTTTTCGTAAAAAGAAAAATTCTCAGTAGCGGCCCGGAGTTTGGAAATGTGCTCGGTAAACGGCAATAGGCTCGCCCCATGGGGACTTAAACATAACTGGGAAACCGTGGGTGTGTAATACACCTCTGCCTACCCCTCGGGGAATACAAGCGTGATTCTATGTTTTTTTAACGCTGTCCTCCGAAATATACCTATAATAACATATCGTCTTCATAAATTACATTGTTTGTACTAGCGGTATTGCTAAGGACTGGAGTTGCGGTTACTGCCAACCCATTGCCTATTGCTGCTTAGCATAACACGGGGCATTGTGTCGTCTGAAAAAAAAACCAAATGTTAACAAACGAGTATGTAATGCACATTCATTAAAACGGTTAAGGTGCTTGTTTACTCTTTGGAAAATTATTACCTGCTGTTTATATATTCAAATAACAGTGATGCCAAACATTAGACAGGAGGAATGTTCTGCTTGAAGAACATCTCGACTGTCACGACTGTAATAGTGTTATGGGTGAGCTAACTGTATTACAGGCTCCTTCCGATGTTGCTACGATAAATGTCAACAGCACAATATTACTAGCTTTTTAAGGATATCTTAAGTGATTTTCGCGATTTAAATAGTTTATAGGACATGAAGCTTGTATTTCATAGTAATATCATATGATCCCGTTGTATACGAACTTAGGTGTTTATTCCAAACCATTTAAATATTACATTATATTATGAGTGAAAATTTAAAAATTACAAATGTTTATCCCGCGCATTGTTTACCATATATTAGAAAAATTAGTTTACTATAAAAGTTGGCACCCACCTCTGCACCTTTGTACTCGTAATATAAATATGTCACCATTTGGCACGTACATAATCTCTATACAAAAACATCTACCTTACAGAATCTTTCCATTAATTTGGGGATAAAAGTTTACAATTAAAATATTAGTAAAAATAATCTGTGTGAAAAATTTCAGGCAAATCCGATTAGTTTTTTTTTGTGAGATTGATGAATAAAAATCTAATTTGTGGAATTTAATTATTGATACGTCGACCGATCATTTTGCAAAAATGTATTTACTCGTAACTAGGTGTACAACTTCTCGTTCGTTCTCCGAACAAAAGCTTAATCTATATCTAACGTAAATCATAGTCTTTTTAAAATTATTTATGAAATGTGGAAAAAGAGAACTTTTAGTGCGTGCGGGAATCGAACCTGGTAAGTGATATAAGGGAACGGACGAAGGGAAGGTAGGGATGCAGGTCGATTCCCGCTTGCACTAACAGTTCTCTTTTTGTACATTTCACAAATAATTTGTTATTTAAAGCAGTTGAACATGTTGTGCTAAAATACGGATAAACAACAAGAATCTTTTTAAAATTGTCATTATTTTAAACACAAAGTGAAAAATGTGAAATCGAAAATAACAGTCACGAGCAGGATTTAAACCTGCATCTCCTGGATACCGTCCAGATGCTTTGCCAATTCAGCCATCGTGACAACATCGTTTTGTTGTGTGTGAAATATTGACATTATTTTGTAATTATTTTAAATCGTAAATAAAGCTGTAAAATTTTGAATATGCATTATATATTTTTGATAAAATTGCGATGTTTTAAAAAAAGTAAATTATGTCACTGCACAAAATACTAGCTTGTTTCTTTTCACGTCTAAAGCACGAAAATAAACTGCATCCTGAGGTGTTCCATACGCCACCATTTGTTAATTATCAAACTGTAGAGGGAGAAATAGGAGATAAATATTTACCTATATGAGAAATATTGTGTAAAATAATTATAATATGAAAGTGCTGCAGTAGGAACAGAACATGACCCGAGTTTGTAAGGTCTGAGAAAATGTTACATATTTGTGTAGAATGTTAATGTCGGTAGTGCAATGTGCATTGCAATGCGTTTATGTGTCCTCAAGTTATAAAACCGCGAGAGGAATGCGCACACTTTGTTTCCTATGCGCTTACTATATCAGGGGGACAATGTCGGTTCAACTGTGTAAGGTAGTCGTCACCGCAACACCGTTTCTTGTTTGTGGTTCGTTAAAGTTTAAAATCAGTACCGCGAAGCCACCTTTTCCGGTAGAATTTAAGAATCACTCCACATAATGGTTTCTCAGTAGAGTACTTCGAACGGTATCTAAGTGCAATTATTTTTACTTACCGAACATGTTACGGCATTTAGACGCACTTACAATGAGAACTTACTCCGAAAATGGGAGCTTAAGTATTTTAAGGGAATAATATGTCATTATTAATTTTTTTCCATTAACGTGTCGTATATCATTTTAAGAATCCATAAAATTAATATGGAATAAATTATCTTTAAATAGCGTCCACGTCGGTTGCCCTAAAAATATATCAACATTTAATTAAATTTTATTTGATTTATATTATCATTATTTTACAAAGCCTTATATCGAATCTTAATTATAATATTTGATAATCGTAGAGCTTGAGAAAGTTTTCTAATTAAAATAGCGGTTCTTTTACAAGTACAGCTTTCATGAAATTATGACATTTCATTCAGTATATCTTCGTCTGTTAATTGCTTTAATGCCAAATAAAATGTACCACAGATCTTAATAGCATTCGATTTAAATAATATTGAATGTTTTTAGTCGGCCAGAAACATTGTGAATTGATTAAATGCCGTTCGAACCATTGCACATGTACCTATAAGAAGTGATTTAAAACATTGCAAAGAGTATTTACTACACAACAATAGTTGTACTTTCACGTTTACAAATGACCATTCATTGTATTTGATAAAAAGCATAGTGAAAGTGATATTATGATGCAAAAAAGTAAATAAAAATTCGTGTCACTGACTTTCCTACTAGCTTTCATAGGTCCATGCAGTATTAGATTTGACTCGCATTTAGCGCATCGATGGAAACAAATACTAGGATAAGCAATTGCTTGATTGCCACAATATTGCTACAAAAAATTCTGCCTATATCAGTACAATCCCCATAGCTAAAAGTGATCTAACAATCCTGTTATAGTCTCAGTAAAACGTCATTCCTTCGGGTTGCGGAGTTCAGACAACAGTTGCTCTGTAGAATTTGGTTAGACTGCTCGGTAGAATCTGGTTAAAAAAAACATAACATAGCATCACACCTGTATTCCCCGAGGACCCCCTCGCAGAGGTGTATTACACACCCACAATTCGCCAGCTATGTTTAAGTCCCAAGTAATAGGGGGCGAGCCTATTGACGTAGACCTGAATGCCGAATAATTTCAATTGGAATTATTAAAGGCTAATATGGTAATTATGTACCTATATATAAAACAATAATAACTCCAACTATATTTGACTACGCTGATCATCCATGCATTTGAAATTTTGTCAATTTACTAAGGTTTTTTTTTTGTAATCTAAAAGTGACTGTTCCGATGCTGAGTACATATTGTGCAAATTTCCTGTAAAGAAAGTCATCCTGTAATAAATAACACACAATTTTGTCGACTTTTATTTTCTTACCAGTATTAGCGAACAACATCCTATCGAATGTACATGTCTAAATATAATAGGACTAATTCGTACCTCAATCAAAATCAAGTATAAGTAAAAAATGAAACGAACATAAATACCTCGTATCTTAAATGTAACATAGTGAGTAGGTACATTAATTTACTGGATCTATAATTTATTGCTTATGCACGATTGCACTTCCTCGATAAATAATAACAAAACCACTACCTACTTCTGTCAATCATTAGTTTTGATATTACATTTCTCATTTTGGTTAACTTTCCCTCTTACTTACTGTAATGATGTCAATATGATTCATGGTCTTGGCTCATATTAACTCAATAGCATAATGTATTTTTATCATGTCCGTAATCAAAAGAAACTATTTTATGGGAGAGCTTCAGACATTTTTTCGCAACTTTTTCTTTATTATTTAAACATAAATATTTTTGTTTTTACCAAGTTCATTTTGATTCCAATTTGGCATTGTATATTTGAGGAATAACTAACTTACAAAATAATTAATTGAATGAGGCGACACTTGGCGGAAGTCCATTGTTACTATTATAGAATGGACCACAATATTGCAATATTGTGGTTCTGAGAGTTCTACCGTATCGCATGGTTGTGTCGCGTTGGTGAGTTTTTTGTCATTATCGTGCATGCTACTTTGCTATTATCACATTCTCCTCTATCTGTGAGAGTGCGGATTGGCAATCTTAGGTTATTCTGTCCAAAGATAACCGGGATTGACAATCCGTGGGTGAGTGGTGGGCTCTCCTCCTAAAATCCATTCTATAATAGTAACTTACAAAATTAAAGGAAGTAGTGTTTGTGTCAGGAAGATTGATGACAAAACGAAACCAAAATCCTTAAGATGATATGAGGTCTTGATGAGTCTCTGACAAGACTGTCTGTACTTATTTACTTACTTATCATCACGCTATCTTCCTTGCGGGGTAAGCAGAGAGAACTCAGTGCCAAAATTATCTATTCTTATATCCCTTGCTTCTTCAACATTCACAATGCTCTTCATACACGCTCGCCGGTTTCGGAGACTCCTGACTCCTTCTTCCTTCAATACATGACAAATTGTTTGGTTAATATTTTCAGTAAATTCTAAATAATTTAAAGAAATCTAGTGATTTATTGAAAAAAAAAGAAAAAAAACATTTATTAAATTTTAGAGAAGCTCTACCTTC
The DNA here is from genome assembly GCA_948253155.1 of Leucoma salicis. NCBI lineage: Eukaryota > Metazoa > Arthropoda > Insecta > Lepidoptera > Erebidae > Leucoma > Leucoma salicis. The sequence goes on from OX411805.1 coordinate 18,520,829, forward strand.
CTTCAATAGATGACCGATTTGGTCTAGGTAGGTGAGTCTCGGTCTGCCCCTGTACCTCATAAAAAAACTAAATATAATTTGTATTAACTTGGACACTGAATATATCTGCTATCTGTTGTGCTTATTACTAATTTAGAAATTTCTAAAGCAAATGTTTTGTTTTAGAAGATTATAAAAGAGCAAACGTACGGCTAGCGTCTACAGGTATCTACAGACATTAGCAATACCAAAGGCATAAATCGTCGCTAGCGTCTCTAACTCTATAGAAGGAGGATAGGAGGTGGGGATTAAGAATAATTAGGAAAGGATAAGTAAAAGATTGGAGTCTCCGGTACTTTCACTTATCATACAAAACGTAGCAGTAGGAGTAGCCACCGTTGTTACACGGTGATCTTCTGTGAGAGGGTGGTATTTCCCCGATCAAGCCGGCCCATTCATACTGGGACATGTAGGCTCTTCCGTATTGTCCGTGTGGTGATGGACTAAGAATACAAATGTCACCATCCCATTCTTTCCCACAGGTGTCGTATGAGGCGACTAAGGGAAGTAAGCAATTATCATCCATTGCATGACTGGTGGTAGGGCTGGGTAACAAGTGGGAGTACTCAGTTGGTATCGGGCCCGAGCGGGTTGGTACCACCATCTCCCGTGTGATCGGCCATGAAGTACATCGTTGTGTTTTGGCTGTAGCAGTTTATATTTAAATTAGAAAAATGTGAACATGAATGTTTCATATATTTTATAATTTGTGCATAAAAATTTAAAAAAGTGTATGTTTTATTGCAGGTGGCATCGTCGCCATGAAGGGTGACGGGCTGCGTTTCATGCAGCTAGCGCTACTGGTACTGCACGCTACCGTAGTACTCAGTGAGTATAATTTACATTTTATTCATATTTTATATCATTAGCCCACATTTATATATTCCGTAAGATGAATCCGTTATTTGAATCTATGTACGTTGCAACGCTATCGAAGCGTTCGAAGGTTAACGTTTCTCACTATCACAATACACAGTTTTATAAACTGTTATTATCTCGCATTAGATCAGCATGGTGTCTGACAATTCGAAAAAGCTGGATTTATTTTAAACGTATCCACGGGCCTAGGATAATATTTCCAGATCTTTTAAATCGGGGATAACGGGTCTCGTGGCCTAGTCGGTAGTGCAACCGATTTCCGTGCACGAGGTCGTGGGTTCGATTTCCACTCAAGACAATTATTTGTGTGACGAACACAGATATTTGTACTGCGTCTGGTTATTTTCTATCTAATAGATGTATGTATTTGCAAAAAAAAGTAATACATGTGTAATATCCGTAATCTGGTACTCATAGCACAAGCGTTAAGCTTAGTTTGGGACCAGAGGACGATGTGTGAAATGTCCGTGAATATATATTTATTTATTCTTTGTGGTAAAGTTATATGTTACTTTTTGAGATGGTTTGCTTTAAAACTATGCTATGTCAATAGTAACCGTTTTATGAGGTTTAAATATAAACTAACAATTATTTCTATTATTCAAATATATTTTAAAATATATATCTATACATGTAAAAATGGTTATCTGAAATTAGTTATCTTAACTAAAACTATTACAATGTCCACTAGTTGCATGGTGGTTTTCGAAGTCTAGCAAAAAAAAAAAACTCCGTTTAATTTTTTCTACATAATTATGTCTCATCTTCTTTCTTCTATTAAGAAGGTCGGCTATAATACACACTTAGCTACAATCTGCACCGTTTTGTTTCAGGTCGAACCGCATTTGAAAAGATGACTGATGCCGATTATCCTGGCACTACTTACTACACAGTCCGTAATCTATCACTTTATGAATGTCAGGGATGGTGTCGAGAGGAACCTGATTGTCAGGCCGCTTCCTTTAGGTAAGTTAAATCAAGCATTGAGAGAATAATCAGCATCTAGACTTGTTACAGAATATATCACTTATGAGTTAATATATACTAGTGGTCGTCCAGTGGTCAACATTCGACCATACACCGACCGTACATACAATCAATCCTATAAAATTTATTTTTATTGAATTAATTTATTTCTAATGAATGTTATATAAAAATATTATGTATCTACAGCTCTTTCTCCATTTAAACTTTAATTGTGCCAAATCTCACACTTCCCGGTGCGCGTAATGTACTAAAAAAGGGGTACAACAGTTTTTCTTCACGTACTAATATATAGATTTACTAGAGTAATACAATAGATAATCCACGATATTCTTTCACGATAGTCTCCCAAACCATTAAATCGTTCAAATAATGAGATTTTGTAAACGTGCTGGTTAGTGGTTGGTTCTAGATTGATAGAGAGTATAGCACTGTATTTACTTTGGACAGCAGTATCTGATCAGTTTGAAATCAGTATTATATATACAAAGTTTTTTTTATATGAATTGTATTCTTACCCGACAACGTCCCTTTAGTTTAATAAAGAAGGCGACGCTTTATTAATCGTTGTATTTTTTTCCATTCTAACCAGTGATTAATTTTAAATCAATTGTGTTGGTAGATAATGTCAATAAAATCAAGACACTAGTTGCTATGACCCAGAAGAAAAATTCGCATTTAACAAAGATAAGTCAAACGACGTGACTCGTTAGATTGATTGATCATGAAACAAAAATCAAGGTGCCTGTCATATCTTCGATCTAGACGCTCCTGACCCAAATTCTCTTGTGAGATAAAGATCTGATTGATATGAAGAGTCACCAATTTATATGATATCGAGAGAGAAATTGCCTCAAATGCACCGCATTCGCGATCTATGATGCCGCATACTATTTACTTATCTAGTAAGTACTAAAAATTGACCTAAAACAATTTTAAAATAAAAGGATCAATTATTAAAAAGTCCGCCTTGTAACATCTACGTACCTATGCCGGTCATCGTGTTAGATACACTTTAGCTTCACATACGTGATGTATCTACGACTTATTTATAGCAGTACTTGTTTAATGGTGCTGTTTTTTCACGTATTTTAATAGATTTAGTTAATTTAAGCAAATACTCAGACACAGATGTGTGTCAGTCAGCCATACGTCCTCGGACCAAACCCCTTGACGATATGCTGTTAGCTAATAACAATATATCCGTGCTTCACCACAAACCGTGTAAAAGCGGAAACCGACTTCGCCGCGTTCCAAATTGGATAACAGTAAAAGTGATGCATACGTCTCAATGGATTATTACTGGCGCAATATTTTCAAGCAGATCGGATAGTTTTCATGACTATTGGCGGTCTCGCACACATTATTTTAATTTATTGTTATTGTTTTGTCGTGTTCTGATTTACATAGCGAATGAGTCGCGTATTGAGAACAGAATCAGCATACCATTCTTGCCGCAATAGGTGATTGGGAGGGAAAATTCCAAGGAAAATTTCTAACTAAATCACATCCGAGCAAACAAAACAATTCAGTCATTGAACTTTTTGACATCGAAGAGGTGTTAAAGATTTGCCTGACACTGACATTCATTATCATAGCTGTTAGCTAGAACGACAAAAAGTATAATTGTGTTAGAGTCAATTCAGGCGTGTAACATTATTAAAACGCTAGTTAGATTCCTCGAAATCAATTTCAACGGGATCGATTGAAAATCAATTCGGTTTTCAATTAAACGAGACGGAACTTTCTCGAGCTTTTAATCTACCATTGTAAGTTACCAACATGTACGTATCTCAAATCAATCTGTCCAAAGAAATAGCGATTCAGTGAAGTGACAAAAGAATGACATAGATGCGATTTTAACAGCCAGTAACTGTTCACTGCCGGCGGTGCCACTGACTTTTTGATAAACATTTTACGGTATTCAGGAGAGGGCAACTGCTCTATGTTATACTACTTCTATTGCGCGCAAATGCTACATCAAATCGTGGATCAAATATCTAAAATGTTCCCCAGATCACGACCTCTGCTATCTGATTTCGTCAAACTATGATGATATCTTCACATGCCAGTTCATTGTGATTATTTTAAATTATTTTAGCAAGTCCAGGCGGCTTTCTTTTTTAAAATGTTTACTTATGACGTTTTAGTAAGATATTTAAGTACATTTTTATTTTACCCCATATTTTCTTTTGAAGGGGTATGCAGGAATGCTGAGGGTGGAATTAATTTAACCTGGATAGGAAACTAGGCTGCTGTTTCTATCGGACAGAAATCTAAACAACAGTTTAGCTATGAGAAGTCTCAAACTTATGTCAAAATACCAACTTAACTGTCGTGCAGGTTAATCTTTCCGTCGTGACTTTTGCTCGAGCCAGTTCAAAAGAAAAGCGTAAATTATATGATAGTCAATATTAATCCCGCAACCCAAAATATTGAAGGACAATGTAATGTGTATTGAAATGCATTAGTAATAAGCTCACTCTATCTCAATGTGTAACGGGCCTTCTACTACATCGGTAGCGATTATTCAAACTCGTAGATCGTCTACGAGTTCTAGTTCACTTAAAATAATCTCAAAGTTTATTTACAAGAACGTTTAAGAATGAGATCATATCATATGTTTATATTACAATATAATTATGTATCTCGTATATACAGTATAGATGTTAGAGTAGCAATAGGAAATGGTGTGCTAGAACTAGTGGATGAATTTGTATATCTTGGATGTGGATTCAGTCGGGATGGAAGGTACACCACTGATGTAGAAAGAAGAGTGAATGCGGGAAATAGAGTGAACGGAGCATTGGGACAACTTCTCGGCAGCCACCACCTCAGCCAGAAGGCACGTGTCGCAATACACAACGCAGTGCTTGTTCCAACGTTATTATATGAAAGCGAGAGTTGGGTATGTAAAAAGGAGCATGAGAGCAAAATCAATGCGGTCGAAATGCGATCTCTGCGGAGAATCTGTGGAGTGAGGCTGACTTACCGCATTCGTAACAATGACGTAAGAGAGCGAGTAGGTATGAAAGAGAGTATTGGTGTAAAGATGCGAAAGGGAATGCTCCGATGGTTCGGACATGTGGAAAGAATGCCGGACGAGCGACTGGCTAAGAAGATATACAGTGCGAAAGTGGAAGGATGTAGGTACAGGGGGAGACCGAGACTTACCTACCTAGACCAAATTGGTCATGTATTGAAGGAAGGTGGAGTCAGGAGTCTCCGAAACCGGCGAACGTGTATGAAGAGAGTTATGAATGTTGAGGAAGCGAGAGATGTATGCAAGAATAGAGCCTCTTGGCACTCTGATCTCTCTGCCTACCCCGCAAGGGAAATGGCGTGATGATAAGTTAGTTAGTTAGTTAGTATAGTCAGTAATGTATATACACAAACGTTTATATGATCTAGCTTTGAAGGTGACAGCGGTTATTCCGTAGAAAAAAAATGTGTTTTTTTTTGCTAATGATGGCAGACGAGCCTCGGCCCACCTGACGCTAAGCACCAATACATGCAATAAAAAAAAAAATATATATATATATATATATATGGTATATACGGTATGTCTCGATTGTAGAGTAGGTAGCCGCTTCTATCTCAACTTCTCTTCAAGATATAGTGGTGATTGGCAGCTGCATGGTTTGGATGTCCCTCAGGTACTACCCAGTCCATGTGCGGTAGTTTTCTCTATGGGTCGTCTATTAATACAATGGTTTCATCATCTTCAATAGTCAGCCATAATTAAAATCATTGAAGGCTTCATATAAAAGCATATTTGACTGACATCAACCCACAGCCCAAATTCGGAGGCCTAGGAAATTACTAAAACTTAGATATGGGTTTCTTTAATATTGCAGGTGTGCACTAAGAAAGGATGTTACCCAGATCCTATCCGAAATAGATTTTCACCTATCACTATGACGCAAGCGAAGCCGCGGGTAATGTACTACGTTATTATATATATACGGGATGTATAAAGCAGAAAATACCTTCATCAATATCATAGCAATATTAATATTATCAAGTTTAATAATGAATTATAAAAATTATTTGAAAAAGATGCAATCATTTCTTAAAGAACGATTTTTTTATGCGTAATCAAACGCCATTCATAGGCCGACATATTATCTATGGTTATCCACAATATGCTGTCATTTAAAATCGGTAATTTGAGAATAAATAGCTGACGTGGCAACACTACATACCATGCATACATAAATGGGAGAGATACGAACAAATAAATAATCGAGAATCATTTGCCATGGGCTTTACAATATTGCTTCTCGCTGCTATTATCCATATATATTATCGTGATTGACAGCCTGGCAGGTCTTGGTGCAACTGTTAATTTATTAGTTAATAAAATGTCAAATTATTCGAACCTCAGAATCTTAGTAAGATTTATAATATAAAGGACCTAATGGTTTAAAAATTAAAACCGTGCGACTTGAAGGTGGGAAACTCATGAACCGTTTCAATAAATGACATAGAAATTACGCGCCAATTGGTTGAATGTATTCCTGTTGTGTGTTTTTTATTTTTTTTATGTGCGCAAATTCAACACAAATGTATAGTTTGTTATGAATAAATGAATTATAATTATGATTCCCGCTTAGGTGCATTCCTTGGACACTTCGTCTAACCTCTCTAAATCCACAGCGAAGGCGAGAATATTATCTCGTTTAATTACCACTTTAACAGTATACCGGCTCAGGAGATTTATTATTCGTGTTGTGAAACCAAAGCAAAATGCTATGTCATTAGTTTAAGGGCTTTACAGCCACATTAATCATAATGTTTTTATAGCAATTCTTTGTTTACAAGTCGAGGCATAAACGGTTATCTATAAACCAAAACGAACTTGGGGTAGACATTAGTAACATTTTATAATAACATAATTAATATCTCGTTAATGTTAAAAGATTTTAAGATTTGTACAAGAACTTTAAAAAGGATGTTAAAGTAAATTAAGTTTTAGTGTTAACAAGAAATAATAAAATCGCAAATCTTTTCTTTGATGACTATGTGTTATCATCGAGATAAAGTAAATTCACTACAACCATAACAAGATTCATATTTACATTTAAAATGCGCTTGTGACTGTTGTCTGTGAAACTGGAAAGGTATGTGTAGCCGTACATTTTTGGGCCAAGCATTAATTAATATATTATTTGGTATATAGGCATTTAAAATAACTGTTAAATATTTGGCCTTTATATTTAAAAATCTTTATTTATAAGTAACATAGAGCCATAGTTTGATACCAAATTTAAATTTCGGGGCAGGACAAGGATTACTGGTTCCATCCACATTCTATTCTAACGCTTAGTGAACCTTTTCCGGCGACGTTTATTATCACAAGATTTGCGGATTGTAATTAATGCTAGCTATAAAAGAAGAACATGTTACAAAGTTTGTTAGGATTATAATAATATATCTAGAACCGACCCCTATCTATAAAACAACACTGTACTAGTAAATGCTGTAAGTGTGGGTTTCATTCCTACACAAGGAAATTATTTTATGTAATCTGCAAATAGTTAGTAGCAGACAGAGTTTATGTTACACCAAGTTCTAGAAAATCAGGTAAATATAAAATATGGAGTATAACTTTATATGTTAAGTGCGTACGTGCCGTTAACTTGTAAGTAGATCTACTATTTGAATTATCATTTATTACTTGGAACAACATAATGATTTAAATGATGTAAAATATATTATGCTCAGAGTACCTATGTAAATGCAAGTATTAATTACAGTGAAAGGTTATGGGTTTATATATCTACTTTGCAGATATAGGTACTATGAAGTTTATTTATACAAATATGTAAAACTATTTAATGTATTCCTCTATTATTTTAATTTACCATCGCATTTTCGTATAGGTACATATTATTATGCTTTAGGTACAAGTTTCCTTGATAAACTAAGATCTAAATTCTTTAATCTTCATAAAAGCCAGTAGTAGCATTTGAATTATTGATCCTATTTAGTACGCGTATTTTAAAATTATAAGATTTCACAAAATGCAGTTTGGACGCCGATTCCAAACGGTGCAATACAACTCCATTTATTATATTAACATCTATTGTGCACACGTATTTAGAAACGTTTTAAAAAACTAGTCATTGTCGTGATACAATTCAGGAACGTTTATCTCGATAAATTTCAAAGCAATTCTGCACTAAAGCGTTAGGTATTTATGGTCCCGCTATCGCGTTTCAAGTCTCTATATTTTGCTCACCGGTGGTCGGCTATTCCTGGTACTTCCTGGTGCAATGGTCTATCTAGACATTCAACTATAAAAACTGCCTACGTGCCGTCCGACAATTGCTTCTTTCTAAATCACACACAAAAAGTCGTACACTATAAAATAATTAAAATAAAATGCTATACGTCACGCGCACCATTAAGAGTGATTTAGTTTATTATATAAACTGTTCCCGAGTAAATGCACTATCAAAATATCAAGATAATTTCTGCTACTGGTTCTGCTTTATTTCTGTTTAAGGTATAAGGTAGGTGCCGTGTGGGGCCGGCTTTAGAATTGTAATGGGAGTCGTAAAAGCCGACTGAGGGAATACCGTGGGAGTGGGCAGCAGCAATCCCTTGAGTATTAACAACATCCACTGCGATCGCCAACCCGCCTGCCAAGCTGGCGATTACGGCACTATCCCCCATTTGGGGAGGCCTTTGTCCAGCAGTGGACATCGAAAGGCTGATGGATGGATGGATGGATACTTATTTTGTGGTTTAAGTCAAATGACATTAATTTATATATTGTTTATACCCAGGTTGAATCAAAACGTGTGAATGAATATTTATCAATGAGATATCAAATGATTCGTCATGAATCTTACTGATATAGCTGTAGGCAATTGATTTTACAAAAAGTTTATGTACAGTTATAATATTTTTTACAAGTATATTTTTTATGTCCTAAATGGTTTTTAGATGCGTGAAATTCGTACCGTATTAAATCATTCCATTAACGAAGTTTGATGCATAAAGAATGTGTTTATAATTGGTTAATTGCTGAAGACAAACATTTAGTCACCACGTGTAATTTCAATTTTGAAAGTACCGGCACTTATTTAGTTCCAGATGCTAAACAACGGTTTCTTGACGCGAACGTATCTTGCAGGGAGAGAGAGAGAGAAAGAGAGAGAGCGAGAGAGATAGAGAGAGAGAGAGAGAGAAAGAGAGAGATAAAGAGAGAGTTAAATACGTATCATCATCATTCATGAATCATTTTGACATCTTACGGGTCTAGTATTGCGGGGTTAAATTCATTGTAAAAAAGGTCATAAGTCGGAAGATTTATTGCAAAACGGAATAAAGCTCTTTCTGCTGATTACAATGAAAATTAAAAAAGAATACAGCATTTCCACTCTAAGCATAGTCTCTATTTTCTCTCTTTTTCCTGCACACCTTTCACTATCGTACACAAAATATATCTACGTAGGGCGCTAGTTTCCGCAATGAATAAGAGAAAAAAATTACTATGAACAGTTAAAATTAATTTGTTTCTCAAAGCTTTCTTTCTTAACGGAGCATCCGTTAGTGTAAATGCAAATTTTCGTACAAATAAACCAATTTCGAAAATATTTATACCACTCCTCCGTGGACTCTTCGTACTGTGTAACTTGTTTGTAATTTTTCGTAACAAAAAAGTCACAAGGTACTAAGTTGAGACTGTATGCAGAATAGCTCATAAGGTCTACATTCTTCACCTTCTAAAATTCATTCCGTACAGTCGTGTGAGTAATGGCGTTATCGTGGTGCAAGATGATACGACGTTTACCTACGTTTGTTTTTACGGATTTTGTCAATAAATTCCGGCTAACAAATTGTCGTGTACCAGTCACTATTCACGGTATCACAATTCTTTTAAGCAACAGTAGCCACGTGTAAACTTTTATTAAAAAAAAGAAATCATTCGCTTTAGGCATTTTGCACGCGCGACTCTTTAGTTGGTTTCGGCTCATCTTGGAATAGACTACTACCCGCTAGATTACTGCTTTGCTTTGGGATAGCAGCAATAAATTCCAAGTTTTATCACTACCTACTACGTCCCAAATGAAATGCGATCTCTGCGGAGAATCTGTGGAGTGAGGCTGAATGACAGCATTCGTAACGACGACGTAAGAGAGCGAGTACTTATGAAAGAGAGTATTGGTGTAAAGATGCGAAAGGGAATGCTCCGATGGTTCTGGATAGAATGCCGGACGAGCGACTGGTTAAGAAGATATACAATGCGAAAGTGGAAGGATGTAGGTACAGGGGGAGACCGAGACTCACCTACCTAGACCAAATCGGTCATTTATTGAAGAAAGGTGGAGTCAGGAGTCTCCAAGCGGAACCGGCGAGCGTGTATGAAGAGAATTATGAATGTTGAGGAAGCGAAAGATGTATGCAAGAATAGAACCTCTTGGCAATTTGTTGTCTTTGCCTACCCTGCAAGAGAGATGGCGTGATGATAAGTAAGTAAGTACTATGTCCCACAGCAAATTGTATGCCCTCTCGTTGAATCTGGTAAGTATGGCAGTTCATTAAGTGACGCGGTCCATTTTTTGAGCCTCAGTCAAATTGTGTGGGTTCCACAGAAAACAAAACTTTTCATACCCAAATGTTAGTGTAGGATTGATTCATATCTATGCCTAAAGATGCCCGAATCGCACAGTAGGTCACATGCGTATCTTTTTTAATCACACGGTGTACAGCATCGATGTTTTTGTTGTCCATGGCGGGCGGTGGACGGACGGGATTTTGTGATAGTCACAAAATTCCTCACGTAGATTGACACAACCGCGTTTGAATTCTGCAAACCAGCTATAAATAGTCGCGTAAAGCTGAGCAAAGCTCTGCTGAGTTGTCAAATTACACTTAAACCCGTAGAAAATTCGAGTCTCCTAACATACTGAACATTTGCACAAGATAAAAAAACATAGCACCACGCCTGTATTCCCCGAAGGGGTAGTTCTGCCTACCCCGATGCGCGATATTTTAAACATTTTAAAATATCAAATCAAATCTGGTATCATAGCACAAGCGTTAAGCTTAGTTTGGGACTAGAGGACGTTGTGTGAAATGTCCGTGAATATTATATTAATTGTACGACGTAAAAAATATTTATGTATTTGTTGCAGTTTTGTTCTCAACCCCCTCACGCCAGTCCAAGAAACGTTATGTCTTCTCCAGAACGACACACAGGCTAATAACCCCATGGCTACCTCACAGGTATTTTATTATTCTGTTATTTGGCGCATACATTTTTATTAAACTCGGAAGAACAACATACAAGTATATATATTAAGGTAAGGACAGACCAAGTGCAGTCATTAGCAAGGAATTTCCTATATCGTTGGCTTAATTAAATCTAGCGGCACTTTGGTAGTCTCAATACATGAGACTAGCTTTATAATTTCTAAGGTAAGGTGGGCGCTTTGTCTTCTAGGCCATACTTTGTGGGTACCTCCGTTAAGCATTTAATGGCCTAATCAATTTATCTCAGATATCTGCCACTGGTTACTGGTATCCACGTAATGCTAATTAAACAGCAGATGTTGAGGTTGTATTAACTATTCAGACTAAAGCGGTCAACAAGTCCTGGGGAAACTTAACTGACCAAGTGCACTAACTGTTACGAGTAAACGTTAGACAGTTTAATCGCCTTTAGATCTAATGAATGGTGCCGCCAATAATTACACAAATGTTAAATATTGGAGTTTGCTACTGGTAGAATAAACGGTATTCAAAACAAATGTCATTAAGTGTTAATGTGTGCTCATAAGTAACTGTAATAAGCAAATTATTTTTAAAGTAGAGAAGAGAACACTGTAGGTCGTGAATCCTTATTAGAATGCGAGTCATTGCAGCGCTCGAGATGTCTGTATTACTGTATTACAAACGATGGGCTCATTTAATCTGGATGCATTATCGATAATGATAGGTTTGCTACGGCAAAGTGAGATTAATGCATGCTATTTTGTATCAGCGTTCTGTGAACACGTACTACATGGTGAAGCTGCAAGTGCGCACAGAAAGCGTGTGCTTGCGTCCCTGGGCATTCGAGAGAGTGCCGGGTAAAGCCCTTCGGGGTCTTGACAATTCCGTCATCTACACCTCAACAAAAGAAGCCTGCCTTGCAGCCTGCCTTAATGAGGTATAGTGGTATTATATTCTTAGTAAGCTATTATTACTATTATTTTTATTGCATGTTTAAATGGCATAGTGCAATCATTCGATAACGTCGAATTTGTTTGGAAATTGCAAGCATGGTCTATTCTGGTCTTAAGTTACACTAGAATTTTAATATAGATTAGAAATGAAGGTATTTATTTCAAAACATTTTACAGCAGATAATGATAGTGTTAACAGTCTGAAGCTGTGTACTTAACTAGTAATGTCAGTAAAAGATTGGATTTTATTCAGTTCAACGAAAATTTCTTCAAGTATTCAAGTCTAGACAAGAAAATATAAACATGGTCCAGCGTATATTTACGAGTTCACTGTTATTAGTTGTTAAATGAAAGAATACCATTTCAGCGTTAATGCATATTCTGAAGATGTCGAGAATAAATTATAATTATTGTCATTAATTTATGTTTAGCGAGGATTAAAAAACTGACAATAAAAATACTTACTACTACTTTCTAATAGATATAAATATATAGGTACATATAAAACGAATACCTATTCTAAAGTCAATGATTTTGACTAGTTTGAATAGGTGAAAATTTACTGGAATATCAAAATATGGATAACAAATGGCAGCCGTCTGCTAGTCGCCTACAAGAATCATTAAGAACTACCCACATTTTCTTGCAATTAGTATACGTAGGACGTATTTTAGTTTACCAATAAAATTAACACATGGCTTTATTTTAAATTTTATCTGATGACACGTCTAGCATAAAAAATATTATTACTGAAATAATTATTTTTATGTTGATAATTGCGTAGTGATGAGTAAGTAAGTAAGTAGGTACGTTTATAATTTGTATGTAGATAGGAAGTTAAATCAGCGTTTAAAAATAGGAAGGTACCTACGCAAAATTGGATCCATAATTAACTTGTACGATTTTTATATTATTCTGGATATATATCTTTATCGTTATTTGTATTTTTTTTTGGTATCGCATGGTTATTGTATTTGAAGCAAATATACTAACTGAGCAAAATGTATTTAGATATTTTTATATATATTTTTAGCATTTGACATGTTTAGCCATATACATTAAACACAAATTGGAAAATTAGAAATCCAAAAAAAAAAACAGTCAAAAGCAGGATTTGAACCTGCATTTCCTGTATACCGTCCAGATGCTTTTGCCAATTCAGCCACCGTAACAATTGCTCATGACTACTAATTATGATAACACATTCATACTTAACGTCTTGGGCGACTGTTATTTTCGATTTCACATTTTCCACTTTGTGTTTAATGTAAGCAAAATGTAGTTAACTTACCTAAAAGATGGTGACAAAGAGGCAACTTAGCTTTAATATACTAGTTTTCAATACGGTGTGATAGTTTCTTATTCTAGTGGGACATATCGCATAGTTTATGGTTGTTAATTTTATCGAGAAAATATAGCTTCTACTGCATTTATCAATATTTATGAGTTTGTTCTCGTTGTAAAAGAGAAAGAGCAAAATTATAGAGCAGGATTAAATAACATAGCTGTCAGTGAGTACTCCTTGTACGGACTATTTTATCTATTGGCTGAGGTATATAATTATTTTTAGATATTTGTCCGAGTAAATACATAGCAATAGTTTAGGATAAATTCAGTTATGTTGATGATATTGTTAGGCCAAAGGTACATAGTACCAACTATTAAGTACATAATAACTCGACAGCAGGCGCATTGGATAGCCAATAGCTTTTTTTAACATAGAAAACGCTACTAAACTAATGGTGTATAATATTTCGTTGTGTGCCCTGCCATTATTCAATTTATGTTTTATTTTGTGTAGAAAAAGTTTCCATGTCGTTCAGCGGAATACGAGTACGGCAGCATGAGGTGTTCACTCAGTGACTCAGACAGGCGCACTGCCCAGCATTTTGTGCAGCTCGTTGACACGCCAGGCACTGACTACTTCGAGGTACAGCATATTAGCTTATTAAAATACCGTTTCTAAGGTATGTATATTTTCATCCTCAATAGTACCCATTATATCTCAGTAATATACTCGAGTCTGTGTAATTGGCATATTGCCTTTCCTTTAAAAGATTGGCTACGCAAATTGCTTTAAGGTTTGAGTTAAGACTATTCCTTATCTTGCAGTGATACCTATTATCGACTTGAAAACCTTTAGTTGTTTTTAAAAAACTCCGCAGATTATAAAGATTTCGTGATGGTTTCTTTGTAGATTAGCGTATAGAAAACAACATAATAATATCTTTATACTTCCTTAATATAAACAGTGCTAAAAATTAAATGATTAATTCCTCTCATTTTAAGAAGAGACTCGTGCATACCTCGTATGAAAAAAAATAAGAATATAGCCTGCTGCAGACAATAGATGTCACAAAAAAATGTAATTTCACTTTACTGAGAGCCAGAAATGATTACTGCAGTTTTTCCTGGTGTTGTTAAAATAAAACAAACTCTCAGCAAGTTGGTACATAATCAAACGGTTGTATGCAGGTTATTTACCTGCCTAGTTAATTCACTTGGTGCTTGGCTTTAAATTACATGTCTACAGTGGCGCCTTAAACTCGTTCCGACTAGGAGTTAATAGAAAACAATGGGGTTTTAATGCAGTACTCGTATATTTATATTTAGAATTATTTTTTTATGTTAATTGGTTATGTACTATGTGTGTGGTCGTGCAGAATTTGTGCCTGAAGGCATCTCAGGCGTGCAAGGGGCAACGAGTTTTTACCGCACCCAGGATTGGCGTTGCCGAAGACAAGGTTGCTCTGTACGCTGGTTTACATTACTACACCGACAAGGAGTTACAGGTAATTATATATAGGTTAGAATTAATATTCTATATTATACAGTGCAGGTTTGTAGACATCACAAGGCGTCGAGAAAATCTCTCAGACATGCAGATTTCCTCACAATATTGTCCTTTACCGAGCCGTGATAGTATGCAAACAAACTTAATTATGAAAAGTCAGACGTTTATGCCGTGTTGTTATAAATTATAGATAAATAGATTTGCTTAATACCTATTTAAAATGAACAACAATTACTCATCAATTTGCGATATAAAACTGTTTTGTATTCAACTAGGTGACATCCGAAGCAGCTTGTCGTCTCGCATGCGAAATCGAATCAGAGTTCCTGTGTCGTTCGTTTTTGTATATGGGACCCCCGCACTCTGCGGCATACAATTGTCGCTTGTATCATCTGGATCATCACACCCTGCCTGATGGACCCTCGGCATATCTTAATGCTGAAAGGCCATTGATTGACGACGGCGAACCTATCGGCAAATATTTCGAGAACTTCTGTGAGAGTGAGTAAAAACATGTATTTCTGTTTCTATGAAACGGCTGCGGGGGTTGTGATTTTATCAAGCCTGAAGGCTAAGGAATCGGGATGATGTAAATATAAATATGGATTCCAAAACACTATTTATATCATCGGTCAGGCAAGGCTAAAACACTACCCTGTTCGTTGCCCCAAACGACGGGGTGTGCGGTTAGGAACATTTTTTCCCGCCTTAACAAAAAAAAAAGGAAAGGCAAGGCTTAAACGCTAACATAGTTTTATAAATTGCTAGTGGTATTGGTGGGGCTTTAAACACTGACCCACGTATAGAGACTTAATAAACTACTTTAAAATTCTAGAAAAACGTTTATACACGTTAACATTAAAGTTTTATTTACACTTTTTGCGTGTAAATATAGTCGTTCATCGATAATGACATTAAACTCTTGCAATGACTTTATACTGAGCTACAATTACGTGTTATTAGCTCCGGTAAAGCTAAAGCCATAGGTGGTATGTTAAAGACGGACTAATGTATTTTAATAAAAATTTTTTATCAAGGACTTGCATTCATACTATTTTGTTAGGTATACATATTTGAATTGTTGATTAAATGACTTTATAAAATTCTTACTACATAAAATAAATATTCAACAATTATCAATTATTTTATATGTTACATAGAACTCATTTTATATATGAATTATAAAAAGAAATAGTTGGTTTTAGAAATACTTTGATGCTGTAAAACAATTGGGATCAATTTTTATTCTTATATAGAGATCATGTGGATAGACGCCAAACCACTCATCATTTAGTATTGATCATCAATATTGGCAAATACTGCAGTGGATACCAATCTATTCCCTTGTTATGTTGTTGTTCCCTCTTATATTTATATATATATATATATATATATATATATATATATATATATCTGGAAAAGCTACACTAAATTAAGAAGAAAGTACGGCCTATCTAATATGCGCTATCGACCTAAGTATGCGCTATCGGCTGTATAAACGAATATTTATTGTTAGTACTTTCTATTGAGGGCGCGGCATTTCCGCGAGGTCGGGAGGAGCTATGGTCCACTGTGTAGATCAAGTCTGTGATACTATCAAAAATTTAGTGTTCTAGAGGTATTATATACCACGATAAGGTCTAAAATTCCATATAAGGTATAACAAGGTAGATGTTAAACTGAATTCTGACTTTGTAAAATTGAGAATATATTGTTATTACTTTGTTTAGTTGATAGTGTTAATCTCTAGTAGCATCAGTTTTGTAAAATCTTTTTGCATCTTATAGCTTTCTTTTTTTTTTGCATTTGGGAGTGAGCAGCAAGTATAAGCGGATCACAGAACTCAATTGTCACCTTATTCACAGTTCTGTGTTGTGGACAGAAGAGGGTTCAATTGTTTTCACAGTTTAATTGCATATATTTTTTATGATACAAAATTTATAATATAATTAACTAAATATTGGTGCAGAATATTTATAGTTATTATATCATTGATCCATTCCATTTTGAGGAACTTTCACTTATATGCAAATTTAAAATATAATTTTACATTGTGCTAGATTTTCATGTCGATACTAAGAGAAGTGGGTAAATCACAGAACCGGCGATTTAAATAAATATGCCTAAGATAAGAAAGTAGGGTAACTACCTCGGCCTTGCTAATGACACCTTACAATATGTAGCTGCAATTAACTTTGTTAGTGATTGTGGCTACGTGCGTTCACCCTTTATTCTCGAAACCAACAATGGTGAAATGTAAAATAATGCACTACTTGATTGCGTTACTTACGTCATCTTTTCTTTTTGCATTATTCAAAGCTACAGCCTAGCTTCATAGAATTAAAGTACTGTCATACTTACTGTTACCATAATAAACATACCTACATTTGTAACTTTAATTCGCATTAAAATGGAGTATAAGATTATTATTCGCGTATTGAATTCGCCATGCCGCTTCGTCCCACGATACGTGAAAGCAATTTCTATGTTACGCCATTTTTCCCGGAATGTGCTATTTTTATAAGTTATCACTATGTATGTTACTAATGAAAATGCTGTAGAGTATTTTGCGATAACGATATCAGAAATAGTCAGCAATTTGTTGCTTATTGCAACGTTTACATTATTAATCCAATTACTGCTTTATTCCAGTCTTTGATAATTTAAATCGCTCATATTTTTTAACAATTTTCTATCTATAAATAAATTACTAGTTATTGCTTACTACGACAACATTTAATAATTAGATACGTTTTTAAGTTTTTATTGAGTAAATGGTAATGACTTTAGATATTAAACATGTATTCATTTTATCGGCAACCACAAGGCAAAATAAGGCCTTATAGGTAATTTGCTAACAAAAAGATGATACAAGTCAACTCTAGCGGTTTTATCCACAGGCAATAGCGCTGTACTCATTATCACAAAATATTTGAAGTAAGAAATATTTATATTTAAAAAAATGAAAGTATCCTCATTACAAGGCACTTATGTCAATGGTTTCCTTAACCACAAGTGATTCAGTCCAAAATAAAAAATGGTTGTAAAAAAAAGCAACAATAAACCGCGTATGTGGAGACAGTTGAACAGTATTCTGGTACAGCATGCGAATAGTTTTTATAAGCACGTAATCAGCGCAACGTCCGATACAGTTACGCATTAGGTCACCATTAACACGTTTTTGTAGAAAGCTGAAAACACTTGGACCCTCTTGTTTTATTTTCGTGGCTTTGCCATAAAATTGGATAAAAACTTAATAGGTTTTACCGAAATCGTGAGATTTCTTTTTTTTTTACCACGACAGATTAGGAAATGTAGCCACATTGTATGAGCAGATTTGTGGTGATCTTTTGGGATTTTTTTGTTTTAGATCATTTTGCACAAAGTAATGGTTTATTTCTATAGTTGTTTTAATATAGTCGCATTTAATAGACAACGTGTCAATAGATTTTTGTTAAAATACACCCGGAATGTTTTCTAATTATTGTCCAAATATAGCAAGTATTTTCCTCTTGCAGGATAACTGACTAATGTCAGTTTTAGTATAAACTCTTAAATCGAACTCGTTAGTGTTGAACGGGATTTATATTTACTGACTTCGCCGTGATCAGTTTTACAGCATCACGTACGCAGATTGATGCCTTGCTGTATAGAGATAACATTATGCGATCTCATTTGTGAACGTAACGAGATGAATATTTATATTAGGTATAGAATATAGATGAATATTTATATTTTTACGTATTTCACCTATACTTTAAAGTATGTTCCTAAATTTCAAGACTAAAGATCATTTAAATAGTAGTTTAAACAGTTAATATTTAATAAAAAATACATTTTTCAAATTCTTTAATGGTTTTAACAACCACACAATCTAAACCTCATATTGATACCATTAGCATATAGTAAGCAACGGAAGTTAATTGTTATACCGTCTTTAATGCATTCACAAATGTCTTCTCACCTACGGTATTCGTGAGAAATCTCTCTATTATTAACTATAACATAGTTTTTGCCACTATCTGATTAACACTGTGTGGAATTGTGTGAACAAAATCATGAATCAACGACCGAGATTTTTGATGTCGAGACGATTGTCTATCGATAAACGTCCTAATAAAATATTAATGTCTTCACAACATATTTATGAAAGGGTTAGTTTCCTGTAATACAAGTACAGGAAACTAACCCTTTCATAAATATGTTGTACTACAAGTACAGGAAACTATCTAAATAAATATCCATGACATGATAAACGTAATTTCTTTCAAACAATATTTTATTATTAAACGAAATAAGAATATTGATCCCGTAGGTATTTCCAAGCTCTATACTAAAATATATAAACAAACGAACCCATCTCCTACGCTATGGCGCATGCTGTAGAGGGTCAGGGTCAAAAGCGTTCGATGTACTTTAATCGAGTTGATTCACCGCGATAAAATCGATGCAATCGATTTGCGACGAAAAGAAAATAATGGGCTCTTGCGGGCAGATGATCGTGACTCGGATGTAACCTTCAGATGAAAACAGTAGACTGACATTAACTTTTTAATATGTATACCTATCTACTATCGTGTCTGCTATGATTTGTTGCATAGTCATTTTGTTTTATTTAATAAATAATTTTACTGCCATAAGGATCACATTTCTAAATGATAAGATCGTGCGTTATTTATCAAAGCTCTAGCTTATAAATGATTTACAAAAAATATCGTATAATATTTTATTGTCTTAAGGATTACATGCTTGCACATGGCTTTTATTAACGTTTGCCAAATCAGTCACTTTAGATATGTACCTACTTTTAACTTTGTAACTTTCCAAAGCTTCTAGCTAATCAGTTATTAATCTGGCTTCATTATACTACCAAAGAAAAATGTCTGTTTGTAAATACTTGACGAGTTATATTCGATAATCATAAGGTAGGTATACTTAGCTGACGTCTCAATCTTGGCGATTAGGAATAGTTAGTCAGTTATAAAGGTATTTATTTAAAACTGAACATGTTACCGTAGTGTTTCCAATGTATTTTATGTACCTAAGGAAAAAGACATAAATAATCAACCACTCCGATACCGTTACACAGCAATCCGATCCCTTGAATTTCCTGCTCTGTAATAGATAAATGTAATTACAGATCGATTATGTTATCCGACGATCAATGTAATGAGATGATCTAGTAGCCATAATAAAGAAATTAGAATCAGTTTGAGTTTTGCAAAGTTCGTTAAATTGAATTTCGTAGGTGTAATGGTATAGCGCATAAGTGTGTTAGTCGAATGGTCTCAGGTTCCGGAAAAATTGAGTTCCATCGTTGGGAATAAGTTGCATGGTCAAAATATTGGTGTGTGACATCTTAACCCCTTAGGGAATAAAGTCATGGGAATAAAAGAATATTAATATAATCGTTTTAAATACTTAATTCATTAAATCACAATTAAATATCGAAATCAGCTGCTAATAAGCGAGAATATTTTTCGTTATGAATTCTTTATCCAATTCAAACCTATTATTTGTGCAATTTGTAACTTGTTCATCATCTAAAGATAAAAAAGTAAAGACGAGATCCTATTGCATCGAATTTAATAAAAACACTTCACGTGGTTTCAATCGGCTACACTAATATATTCGACTAATATTATAAATGCGAAAGTGCGTGTGTTTGTTTGTTACACTTTAACTATTCAACTGATCATCATGCTACACTTACTTTTTTTAGTTTATTTTTCTTTTATTCTAGGAGTTTATTCGCCTAGGTGAATATGCCACCCCATGGAAAAATACTATTACTAAGTATACAATAATTAAGCACATCTATTACTAAGGCCTAACTTAACTAAGTAAAGTAACTTTGCTGCACTATACATATAGTTCAAAACTTAGAAAAGGACATAGGTTATTTTTTGTTCCAGATAAAAGTATAGTTTCTCCGGGATAGGAATTTTTGTATTGAGATCTAATGATCTCCATCTCTGCCGAAAGACGTAGATCGAAGACGTAGATCGACGACGTCGCGGGCAGAATCTAGTATTCGATAAAAGTGATATTCATTACAGACTTGATCAAGCGGAACCTTGTACAACGATACCTATTTAGCATTGTAATTGGTGTATTCAGTTTGAATAGCGACGCCACTGCCGTTGATACGTTAGCATAATTTCGTTAGTTATGTTTACAATGAGAGAAGTGTCGAGTCATGATAACAGTCGCTGCATTTTACTGCAAAAAGTAACAAAGCGAATGGTATTGTAAGCGGAGCTTGGCGGTGACTACGTTGATGTTCGTGCGTGATCTCATAACGGTAGTCAACAGTGGTGATACACAAATTGAATAGATTTTTTGTGGTTAGCCCGTGAGGTCGGCTTCAATGTAGCCCTAAGACGCCAATAATAAATTGAAGTGAGGAATATACCATGGGAATGAAACTACAATACTAATCAAGGCTATATAACAAACCAAACAAGCACTTAAAATTTAGTACATATTGGGTGACCCCCCTAACTTTACCGCCTCAGAATCAATACTGAAATATGTGACTAAATTAATAATCTTCATAATGATTTACTTATTCCGCTGTTCTGGGTGAATTTGACGCTACAAATTAAATACCATAAAATATGCTCCAGCCGTTATTGAGTTATACAATTATGCTGTAACTAACCTGATTGTGTTTGTTTCATTAATGGGCACGAGTCTCCTCTCATAGGGAGAGGGATTTTACGCTAGCTCTATGCAGGTTGGCAGATTTCACAAGAACTTTATATTGCAGGAAAAAAATAATAAATCAAAAGAAGCAATTTATTGAAATTAATAGCCATTCGAGATTAACCTCTTATATCTACTAATTAAAAAAAATCTGATGTAATACAATATATAACGATCTAAGAAATTAATGGAATATACGTAATATTTACTGTATTATTTTATCCAATTAGTGCCTACTTAATAGTTTCAATGCACATCGATTATGGCAAGTTGTGTAACGGCCTTGGTCGGCCTTGCTACCGGCTGGGCCGTCCGGCTACATCTTGGGTCAGTGGCCCCGAGAGCCTGCTAATCGAATATTTAATTGAATTTATTGCAGTTAAATTAACAACTCGATTCATTTCTTTACAACATAAGATAACTTTCTTAAACTTTAGAGGGTAGGCAGTATGTCCTCGTATAAGTATATGATGTAGATACATCGCGATCTCCAAGAAAAGCGATTAGAGGTGGATAGGAAGGATAATAAGGAGAGGATAGGGATGAGGTTTGCGACTCCGGCGCTCTCACTTACCATACGAAAAACAACGGTAGGACCTGCTACCGTTGTTTCACGCTGATAGTTTGTGAGAGGGTGGTACTATCCCAATCGAGCCGACCCATTCATACTGGGATAAGCAAGGCTTTATCACTAATGAAACTCTTTTTAGCTTGGATGCAAAAATTGTAACTGATAGCCTCGTCTTTAAAAATTCTTCTTGCTTTACCATGAAATATTATAGGTTAGGTAACATGGTAAAAACTAAATTCGGGTTTAAATACCATTAACGCACATAAGTGGTAAAACAATGTCGACAAAAATCTTATTATACAATAATGTTGTATAAAATACGAGGATATTATTTTTATTACCTATATGAATAATATTGAAATGTCCATGGTAAGGGGCAAGCTTGCCTTGCATAATGATCGTTATTTTCTATCTTCCGTTTGATGTTAGGCATATTCAGGTTATCTGTAATCGGAATTAGCCGTGATCAATTCATAATTTATACAGTTAGGCAGGCAATCTTTACATAGAACCCGCGAAGCCTGCGGTAAATGGGTAAACAAGTTTATCAGCTCGTTCTAGTGCCAAGTTAACGGCATTGCATCTCAGTAATAACACTGCATACGGAACCATAGCTTGTAACTAGTGGGACCGTTATGTCCTTGAGTAGATACTTCCGGACTCTCGACTTTGAGATACCTTATCTTTTTAATTATAATAATGGTATTTACAAGATTTTCTTAATTACGATATAGTTAGAGGCTCTAGTGATAATATCTGGTCACAGTTTGTAGGATTACGAAGGTTTTTTTTTTATAAAACGACTCAACCACGTTTTGAGTACACCCGAGTCTAATCATGAATCGAATCTAATGGTGAGCTGCGAACACAGCTACCATCAAAAAAAGCAAAACATCATAAAGGTTTTTTATAAATCTGAGATGGAGTGAACAAAAAGGCCGGCGAAGCCTACTTATGAAATCTAGGTAACTCGGAGAAATTGTAGAGATTTGGTAATTTTTGATGTACCCAAACTTTTTAGTTTCGTCAATATTTTTAATTATTCAAGTTATATACAATTTTAAGTATAATGGTAGGTATCATTAAGTTAATAGAATATTTTTACATCTATAATGACTTAAAATCCCACACGCAATCTGCAATCGAGCATTGTTTAAATAAGTGAACGAGGTAAGCGTGGGAATATGCAGATAAGATTTTTTCACAAATCGCTCAAGTGTTACATTAACACAATCATGTTCGTCGGTGCAGCGTCAGTGGTCATCGACATCAATTCTGAATTAACGACACGATTGATAATATTCGATCGAGTCGATTCATTTTAACTTTTAGTTCTTTAACCTTATAAATTTCGAAATTTAAAATTATGAAGGGATATCCGAATTAATACTGGTTATGTTTTTTTTTTCATATTTGATGCGTGACCAGTTTTCGCCATAGGCTAGATATTATATCCTCAAAACGATATAATATCTACTTAGACAATCATTGTATTTATTACCTGACCATTAGCGGTAACCGACCTTACTCCTATATCAGGAGTTCTGGGCCTAGCCAGAAAAGTACGCTGGAACAACACAGTTTTCATTAGAAGTTTTCGATTTTAGATCATAAAATACATATTTAGATATTTTTATATATATTTTTAGCATTTGACATGCTTAGCACTATCCATTAAACACAAAGTGAGAAATGTGAAATTGAAAATAACAGTCACGAGCAGGATTTGAACGTGCATCTCCTGGATACCGTCCAGATGCTTTGCCAATTCAGCCATCGTGACAATTGCTCCTGACTGCTAATTTCGATAACACATTCATACTTAGCGTCTTTGGGTGACGCCTGCGCCATCTGTCGGAAGTATTTTCATACATTGCAAGTTTACATAAAATACAGACTAGTAAAACTAATTGCGAGTTGCAAGGGTCGTTGTGGAAATTGAATTCGCAACACGTAACAGGCAAGTACGAGTAGACATCTAAATCACTACGCTACCGGTCCTGAATGCAATGAAATAAAGGAATGATTTTTATCCTATGAGAAAGGATTTAACTAAAGTAAATTTTCTTGATGCTTAAAATTACCAACCGGCCTTAGTGGGCCGGCTTTAGCTTAGCCGTGGGCGACAATTTTGGTGTTGTCCAACGGTTGGCAGTCAATGACCTAAATCGACGTCACCTTATTATTGGCGGGCAGCAGTCATGATTATGGCCAGACATTGGCACTTTGCTTACGAATCGATTAGGAATTTTTACTTTGGAATAATAATTAGGGCCCTGCACAAAAAAAAAACTAAATCCCACGAAGTCGCGCGTAGTAGAAGCTAATATTCAATATTTCTTTTATCATATTGTGTTCTTACAAATTTTGTTTTCTCTTCTTTACATACGCTATATAGTAATAGTATATATATATATAGGCTCAGCGCAGGAAGAAAGAGAGATCGGGTATCGAACTTTCTCTTGAGGGATACATAGTACTTTATACTACTAATGGGAAGAAAATTAAAGACATTTTATTTAACAAGTAATTTTTAATTACTCATACTCTGAAAGTAGGCCTGAAGTTGCCTGAGGAGCGGGTTGAAAGTAATACTTTTCAGCCCTAAGGAGAATTACTTTCAACTGACAGCTGAGTAATTATAAAAAATAAAACAGTTCTATTTTCTGTACAGCCAGTCAATTACAGCGCGATGTAAAATTGAAATAACATAAAGTTTAAGTATTTATTAAAGAATTAGTTTTTTATATGACTTTATTTTAATATAGTTGCAACTAAATATCTTTAAAATAACGAGGATTTATATTTGTTCAATGATTGAAAAATAATGGCTGAATAGCTGACAGGCCACAGAAAAAAAAAACAAAATCGGCGGGAAAACGGCGATTCCAAATTATTTTTTTTTAGTCTCCCATTTTTTCTTTAGCTAATTCATGATTTTTATTTTTAGTTTCCTCGTATTCGTAATGAAAAGCACAGTGTTTACCTCGGGATAAAGACTTGTTTAGTCCCTCGAACTACGCTTGTTGCTTTCATCCCTAGGTTAACAATGTACTATTACAAATTCCAAACGCAAAAAATAAACCTAAGGTGATTTTCACCTTTTTTTTTATAATGTAAAATAAATGCAAGTGGCCATTATCATTCTGCCAATTTAGACATATAAACTTTTTCTTTTTAGTCGATTTTCATAATTTTTCTTCCCTGCTCAGCGCGTTAGTAATGGATTTTCGTACACTTTTTCCTCCCACACATCTATGACAGTAAAGACGTATTTTCTGTATCATTTTCAAATAACAAAGAAGGTATTTTCCGAGCAGGTGAAGTATAACTACGTTTTTGTATATCGACATAATGTGCATATACAGAAATTCATTTGAATATATTGTAAATCCATATCAAAATAATAAATTTTGATATGGATTTACAATATATTCAAATGCTATTCACCTATGTTATTACCTACTAGCTGGTAATCGCGACTTCGTCTGTATTGATTATTATATTGAACACAGGAATATATGAACTTCCTGTTAAAAGCTGCTGATAAGATCCACCTGAACATATTTCGGTCCATCTGAAAGTAATACGTTCTCCATTTTTTCAAATTCACAGCCAAATGCGATGAAAAAATCATTGACTTCTTGTTTATGGCTACTGGGAGAATTTATAGGTAGTTTAAGTTAGAAAAACTTGCCTACACATGCTTATGCGTGCGAATATCTCAAATAGCTGTAGGCTTGTTGTGCCAGTAATTGCATCGTGCAGTTGCATCTAGACGCTCGGTGTACTTCGGTACCTTGTAGCCAACATGATTCGATTATTATAACACACGCAGCGCACGTTGACGCAACTACGTATCTAAGTTCCTCGCCTAATCACAGGTTTGCCGTAACTAAGTAGAGACATACGGCCGCGGCTCCTGTATTTTAGCCTTTATTAACAGCAGACTTGTAATTTACTACATTTTGTAATCGTTTATAAAATTGCTTATTTAGGTTTTGGTTTGTTGCAGAGCCGCCTACTAACGTTAATCCACCGGGCGAATTGCCAGTAACGATTGAGCATCAGCAGGATTCGCTCGTCAGTAATTTAACAAGAAACGATGCTAACTGCGATAAGACTGGTACTTGTTACGATGGTAAGTAACATAATACGAGTATTTATTACATACAATTTTGTTACCAGAGTCATATTAAAAAATTGGAATGTGCACACGTGTTTACGTGGGGTAATCTTTATCTCGTAAAGCATCTGCAGATTTGATGCAAATAAGCATTATGAATGCTCACTTTATGATTGAAATAGATACATTGGCAAAATATTGTTGGCCTCAGTCATCCGAATGGTATTTTTTTCTATTTCACTATTCTAATCTAACACTATATTTTTAGGTGTGATAGTGATTTAGCTCCTTAGGATAATTAGTTCATTATTTTTGTTTTGTTTTTAGTGTCAGTCCTCTGCAAAGACACAAGGATAGCTGTACAGGTCCGTACTAACAAGCCTTTCAACGGTCGCATATACGCTTTGGGACGTTCTGAAACCTGTAACATCGATGTTGTCAATAGCGACTTGTTCAGATTGGACCTCACGATGGCCGGTCAGGATTGCAACACTCAGAGCGTCGTAAGTAAATTTTATATCTATATTTAATAAATACATTGATATGGCAGTTTTCTAACTACATGATTTTTGTGTTTATAGACGGGCGTGTATTCTAACACCGTTGTTCTTCAACATCATAGCGTCGTTATGACAAAAGCAGATAAAATATACAAAGTCAAGTGCACGTACGATATGAGCTCCAAGAACATCACATTCGGAATGGTGCCGATCAGGTCAGTCGGCCGTTCACAACCAATCACTGTAATTTATTGTGAGATAATAACAATACCCATTCATGAATACCTACTGCAAAAATGTAAAGTCGGACAACTACCGTATAATTTATTCGTGAACGTAAAGGTGTCTTACCTACGTGATATGTTACAGTAATATAAAGAACGAGAGGTCTTTCGTTATGGATACTATTTGAGATTCATTTTATGTACTTTAAACCGTCATGGCAATGAAAACTTTTATAGTACAAGAATTTTATATCTGTGAATAATTCACGTACGTTTTTAATAAATATATGAATAGATATATGTTGTTGACGACGTAGCTCAGATAAATTTGGTTCCATCGAAGTAGTGTTGAATGTCCTGTTAATACTTGTTATTTGTTGGCACTATTATCTAATAATTTATTTAGGAATACATGTTTGCTCTGTATTTTAGCACTTGACTATTTGCGAAAATGTGGAAAAGCTCGCAACCCCGCTCGCAGTAAAATTATCTTTTTCCACATTTTCATAAATAATTTGTTCTTAGGAATACATGTTGTTAGGTTCTAGTCAATAAATATTTTATGTATTTATCAAAATCATCTGTATACAGAGACCCGGAAATGATTTCCATCACTGCAGCGCCTGAGGCTCCTCCTCCACGCATCCGTATCTTGGATGCTCGTCAACGAGAGGTCGAGACTGTTCGAATTGGAGACAGACTTACGTTCCGTATCGAGATACCCGAAGACAGTAAGTTATCTTTAATTTGTAATAATTTATTCATGTAATAACTAACATGTACTCGAACCGAGTTATATTTTATTTGTTTTTGTTACAGCTCCTTACGGCATCTTTGCACGCAGTTGTGTTGCTATGGCTAAGGATTCTAAGAGTACTTTCCCCATTATTGATGATGAAGGGTATGTAGTTTTATATCAGATATTTTTTTATCATATTTTTTCATTAATAATGTTTAAATATGTTATTTTGTAGATGTCCGTTGGACCCATCTATCTTCCCAGCCTTTACTCCTGATGGTAACGCCCTTCAATCTGTGTACGAGGCATTCAGATTCACCGAGTCATATGGAGTTATTTTCCAGTGTAACGTCAAGTATTGCCTTGGGCCTTGCGAACCGGTAAGGATTTGTTCAATAATATATTTTAATATGTTTTAATGTTATCGAATTTTGACAATGTTTAACCCAAATTTTAGGCGGTGTGCGAATGGGGTCGAGATTCGTTAGAGTCTTGGGGCAGAAAGAGGCGTTCATTGCCACAAAATGAGACCGAAGCCCACAATCAAGAAGAGGATATGAATATTTCACAAGAAATTTTGGTGCTGGACTTCGGCGATGAGAGACAGAGCACAGACTTCCTTCGCTCAGACAAGCCCGGTGGGGTAGCTTCTGAAGCCAATTTTGGAGGTAAATATTCATATGTGCTTTGGAGAATAAAATTTTCGTTTAATTTTGAAATGATAACATAACAATTTATTTGCAGAAAAAACCGTGACTATCGTGGAGCCGTGTCCCAGCAAAGCATCAGTCCTGTTGTTGGGGGTCGCATGTGCCTTACTAGTGTTGCTGTACATAGCGACGATCTTCTGCTACTATATGCGTAAATGGTTATCGCCACCTAAACACATTTCATAAGTCCCTTACATAAAAGTTATATGGGCGTTGGTCCTGACAGAACAGACAACGTAACGTTTCAATGCTCGTCTTGTACTAACGAACATTGTGATACGAATGACTGACGGACATAATACACATTTTATATTCAGATATAATTCGTCCATTTAGTATAAGTTCCGTAATTATTTTCGTGGTGTCGTGTTTGGGAAATGATTTGACGTTAAAATGTATGATTGTTGTAACCACCGCGAGTCTTGCATTTAAATTAGTTAATAAATTATTGCATTTAGAAGCATTTATTAGTATTAGGTAGGATAAAATCATTTAGAATTCATTTAACCCCTTAATGCTGCAGTTTAAAGGGTAGTTATTGCGTTTAATTAGATAATTTTTACGATTTAAGACATGCATTTATTACTTTTAAGTTAGATGTCAATCAAGTACCGTACTCATCATATCAATAGTTACAAAATAATATTTGGAATAATCCCTGAAAATTTAGACAGGAATTTTAAATGAATTTTAGGGGACTATTCTGAAAGAACCACATTGGTAAGATATAAGGAGACTAGATTTTAGAGACAAGTAGGTAATAACTATTAGTCACACAACATTAATATATTTCCGACAAATGACAAATTATTATAAAAATGGTAATTCGAGTTGTAAATATACTGTTACATTTATTGACTTTGTGCTGGAACAGTGACTTAAGAACTTTCAGTTGGGTTTTGAAGAAATATAAAAGAATTGTATACAGACTAGACTTACATACATAATGTCGTGTTTCTCTTAACCCAACTTGAGATTTCATTATGATTAATATTTTTTTAATTTATCTATTTATTATAATATAATGTTTTTAATTAAGAATCGAAATAAACTTGTACAAATTCATTTACTTTTTTATTTTATAACAATGTTAACAATAAATAGGTACCTAATAACACAGATCATTTTCTAGTTTCATACGAATTTAATTTGTATGTGGACATAACAATTCCTAGTTGGCTGCAATTGAATCTACAATAATTTTGTTATACACTCCCTTCAATATTTCTTCCTGGATACTTTCATCAATTTCTTCACATTGACATCCAAATACTTTATCAAAACATTTCAAGAATATTGGTGTCATTTTGTCAACTGTACATACAATACCAGTTTCCTTTGTAAGTGAAGTGACGCCTTTATCTTCTATGCCACAAGGATCAATGTTATCGAACCATGATAGATCATTGTTGCAGTTGATTGAGATACCATGAGTTGTGACGTACCTTGATGCGTGAATACCTATTGCTGCGATTTTATTATCTTCTACCCACACACCTGTGTGAGGCGATCGGCTGCCTTTAACCCCTGTAAGAGTTACAAACACATACATCATCCACCTGAGCTTTGTAACCTAACACAAGAACATTTCAAGCAAAAGATGAAAAGATATTTTGAGATTGTAATACTTTCATCTGATCCTAAAAGTTGTAAACATAGACCAGGGTACTGATGTAATGGCTGTTAGATGTACAAGAGGCGGGGGAGTGGAGCTCCAATTTGATCCTATTACAATAATAAATCAATTAAAATAATAAATCAATTATTGTAATATATGCATGTCATTGCCATGTGACTGCACACTATCATCAGTATTAAACCAGCCTTGGAGAGAGGGGGTAAATACCTTTATGATCCCACTCCTGGACCGATTACAATTACAAGCTTTTTATCATACAGTTTGGCAGCTCTTTATTACAATAATGTTTACAGTCAAAAATGAAATGGTAAAATACTGAATTAAACCTAATTATTAAGTATTAATATATATTTTGTTTGTACCTAGTTCTTCACACACATTGATGACAGTCTCTTCCAAGCTGTTCACATACCACTTTACGCTTGTTTTGAAATGTTTCAAATTAATTATAGGATAAGCTACAAGTTGTCCTGGCCCATGAAAAGTGATGAGACCTCCTCTATTTGTTTTCTTAAATTCTGCTCCCAGTTTTTTTAATCTATAAATTTCTTCATCTGGTGTTTTATCTCTAATCCCTGTATTAAAAAATATTCACGTAATTTCATAATGTGTTTTCATAATTTAATTAATTTCATAATGTGGAAGATTGACAATATGGGGAGTAGTTGTGATATAGAAGGCAGAAGAGTTGGGACTGACTTTATAGATGGTGGAATGGTTTAGGTACTGACTTCCAGTGCTGAGGGGTTCAATTCCCATACAGGAAAATGCTTTAAGTATATGATCCCTAAATGGTGGTCCGCTTTATTGTATGTTGGAAATGTCTACAATACAAGGATACTACTAAGATATACTCCTTTTGCAGTGTCTTTTTTATGAAAAACTAAAGAGTTTATAATTAGGATAGTTTATTCTACCATGACTATTCACTTTTATCTTTAATAAAAAATGTAACAAGTTTATAAACATCAATATTACTACTATTAATGTCTTGTGAAGACGTTTAGATGTAATATGGTACAAAGTTAGATAAGCCACTGATTTTTATTTAGCCTCAATAAATATCTACGGACTAAATGGATTTCAATGACAATTTTGGAATACAAATAAGTTATTAGGTTTGTTTGTTGTTGTTGGTTAACATATATAGAATATTTTTTGAAGTTTCTTCGAGATACATGCACCTAAAAACCTAAGATTTAAAATGCCAAAGCCACAGGTAAAATATGATATGAAAAATTTACACAATATTAACATTTCTGTCCATAAAACCAAAAAAAGCAATAAGTAAATCATGCCTATGTTCAGCAGTGGGCAATGAATGAAAGCTATATATATGATAGTTTTCTATCTATCTATTAGCTTTACTCCTGTAGGTATATTTACTCTTGTAAATCTTAGTAGCTATTTTGTGTTGATCAAATTGCTCAATAGAAAATATAAATTTAACTTTTATAACTTCGTCCTATATGTAATTCTTTAAATAGTAACCAACCAACAGTAAAGACGGGTTTGTGTTCAACAAGAAGTAGCGTGTCAAAATTAGTGTCCTGCCCTTTCAACATGGCATCTAAGTGCTTTCGAGCTAGTGCTAATTGAATGTTCAGCGCTGTGTCGTAGCCAATCATACCCAGTTTCCAAACTTTAACCATTTTTAAAAAGTGTAATAAATAACAATAATTTATGTTTTAAATAACCCCAAAGGTAGACTTTTTATGTAAGATTTTTTATAAGAAACAATAAATATTTTTTTTTATTTAAATAAATTAAAAATAAAAAGAACCACTACACAATTTAAGCCCTTGACATACTTTTGACATGGACGTTTGATTTGACATTTGCTTGACTGATTCAACCATCATTGCCAATACCTATTTTCCTAATTCCACAACAATCAAAGCTAAATTTCCCAAATTCGGGGAGGAAATTATCCATTCCCCACTTATAGAAATGAAGGACAAATAGTAAAACTCATTTACTTTTTATTTAAATTTATTGCGGCTTTTACCATAATTTTCTTCGTATTTAATATTTTTTTGGAAGGTATAAATTTGACAATACCACCCTGTTTTTTATTGTGTCTCTGGTAGGCATTATCTCTAAGGTAACTATAGTGTCTGCGTGTAGTCTGTTTTAGGGATGTGAAATCCTTCATATAAAATCGATTATTAGTAAATCGAGTATTTTTCTTAAGATGAAAAATCTATTAAAATTAAATCAATTTTTCATAAAAAAAGAATTGATTTTTTTAAAATGATAGGTAGATTTTTTTCGAATTTGTCAAATAAAATTGAAAATAAATACCTAAAGCATCATCAATTGCAGTTTTATTAATTTACTAGCCATTGCCCGCGGCTCCGCCGCAATCAAAAGCTAGGTTTTAGGTTATATCTCACGTTCCTGATATAGTAGCGGGATAAAATATTTATTTAATATTGTT
This sequence comes from Leucoma salicis, assembly GCA_948253155.1. Taxonomy (NCBI): domain Eukaryota; kingdom Metazoa; phylum Arthropoda; class Insecta; order Lepidoptera; family Erebidae; genus Leucoma; species Leucoma salicis. The sequence goes on from OX411805.1 coordinate 18,553,363, forward strand.
ATGTTTAGTGTCATCCATCCATCCATCAGCCTTTCAACGTCCACTGCTGGACATAAGCCTCCCAAAGAGAACGCCACAACGAGCGGTCCCGTCATGGGGGATAATGCCGTAATCGCCACGCTTGCCAGGCGGGTTGGCGATCGCAGTGGATGGTGTTAATACTCGCGGGAGTGCTGCTGCCCACTCTCCCGGTATTCCCTCAGTCAGCTCTTACGACTCCCGTGGGTAGAGAGGGGTGGGACAATTCTAAAGCCGACCCCATACAGCCAACGGCCACGTTTAGTGTATTAGTTCTTATTTTCCCATGTACTCATCAGCCTTTTATCTCATGCCTGCGCCATCTGTCGGAAGTATTTTCACACATTATACCAACCAAGTAAACTTAATTTTACATTTAAGATTTTACCTAATAATGACGTCACCCAAAGACTTTAAGTATGAATGTGTTATTGAAATTAGCAGTCAGGAGCAATTGTCATGATGGCTGATTTGGCAAAGCATCTGGACGGTATCCAAGAGATACAGGTTCAAATCCTGCTCGTGACTGTTATTTTCGATTTCACATTTTTACACTTTGTGTTTAATGTACAGTGCTAAGCATGTCAAATGCTAAATATATATAAAAATATCTAAATATTTATAGGGTTGGCGTCATTATTAGGTAAAATCCTAATTGTAAAATTTGGTTTACCTGGTATAATGTATGAAAATACATCCGACAGATGGCGCAGGCGTCACCCAAAGACGTTAAGCATGAATATGTTATTCACATTTTTTCACTTTGTGTTTAATCCCTAGTCCGTTTCTATTCGCTGTATTAATATTTTTTAAATCTCTGAATTTCTTCTCCACTTGCTTGGTGAATGGAAGTACAAATAGTAACGGCATCACTACTTTTACATTTGGAAATAAATCTTGTCTTGTAGCGTTTTTAAAATGAATAATTTTCGCCAGTAGCTTTCGGCGTCGTCGCCCGTGCCAAGTCAGTGCTCAGTAAAATCCAGCATAGCACCAACTTGCCATTAATAAAAAAAAAATACACGTCGCGGAACGTTTACAAGATATGAAACATCGAGATAATTTTTTAGAAATAATGAGTAGAAATAAAATGATAATAACTTTTTCAATGTGTGCTTGTATAAAATTATGCCACGTGTAAAATAACGGAAATTGACATAAATCATCATCATCAGACCCTGGATATCATCTAGGATCGATGTACTTGTCAGACGAATCAAACGAGTCCAAACTCGATGAGATTGCATCGTTTCATTAAAGAGTTCCTGTGGCCACCACAGTTTCATCATCAGACCCTGGATACCATCTAAAAACAAAGTACTCGTTAAGATGAATTATACGAACCCAAACTCGATGGGGTTGCGTCGTTTCATTGTAGGGTTCCTATATCCACCTTCCAGCTACATCATCAGATCAGCTCCATGTCATCATAATATTACATTGTCACGCAATATACAGTATGCGTGTAAAATTTCAGCTCAATCGGATACCAGGAAGTGTGTCAAATTTAACTTGCAAGGTATGAACGCGACAAGTAAAATAAAAGCGTCACCACGCTAACAGCCGATTTTACGTCCCTCCGCATTAGATGTTTCACATCAAAATATAGACTAGTAGTTTTATACTGTTGGTAGGGCCGGGTACCAAGTGGGAGTGCTCACTTGCTATCTATCGGGCCCGTGTGGGTTGATACCACCATCTCCCGTGTGAACGACCATGAAGCATATCGGTGTGGTTTGGTTGTAGCAGGAGATAGCCTTAGATTAATTTTTTCATTTTATGTCTGTAAAATAAAATAGTGAGCAGTGGTTTGACAATACTCTCGGTATAGTTAGTACAGTAATGACAACGTATTCTTCCTTAATATTTTGTTAGAAAGTCATGGAAATTAATTGACATCATGTCTGTGATAAATGTTGATATCTACACATGAGGCCAAAACAATAAATGATTTTTTGAACGTAGATAGTCAAAGGGAAACCCGTTCAATATAGTATCCACTGATATTATTGCATAATTGTAAAGTGGATATCTAACATGTTTAGCCATATTAATGGACACTGTTTATAAAGTGTTCATGAAATCTTAGACAAAAAGCAAAAGTGTATGCATAGTACTAGAATGACAAAATCATACATTATTTTTATATATACAAACTATATGGTTGCCTGTAAAGTCGGTTTACGGACGATAATTTTAAGTGATAACGTCATATATGTTTTCTGAGAGATTCACAAACAATGCATCAGACACTTTTTTGTGCGTGCAGCTGGCGTTCTTCGATTTAGAAGACGTTGTCACGTCAAAAATCTTGTTTTGTTTATTAATTTATCATTGATCAGGTAGGTACATGATTTTAGTATGATCGAAAACTTTTAATATTATTAAAAGTATTTTATTGCCACATACAAAATACAATAAGAGAAAAAAAAATAAGTGGGAAGTACACAACAATGTATGTATTACTTATGCAGTGGCAAAAGGAATTGACTCAGCTCACATGTCGACAGTATGTGCAAGTATGTGCATATTATCCATAATGATCGACGCTGATTTTCAGTCCACCCCTTTTTATCTCTTGTATGCTAGGATAATTACACTTTTTTGCGGGAGGTAAATACAATTACACAACTAAATGTTAATAGAAAAAAAAATGTTCAATGTACCTATATGTAAATTTAATTACGCTTCTCAAGGTTTATATGCCCTGCATGACACTATTTATGTCCAAAAATTTTAATGTTATTATTACTATAATAACATTAAAAAACTGGCAACATTACACGCCAAAAGTCACATTTTCTTATACTTCCCAAAAAAACACAATATTTACAAACTGTGCAATAGAAAGCCTTAAGAAATAGAAAAATTCAATAACGCAACCACAATAAATTCATAATTCTATCTATATGAGAAGAATGACAGAATGATGTTAAGAAACAGTTTTTGTGTAATAGTAAAATGACATAAACGAAAAGAAAATATTAACTCGGGCAAAAGCCACACTCGCTGCTGCACTAGGGCTGTGCAACCTTTTTTTTTGTTAAGGTGGGAAAAACTTTCCTAACCACACACTCCGTCGTTCGGGCCCGCCGTGTGCCGTCTGTCGGCCTTTATTGGCGGGCCACTGGAACCATATTACATTCCTTCAGTGCGGCAGACGGCACACGGCGGGTTTCTTTAGTGGGTGCAGGCCCCACACTACCCTGGTCGTTGCCCCGAACGATAGGCCACGGGGGAGACGACGGGCCACTCCAGCCGATGCCCACTCTTCCAGTGGGCAGGGCGATGACACTGAGTCCTTACCTTCCGACTGGTGCAGGTGCTGTCGGGGCACGGTTGCTTCCTCGCAGACTATAATACTTTGAGTCTATAAAAGGAGTTCCTTATCTTCGTATTTAACGTGGTCAATGTAACGTAAATTATTATGCATTAAAACACCGAGTAAATTTTGTCTTCGTAGGGTTTAGCACTAGATTGTTACACCGCGCCCATTTGGATATAGCTTCAAGATTTTGATTTATTAATTCTACTGAACTACTGGTATCAACAGGAGGAAATGACATATTTGTGTATCATCCGCATATAGATGTACCTTGCAATGTTTTATTTGTTTACATATGTCAGCTCTGTATAATATAATGAACAACAATGGACTGAACTTTTAAGGAATTGCGTTACGAATTTTTATACCCCTTGAGACTCAACAATGTGATGATTATGATCACTAATATTTATAATAAAATATATTAATGAAACTTTCCCCCCAAAAAAAAAAAATCCATAAAATGGCAATATAAAATAGACGTCAAGTGTTGATGATGTAGAACTACTGACCTCATAGACGAAGCTTCGTCTAAGACTGACCTCTATAAAACTATAATATTCTAATTACATCCATGTCGACCACGGCGAGGATGTTGCCATTTATTATAATGTTTTTTAATGTAATAAGAAATTAGTGATGATTTCTCACAAAATTATTACTAGAGTTCGCTGATAGTTGTAAGAGGAACATTTTTAGTAGATGGCGCTTTGGTTGGCTATGGTTTAAAGTGTTATGTGATATTACAGCTATTGCCTGGCAGATGGCGGAACATACATTGTTTCCATAGTTCCTTTTACATTTTGTAGACGATTTGGATTGGTATCTGGAGTATACTTACAAATACAATATCTTTCAGTTGGTTCAGTTTTCCATGTTCTCTACACGTAGGGCGGTGCTTTGTTCGTTACGTAAAACCAGCTGGTAGCATAAACATTGAATGAAAGTAAAAGTCCAAGTTCAAAACAGATGTCTTTTGGTTTTAGGTTTTTATTTTTTTATAGTTTGATAGATGTGTATTATCTAGTGACTGGAGTTTCTACTGCTTAATAAAGTTAAGTGTTTGGTGATTTACAACTTTAAGGATAGCGGTGTTTCTGTTATATGTCGTGTTTGGACAAGGTGTTAATGAGATCAGAGATGTGGTGCTCTATCAAGCGATGACAACAGGGGTATAAACAATATTTAGTAGTACCTATTAACCTATCCAAACCCTAGAAAAAAGTCAAATTTGGTTAACTTGTTAAAATTAACATTTTTTTTCCTTCAACTAGTACCACTATTCACTCCTCTCTCCTATCTCCTCTCAAAGCGAAAGGGACTAAGGGTGGTGTCATCAACGCTTGCCCTGGGCGGGTTGGCAGACTTCACGAGCCGTCGCGAAATGCATGTTTGCGGATTTCCTGACAATGTTATCCTTCACTGAGCAAATATATAAATTTTAATAATATTAAAAAGCACACTTAATTTCGAAAACTGGTGTGTGATATGCAAGGACCTAGGTCTGAAGATCAAACTTTATACCGTTGCATTTGTAGTCCTTGGTTTTACCACTAAGCTATCATTGTTTAAATTATGCCTAAAAACGTTTAACGAGTCAGTGGTGCAGCGCAGATGGCGTAGTGGTTTAGATGCAGACCTTTGTGCTGATTCGATTCCCAAATAATAGTTTATTTCTCATAATTTATTAATTGTATATATAATTAGGGAGGAAGTTACACTGGTATTGTGACCATTACCTACGGCAATATTACAAACAGATAATATTGACGGTTTTGGTGGTGACTATAATATGTAGGACAATTTTTATACAGGGAAGTAAATATTTGTGTAATTCACCATCCATAGCTGCCTACGTCTTCTGAGTGTGGCTGTGAACTTTACATTATAATCATGCTTGTGAAGTTTTCGAGAATAATCATTTGAATGGTTCTTTCCGCAGAATTAGATTAAATCTAAATAACTATCTGTCCTTATTTACAATTGCAGTGTAATTTAAAATTAAATAAGATAGGTACCATGTTATACGATAAGGATTATTTTATTCTTAAAATTAACTTACGTCAGTTCCAGTAAATCAGCTTGAAATATAGGCATATGACAATAACAACATATTTAATGGCCGTTTAATCGTTTATTGATAATTGTAATAAATATTTTATTTTTTTAATTTTTTATTGCATGTAGTGGCAGACGAGCCACGGCCCTTCTGATGGTAAATGGTAACCGTCGCTCATGGACTCAACTATACCGAGAGTATTGTCAAGCCGCTGCTCACCATTTCATTTCACCGATATGAAACGAAAGAATAAACGGCTATCTCCTGCTACAGCCAAAACGCAACGATGTGCTTCATGGCCGGTCACACGGGAGATGGTGGTACCAACCCGCTCGGGCCCGATACCAAGTGAGCACTCCCACTTGGTACCTAGCCCTACCACCAGTCAGGCAATGGATGATAATTGCTTACTTCCTTACTTAGTCGCCTCATACGACACCCGTGGAAAAGAATGGGGTGGTGACACTTGTATTGTTAGTCCGTCACCACACGGACAAAAATAATTAAGTTTACATTGTCAGAAAATCCAAAAGATGGCATGTGTCCCAATTCTTTTCTACGGATATGTTAAAATAATTGGTAGTTTCATACAATTGCTACTATAGCTCAGCGGCAGAGCGTCCGGAACGATGTTGGAATCTCGCTCGTAGCAATATTTTTTGTATCACATTTCCATACTGTTTATTCTTATTACGTTATATAAGAAAATATAATATTTGATGCAAAGAGAGCATATACGTAAGAAACTCAAGTATTTATTGTGTAGCTGTACTTTTGATGATACTGTCATGCGATCAACTACGTTCATAATATGTACATACAAATTCGAATAGATTGTTTTAGTAGCTATACTATAAATAGATGAATAAATTAACTATAACTTATTTACGATAACATGGAGCATGCTTTTGACATGTTAAAGATACATTAATAAAAATCCTCATTTTTAAACACACGAAACTCACTCACAATTTAAATAAAACTATCCAACAACGTACCTTCTTCAATTTAGAGTGAGCATAAAGCCAAAAGCGTTCGTCATCAATAGCATCAAAAGTTTTTTAACATTAAAAGCGCAGTAAATTAGGGGTCATTGTCCCTTTACTACACGGTCGTGGGTTCAAAACCGCTAGTAAGGTAAACAAGTGATGTCTATAGTCTAATTGGTGAGCAGGAAGGCGGTCGCTTCCCGTCTTATAGCTATTAATAGTTTACCGTTCAATGTATCGATAGGGCTGATTTTGTAAGGGTGCTGCGGGTGCGCATAAAAAGCCGACAAGTTTTTTTGTCGATGATATTGATTAATATAACGTAAATTTATGTGTTCCTGTCTAAATTATTAGTCACAAAACCATAAATAATTATCTGTGAGAACTTAGTAAAACGGATATCGTAATGGCTTTACAAATACATGTTATTACAACATAATTATATGTATATGGTATTTAAATGCGCAATTGAATAATATATGTTCCATCCTGCACCAGACCAGTACCTATTTTGTTATTTAATATTAGTGTTGGTTTCATCTACTATTCATAATTTTGTTTTGCTGTGAACTTCAAGGAGTTTAGATGTCAAGCCGATGGTCGTTAGGGGTACCTACACTTATTTTATACAATCACCTGGAAGGTTCTTAAAGAAAAATAATGAATAAATTTGAGTCTCTCTTGCCGTAGGAGTAGAAAGGTTCAACGTTTACTACTGTACTTAGCTCTAAACAATTCTACGTATACACATTAACAACATGTACGAGAACTACCTACTTTTTTTGTTGAATCGGGGAAAAACAAAAAAAAATACCTATCCGCAAACCCTATCGTTCTGGGCAACGAACAGGGTAGTGTAAGGCCCTCACCCACTAAATAAACCCGCCGTGTGCCGTCTCTTCGCCTGTATTGGCGGGCTACTGGAACTATGTTACATTACTTCAGTGGTTCGCCGGCGGCTTACCCTTCCGGGTACCCTCTGCGAGCGTTGCTTATTCGCGGGAGGCCTTGCGGGTAGCGGACGCTCCCCGGTCAATCCACCCGCAGCCTCAGCTAGGGCGACATGAGACGCAAGTACTCACGGCTGCACTGCCCCAGTCGCTGGCGGCGGTTCGGATTGGCAGAAGGATCAGTCTCCCTGGCCCTCTCCGCCGCATCCTTCTGCTTACAGATCTTAATGACCTCCTCGCAGAAGGCAGCAACCGCGGCCCAATTCCTGTCGCTGCCAAGCATCGCTCTGACGACGTTCGGCAGCGAGAGGTCTCTACGGCAAAGCGTCTTGTACCAGTTGTATTAATGTATCTACGGGGCCTCCAGGTTACAGAAGTCCCGAGTTGTCCCTCATAACTCTTAAAACGGTATGCCACGTAACATTGTAAGAACTAAATTTAAATTCCATTAAAGAAGATGATTTGAGACGCAGCAAAAATATTTCTATTCTTTGACTTCTGGGCTTTTACATAGATGGACCCCTCGATTAAAGTTGATATACGGCCCGTCTAACTAAATCTCTAGTTAGTGCTTAAAATGCACATACAAATACACTAAAAATAAATTAACGGTCAGTTGCGGAAAAGTCCAAAGTTATTTTAACTTTGAAATATTTTTTTTATCACAAAAAGTAAGTATTCCTTGTTAGTTGATTTGAAACCTCGGTCTCAGGATTGGGTGATCAATATTTAAACCATACGACCACGGTGTATGTACATAATATTATGTTTGAAAAAGTGATATGCATTCAATAATAAACTAATATCTCTGTTTTGTTATGTTCACTTGATATTTCCATGCCAGTTATAAAGTATTTTCACCTACCTCCAAAGTGAATCATATACTTTTGTTATTTTTGTTGCTATGTTGAGGTTTTGTAAACCTTGATCTTTTACCAAAGTTGTCCCATGAATTCCTACGGAATCCATTATATCGTTGCAGAATACAAAATTGATATGAATTTTAATGCTCTATTAAATTTAATTAATGAGAGGTCATTATAAGCTTAGTAAAAAATATGAAACCTTACATTTATCCTAATATTTCTGATACTTTATATCCATCTCAATCTCTCGTAGGCTACTTTTCAGAAGTTTCGTGTGTGAATTGCACATATATGTTTTTTTTTCTTTTTTTTTACCAACCCTTTTCTAACCCACTAGTAGGCACGGGTTTCCTCTATGCCTCTCATGGTGAGAGGGGTTAGGCCATAATCCACCACGCTAGCCCAATGCGAGGACTTGACAAGCCGTCGAGAAAGTCTCTTAGGCATGCAGGTTTCCTCACGATGTTTTCCTTCACCGAGCGGTGATAAATTGTAAGCAAATACACACATGATTTTGAAAAATTGAGAAAAGTCAGAGGGGGTACTTTACGAGGCCTGAACCATGGACTCGAAATGGGATCGAACTCGACACCCATTATCCTTGCAGTCCTTGGTTTTTCCGCTAGAATCTCACTGATGTTTTCACCAGCAATATAATGGGAGATCATTTCTTACTTTCCTTAGTCACATATTTATATATATTTGTAGCATTTCACATGCTTAGCACTATACATTAAACACAAAGTGAAAAATGTGAAATCGAAAATAACAGTCAGGAGCAGGATTTGAACCTGCATCTTCTGGATACCGTCCAGATGCTTTACCAATTCAGCCATCCTGACAATTGCTCCTGACTGCTAATTTCGATAACACATCATACTCAACGTCTTTGGGTGACGCCTGCGCCATCTGTCGGACGTATTTTCATACATTATACCGACCAGGTAAACTTAATTTTACAATTAAGATTTTTACCTAATAATGACGCAAACCCTATAAATATTTATATATATTTGTAGCATTTGACATGCTTAGCACTATACATTAAACACAAAGTGAAAAATGTGAAATCGAAAATAACAGTCAGGAGCAGGATTTGAACCTGCATCTTCTGGATACCGTCCAGATGCTTTACCAATTCAGCCATCCTGACAATTGCTCCTGACTGCTAATTTCGATAACACATCATACTCAACGTCTTTGGGTGACGCCTGCGCCATCTGTCGGACGTATTTTCATACATTATACCGACCAGGTAAACTTAATTTTACAATTAAGATTTTTACGTAATAATGACGCAAACCCTATAAATATTTATATATATTTGTAGCATTTGACATGCTTAGCACTATACATTAAACACAAAGTGAAAAATGTGAAATCGAAAATAACAGTCAGGAGCAGGATTTGAACCTGCATCTTCTGGATACCGTCCAGATGCTTTACCAATTCAGCCATCCTGACAATTGCTCCTGACTGCTAATTTCGATAACACATCATACTCAACGTCTTTGGGTGACGCCTGCGCCATCTGTCGGACGTATTTTCATACATTATACCGACCAGGTAAACTTAATTTTACAATTAAGTTTTTTACCTAATAATGACGCAAACCCTATAAATATTTATATATATTTGTAGCATTTGACATGCTTAGCACTATACATTAAACACAAAGTGAAAAATGTGAAATCGAAAATAACAGTCAGGAGCAGGATTTGAACCTGCATCTTCTGGATACCGTCCAGATGCTTTACCAATTCAGCCATCCTGACAATTGCTCCTGACTGCTAATTTCGATAACACATCATACTCAACGTCTTTGGGTGACGCCTGCGCCATCTGTCGGACGTATTTTCATACATTATACCGACCAGGTAAACTTAATTTTACAATTAAGATTTTTACCTAATAATGACGCAAACCCTATAAATATTTATATATATTTGTAGCATTTGACATGCTTAGCACTATACATTAAACACAAAGTGAAAAATGTGAAATCGAAAATAACAGTCAGGAGCAGGATTTGAACCTGCATCTTCTGGATACCGTCCAGATGCTTTACCAATTCAGCCATCCTGACAATTGCTCCTGACTGCTAATTTCGATAACACATCATACTCAACGTCTTTGGGTGACGCCTGCGCCATCTGTCGGACGTATTTTCATACATTATACCGACCAGGTAAACTTAATTTTACAATTAAGATTTTTACCTAATAATGACGCAAACCCTATAAATATTTATATATATTTGTAGCATTTGACATGCTTAGCACTATACATTAAACACAAAGTGAAAAATGTGAAATCGAAAATAACAGTCAGGAGCAGGATTTGAACCTGCATCTTCTGGATACCGTCCAGATGCTTTACCAATTCAGCCATCCTGACAATTGCTTCTGACTGCTAATTTCGATAACACATCATACTCAACGTCTTTGGGTGACGCCTGCGCCATCTGTCGGACGTATTTTCATACATTATCCCGACCAGGTAAACTTAATTATACAATTAAGATTTTTACCTAATAATGACGCAAACCCTATAAATATTTATATATATTTGTAGCATTTGACATGCTTAGCACTATACATTATTAGGTAAAAATCTTAATTGTAAAATTAAGTTTACCTGGTCGGTATAATGTATGAAAATACGTCCGACAGATGGCGCAGGCGTCACCCAAAGACGTTGAGTATGATGTGTTATCGAAATTAGCAGTCAGGAGCAATTGTCAGGATGGCTGAATTGGTAAAGCATCTGGACGGTATCCAGAAGATGCAGGTTCAAATCCTGCTCCTGACTGTTATTTTCGATTTCACATTTTTCACTTTGTGTTTAATGTATAGTGCTAAGCATGTCAAATGCTACAAATATATATAAATATTTATAGGGTTTGCGTCATTATTAGGTAAAAATCTTAATTGTAAAATTAAGTTTACCTGGTCGGTATAATGTATGAAAATACGTCCGACAGATGGCGCAGGCGTCACCCAAAGACGTTGAGTATGATGTGTTATCGAAATTAGCAGTCAGGAGCAATTGTCAGGATGGCTGAATTGGTAAAGCATCTGGACGGTATCCAGAAGATGCAGGTTCAAATCCTGCTCCTGACTGTTATTTTCGATTTCACATTTTTCACTTTGTGTTCCTTAGTCACCTTGCACGATACTCGCGGGAAAGAATAGAGTGATGACACTTCTGTTCTTAGTCTGTCACTACTAGTTTGTAAGAACACACAGTAAAAGTTTCTTAAAAATTATACATATAATTATTGGATTATTACTTTAAATGCAATGTTTTTTTTGTAATATAAGTAGTGCTATCTGAGGGCGGGTGCGGTTACTATAGCAACGGCACAGTAGGCCTGCAACGCCGTGACGCGAATCTCAAACAGAAGATCGATCGCGGGGCACATATTTTTTTCACATCAGCAACGGATGCTGGAACACACGTTGTCTTAATGCATCTGTTTAAAATATTAAAGTTTTATATAGGTAAAGCCAGTTCAGAAAAACTTGTTTCAGTCAACTCTATGCAACCTAATAAACATACACACCTCTGATTATTCAGATATGTATCAAATAGTTACCGATAATTTCAGCGGTAAAGTAAAACCTAAGAGTAAAACATAGTTAGGACAGTTTTTAAGACCTATAGCTAAAAATATGTGTACCTGTAAAAATACGTGACACTTCGCGTGAATGTTTCACGCGAAGTGTCAGTGGCGACAGCCTCGTCATATTTGGCTTAATCGTAAAGAAAAAAAAAATGCAGAACATAGTGATTAGGAAGTAATGAGAACTAGGATGGTCATGATACCAGTGAAGTAATGTCACACAGTGCCCGTGGTCCAGTAATGGAGGCGGAGGGACAGCACATAGCAGGATTTTTATTTACTATCACGCCTGTATTCCCCGAAGGAGTAGGCAGAGGTGTATTATACACCCACGGTTCGGCATATTTAAATCCCACGTCATAGGGGGCGAGCTGATTGCCATCTACCGGGCACATTTCCAATCTCTGCGCTGCTACTGAGAATTTGCCTTTTTATGATAAAGCTCAATAACTCTGCCTGATCCGGGAATCGAACCCGAGGCCTCATGATCAGCAGTCGCTCACACTACCGTGGCACCACAGAGGCATTTTAGTTATTTTTCACTTGGTGATGACACTACCCTGTTAATTGCCCGTCGTTCGGGACAGGCTAAGCGGTTGGGTACCTTTATTCCCGCTTTAACGAAAAATAAGGAGAGTTATGATGGTTTCAATCAGAATCAGAGGTTACCAACCAAATAAATAGGGTCACCAATCAATTTATTAAGAAGACATTAAACAGACAGTATTATTGCCAGAGAAAGAATATTCGAAACTAGATCACACTTGTGGTGGTGAGTTTGGTACCAAGTAAGAAGTTCCTACCCTGAACGAGTATAATGATCTTTGTTCTCTAAAAAGCGTGTAATTAACACTAAAATGAATGTACTTGCAATTTTTATTCAGTTGTTATCTGTTGCTTATCTTATAAATGAGGCTCTGAATTTGAATTAGGATACATAAAATATTTTATCTTAATATATATGTTTAAAAAAATTAAAAAATACATGTAGCCGAGGTTAAATTGACTAAATAGCAAACTTGAACTACAACATAGTGTTCTAGTTCAAATTTGCTGGGGTGTGGTGTAGTCCTGTTTGCTAAAGTAGGCTTGAAACATGGCATGTTTTCGAATTTAATCTCAAGAGGAATACAAGAAACGTGATGCTCTTGTTGCGACAACATTATTTATGCTAATTATATTTTATTATAACGTTTTGTATTGTTGTGTTAGGGACTTATTTTCGAGAGTCAACTCTGTAATATGGACGAATATATTGTTAATTTAATTTAGAAAATACATATTTATTATAGTAAGTCTCAAATGATAAAATATTTTATGTTTATGCTGTTTATTGCCGTGCTATCGAATAATGTTGTAAGTATGTGTCCAAAATTAATTTGCATATGTAATAGGTATATGTATGTAACGAGTATCGTAATGGTGATGTACTAAATGTAAATATTATTATAAACAGCGGATACCTATATAGTCCGCTGTTATATACCTATATAGTATGTGTTATATATATATATATATATATATATATATATATATATATATATATATATATATAATAGCTAACCAATATATATATATATAATATAACCAATATATATATATAATATAACCAATATAAGTATATATATATATATATATATGCAGCATTTTATACTCTACTATAAAATATATAGTCGTAAAAATATAATAGGCCCGTTTTGAAGTTTGTCATCGCGACATGACTAGTGATTAACCATACGACTCGGTACTCGATACTCATGATAAATCAATTCAAGGTTGTATGAGTATTTGATCGTACAAATTATTTGTGAATAAGGAAAAAGAGATTTTTTGTACTAGTGGGAATAGAACCCGCGCCTTTTCCAATCCGGGGAGGTGCTCTGAATCACTGAGCTATAGTACAGATCTTTCGATCATCCCAATCTACTTATCACATTTTGTCTTTACGAACAACGCCATCTATCGGAAGCATTTACATGCATTAAACCAATATAGTAAGTTTAATTTTGCAATTACAATTCATACTATTTGATAGCGCGATTTTCTAAACATTTTTGATCTATATTTTTTAGCATTTGAAATGCTCCGCCACTTTAAAAGTACAAATTATTTGTGAATAAGGAAAAAGAGATTAGATTACTATATTGGTTTAATACATGTAAATGCTTCCGATAGATGGCGTTGTTCGTAAAGACAAAATGTGATAAGTAGATTGGGATGATCGAAAGATCTGTACTATACATTAAACACAAAGTGAAAAATGTGAAATCGAAAATAACAGTCAGGAGCAGGATTTGAACCTGCATCTTCTGGATACCGTCCAGATGCTTTACCAATTCAGCCATCCTGACAATTGCTCCTGACTGCTAATTTCGATAACACATCATACTTAACGTCTTTGGGTGACGCCAAATTGTCAGGATGGCTGAATTGGTAAAGCATCTGGACGGTATCCAGAAGATGCAGGTTCAAATCCTGCTCCTGACTGTTATTTTCGATTTCACATTTTTCACTTTGTGTTTAATGTATAGTGCTAAGCATGTCAAATGCTAAAAATATATATAAAAACATTCTAAATATCTGTACTATAGCTCAGTGGTTCAGAGCACTTCCCCGGATTGGAAAAGGCACGGGTTCGATTCCCGCTAGTACAAAAAATCTCTTTTTCCTTATTCACAAATAATTTGTACTTTAAAAGTGGCAAAGCTTATCAAATGCTAAAAAATATAGATCAAAAAAAGTATTTGATCGATTTGAATATGTATTGTAAAGTGCATCGGATTAAAGTTCTGACTAGAAAATTTTACTTAAACTGTAATATTGTAGTTATTTTGAAATGATACAATGGTACGAAATGTCGATTTGTCTTTAATTTAATATTTTTAGTTACATTCACTCAATCACAAAAAAATCAAGAAAAAGCACATCACTTTCTTCGGATGATGAGCCAAAATCATCAGTTGAGCTATTGTCACCTATAAATATAATTATTTAATTTTCAATTACATTATCAATATTGACGTCTCTGTCATAATCTTCCTTTATTATTTTTCTAGTTTTTTCTACCACTTATGCCCGGTCTTCTTTAGCCTCTTTCTCAGTCAGTCTCATCGATACGTATGACATTGTCCCAATTTATGATTTTGTTCATCTCCCTCAAGAACGATACTCTGTGCAAAATTAAATCATATCGTTCCATCATAATTTTCCTCTTGTCGGTTTTCTTGTATTTGAATCCAATTTGCTTCATAATTGTTATTAAAGACGTGAAACTGCCACTAAATAGGCTAGCCTCTCGTAGTGATATCAGTAATTTACTCACAGTTGGGTATTCATTTCTTGTGTAATAAGTATACACGTGGTTTAGAATAGCGTCTGCGTCAAATGTGTCAATACCTGTTACAGGCTTGCTTTTCTTCCTCTTTTTAGGCGTATGTAATACATTTTCTTCAGTATCGGAAGGCCCATAATTTTCCTTCAAGATGGTTTGAATAGTTTTTTTGCCGATTCCAAGTGCTTCTGCGACGCGATCATGCATTTGCGTTACGGGCAATAAAGGTCCACCGTTAACTGATTCGTGTTCGAAGTATTCGGTTAACTTCACAACCAAATCGCGTGACTAGCTGTTGATTGTACGTCATCTTTTCGACATAATACGATAAAACAACAAACACCAAAATCGAGTCCAAATCACTATGTTTAAATAAATGTCCAAAATAGAAGAGCCAAGGTTAACGTGATAGTAAACAAAAATAGTCCAAAAGCAAAGCCGAGTCAAGAAAAAAAATATCAAGCATAAACGAGCGCACAATCAACTTCACAGGATGG
Source organism: Leucoma salicis (assembly GCA_948253155.1). Taxonomy (NCBI): domain Eukaryota; kingdom Metazoa; phylum Arthropoda; class Insecta; order Lepidoptera; family Erebidae; genus Leucoma; species Leucoma salicis. The sequence goes on from OX411805.1 coordinate 18,569,023, forward strand.
CGAATGAAAGACTGCGACGTGCGGGCGTGGACGCTTGGTCAGAGACAAGCCGTTCTATAGAAATCAGGGTTCCAATTCAAAATTTTATTTACGGCTTTGAGCGTCATGCTCATTTTGTTCAGTAAAAATCCATTACTATTAAAATCGGATAAAGCTTGTGAAATACGGTAATTAATTTGTAACAACACTAGTATTTAAAAAAAAAGACTGAGAACATAACTGCTTATGAGACGTTTCGTAATAATTAGAAATTGCAATAAAGTAAGAGCGAAAAGAATACTTGCAATATATTCTATTCATCATATTATCATATTATTTAACACACCAAAAAAATGTATATATTTTTTAAATACTTTTTTGAAAATTGCAACTTTGGACAATATTATACGACTTAAGTATTTAAAAATCAATGAGTTCAACAAGAAATCTCTAAACCATTTATCTTACTAACTTATAATTTTATACTTTTGTTCTAAGTGAAAGAAAACATTGTGACGCCAAGGCCACGCAAAAAAATTGTGGAATGTAAAATATGTTTTTTCTTTTCGTGTTTTATTCTTTACGTGTGTTTAGTGTTTTTACTTATTGTTATGGATAAAATAGTTATTATACTTGACAAATATCATCAGTTCGTCAAGCAAAGGTAAAAATTTTCTTTTAACAAAAAACAATGTACCGGCTGGGCGAACGGCGTTCTGTTCTGTTGACGATAGTAAAACCACCGGTGGCTATACTGGCTATGCGTACTGTTATACGAGATTCGGCTTTAGAGTTTTTAAAAAAACAATTTAATTACACACACTAATATTTATTCGATTTAAACTTAAAATAACTTTCACAAGATATAGAAGATATAGTAATTAATATAATATAGAGAAATAGTAGGATTCGCGGGTAGCCTAGTAGCTACGTAACGCGAGTATCGAGATTGAAGTCTGACTGACTGCCCTCTGGGATGGGCTCCTTATATATTATAATATACTGCTGACACATCAGGGGGTTTGTGGTGGTCAGCCTGTCTACTAACAAGGGGTGTATATAACAACCCCCCGCAGAAGACGGAAGTTCGGGAAAAGCTGAACTTCAGGAGATAATTTTTAATTAAACAATTTCCCTCAGCCTTGGCTGGGGGTCTAGAGAGGTTTCAACGGTGTCATTTTCAATATCGGTACTCTTTGGGTTTAGCATTGGTACATTAAACTTAGTCTTATATCTAGAAAACAATTTCCAAAGCTTAAAAATAATAAAAGTGATTACAGCTAGATATATTAATGAAGAAAATACAACGTAGTGTGTCCCATATTTTATGAGTATCGGCTCTTTGTCTATGATTTTATTTAGTTCTGAAAGCAATCTGGAATTTTGGCTATTTGTGGTTAGTTCAGTTAAGTCTATATTTTGGAGTAAAATGGGGGACACAGTACTTAAACTATTCGACTTAGAATCTAATTTACAACATGAATCATTTATAATATTAAAATCTAGGTTTGGCGTAGAAATGCTTATGTTTAATGGATCAAGGGATGATATGAGTCTTGTGCTCTTGGTGTACACTGTGCACTGGTTCGTGAGGTTTAATATACCGACACCGGACACTACTGTTTCCCGTAATTCGGAATCACTGCAGTCAATCGTTATTTTAGTCGGGCGCGATTGAACGAAAATCCACTGATTGTTCACTAGGGGTTTCCAAATGTCTAAGTCGCCAACTATAGTTTTAGTTTCGCATTGCACTGGGATAACACTGATAGTTTTGGTCAATAGTTCACTCTCACACGTAGGGTTGCTTCCCGAGAGTAGTACCATAGATGCGGCGCACAGATAGAACTCAGAGTTTATCGTCTTACATTTATCTAGGTTATCTAAATTACAAAAGCTTAACTTATCCTTAGAAATAGCGGTATATGAACTAGAAGGTAATATTAGACTAAAAGTATTAACATTAATTGTCCCATGGGGTGTAGGCAGAGCCAAGTTATGGTACAGGTTGAATTCGTCGTTAGGGGCTAGAGGTATTTGTAAGACAAATACTAATTTATTATTGAAATAGTAAGTTGCTACACTAGATATACTTAGTATTAAATGAATATTGTCTATACTTATAGATACAGGGATTTCGGAGTTTCGAGGTAGGTGTCGATGGTTATCGGCGAGTTCTTGGAACAGCTGGCTTGGAGTCAGTATGTTAGGATGCAGGATGTTTTGGCTAGACAGCAAAATGGCGTTAGTCAGATCTTCTAATTGGAATGACAATGTAAGTAACGAACTTTCGAGGCTAGTTAATATGGAATGGACTTTTGTTTCTGTGATTAAATTATTTGAAATTTCTGTAATATTATTTATTTGTTTTACTAATGAGTTTAATGCTTTATTTAGAGTTTCTTCGTTTATTTTTAATTTGTTTATAGTTTGTTTATATGATTCTAATGTCGATGTAGTTACTAGTATATTTTCTTTCATTAGTTGCGCGGTCTTTTTCACGTTGTTCTGAACAGATCGTAAGGCGGAATCGTATTTTACTGCATCATCTTCGTCGAGTGTGCCGAACACGTGTTTAAATGCGGTACCTATTCCACCAAACCATGCGGATCGTTTGCTACGTTTAGAAATTAGATGGGAAATAGATTCATATTCTCTTTGGACATCCTTATACCTAACAGTTAAAGGGGATAATATGCTTGCACAGTGGTAATCAGAAGACTGTTGGCACGCAAACCTCACTGTGCCCAGGACTTTGTTTATGTTTAGGAGGTGTGAGTTAATATAGGAAATGTCTACATAACTAACAACATTCAGTTGGCCGCTGATGATTTTAAGTTTTCCTAAAGCTTCGAAGTAGATACCGGGGCTGTTAGGGTATGGCTTGAAGAAATCTGGTTGGGCGTGTGTTGGAGAGCTGAAATAGAAATGGATTGTCGTTATCTAATTGATTTCTGCGGGTTTAATTTCATCAAAGTGGTGAGTGACATGTCGTCTGTTTATGAGGAGTGTGACTGTGTGGTTGTTGTGGATTCGTATTATTTTGTATGGGCCCTTCCAAATCGGGGACAGAGCTTTTCTTAGTCGTAAGTGATTTTTTAGGTACACGTAATCGCCAACTTTATATTTCGGTGGTTGTTTGGTTCGCGAATCATAATAGGATTTGGAGGATTCCTTGGATTGTAAGATGTTCTCAAACGCTTTTTGTCGTGACTGCCTGAGTTTGTGTTGCAACATTTTAGTGTAATCTGAGTAGGTTGTATTGGGTTCATTTTCGTATAAGGAGTTGGGTAGGAATGGTTTATGCCCAAATAAGAGTTCATACGGAGTGAACTTGGTTGTAGAGTGTACAGTAGTGTTGTATGTAAGTATGGCAGTGTAGACATATTTAGGCCAATTGTCTTGGTTCTCGTTGGTGAATGATTTTAAGTACTCCTTAAGTGTAGAGTGACTACGTTCTAAGGCTCCTTGAGTTTGTGGATGGTAAGGAGATGCCCATAGTTGTTTGATTTTCAGGAATTGACAAGTACTCTTGAATAGTTCAGATGTAAAGTTGGTGCCTTGATCCGTTAAAATTGATTTGGGAATTCCAAATAGGGAAATGAAATGGACCAAGCAATCACTTGTTTCTTCAGCTGTTGTGCTGCGTATGGGATAGGCTACAGAATATTTGGTAAGATCGTCTTGTAGTGTAAGAATGTACTTAAGTTTAGCGGTGCTGGCTTCGGGTAACGGTCCCACAATGTCTAGAGCGACGCGTTGGAATGGTGCTGTGGATGTTGTTGTTATTTCCATGGGGGCTCTATTGAGTTTTCTTAATGCTTTATTTTCTTGGCATAATTTGCATTTCTTGACGTAGTTTTCTATATCTGTTCTCATGCCTTTCCAGTAAAATTGTTCATGAATTCGGTTGTACATACGTGTTGATCCCAGATGTCCTGCTATGGGAATATCGTGGTTCTCTCGCATGATTTTCTGTCTTTCGCTTAATGTCGGGTAGATTATTTTGTTTAAATAGACATGTATGTTGAATTTGGTATTGTGAAAGAGATATGTAATGATATTATAGATTTTAGTGTAAGCGTGTTTATCGAAAGGGTTTCTAAAATCTGATATAGCAATATCTGTAGGTCGTTCGTGTTGCATGATTTCATTTCTTACATTTTTCAGAGCATTATATATGGCAGCATAGTTTGATTCATCAAAATAGTGTACTCTGGTGAAAATAAGATAAATGGTTTTATTTTCATGGTTTATTTTCAGGAATGAGTATAGTTCCTTTTCAGTATCGACAATTTCATCTTTGTTTACGGTGTTTGTAAGTATTTCTGATATGTAAGGGTTTGATTCATCTAGGTCTATTGATGTAGGGATTACGATTATTTTATGTGGAGTTTTTGCGAGGTGTTCGTTGTGTTCTTTCAACACAGTGTTTATAAGAGTTTCCTTATTTGTAAGTTTTTTCAAAAAACTAGAATAGTCGTCGTTATTTATGTTTGATTCTGCTTGTGTCACTGTTTCCGTTGGCGAAGGGATTTGGAGATTCTCGAAGTCAATATTTAGATCTTCGCTTCTAGGGCTTAGTTCCAGTGGTCCTAGGTCGAAAGAGGTTGGAGAATTGATAGGCAGTTCATCCTGCACAGGTAAGTTATTCGGTATATTCGGAATCATTTCAGGGTTGGTGCTGTCGTTAATGTTTTGATGTACGAGTTCTTCGTTGTTGTATGAGAAGGGTATAGGAGAAGGTAAGTCTACGAGAGAGTCTTCCAATGAGTCATTGTATTCGGCATTGAGATCGGGTGATGGCGGCTCTTCATTGCATATAGCGTTCACAGGGAATCGTGATAGTGCATCGGCGTTGGTGTTGATTTTGCCCTTCTTATGAATGATGTCGTACTCGAATTCTTCTAGTTTGAGACGCCACCTTACCAATCTTGAGCCTGGGTCTTTGCAGTTAAACAGCCATTGCAATGGTTTGTGGTCGGTAACTATTGTGAATCGACGTCCATAAAGATAGGGGCGAAAGGCTTTGGTTCCGAAGACTGTAGCGAGGCATTCTTTCTCTGTTACACTGTAATTGCACTCTGCCTTGTTGAGAGTACGAGAGGCGTAAGCAATGGGGCGATCTTTTCCTATTGGCCCCTGGGATAAAATAGCCGATATCGCATAGTTTGACGCATCGCATGTTAGTATAAATGGTTTCGTGAAGTCTGGGTAAGCTAGGACAGGCGATATAGTAAGTTTATTCTTTAGGCTTTCGAAACCTAGTTGTTGTTCGTTATTCCAAACGAAGGGTACGTCCTTTTTTAGAAGAGTTGTAAGAGGCTTTGCTAATTTAGAGAAGTCTGGTATGAACCGTCTGTAGTACGAGACGAGGCCGAGAAAAGATTTTATGTCTTTGGGGCATTTATTTTAAATTCAGTAACAGCTCGTAATTTATCCGGGTTAGGCTTAACTCCATCGCGATTTATAACATGGCCGAGATATGCGACCTCCTTGCATAGAAATTCACACTTATCTGGTTGTAGTTTTAAATTATAGTTTCTGAGTCTGTTGAAAACGGAAGTTAGGTTTTGTATGTGGCTTGACAAGTCTGGCGAGTGCACTACGATATCATCAAGATATACAAAACATCTTGATCCTTGGAGGCCAGATAGACAGGTGTTCATCACTTTTTGGAAGGTAGAAGGTGCGTTTTTAAGTCCAAATGGCATCCTTGTGAATTGGAAGTGTCCTTGTGGTACAGAGAATGCAGTTTTAGGTGCGTCTTCTTGCGACATTGGAATTTGATGGAATCCTGAGGCTAAATCGAGTGTTGTGAAGTATTGACTTTTCCCTAGTTGATCTAGAATCTCTGTTATTTGAGGAATAGGATATGTTTCGCCTATGGTGATATCATTGAGTTTTCTGTAGTCGATTACGACTCTCCATTTACGTTCTCCGGACGCGTCTTGCTTTTTAGGGACGACCCAGATGGGTGAGGACCACGGTGAGCTCGAAGGTGTTATGATTTTTTGTTCCAGCATCTTGTCTATTTGTTTCTGGACTTCTTGTTTGTGGCATTCGGGGAATCTATATGATTTGGTTTGGATAGGCACTTGTGTGTTTGTTACAATATTATGTTTAGTAGCAGTGGTGTAAGTGAGTTGATCCCCGGGTAAGTGGAAAATATCAGAATAGTTAGTGCAGACTTGTAGTAAAGCGTCCTTTTCTTCGTCGTTCAGATGTGAGATTCGGAGGTGTTTGGTTACTTCCTTGGTTCTACTCAGGGTGTTGTTGGAGGTGGGAGAATCAGAGAACGTACAGGATTGAACATCTATTGGTTCCAGCGAAAGTTTAAGATTGGAATGGAGTTTGACGGGTTTTTCCGATGTATTAACTACCGTGATATTAATTCGGTTATTTTCTTTCACTTTCACGATACAGTTAGCCACTAACAGCGATTCGGAGATGTGTTGATCTAAAATTGCACCTATTTGAATTTCGGGATTAGCAACAGTGCATTCTATGACCGTTTCTGTGCGGGGAAAAATAGTATAATGTGGTTCGGAAAAATTTAGTTTGATGGTGTCGTTATCCATACGTAAAACGCCTTTGTCGTAATCAACTTGACATCCAAATTTTTTCAGGAAGTCATTACCTATAATTCCATCGTGAATTAAACTAATGTCTTCGTCGTCTACCACATGGAATTCGTGTTTACACGGTTTGTAAGGATTTTGGAAGACTGGCATGTAAAAACTACCCAGGGTTGGTGTCACATCGTCGCCGGAGTCAATGCCTTTAAGGGTTATTATTACATTACTTAGTTTTGGGATCTTAGACATAGAATCTAGTTTCATAAGGCATACACAGGAGCCAGTGTCTACTAGGAAAGACAGCGGGTGATCGGAGACTGGGGTTTGTATCATGATATATGGTAAGTATCTCTTTTCTGTATTTTTATTTATTTCATAAATTTTCATTTCATTATCATTATTATTTTTATGTTTCAGATTCAGTGAAGGATCAACGGTGGTGGTTAGAGATCGAGACAAGGTAAGGGTTGGCGCGGATTTTGGATGATTAGTATGATTTAGTAGGTTCAGTGGCTTGTTAGATTTAGTAAGTGGGTTTTTGATTCGGGGAATATGGTAGATTCAGAGGGGTCAGTGGGTTTGGAGATGTTAATCGGTTCGGAGGATTCGGTGGATTCAGAGAATTAGATTGATTCAGAGGATTCAGTGGATACAGAGGATACAGTGGATTCAGAGAATTAGGTTGATGCAGAGGATTCGGAGGTTTTGAAGGATTCAGTGGATACAGAGGATTCAGCGGTTTTGATTTCAGAGGATGCAGAGGATTCAGAGTATTTTTAGTACCTATAGATGCAGTGGGCACAGTGATGTTTGTGGTATCGTCTTTGATTTTGTAAGAATAATTTCTCGAGCGATACCGGTCGAGAAATTTTATTCGTTTAAATGACCGTTATCGACTTCATCGACACCCTGGTCGTATTCGTATGGTTGAGTAACAGCGAAAGTCCTCCGGGGTGCGTTTGGATTAGTATTTTGAGGAGGATTGTTAGGGCGCCCATAAGACGTCGAGGGGTTACTTTGGTTTTTGTTGTTATTATATTGCCTTTTACGGCAGTATTCTATGGTGTGCCCTATGTTCTTACAATAGCGACAAATTAATTCACTTGTATTGATATTTCTAAGAGCATCATTGCGGAAGCCTTGTGGGACTGGTGGTCTATGTGAGAAGGGTTGGAATTCGCGACGAGGTGGGAATCTAGTTCTGTCGGAGTAACCGGTGTGTGATTGAGTCGTTCTTTTGTGTATGCCAGAGAGTAGCTTCTCTTCTGCAACCGCAAAATTGACTGCAGCGTTTAGAGAATCGGGGTTGCGGCACCTAACTACTTGTGACAATCGAGGTTGCAGCCCCACCATAAAGGTGTGGAGGGCAAGGTCTTCCATAGCCGCAACGCGACCGGCTACTTCCGTTTTCTTTTTTGTGGGGATTGAGATTTTTATTTCAGTGAGAAGTTTTGCTAGACACGTTTCGATTCTGAGTGCAAATTGATTTACGCCTTCTATAGAACCTTGTCTACATTCTTGTAGTTCAGTAAGTAGGTGAGTATAGTGTTTTCTTTCCCCGAATTGTTGTTTTAAGAAATCTATAAACTGATCGAAAGATTCGAATTCTTTTATACTGCATGTAGTTTCGGCGCGACCCGTCAATTGGCACAAAATGTATTTAAATAATATAGGTTTTTGATTTTTGTCTGCTAGATTATAGGCGCTTTGGCAATTCGAGATAAATGGATTTAATTTTTATCTTGACCCGTCAAAAGGATTTATAAATTTTAACAAAACGTTGAGTTCTACTTTTTCCTCGGTTTCTACTCGGGAAGCTGCACTTCTGGTGGTAAGGGTTTCCTCCTTTTGATCAAATTTGCTAGTTGCCATGGTGATAAGTTAATTTATTGTATATAAAGGTAAGTTAATAGGTAAATGTTTGTAAAAGAAATAGAATATTATTTATAGAAGCCTTATCCACATTAATATAGCGTATGACGGTAGCGTGATAACAATAGCTTATCGCTGCAGCGTCCGGCCCGAGTCACGAGTATGATTATAAACAAGTATGGTGTTACAATTACAGGTTACACGAATAATATTATCTTATAATTAGTAAGTAAAAGTATCTTATAGTTATTGGTACACAAAATACAGAAATATTAGAAAAAATAGTATGCAGTAATATAGTGAATATGTACTAGTAGTACTCTGAGTTCTTTTGCGCTTTGGTACTATCTATAATGGTATAGAACGTTTTGACTCACAGTAGTAGCATCAGTCCGATCAGCGAGACGGTGGTAGAAGTCAGCATCGTGATGATCAAGCCTTGAGTTGGGTGCGATATGAGCTTGCGATCAGCGTGGTGTACTTTGGGGCTTTGTCCAACGGTGGTAGCGACACAGGGGTTTTATTAACACTTTTATTTTCACTACACTTTTAGGATTTTCAACTGCACAACTACACTTAATCGCCGATTTTCGGAGACGTATTCGGGTATGCAGGGATTTTCGTATCCCACCGCTGCCACCAAAATGTTATACGAGATTCGGCTTTAGAGTTTTTAAAAAAACAATTTAATTACACACACTAATATTTATTCGATTTAAACTTAAAATAACTTTCACAAGATATAGAAGATATAGTAATTAATATAATATAGAGAAATAGTAGGATTCGCGGGTAGCCTAGTAGCTACGTAACGCGAGTATCGAGATTGAAGTCTGACTGACTGCCCTCTGGGATGGGCTCCTTATATATTATAATATACTGCTGACACATCAGGGGGTTTGTGGTGGTCAGCCTGTCTACTAACAAGGGGTGTATATAACAGTACGTAAAAAGGTAGGTAGTTCTCATGAAAGGCGCTGGTTTTAGTATCGCGTCGAGCGTAAATGCCGTAAATATTCAGTATTTTTTTGTTTACTTAATAACAATTAAACCACATCGAATCAGAACGTGAAAAGTAATAGGGCTCTATTCCTAGTCATAGGTACTAATTCGTAAACGAAAAAAAAGGACTCGATTAATTAAGTATTTTGGTCGTTATAGTGTTAACATACATTACCTACAACTCACGGACGTCCAAGCCAGATTTTTTTAAACAGTTTTTTAACTAGTTTAAATAACAAAAATGGCATCAAATATATCATGAGAGTTAAAAATAGTGTTTGTTCTTTATATGCGTGTGTAGATATTATTTTACAAGTGCAATATATGATAAATAGAGACATTTTAAGTTTGAAAAATCAGCTGTGCCGTGTCAACCGGGAGTAGAACACACCTCAGCGCTTCGCTTATGAGGCGTGCAAATGAATTATTATGTTATTGTTTCTTTCAGTTTCGTTCCAACTTACATTCTAGGGTTTTTCTCAAATGTCAAAACGGGCCTTTTATTTTTTGACAACTATAATTCTACTACCTCAACTTAACTGCCTCTGTGGTACAGCGGTAGAGTAAGCGACTGCTGATCATGAGGTCACGGGTTCGATCCCCGGGTAGCGTGGTGCTATTGAGCTTTTTCATAAAAAGAAAAATTCTCAGTAGCAGCTCGGAGTTTGGAAATGTGCCCGATAGACGGCAATAGGCTCGCTCCCTATTATGTGGGACTTAAACATAGCTGGCGAATATCGTGGGTAATACACCTATGCCTACCCCTTAATTTCTTTTTTTTTACTACCTCAATGTGAAAGTTTGTGAATATGTTTTATAGATGTTGGGGATGTTCAAATATTTGTACGTACGTCACGGCGTCAATCACGCCTAAACAAGTGAGCGGCTTAGGATATACTCGTAATATAGGTACGCCAACTAAACGCACTGCTCCAATGACACAGTGAGATTTCAGAATAAACGAAAAAATACTATCAATGTATACTTTTTTTTGGACTTTTGTTATTTTTTTAAAAACTGCTTCAGCGATTTCGATAAAATTTAAATGGGACCACACGAAAAGAAAAACTTAAACTAAACCTTTGAAACAAAAACAGAATTTTCCAAATCCGTTCAGGCGTATTCGAGTACCTAATCGGTGAATATACATAAAAAATATATACCAGTTGTTAAGTCTAATCAAGAGCTATCAAATAAAAAAAGTTGCATCAAAATTCGTTCAGTAGGTAGTTTTTGCGTGATGCGCGAACAAGCAAACAGATAAACAGACAAACAGACAAAAATCTAAAAAAAATCGTTTTGTGTTTAGACACGTATATATAGCCTATTACAGTCATTTTTTCTAATATATCTTAAATGTTCAGACATAGCTCTCTTACAGCTTTATAATAGTATAGATAGAGATTACGTAATTAGTTTTTGGTTGCAAACCAGTCACTAAACAAACGATAAGAGGGCGATTCCACTCTCGTTAAACATATCAACATGTTAATATTTGTTGTCTTATAACAGAACTTTGCTACTTGTGTAATAACTGTGCCGTACGTGTGAATATACATCTTGTGATGATGTAACGTTTTTATTACTCACCCTTGTAAAGTTAATTTTGTTGACTTTAAGAGACCTTTTTCAGTTTAGGCATTTGTCTCATTAGACAAATACTTTGCAGCCGATAACATAGCCGTTTTTTTTTTTTTTAGGTTTTTATAATAGATATCTACTAGCTCACCCGGCGAACTTCGTACCGCCATATTTTTTCTTCGTGAATATTTTGCAATGAAAATTATTAAAGTACTAATCGCTATAAGGGTAGGCAGTAGAAGGGTGAAAATTTAGGGTTGTATATGCCAAATCATAAAAAAAATAACATAAAAACCTTGTCAAAAATAAAAAAGATTGGGGTGGACCATTTTTTTTTTTAATTTTAGGTGGGCAAAAATGTCCTACCGCACACCCCGCTGCCCGGGGAGACAACGGGGTAGTGTGGGGCTCTCACCCACTAAAAACCCACCGTGCGCCTCCACCCGCTCTTGCTACGGCGGATCACGGGTACCGCGTCGTTACGACCGCGATCCGCAGGCGGCAGCCCCTTCGGGCACCCTCTCTTGAGCGACGCCTCGCGCACTTGGGCGTCGCACCTTCGCGGTAGGCTTCCGCGGACGGCAGGGTACTCCCCGACCCCACCGTCCGCAGCCTCGGCTAGGGCGGCATCAGGCGCAGATAAGCGCGCGCACGCTGCCCCTCGCGCCGGCGGCGAATCGGGTCCGCAAAGAAGGATTCCTCACGGGCCCTCTCCGCCACCTCCTTCCGCGAGATGACAGCCTCGCAGAAGGCGGCGACCGCGGTCCAGGCCCTGTCACTGCCAACCATCGCTCGCGCAACGGCCGGCAGCGACATGTCCACGACTATGACTGCAACGAGTTCCCGGCGCTGCACATCCCAGGCCGGGCACGACTCGAGCGTGTGCTGCGCCGAGTCCTCGTCGCAGCCGCAGTGGTGACTGCCTGGGGTCGTCTCCCTCCTTGCGATCATGTGCAGGTATTTGCCGAAGCAACCATGCCCCGACAAAACCTGCACCAACCGGAAGGTGAGGACCCTGTGCTGCCGCCCTGCCCATTCTTCCAAGATCGGCCGGAGCGCCCCCACGGTTCAGAGACCGGCCCGGGGCGTCTCCAGCCGAGACTTCCACTTTAGGACGGTGGCGCGGCGGGTATCTTCCCGCCACGATGACATTGCGCTTGGCGAGGGGCGGCTGCCCCCCACCCGCGCCGTCGACGCCCGCCGATAGACGTCGGCGAGCACCTCCGCCTCCAGATCCCACAGGGGGGTTCCGGCCAACGCGCAGGCTGCATCGGTCGAGACCGTGCGGTACCCGCGTATTGCCCTGACCGGTACGACCCTCTGTGGACGCCACAGAAGGGCCCTATTGCGAGCGGCCAGGGACTCCGCCCACACGGGCGCGCCGTATAGTGCCATCGACCGTACTACCCCCGCGTAGAGTCGTCGACACGCAAGACTCGGTCCGCCCAAATTCGGCATCAGTCGCCCGAGGGCGGACGCCGTGTTGACGAGCCTTGGCGCAAGACGGCGGAAGTGCTCGTCAAAGTGCCACCGTCCATCCAATACCAGGCCCAGATTGGGGTGGACCACACTTAACACTTAGGTGTATGAAAAATTGTTTACATCCTATTCTCCGACCTACTGAATATACACACAACATTTCATATGAATCGGTCGAGTCGTTTTGGAGGAGAATGGCGACAAACACTGTGACACGAGAATTTTATAGAGGTATTAAGAAGTAAGTTATCTTATGTGGTCATTTTGTTAGCGAAAGCCAACAGTCATCGAAAAATCGCAGTCTGACCACTGTTATTCATCACGCTGGCGGTAGACGTACGTGACCTGTTTCCTCTTATATGTTGTATACCTTTCTAACCCTTATCAGTGTATACCCGAAGGCTGTATGCAGAGTGGCTTCGGGCCTTTGAGTGCTTCTAATTTGCACCTCGCATAACACGTGGCCCTCTACTTAAAATCTCATCGCACTTACACTCTCATATGTTTTATACCGTACAGAAAAATATTTACTTATTTTCGAATCCATATCTATGGCAAGATGACCTCAATCTAATAGAGTGCGATCTACTAGAAGTAGAACTTTATGTGAGCTTAAACACAACGCCAAAATCTATTTACGTCAAGTCCAACAGCGTCCTAACTCACTTCGTACCTCGTGGGTCGAGATGTAGCTAATTAAGTCATAAAAAGCGGCATTTCCTCAACAGAAGTGTTATTTTGTGACGGCGGCGGCGGGCGTCCGGGGTGTTGAGTTATCGCCCCTGTTCCTGGTTTTAATTATTCATGAGCCCCAAACTCGGACAAGTTGGCGGAGTTGGTCAAACTTTTCACCAACATCTGCTTTGCTTCTATTAAATAATTTGCACCCAGTTCTTTAAGAGTTCGCGATCGCGGTTGTGCATATTAATTTGCCGTAATTTTATGTCTGTTATTATTACAATATCGAGTGCGACATTTTAAAGGTTTCTGTAATATCTTAGACGGGTTATACAAAAAATACAGACATATATTGCATAAACCCTTAAAATTCCAGGCCGTGATCTCCCTCCGGTCATGTTAAGGCCTTCCCACCGGGCTGTGAAAGAGAGTGCACTTGTGTTTGCGACACACTAGTGCAGTATTACATCTTATACATTATCCGGAGATGTTATAGTGCACGAGTGTGACCGTCTGTTGACACTGGCGTGACCGAAGTTACGGTCTGGAGGTTATTATTATAATTATTTGGCCTTCAGTAAAGTTAATCGTGGCAGGCACTTTTAAAAAGATTGTACGAACCCAATTTATACAAATAAAAATATTATTCAAGTGTCTGTTTGTAATGTGTGAATAACAGATTTTTATTAAATGCATATGAGAGTACCATACGTTATGTACCTATAACAACATACAAATTTCTATTTTGTCTGTCTCTCTTTCTATCTGGCTGTTTGTTACGGCTAATCTCCGGAATGGCTGGACCGATTTGAATGGAATTTTACTGGCAGGTAGCTGATGTAATAAGGAGTAATTATTTTATTTTGGAAAAATAATTTATTAGGGACCCGCGCAAATATTAAAATGCATTGCGGACGAAATCGCGGGTTACATAGGTATTACACACGCTTATTGGATGATGGTTAGTTTTTTTATCATGGTTTAATTTTTTGTGTATAGGTACATATATGTTTCTAAATAAGTCCGTTTGGTGACGGACTAAGAATACAAGTGTCACCACCCCATTCTTTCCCACGGATGTTGTACGAGGCGACTAAGGGAAGTAAGCAATTATGATCCATAGCATTACTGATGGTAGTGCTGGGTACCAAGTGGGAGTACTCTCTTGGTATCCGGCCCGAGCAGGTTGGTATCACCATCTCCTGTGTGACCGGCCATGAAGCACATCGTTGCGTTTTGGCTGTAGCAGGAGATAGCCGTTTATATTTCATTTCATCTGTGAATCTGTGAGTCATGCAATGGATGATAATTGCTTACTTCCCTTAGTCGCCTCATACGACACCCGTGGGAAAGAATGGGGTGGTGACACTTGTATTCTTAATCCATCACCACACGGACATATATAAGTACAAAATAAGTATTTATCAAACTATTGCAGATGTCGCCGCAGATTTGCGCGCGCCGGTGAGATGAGCACAGCGGTCTCGAGCCGCAACTACTCTTATGATGAGACTATCCAGGTATGCTCTTAACATGTTTAAACTGCTCATGAAGTAATTTCTAGGTCACACCAGCAAAGTTTCTAGAGGAAAAGGGATCAGTGGAAAATAGTAAATCTCATTGTAGATGTAGCTAATAATGTCATATCCATATTTTTATTCATACTAGAATAAGTAGGTATTACAGAAGTGCATGATATAAGATTGCCATTAAAATATTTAAGATCAAACTGTCACGTGTTGTACGTAATTAAAAGTAATAAACGCTTGCAGCAGACAATCTCGTCAGTTTTGTTTTCACGTTTTTGACAAAATTAAATAATAAAAATAATATAAGCCGGGAATCTAAATTCGGGGCTAACATTTCGCGTTTGCATTACTTTCGCCGCCGTTACGTAGTTTTCAGCGTCGAATAAAGCCGACGAACATTGGACTTTTGCTGCGATCGAAACTCAAGTATACAGACCAAAATAACTTTACGTCAGCCTCCGTAAAGCTTATTTTGAATTGCGAAACAGAGAGTGCTAAAACTGCAGGCCCTCCATGGCCCGTAAAAGCGGCTCACAGTTACGAATTTGATACCTAGTGTAATGTTTATAGCGTTGAATTTGTAATGTTTTTGTTGTTGCAAAGAAGTTTTTCAGAACGGGTCGTAACGACACATTAAGCAACACGGGCGCACTTACCTTTATTAATGTGGTACAAGCCTCCACGCTTATCCTTGCTGGCGTTGCTCAATACGTTATGTGCGGGTCAATGGGTATAGTACCAACACTTAACTACCTATTAGTGCCGTTTAACTAAATGCGAGTGGTGTTACTCGATTTGCAAATATTATGTGAGAAAAACCATTCCATATCATGATACCCCTTCTGATTTTGCTCCGTGGTATCAATTGTCAAATAAAATCTTGAAAGTCGTTACAAGTTGATAAGACTCCTGAATAAAATATCTGACTACGGTCTTGTTCTATGAGCACGTACTATGTCACCAGTTGTCACCCTAGTTGGTTCCTGAAGGATAGATAGGCAGTCTCGTCTTGTACCAGTATTTACTGGTGAACAGATCGGAAGGTGACCAATCAAAATTTGCCGTAAGGCTAGGAAGGTGATGCCTTCTTTTGTCCTTTCATCATTATCTATCAACACAAAGTTGGAAAATGTGACTTCACTGCGTGACACAGAATGAAAATAACAGTCACGAGCAGGATTTGAACCTGCATCTCCTGGAATACCGTCCCAGATGCTTTGTCAATTGAGCAATCGTGACAATTGCTCTGGCCTGTGAATTTCTATAACATATGCGTTCTTCTAGGTGTGTCTTGGGTGACGCCTGCGGGCATCTGGGACGGTATTCCAGAAGATGCGTTCGAATCCTACTCATGACTGTTATTTTCGATCACACTTCGTGTCGATTTATACGGGAAAACATGTCAAATGATCAAATAATATATATAATAATATCAAAAAATCACCTCTCTATAGCTATACATCCATTATTGCAGGCGCATCAAAACAGGCATTATGCCTCTAGACTGACACGAATTTGTATGTGTGAGACAAGGACGTTTTATTTTGCGCGTAATTTAGCACTCATCATACGTTAAGTATTCAAGAGGAAAGTGGCATAACAAACTTTTTAGAGACATTATTAGCGCGTTTTATTTGAAGAACACTACCATACTTAAGATACCGAAATACCCGTTGCCGTTATCCAATATAAATTTATGGCTGAGATACGTACAGCAAGTTTCGTTTAGCATATTAACTGCTCTGTTTAATTCGCGGGTTCGGGCGTTATCTTATTGTGCGTGGAAGCTTCGTAGCAGCGCCATTCCCCCGGGCGCGCAGCACTTGCGGACCATTTATCAGCGCTCGACCCACATTGCTCCGGCTCACATCTGCCGCCTCTCTCCAGCTCCTCGCTTATTCCCCCGTTATTGTGAGAAAGTAGTTTTGTGTAGCAGCCATATTGCCTTTATTGCTACCAACATAGCATTGTTTCCTATATTTTATATTGGAATATATACGTACAGCATGAAATTTTAAAGGAATCCATTTTTATTTTACTATTTCAATGTGTAAAAATGTCACGTGTTTATCTTTTCGAGTTTTAATACCAAGTTACAGTAAAACATCATTAAATTCGACCAGAATAAACACTCTTTGTATAGATCGATATTTAGTTTTGCTTTTCTCTTGAATGTTATCACGGCAAAATTGGGCAGTAGTATTGCGACCACCAATTTCCCCAATAGATAGTTTTATCAGGGGCCGGGGCAATATATTGTGATTTCGCTATCTTTATAGGAAATTGGTTTAGTGAATTCGATTAACAAACTGTTTCCGTTGCGGGAAGGGTTGGGTTCAATGCGTAGACCACGCAGCGTTAAGAGGCGCATACCAGAAAATCGAATTTTCCAGTTTTATGAACCCGCGTTCACATACCTTTGTCAAGGTTTTCAAAGCGTATCGTATTTGTAAAGTTTTTGTCGCGATCTCTAGAAATATTTTCTTTTTTTATTAGACATTTAACTTTTTCGTACTAAAATGTGTTTAGTTAATATGATTGTAATTAATTCGTTCTTGTTTACCGGGTATATATATAGTAACGTATTTGTATAGATTCGGGGGTCGAACTTTAATCCAGCTACGAATTTTCCGGACGATAAAACAGCGCAGGTTTACGTTCCCTAGGAGCATATTTCTCGATATTTTTTTTGTACATTTCTACTTTATACCCTATATAGATGAAGTGATGATATTTATTTGTACATTTCCATTAAATTATAAATACAAAAGTAAGTTTTTGTTTCCTTGTTACGCTTTCTGAGCCAATTATCATGAAATTAGATTTTCTTTAGATACGCACAGGCTTTTTTTGTTTGTTTGGGCGGGAAAAAATGTACCTAACCCACTGAGCTAGGAAACAGACTGATTCTTAACCGCACACCCCGTTGTTCGGGGCAACGAACAGGGTAGTGTGGGGCCCTCATCTACTAAATAAACCCGCCTTGTCCCGTCTCTTCGCCTTTATTGGCGGGCCACTGGAACTATTTTACATCGCTTCAGCGGTACATACGTATAGCTAGAAGCCCAAAAAAGTACATCAGATACTATAGTAGTAGTTATCGGACTTAACCGTAGAACACATCGTTAGGATTTGTTTGTAGTTGGATAACCGTCCTTTTGGTCATTTCCCATCCGCAAAATAAAATGGTTAGCAGCGACTTGGTAGTATTCTTAGTATCGCTGAGTCTATGAGCAGCAAGTGAGCCGTGGCTGGCTCTTCCTCCACTATAAGCTATAAAAAAACATAATCATCAGTAAACCATGTTAGAACACCATTTCTTTCAGGGCAAAATTTTTTTTTTGTAATGACCTGCATTATAGAATAACCCTTGTATCGCGGGGGAATTTATAAACATACAATTTCACGGAAACAACGTACACTCAGACTCAGAACAATCACACAAAGAGTTGTTTTGTGTGGGAATCGAACCCATAACACTCGGGCGGGAGGCAAGTATCTAAATTACTCCGCCATCGTTGACGGGCCTCGTGGCTCAGTCGGTAGTGTATCCGACTTCCGTGCACAAGGTCGTGGGTTCGATTTCCACTCAGGACAATTATTTGTGTGATGAACACAGATACTTGTACTGCGTCTGGGTGTTTTCTATCTGTTATATGTATGTATTTACAAAAAAAAGTAATATATGTATTATATCCGTAATCTGGTACCCGTTGCACAAGCGTTAAGCTTAGTTTGGGACCAGAGGACGTTGTGTGAAAATGTCCGTGAATATTTATCTGTGCAGTATAGTTTTGTAGCAGTGTATTCACTATTTTCCTTTAGATGCTTAGGTAATACCCAACTCAAACGTTTGACTTTCTGAAACGTTATATTAACATTAGTATGTACTTTTAGTTTATATATTGTGATTGTTGATTTTTTCTAAATCCGTTTGAACTTGAGTGCAACAATTATTTTATAATAAACAACACATTTAAAACATTACCATAAAATTCTCGATAGCAGAATTTAAACGAATTTGTATGTGTGAGTCAATTAAAAGGCTTTTGCTCGTCGAGCCTTTATCCGGATTCAAATTTTCCGGAAGATTAATTTTGCGGACAGAAGGTTTACGATCCCTGAGAGCTTTCGAAGCCTTAGCAACACCAACTAAGCGTACTGAGGACGTGAGTACTTCCAAGAAATTCATTGCGTTCTAAAAATAAATCTACTATTTATATTATTTATTTATTATACCCTTATACGTAGGCAAGATGTCATCTATGTACATGTACGGGTATGCTTGTTATACAACTAAACAATACAGTATGATATTTCTTTTAAGGCTAGCTCGGAAGAAGAGTAGAAATAGAACTGGTAAATCTGGCGATAGTATAAATTTGGATTGGACCATGCTTATAAATTCCCACTTGACTTCTAGGTGAAGGAAAACAATGTGATCCAACACGATTTGTATTTTCATACATACTATTTTTTTAAATGAATAACTTTTTAAAGTATAAATTATTTGTGAATAAGGAAAAAGAGATCAAATAATTGAATCATATACTTTTGTTATTAACTCGTATGTTGCTATGTTGAGGTTTACAATATCTTTTACCAAAGTTGTCCCATGAATTACTACGGGATCCATTATATCGTTGTAGGAAATAAAATTTAAATGAATTTTAATGCTCCATTAAATTGAATTAATGAGAGGTCTGTCCGTGTGGCGACGGACTAAGAATACAAGTATCACCACCCCATTCTTTCCCACGGGTGTAGTACAAGCCGACTAAGGGAAGTAAGCAATTATCACCCATTGCATCACTGGCGGTAGGGCTGGGTACCAAGTGGGAGTACTCACTTGATATCAGGCCCGAGCGGGTTGGTACCACCATCTCCTATGTGACCGGCCATGAAGTACATGGGTGTGTTTTGATTGTAGCAGGAGATAGCCGTTAATTCGTTCATTTCATATATGTGAAATGAAATGGTGAACAACGGCTTGACAGTACTCTCAGTATAGTTGAGTCCACGAGCGACGGTTACCATTTACCATCAGGTGGGCCGTGGCTCGTCTGTAACCATAAGAAATAAAAAAAGGTAATTTTAAGCTTGGTAAAAAATAATAAACCTTACATTTATCCTAATACTCCTGATACCTACTCTATATCCATCTCAATCTCTCTTAGGCTACTTTACAGAAGTTTCACTTCTGCTGCACACGGACATATGATTTTTTTTTAATCAATAATGTTTTACTAATTTAGTGTAAAACATTAAATATAAATATTCGTTATTCATCATTTTCCATCTGGAAGCTGAACAGCTTTGTAAATTGCGCCCTCTATTTTGGAATCAAGTAATTGATTGCTATACTCGTTGGCTCTGATTTTTATTGCTACTATTCGATACTAGATGGCATACGATATCGAATGAATGAAGTTTGTTATTTAGCAGATATATTACGATCGCAATTCAATAGGGCTTATTAACAAATTTCGCTCGATTATCGTAACAGCATTAAAAATATAGGTAGTTTGGATGCAGGCGGTTCCAGACTGCCTGTTGTGACGCTTTCCTAAGGAGACCAATGTTCAGCTATGGTCAATAGAATGACAATGGATATATTGTAATAGGGCTAGTAGCATTTTTTGTGCTGAGAACACTCATCCAAAACAATGGATTCAATTTCTATACTGAACAAACATTTGTGCGATCCTCAGAAAGTGTCCCATATTACTCATAGCCTTTTCTTTCTCTATACTACACGTACATAAAACAACCAATATTATGAACCACACTGCTCTAATAGTACCACACAATAGAAGATAATTAACTCCTATTTATGCTGCAGCTATCACCAAACTCATTATGTCTTGATTGCCATTCCCTTTAATGTACACAGATTGGTATTGTTATATTTCAGGGCGATAAAACAGTAGCAGTAACACGAACAACTATTAGTCGTTGTTCAATGACCATTTGTCGTAATTAACAGCCGATGGTTAATCTCGCTGGACATCCCCTCCCCTTGGCCCTCCCCTGTGTTGCGTAGTGTGTCGCGCCGCTCTAAATCACCGCCTGCTACCGGCTGCTGTCAGCCTTTTCTAAACTACACATGAGGTCCGACTAACGTGGTTTCTGCTGTTAATGAAAGCTACTTATACGTCAGGTAAGTATTATAATGTATAATAGTTGACCCTAGCTAATCCGGCAAACGTTATATTGCCATATAAATTATTTCTATAGAATTTTTAGGGAATTTCTAGCGTAGAACAAATAACTAACTTCTGTGCAGAATCATAAAAAAATTAACATGAAAAAATTGGTCCAAAAAAAAAGAATATTTTTGGGGTGGACCACCCTTATCACTTAGGGGTATAAAACATAATTTACATCCATAAGAATCGGTCAAGCCGTTTTGGAGGAGTATGATGACAAGCACTGTGACACGAGAATTTTATATAGGTATATGTATATATAGATACACACTAATTTGACGCGATGCTTATAGAAACACAGTTCAGAAGTGTTATAATCACAGAACAATATTACTCAAGAGGTTATAATAATACTATCTACGTCCCGTTGTATGTTTGTTGTATTTTCCAGTTGCAATTGTATTCACATGTTAGTGTTCATTCTATGTGTCCATAGAATCTATGAGATAAATTCAAATATGTTCTTCTCTGTTCACTATCAGAAGATTCTGTCCGCTACTTCGTCAGCGCGGACTATATAATATACGTCACTCTACAGTGCTTTAAAAATCTTTATTGAAAATAGATCCCACAGGAACCATCAATATTTCCGAGATAAGAAGTAGCTTATGTGCATTTCTGGGTACTAGACCTAGGGATATGCAAAACATTTTTACGAAGATTATTTCAGTAGTTACAGCTTGAAAGCATAATAAACAAACACTTTCACATTTATATTCCTTACTTCTATACTATTATAAAGCTGGTACAGTGCTGTGTCTGTACATATAAGATATTTAAGAAAAAATGACTGTATTAGGATATATAGGCGTGTCTGAATACAAAACCTTTTTTTAGTTTTTTTGTCTGTTTGTTCGTTCGCGCATCACGCACAAACTACTGAACCGATTTTGATGCAACTTTTTTCTTTGTTTAAAACTAGCTTTCGGTTGCTGTGGAGCCGCTGGCAAAGGCTAGTAATAATACTATAAATATAAAAGTGAGTTTCTTTGTTTGTTTTGAATCATTTGGTTCATTTTTTAGAAAGCCAGTAATATTAACAGCTTAAACTCAAAACTGTAAGTAGTAGAAGCATTGATGAAGTCACGGCGACCCCAGGGAGATTCGGGATTCTTTCATCAAATCCGAACATTACTCAGTGCGATTATTCACACGATATGACAATGGCGCTCAAAGTTTTGGGGATCATGATGAATGAATTTATTTTATGTGGATTTTTTTAAGAGTTCATATATTCTGACTAATTACATATATCCAATCCTCCATTCTATTCTAACCACCTGTCCACACAGGGGATTTTAATGGCGCTGCAACTCTTTGAAAAAACATCCATGGTATACACGCTGCACTGCCTCCAGGTATCTACCTACCTCAGACTTGAAACCTGTACATACGAGGCGGGGAGGAAAGCATAAGTATTATTTTGTTAAGATAGTCTATAATTGAGAGTTTTATTGAAACTATCAGAAAGACCGGCACTAACCGCAGAATAAAAGTAGGTACGTATATCAATGTGTACACGTGCAAGCATTGAAACTTCTTTAGGTAGTTAATAGTATTTTTTATGAAATTCAATTTATATTAATTAATTAAAATAGCGAGACACTAAACATATATTACAAATTTGATTCAACAAGCATCCAAACATACAAAATTTCACATTTATAATACTACTAGTAGGATTTACTTCATATCGCATGTTTTGAATCTTACAATTAACTTAGAATTTGTAATGATAAAATTCCGTTTATAAAATTGTATTTTACAAACCAATTTTTTTACTGTTACTTTAAAGAAATGAAATGATTGAAACTGAAATAAAATGAACAAAAAAGTAAAGTTTTAGAGTCTAGTCGATGGAAAGGAAATAAACGATCCCCTTCTTACAACAGTAATCCCGAAAGTAGATGGCAATGTGGCCAAATTTATCTACAGCGAGTTGAAAACTAATTATTGACTGATTTTTTGCGCACGGCATAGTTAGAAGTTCGGCTGAAAAGGATTTTATTTTTAAGTTTTGAGTGAGCTACTTTTCACTTGTGCTATTAATTCTTTGAATTATATGTCATTATGAAGTACAAAGTGCGAAAATATATACCATAAAGCTGTTTTCTGTTTTAAAAAATAAAAAGTTTGTCTTCATGTTTTTATTATACAAATATCTATAATGTAGATAGATATCTAAAATGTCAACATTTTTTTTCTATTTTATTGTATATTGTGTAGAGGGTTGTTGTCGATAATAATAGTAAGTAAGTAATATGTGTAATTAGAATCTGCCCACATGTCCGATCGTAAATACGTCACTCTGTGGTACCCTACTTATCTTTATGCAAACATCCATTGGACCTATCCATTTTACCAGGAAAAAGATTAGGTTATGTCCTTTTCTGTGCAACAACTATAATATTAGTAAGGATGATAACAATTATTATGAATTGCTATCTTCTGCCCGCTTCTTTGTCTGCATGGACCTCAAAGTTGGATCCAAGGGAGAAATAAATTGTGTGATTAATTGTTTTAGCCTATCCTACAGAACCGTGTGGGGCTGGTTTTAGGATTGCCCCACCCCTCTCCACCCATGGGAGTCGTAAGAGCCGACTGAGGGAATACTAGGGAAGTGGGCGGCAGCACTCCTTCGAGTATTAACAACATCCACTGCGATCGCCAACCCGCCTGCCAAGCGTGGCGATTACGGCACTATCCCCCATTCTCGGGGAGGCCTATGTGTATGTAACCAGCAGTGGACGTTAAAAGGCTGATGGATGGATGGATGGATCCTACAGAAACTCTTCATTAGATAGTAAAATTTTCCATGCGTATATTCAGATCATTTATGTGTAACCAATTTTGATTCTAACCTATTTAATCTTAAGGTCTAAATGCCAAAAATAGCTATAGGTATTTTGATTTCTTTAGAATAAAATCCTATATGTTAATATTGGATTAATCTAACAAATTTCATCCAAATCCTTTTAGTCATTTAAGACTTGTGTCAAATAGTGGTATTCGTCATTGTGTTTTTTTAAAAACTTTGTGACAGTGACGAGATGATGGTGCTGACATTTGATGCACATTTTTAAAGGTATGTATAAATATGTTCATGGATGGATTTTTTCTAGACAGAATTATGATATGTGTAGGTATCTAACATAGCATCACACCTGTATTCCCCGAAGGGGTAGGCAGAGGTGTATTACACACCCACGATTCGGCAGCTATGTTTAAGTCCCCCGTAATAGGGGGCGAGCCTATTGACGTCTAGCGGGCACATTTCCAAACTCCGGGCTTGCTACTGAGAATTTTTCTTTTTAGGAAAAAGCTCAATGACATTACCCGAACCGGACATCGAATCCGAGACCTCATGATTAGCAGTCGCATACACTACCGCTACACTACCGAGGCAGTACCTAACCTATCACACAATTACTATTTGAACTACTTATATAATTGATATTTCATTATACGATTAAATCGGGAGACAATAAAATAAGTTAAATTTCTACTGACTTTAAAGGAATACATTTATTTCTTTTTCAAACAGCCTGTAAGTCAATGCACCGGTGCATATGAGGGTTCGCCCACTGCAACTTTAAGCCCGACCGCCTTAATCAAACCCAAGCAATTTATGATCGCTGCACCACGGGCCAGGGGCGCCGAGTGTTATAGATGATATTCTGCAATTTTATATATTTGTGGTCGTCCTTCAAAACTACCTGTTGATTATCATTTTTCTTTTCTTTTTTCAATCATCCATCCATCCATCCATCAGCCTTTCAACGTCTACTGCTGGTCGCAGGCGGGTTGGCGATCGCAGTGGATGTTGTTAATACTCGAGAGAGTGCTGCTGCCCACTCCCCTGGTATTCCCTCAGTCGGTTCTTACGATTCCCGTGGATAGAGAGGGGTGGGACAATTCTAAAGCCGGCCCCACACGGCATTTTTCAATATTCATTAGCAAAAACAGCTAGTAGGTAATTTGTATAATTTTATCGGATTCTGAAAACTACTTATATCAAAATTTGTTTCTGTTTGCTGTATTTAATATATATTATATTTATTTTTAAACATTCTTGTTAATCAATTTATAAATATAAGCGACATAATATTAATATAATACAAATATAACCAAAGTAGTAGAAGTAGAAGTTAGGTATTTGATTTTAAGATTGATTAGGTATATAAAGGTATACCTACCTATATCTATGGTTGGCAGACAAATTGCTTTGCTCATCATATATGTAATGAATCTTTTTTTTATAATTTTGTGAACTTAATAAAACATACATTTTGTTTATTTACTTACTAGCCTTTTCCCGCGGCTCTACCGCAGTATTTTAGATTATATCTGAATTTTCCGACATACATAGTAGCAGGATACAATGTTTAGGTACCAGTTTTTAAGTTTAATCAGGAACTAACAAATAAAAAAAGTTACATCAAAATCCATTTACTAGTTTTTGCGTGATGCGGACAAAAATCTAAAATAACAGTCATATTTTCTCAAATATCTTAAATGTACAACAGACAGAGCTCTGTTTCAGCTTTATAATAGTTAGAATACATCTTTTGCAGCTACTATAGTTTAAGGAATTCTTAAATTTGCAAAAAATAACTAAACAAATAACGTTTCATTTATTCTATTAATGTTGTTGTAGAATGACCGCCGAAAGTAACGTATTGTGTCTCAAGGTGGGGGCGTCCCCTATCGAAAGTGCTTATATTACAACTTATGCTGCACTATTGTACAGACATCGTAAAACTGAATGCTTCTTGTAACTGATAACGCGTGTGACTGCAGTGCGTAAATGTACGCGTACATTGTATTAAAACAATAAATATTTATTCGATTTTTCACGAATGATGTGCGATGCGATTATCGATTAGATGAGTATGCTCAAAATATTATTATTTTAAAGGTATCCGTTTGTTATAACACAATACTTACCTTTTAGTCAAACGAATATTGAATATAGACTTAAAATTATTAAGCTTTACGAATCGAGGTCGATATTATTGTAATTTAAAAGTAAGCTAAAACTAGCTAGCCTAAAAAATATTTTTTTTATTACAATACAAGTAAACAGTCAGTAAACACACACAAAACTAAGCTTTTTGCTTTATTCACGAGCCCACTATATTTTTTACACTAGTTTAAAACAGTTCAACGCAATTAAAGTACAGGCATTTCTAGAGAAACAAACCCATTAAAATGTGCATTCAAAGTGCAAGTCACTGGGGGTGAGTTTGTTATGCCTTGTTTGGGGTGCACTCTTCTTGTGATTTATACAAGCGCCGATGCGTGAAAATGGATGAGCAAGGCGGCCTCTTCAATTAAGGTGTGGTATTTTTTACAAATTGGGTTGACAGTGCATATTTTGATATGATTTTAAATTCATAAATGTTTAAAACTAGATAATTCTGTGAAATATTAATCTAACGGAAAAATTAGACATAAGCTTTACGGCTATTCATCCGTTATATTTTTCTTCTGTAAATATATATATTTGTTTAGTAGATTCTTTTGTCTGTCCATGCTGATCTGTAGCAGTAGAAGTTTTGAACAAGATCAAAAAGCAATTCCCCTACTTTAAGGATGTCAGTTCGAGTTATGGTAGCCTACGTGACCGGTCCCGGGCTTTGGATATAGTTTATTTTATAGCCTTTCGTTTGTTTTGTATTCTCCTTCGCTATAATAAGATTACGTACAGTTTTGTCACGGCACAATTTGGATCAGCCCTTGATGTCGAATGAAAGTTCGTAAAAAATAAACTATAAAGTTCATTTTGGCGAAAAGTTGTTTACGTTTTGTTTATTCAGTTTACACTTTTGGGTGTTTGATGGATATGCTTTGGATAGATCTTCAATTTTATATTTAGCTGTTTTATAGTAAGTTTCTCGTTAAGAGTAATCGTTAAATTTTACTTTGATATCAGAATTAAACCTTATTGTTTTGTTATATATAGATACGATATAGGAAAATAAAGTATTCACATTCTTCTTTTATATTTGTATACATAAATATTACAAAAAAGTTATGACAATTTCAGAACCCGAACACATAAAAACCACTTAACTATTTTATGTGTACGTAGCACCGGAAGGCAGTGTGTCGTAAGTACGACACACTGCGAACGCATGCAGGTAGCTACGCCGTAGAGCCTACGAGGAATCTCCGTAGAACTGTTATTTGCGATAACACAATGCCCTCACACATAAATAACACCTGATACAACTTATGCTGTATTAAAACCAGGTAATTTATGATTCCATTAAATTTGAGAATGATTTCTTTTTTTAAAAAGGTATTTACAATTGTTTTAGAAAGACATCTTACGAAAAAGTAGATAAATATTTCCAGTTACATCACGGTGAGATGTATTCAACAAAAAGAAACAACTGCCGTATGAAATGACTACCAGTTTAGTAAGGCTTATGAAATATACAAGTGAAGTACAAAAAAAGTAAGATTTATTTTATATAAGAATTAGGAGTACTTCACTTCGGCAGAGCCACGGCCATAAGTTAGGGGCAAATGGAATCAATCTGTTACTATGATAGTGGATTTTAGGCTACATATAAGTTACAATGGCCTAAAGTTAAGGTTTTGGATATCAAATTTATAAAAACAGTTAAGGTTTGATCATTTATGTAGCAACTGCATCATTCAAAAACGCTTCGTTCATAAATTCGATATGTTCAATTCGTAGCATATGCGGGAATTGAATACTTTATCTAACATTTTATACGTAGCAATTTTCTTAAACAAAGCCGAGAGTAACCTTGGCTGGCACAATATTTTTACTCAAAGATAAGCCAAAGGCATTGCAAATGCGCATCCTGTGTGAAGGGTGGGGAAAGGGGGTGGAGGCTGCATGGAAACTTGTTTTCCACAACGGCAGTGCGCCGAGCGCGCTCGTACAGGACGATGTTTCGCGCTCCGACATTTATGTACCGGTGTTACGAACTTGTGTATATATACCGATGTATATACCACATAGACCACGTGGTCTGACACATGTGTTTGTGAAAACTGTAGTAAACTATTTTACGTGAGTGTTCAGTGTACTTTTGTGGATGGATTGGCTGCTACGAAGGATTTGGGTATAAATTAAAAAGTTTCAAAACATCCAACGTAATGTCGGAACATCGTTCGTGGCCGGTGATATTTATGTCGTCATATTTTCTTTATAAACTTTTCCATTTCTTTTTACGGCTTAAATGGGCTGAAGGGATATTCTGTAGGCTTGCAGTTTTCCTCTTTACGATATTGGATATAAAGAACCGAAGCAATACTATATGTTCATGGTTTGTAGTAAGAAAAGGTTGATTTTGTAGAGTAATAAGTATTGTTATTATACTAATTTTATAAAGAGGTAATTAGTTACTTTGGATGTCGGGGTAGTCACAGAATCTACTCATTCACTAAAAGGACTTTGAACAGTGTTATAGGCTATATTAACCCAACAAAATAATATGTTTTTTCGTGGTGGAGTCACGAGCAGCTAGTACTATATAGAGTGACACGGCACTAGAGTTAATCGTGTTATGATAGATGACTGACCACGGTGACTCACTGTGGAAATGCTTCAGGTATACACCATTCCGGTGTAATGTTTCAAATTTGAATTAATAAGAATTTTATTTAAATGCAGCCCGATAACAAATGGAATAGGTGTCATTAATAAAATGAATGTGTTAATTTAAATATTTAATTACAATTGCTTAATTACAATTTTTTGAGACATACACTGTTTTGCTTTTGCTACTACGTATCGCGATACGGAGTAGCAAAAGCAAAACAGTGTATAAAGTACCCCGTGGGGTACTTTATAAATATACTATTAATAGACATTAGTAAGTACACCCAGATTCGGAATAAGCATTCGTGGTAGTAATTGTCCTGTGCGAGAATCGAACCCTTAGCTCTCCGCACGGGAGGTCGGTATTCTAACTGCTACTCCATTTGTGCAGTAATCATTATTTTATTTAAGTTGAGAAGTAATTTTTTAATACAACAGATTAGATTTTTTATTTTTATTTTTTTGTCACTGGCTGAATTGGCAATGCATCTGAACGGTATCCAGGAGATGCAGATTAAAATCCTACTCGTGACTGTTATTTTCGATTTCACAATTTTCACTTTGTGTTTAATTGCAGCTATTATTATATTTATCAATACCAATCAATTAGCAGTTGCAAACGTGTATAATTTAAAAAATTCTAATGCGCATAATTAAGAAAGACCCTTCTGTTTCCTCCCAAAATTACTCGTTATTTGCGATATTCCTAAAGTGTTGACGTTAATAAGCTCATAGCCATTTAGGGGCGCATATTATAAAATCCTGCCATGTGGGGCCGGCACCAAGAATAGCTCCACTCCGTCTCTTCCTATGGGAGTCGTAAAAGCCGACTAAGGGATTACCGGGGGACCGGGCAGCAGCGTTCCCCTGTGTATTAAACACATCCACTGCGATCGCTAACCAGCCTGCCAAGCGTGGCGTGGTGGGGAGGCCTATTTCCAGCAGTGGACGATGAAAGGCTAATGGATGGATGGATGGATTATAAAATCATAAAAAAACTTTATATACTAAAATTTCGTGTCACGTTGTTTGTCCGCGATGAACTCTGAAACTATGGATGGATTAGTAGTGTGTAATTGTGTGTTTTTTCCAACTCTACTTTATTATACACCGTTTAAAACAACATAAAAAACTCTAAAGTAAATTTTACAAAGCGAAAAACTACAGTTTTACCATTAGTAGTATTAGTAATTACATTATGAGCACCACATAGTACCTATACCTCTGATATGGTATACTTATTTTATATTCTTCAGCGAAAATTGTGGCGAAGATGAGTCACAGTAGAATTATTGGACGCAAACGTGACCTCCGTGGCAAGAATAACAACGCGGGAGATGCGACAATATTTGTGCACGCTTTGGAACATACACGTAACGATAACTTGAGACTTGGAATATCTACATATATAATGAAACGATAGAACCCGGTGTATCTCCACATTGCAGGCTTTTTTATTGTAGACCAGGCTTCGAGGACTCGTTCGCGACTGCGAATATGGACTGCTTCTTCGCAGTGAGGCATAAGCGATGTGCATCCTTGGTTTGTAGAATTTGGGTCAGCCCCAACAGTATCTTAAATATGATAGCGAGTAGACTGGACTGCAATTATATTAGTCACAGGGTGTCAGCCAGACCCACGAGTCCGGTAATCCTGCGTTAGTTAGAAATGTATGTACTAACATAGTTATAAGTAAATTGTTACTAACAAAACTATTGAGTATTGGTACTTGAAAATAAAGGTTTATTATTATTATAGTCCGCCTGATGATGGTAAGTGGTAACCGGCGCTCATAGACTCAAGAATAATTAGATTGCTGTCAAGCCAGTGCTGACCACTTCATTTTCACATCAAGGTATTTCACATGGAAGAGGATGGTACCGACTCGCTCGGACCCATTAGCAATAAGAACACACAACTGGAGGCCCAAACCACTTCACTATCCTCTCCTTGTTATCCTTCCTATCCCCTCCTTAGTATTTTACTTATCCTCTTATTATTATCTTCCCATCCACCTCCTATCCCTTTCTTTGAAGATGGTGACGCCCAACTAATGTTTCTGGTGTTGCTATCATCTATATGCTACGGTAACCACTTACCATCCCCTGTACGTTTGATTGCCACCCATTTAATGTAAAAAAACCTACTTGGTACCCATATCTCACTTATTGACATTATAATTGGTGATAATTGTTTACTTTCATTAGTCACTTCGTACGACACAAAAGAATAAGGTGGTAATCCTTTTAATCTTGTGGGAAATGAAGGCATGTAAAACATTAAGGCTCCGGATTGAACTTTCCGCTACCGTGTTACAAGAGCGCTATGACATGTTCTTCTTTACGTAAAGAGAGTAATAAAAACAATGCACAAATTTTGTTAAGGAAGATAATGTTTCTAGGTGATATGGTTGCCCGCATGCGCGGCAGGCAATAGGCCTGCCAAGCACTGCATGGGGCGGGAGGGATGTAGACCCCCGACGTCAGGCCCAAAAAAGGGGGGGACCAGCCAATCGGCCCAGGCTGCCCCCCCTAGCGCGGCTTCGCCACCGTCTCGGGTGGAGGAGGATATGGTTACGGCTTAAAATTCAACCGTGACATTGTCCTCCTCCAGGCGAATCTCAACCACTCCGCCAGGGCGCAGGATCTTCTCCTGCAAACCATGGTGGAGCGGTTGATTGGTGTAGCCGTAGCTGCGGAGCCTTATTGCATTCCTGACCGTCCTCATTGGGCGGGCAGCCGCGATGGCTCCGTGGCAATCGTCAGCTCCACGGCGCTGCGCTCCCCGCCCTTGTCGATCAGAGACAGGGGCACGGGATACGTAGCAACCGACTGGGGGGGAGTTACGCTGTATGGCGTGTACTTCTCCCCCAACCGGAGTCTGGCTGATTTCGAGGTCTGGCTTAACAGCCTGGAGACCTCGATACGGCGACTGGCACCTAGCCACGTCCTGGTCGTGGGGGACTTCAACGCCAAATCTACGGCGTGGGGGTCCCCTGCGACGGACGCCCGTGGAGCAGCGGTGGTAGAGTGGGCGGCGTCAACGGGCCTCTGTTTGCTAAACAGAGGCTCCGTCAACACGTGCGTGCGGCAACGGGGCGGGTCGATAGTGGACCTTTCGTTCGCTAGCCCCGACGTCGCAGCACGAGTGAGGAACTGGCGTGTCCTGGAGGAGGTTGAGACCTTGTCCGATCATCGGTACATCCGGATTGAGGTCTCCCGGTCCCTTCAGGGCTCCAGTAGGGGTCACACGGCGCGCAGAACTACCGCGTTCCCGCGGTGGGCTGTGGGTAGGCTGGATAGGGACCTACTGGTGGAGGCAGCTATCGTTCAGTCGTGGCTGTCCTCACCAGCCCTAACTGAGGGGTTGGACGCTGAGGCTGGCCGATTTCGCGCTGCGATTACGCAGGTGTGTGACTCGGCCATGCCCCGAGTGCAACGTCCTCCTCCGAGGAAGGGGCTCTACTGGTGGTCCCAGGAGCTGGCGGACCTCCGTGCGGCGTGCATTCGTGCCCGGAGGTCCTACACCCGCAGTCGGCGGCGCAACCGCGATGGGGAGCGGGAGGGCCAGCTGTACGAGGCGTACCGCACTTCGCGAGCCGCGTTCAAGTTGGCCATCTGCCGCGCCAAAACTGAGAAAAGGCAGGAGATGCTGGATGGTCTCAACCGTGACCCCTGGGGTCGCCCGTACCGTGCGGCGCTGAACAAGCTCCGCACTCAGGGCCCCCCCCTCACGCAGACCCTTCAGCCCAGCCTCCTCACCGAGGTGGTCGAGGGCCTATTCCCACGACGGGCGGAGCACACGCCCCCGGTCATGGCATCGCCAGGTAGCGACCGGGAGGCCAACCTCAGTGTACCGCCCGTCACTGCGTCGGAAATGGGGGCGGCTGTTTCGCGGATTCGTTCGAAGAACACCGCCCCCGGCCCGGACGGGATACCCGCCCGGGTGCTTGCCCTGGCTCTGGACCACCTGGAGCCCCGCCTCAGGGGACTGTTCAACGCGTGCCTGGCGTCCGGACGGTTCCCTGACTGCTGGAAGGAGGGGAGGCTGGTACTCCTGCCGAAGCCGGGGCGAACGCCGGATTCGGTCGGGGCCTTCAGGCCCATCGTGCTGCTGGACGAGGCGGGTAAGCTGCTGGAGAGAATCCTCGCTGCCCGCATTGTCCAGCACCTGCGCGACGTCGGACCCGACTTGTCGGATGCCCAGTTCGGCTTTCGGGCTGGTCGTTCGACGGTCGGCGCGATTATGCGCCTGAGGGCCGCGTCCGCGGCGGTCGTCGCTGGCGGTGGAGTGCTGTTGGCGGTGTCGCTCGACATCGCCAACGCATTCAATAGTCTGCCATTCAGCTGCATCAGGGAGGCGCTCCAGTATCACGGGGTGCCTGCATACCTGAGGCGGCTGGTGGCGGACTATCTTGAGGGCCGCAGCGTTCTCTATGAGAGCCGCATAGGGGACGTTGTGAGGAGACCCATGTCGTGCGGTGTCCCGCAGGGTTCGGTTCTAGGGCCGCTCCTGTGGGACATCGGTTACGACTGGGTGTTACGATGTCGGCTCCCCCCTGGGCTGGCGGTCATCTGCTATGCGGATGACACGCTGGTCGTGGCCCGGGGCGGAAACTTCGAGGAAGCGGCGTTCCTGGCCACCTTAGGGACCTCGGAGGTGGTCAGGAGGATCGGGGCGCTGGGGCTTAGGGTGGCCCTGGACAAGTCGGAGGCCCTACTTTTCCATGGGCCCCGACGTTGGCCACCTGCTGGCGCCTCAATCACGGTGGACGGGGTCTAAATTGGGGTGAAGGCCCAGATCAAGTATCTGGGCCTGGTGCTGGATGGGCGGTGGCGCTTTCGCGAGCACTTCCGCCAACTGTCCCCGAGGCTAGTCGGCGCAGCGTCCGCCCTTGCACGGCTTCTGCCGAATATGGGCGGACCCAACAATGCGTGCCGACGGCTTTATGCGGGGGTAGTCCGGTCGATGGCGCTGTACGGTGCACCTGTGTGGGCGGGGTGCCTGGACGTGCTGAACAGGGCTCTTCTGTGGAGACCACAAAGAGTCGTCGCGTCCAGGCTCATACGTGGATACCGCACGGTGTCGACGGAAGCGGCCTGCGCGTTGGCCGGAACCCCCCCGTGGGACTTGGAGGCGGAGGTGCTCGCCGAAGTGTATCGGCGGACGTCGCAAGAGCGAGAGGTGGGTGGTCGGCCCCCACCCAGGGAGGTGGCCAGGTGGCATGGCGATGCCCGCCGAGCTGCCATGGCCAGATGGAGGACACGGCTGGAAGCGCCCCGAGCCGGTCTCTGGACCGTAGGGGCGCTCCAGCCTGTGCTGGAGGAGTGGGCGGGGCGACGGCACGGAGTCCTTACCTTCCGACTGGTGCAGGTGCTGTCGGGGCACGGTTGCTTCGGCAGATATCTGCACATAGTTGCAAGGAGGGAAGCGACTCCGGGCTGTCACCATTGTGGCTGCGACGAGGACACGGCGCAGCACACGCTCGAGTCGTGCCCGGCTTGGGGTGGGCAGCGCCGTGATCTCGTCGCGGCAATAGGGGGGGACCTCTCGCTGCCGAGCGTCGTTAGAGCGATGCTTGGCAGCGACAGGAATTGGGCCGCGGTCGCTGCCTTCTGCGACGAGGTCATCTCGCGGAAGGAAGCGGCGGAAAGGGCCAGGGAGGCTGATCCTTCCGCAGACCCGAACCGCCGCCAGCGACTGGGGCGGCGCAGGCGTGAGTATTTGCGCCTAATGCCGCCCTAGCTGAGGCTGCGGGTGGTTGGACCGGGGAACGTCCGCCACCCGCAAGGCCTCCCGCGAAGGTGCGATGCTCCGTGTGTGGGTGCGTCGCTCAGTAGAGGGTACCCGAAAGGGTAAGCCGCCGGCGGACCACCGAAGGAATGTAACATAGTTCCAGTGGCCCCCCAATAAAGGCGGAGAGACGGCACACGGCGGGTTTCTTTAGTGGGTGAGGGCCCCACACTACCCTGTTCGTTGCCCCGAACGACAGGGTGTGCGGTTAGGTACATTTTTTCCCGCCTAAACAAAAAAAAAAAAAAAAAAAAAAAAAAAAAAAAAAAAAAAAAAAAAAAAAAAAAGGTGATATGGTTGAATTTTATGGAAGATTTCCTCAGAGCATTGTTCCTGTGGATAAATCAGTAGATAGATTTGTTGCCTCTCAACTGCTCTGACGACTCCAATCTATTCGTGAAATTGAGATCTTTGACTATTCCTATAGCACGTTTTTACAGGTAATTATATTGAGCTAAATATAGGCAT
This sequence comes from Leucoma salicis, assembly GCA_948253155.1. Lineage (NCBI taxonomy): Eukaryota > Metazoa > Arthropoda > Insecta > Lepidoptera > Erebidae > Leucoma > Leucoma salicis. Next base: position 18,603,773 of record OX411805.1, read on the forward strand.
CCAGAAACGTGAGCAGCATCTAATCCCCTTGAAGACATATTTGTGGCTTATGAATGAAGCACAAATAGCTGTCTTGATGTGAAATACTATTTGTTTGTGTGCAATGGTCCCATTTTACTGGTCAGATTGTCATTTTTGTCCAGTTCCTAACTGAAATGCCGAGAATCCTAATACCCTCTCAGAGATGTGGAAAGTTACCTCATGAAACTGCGGCATTTTGAGTGAAAAGTTATTTTTTGGTTATTAAAACAAGATTTTGCTTAATTCTTTTTCTATCTATCGTAATAGTTTAATGTATTTTTTTCTTCTATTAAGGCGGAAAAGAGCTACCTAATTAACCTACCCTTGGTTCGGGGTAACGAACAAGGTAGTATAAGGTCTGGAGCAACTAAATAAACCCGCCGTGAACCATCTTTCGTCTGTATAGACGAGCACTGAAACTGTGTGACATTACTTCACTTAACATATTAAATTAAGATACTACTACTAAATGTAAAATAATAAGTAAAATACGCTTCTACACTTTCAGTAAAGTGAACTAATCCAATTTCAAATAAATCTACACCAAAAGTCTCAGAGTTGCGAAAAGAAACTAGATTTGTTATTCTACTTGTAGTCTGGTGAGCTAAAAATGTTTTTTTTTTAAATTGGGAAAAAATATCGTCTTTGAGAATCTAGTTGCTAGAACATCTCAGTTAATGTATATAACATGCTAGTCAACATCAACATGCACGATCAAAATTAATACAGATAAAAATATTTTAGTGTTATAAATAATATTAGTATCATAAAATTAGGATTTATAAAATCATACAATAGTTTTATTTTAGAGCTTTTTTACTTGTAATATATAATTTTATATATTTCAGAATATAAATACTTTACTCTACGGCACGCTAACGATCTCTGTGCTATTATTACTATCCCACACCAGGAAATATTAATTTTTCCGAGATAAAAAGTATTCTGTGTCGTTTTCTGTGCTCCAGACTATATGTTTAATGATGTTTGATTCAGTAGTTACGGCGTGAAAGCATAACAAAATACTTTGGAAAATCCAAAAGTGCACGCCTCATAATCTTAATTTTTCACAATAAAATTGATTATTTGATAAGAAACTAATAATGTATTGGTCTAAGTAGTTTTCAATAAATCAAATAGATAGCGCTAATTTCAAAAAGTACTGTGGTTTTCATTTCTTATACACCATCTAGCGCTAATTTTAAGAAGTACTTCTATATTGGTCTATAGAAATAGTTCTCACGAAATAAGGATAGCGCTGGTTTTAGTGTCGAATCGAGCGTAAATATTCACTATTTTGCTGTTTATTTAATAACAATTAAACCACATCGAATTAGACCGTGAAAAGTGATAGGGCTCTATTCGTAGTTATACTGAATCGTAAAAGAAAATGAAAATACTCGATTAGTAAAGTATTTCGGTCGTTATCGTGTTAACACACATCACCTACAACACACGAACGTCCAAGCCAGAACTTTTTTAAACAGTTTTTTAACTAGTTTAAATAATAAAAAATGGCATCAAACATATCATGAGTGTTAAAAATAGTATTTTTTCTTGATATGTGTGTGTATATATTATTTTACAAGTGCAATATATGATAAATAGAGACATTTTAAGTTTGAAAAATCAGTTGTTCTGCATGAAACGAGAGTAGTGCCCACCTAAACGCTTCGCTTATGAGGCGTGCAAAACAAACAAACTCGCATTCTCATTTGTAATATTAGTAAGGTTATGGATAAACTCTTTTGAAATAGAGTGTAGTAACGGTAAGACTAGTCTTTGAAATATAGATATTTATAGTTAAATTTGTAATACATGTTTTGCTATATACCTATGTACACTATTAAAATCATCTTTATTGCGGTTTACAAAAACAAAGAAATGATAGCGGTTCAGTTCCTTAAATTTTAGAAATTCGTATTTGACGTTCGTTGGTTAAAATACAAGAATATTTATTCGTTTTAAAGTAAAGAATGGCATATAAATAAAACACAATCAAAAGTTACATAATTTATGATAATTCTTATTTGTAAAAAGAAGCAATAACTTCAATTACTTAGTATAATTTGCTAGATCCTGATGTATAAATAAATATTAAGCATATAGGTACGCTTGACGCAAGCAGACCCATACAAGTAGTCCGGTGGGTTCTTTTTGTCAAGTTTGTTGATTTCTAGTGTAGACCATGAAAAGTAGCAGATAGGTAACTTATGATGTAATCCATCCACTCATCAGCCTATCCACGTCTACTGTTGGACATAGGCCTCTCTAAGACTGTGCCATAACGATCGGTCCAGGGCCGCCTGCGGCTGTTCTGGCCTGTCGGCTTTAATCAGATGTGACGTGTTATAAACTCCATAAAAAGATTACATTATTTTCTAAAACCATAAAAAGTTAAACCATAAGTTAGTAACAACAACTTAGCTTATGGCAGCAACAAGCCATCTTTTATATTAGTAAAATGATTCAATAATCAACACGCCACTTTTGAAATATTATTTGAAGTTGTTTACAATACACGTCTGTTAATAATCACCACGGACCTACTGAGGTTGGTTGGTCCGTGATAATAACATTATCTCACATAACAAATCTGTTTCAGGCAGATGCCACAACAAAAACAAAAGAGTGTCGTGTTACTCGACCCGCCTCCGGCGTGCGGGGGCTGCAGCGAGGCCTACATTTGTTTTTGATTAAACAAATTGTCCGCGCAGTTTATTGGTCCCCGGCGCAATCTCCCGCTCTTAGTGCGACTTTTGATATTCTATACATATAAATTGTACATGTGAAATGTTTTCACAGAGTTTATGGCAAAACGTTGTTTATAGCACTGACTTGACATGTGTAATAGGGCGAAACAAATCGCCGTAAACGGTAAATGTAATAAAAAAGTAGTAGAAAAGTACTACATACACCTGATATACGTATTTTTATGTTATTACTAGCTGTTACCCGCGACTTTGTCCGCGAGTTTATAGGGAAAATTTTGACGTGACCGTCGGTAATCAGTGCAACGGTATAACAGTACTCAGGGTTGGAACTGCATTACTGGAATGCTAAATAGCGTTGAAGTAGCTAAATTTTCAGATTTTTTGACAAACAATTTTCTTATCTCTCGTAAAAAATATTTTTTTTTAATAAAAAGTATCCTATGTTACTTCTAATACCTCCAATAATATGTGTTGTGTAAGTTTCATGTTTCGTGTGAACGCGTAACAAACAGACTTACATTCACATTTATAATATTAGTATGATGTACAGTGTGTGCAAATTTTTGTTGTACTACAAATGGTTTTTTTGGTGGTAGGGTTGGGCACCAAATTGTCTTATTGCCTAACTTAAGTTCTCTCTGCCTATCCCGCAACGGAGATGGCGTGATGATAAGTAAGTTTATACAATGTAAAAATAGAACAAAAATCTATATCGGAAATTCGCTACTGTATCGGGAATCAGAGACAATCAAAATCTTAGCGCATGGTGCACGTCCTGAGTGGGTATCGGACGCACGACGCTCTTGCACGGGACATCTGTATCCCCGCTTTCTGTGCAGTCAATCAATCAATTTTATAAGCATTTAGAATTATTAATTATTGGCTTAATTTGTGCTATTATTTGTATTTTTTTATTTTATTGCGTTTGGTGGCAGACGAGCCACGGCCCACCTGATGGTAAATGGTAATCGTCGTTAATGGAGTCTATTCCGGGAGTTTTATCAAGCCGCTGCTCACCATTTTATTTCAGATATAAAATGAAAGAATAACAGCTATCTAAAACACACCGATGTGCTTCATGGGCCGGATAGCAAGTGGGCACTCCCACTTACTACCCAGCCAGTAATGCAATGTGTTATAACGGCTTACTTCCCTTAGTCACCTCGTACGATACCCGTGGGACAGAATGGGGTGGTGACACTTGTATTCTTAGCGCGCCACCACACGGAGGTTTTGGTGCATTATAGCCGGTAAGTGCGGTAGTAAACCTGTGCAGTCAACAGATGCGGTGTGTTGAAGCTTTTATGTAAAAATATTCATAACATGGGACATAAAATATATAATATTCATAATACAGCTTATGCACGGTAGGTTATTCTGCCAGCGGAACATTTTAGTGGCGTCCAATAAAATCGATTGCAAACTTAACGCCGCACCAGGTTGTCAAGCGGTTAGTGTTTGAGCAGGTTGTTGTGGTGCATACTTCTAAATTTAAAATATCTACAAATGTTTGTTAATCTTAAGCTGTCTGATCTTACTTATCTCAAATTTATCTTTACTTTAATGTACTTCCGTGAATGGCTTACAAGGTATACGCAAAATACATTATTTTGTAATTATTTAGGTTAAAAGAAAAAGACTTAGAAGAAATATAATTACACCAAAGAGTCGAGATCACACGAGATGTTGTAATAATATTTTGAAAGTGCCAATATCTTTCGGAATTCGGAATATTGATCATTCGTTATATAATTTTATTGTAATGCTTAGCAGAGCTGATGTGCTTGACATGTCTAATTATTTTATTTAAACGTTATTATGTGTAAGTGGAAATAGATTATTTTTTAGAAGCTGGATATTAGTACTTGCATTTTCCCAGTCCAAGGAAATGCTTTAGACCGTTAAGCTGTAGTAAAACCTACTTTTTAATACCAATCTCTTTACATTAATTTCACAAATAATGTATATTTTATGTAACTTTATCAATAAAAATATCCAATAAATATAGATCGCCCATTACAGGAAGATAGAAAAGGGCCATTTCAGGAGAGGAAGCAATAAAAATAAAGGTTTTAGCTAACCATTTCACATAGAGTTCTGTCTGAACCCCACCTTCGGGTAGGCTATGCTGCTCGGTAAAATTGCGATCGGACCTGACGGGCATACCAATACGATTTAAGCACAGATTCGGTCCTTTCCAGGCTGGTCATGGCAATTGTTTAAATCTAGAATGTCAATCTAGATCTAGAATGTGAATGGCCTTCTCGTATATCATCTTATTATGCCACAAAGTGTCTTTCCCGAAAGCTATCTGTTTACTTAACAAAAATAAGAAAATTTTATATAAGTAATCTTACTCAGATACAATTGTGGTTCGGATACGGTTCAAATTATTTACATTTATGTATGGTTAAATCTTTGAGTTTAAATTGAAATGCTTGTAAGATGATATATATTATAAAAGTAGATAGGTACATAAAATAACGGGAAAGTGAAAAATGTGGAATGAAAAACTGCAAGGCCATGACCGTTTTTACTGATCACCACTGATCTAGGAAATATCTCAGAGGTGATCACTAACTAATTTGACTTTTACTTTTTACAGTCAGTAATGAAAAAGGTTTTTGTTTATCGACTTGAAAAAAGACAATGTGTTTATTACTTCATGTTCATCAATTTGGAATAAATTGTTGTTTTTTTTTATTATTTGAAAGGGTAGGTATTCTTCTGGGGTGGTTCAATTGTCATCTAGTCAGGATCTCATGAATGGATGTAATGGAAATCGAGAGGCATATATTAAAAAAAAAAATATGTATTATTTAAAATTTTACTTCAGTTTTTATTTAACTGGTTTTTTTTTTAAATTATTTTATATTTTATAAAATTTGTTGCAGTTAACTAGCAATTTGAAAAACACGAATCGTTTTGTTTCAGAAAAAATATACATTGAAGTTGAGACAAATGCCAAAGTGAGTTTCTTTGTCTGCTTGATACGCTTATATATCATTTTTTCACAAGAATTTAATACAAAGTAGGTAGTTGGTTACATGAGGTTCTGAGACATTCTACCATAACAAATGGTGTGCGAAAATGAAATGGTAATTGTTTTTTTAACTGCCTCTGTGGTGCAGCTTTTTGCTTTGACGTTGTAACTGCTGTACTGAACCAATCGTCCTGAAATTGTGCATACTTTTATTCCAGAGTCCAGTAAAATACATAGACTACTTCTTATTTCGGAAAATTATTTGGTTCCTGTAGGAAAGCTATTGCTGCATAGAGATAATTAATATGCCGAAGAGTAACTAATTTATATTCGGAAGTCGAAGACGAAGACGCGGGAAAAATATTTCCTATTTTAAGGGAAATTACAATCTATAAATTTAAGTTTTTTTTTTATGTTTGGCTTTTACGTCATTAGTCAGGCTTCATGGAGTCTTGGTCGTGTTAGAGTGAATACGATTTTAAATCAAGACAACTTTTGCTCATTACAACTAAAGAAGGTACAATAAGCAAATTGATTTACCTTTTTTTATAACCATTATTTTATTTTTTATGAATTATATACGCGATATTTAAATGATATATTTGGATTTGAGACTATAGAGGTATCTTAATAGTAACACCATAAATCATCTACTGTACAAAGTTGTGTCAAGCACCCATCGCGTGAGCAAATAGCATTAGACGCGTAGTAAGAACCCTTTGGTGTTATTTATTGAGGAGCGCAGCGGACGCCGGGCCAGATCCCGACTTTACTGACTTTCGTAATAATGTCACAAACATAATAGTAACTCGTACACGCAAATACCATTTAGATGGTATATTATATTTTGAAATGATTAAGAAATCTTGAATTTGTGTAAATTTATGTAGATTAATATATGAAAAGGCACTTCATAACTAATGTACATAAAAAACATAAAACAAATTGAAACATATAAAAATAAAACATATCTTCTATGAAAAAATTTATACCACCCGCGACTTCATTTGCGTGGACTTCAGAACTGGGTTAAATAATATAAGTATATTATTATATATATATATATATATATATATATATATATATATATATATATATATATATATATATATATATATATATCTATATTATTATAAATATATCTAACTATTCTACGGAAAATTAATTATCTATATGCAAAAAATGTTATTCCATGAGAACCATCCATTTTTACGGACTAAAAAGAAGCTTATGGGTTCCGGACAATATACCTATTTGATGAATTTAATTTCATGTTCATAGCTTATGTTGTTACTGCGTGAAAGCGTAACAAATAAACAAACTCACTTTCACACTTATTAATAACCATGACGAATTTTCTTTACAGCTCGTATTAAATTAAAACTTAATCTGGTGACTCGATTCCGCCGAGTGAACCCTTGAATACTAATGACATGACTTTGCTAATTTGACTATAATCAAAAGACTGTCAATTAGCCATGTCGACGATGTTTGAAAGAAATTTTAAAATAAAAAGTTAATTATATTATATTCACGACGTGATCTTGAAATGTGATGTTTCAGAATTTTATAACTAATGGTAATATCAATGTACTGATGTTGATATAATCGAAGTGAATTAGGGTTGGGACGACGGCATTAAAAATTAACGTGTCGAGTTTCTGATGACAAATCGATACTCTGTCTCAACTCGTATTTACTCTCCGTCTGTTAGGACTCAGTTGTTATTTCATGTTGACTTACGTAGTACTAGCTATGATTTTTAGTGTAATGATTTTCTAAATTTAATTCAAAACATAATTTAATATGGTTCCCATAATTGAAATAAGGTATATCAGAATTAGTATTTCAGGCTGATTGTAAAAAAAAAAATATAGGTCTTGTATTTAGTTTTTTGATTATGCCACAAGAACTTAACATTTTTTAGAGATAAAAAATCCTTTGTTATAACACGTAAGGTTATTTCCAGCAAAAAATCTGCCTAATATCAAATCTGTTCATTCGTTTTAGAGTAACTGAGTGGCAAACATCTACACAAATCAAACATCCAAACATCCCTAATAAATAAAGCTCTTGAAAATTTACGTTGAAAAAATACAAATAATAAACAATAATATAATGAATTTTAAAACATAGAAAATTATATCTACTCATGAAATTTAAATGCCTTATTATAATACAACTTTGTTTATGGTATTTGATGAATTTTTAAGTTGGAAAGCTCATATTGACAATATTTATTTAATGTTATGAATGAATTAATCTATTAAAAATACTAAAAAGTAATCACTCATTAATAGCCTACCATTACTGAGTAGGAAACATGAACAAAATGTTTTCTCCTTAACAAACTAGGAATTGCTGATGTAGGTACATTTTCTTAGAAATACGAGTAGTTACATATAGTTTAGTAGACAGTTTAAGTTAAATATAAATTACTTATTATCTTTTAGATTGTAATAATATATTAGTACCTATAGGTATAGTATTATATAAAAAAAATCTGGAAATCGGTTGACCCTAAAGGCCGTCCCTGCAACTTCCCGCTAATTTGATACTTAAGCACTCAAAATTGCACTTATATTACATTTTTGAGCTCTTCGAGATCAAAAACGGCTTTTGAGCTCCAAGAGCTCAAGGGACGCTTTTTTTTTGATTCTCGCTCGTACTAAAGTTCTCTTTTTCCTCATTCACAAATAATAATTTGGACTTTAAAAGTAGCTAAGCATGTCAAATGCTAAAAATATGGATCAAAATATAATTATTATTATTTATTTATATTATATATTTTTATGTATATTATTATACTATGTATTTAGTTATATACCTACCTTTTTGTTTACACAATTTGATTGTTTGTATTGATGAGAATGGAACTATGTTATATTAAAACCTGACAAGAATTATAACCATAAAATAATTCAAGTTTGTATAAGGGTTGAATCAAGGCCGATCGTAAATTATCATTTTGCGCACTTTGCACCGTGTCGTCTCAGTGCCGTAAATATATCCTGTTTTAATTACGCACCACCTGTAATAGGTGTTTTGCACGCACAACCTGGTTATTACTTATAATGTAATTAATTTAGCTAAATTCAAGATGACTATATTAATTAAAAATTAAAGGAATTCCCAGCTCACTTTTTATAGTTTTTCAAAATGTTGCTACACTTACTTTAATTACAGGATAAAGTAAAATATTGTGCTTGGTAAACTTCTATATTATACAACTTTAATTAGGCCTGTATGATGGACTAAGATCTCTATTCTTCGTCTTTTGGTGACGATAGCAATCTTCCAGTAGATAGTCAAGTAATATAGAGTTAGTGTGATAATAAATACGGATTTCAACATTGTATAAATAAAATGTATATTTTCATAGACTGAGCACTACGCAATAATTACTTGATGAAGTGTCGTTCGTGTGTTCTAGTATCAACGCTTGCACTTCTGGTTGTAAACTTCAAAATAAAGTAAAATATATATTCCCTGGTAAAAAAATAAAATAAAATAAAAATCAATCAAATAAAAATCAAATAGACGTTTGGTTTTCTTTTACTTAGATACGTATTAAGTATGATATTTAAAACTTTTTATATTAAATTCGAATTTGTGTGCATGTGCATAGCCTTTACGAACAGTAATATCTTTTAATTGCTGCCATTTTAAACTTACATCGGCAATACTAAAATGCAAACATGCAATTCTTGAGGTTAATCGCTAAAGAAAATATCCACTCACTTCAGCTAATTGCTTCTATGTGCTTGTAAACGCAACTTATTAGGAGTATTTTACATTTGTATATTAAAATGTTATATTTATAAATTGGACTATATACCTATTATTCTTTTTATACTACGGGATTACAAACAAGCTTACGGCCCACCTGATGGTAAGCAGTTACCTATAGATGCTAGCAACACCATTTCGCACGCCGTAATAGTGCGTTTTGCAAGGAAAGGGATAGGAGGTGAAAGGATTTTAAGAGATGGAGGATATGAAGGGGGTTTGGGCCTCGGGTACTCTCACTCATCACGTACGTAAAAACGGGAAACGTACCTTATGTTGTATCACGCTGATCTTCTGTGAGAGAGTGGTGATTCCCCAGTTGAGCCGGACCATTCATGTTGGATGATGCGAGGCTCTCTGGACATAAAACCAAAGGGGGCCTCCCCAAAGGGGGATAGTGCCGTAATCGCCACGCTTGGCAGGCGGGTTGGCGATCGCAGTGGATGTTGTTAATACTCGAGGGAGTGCTGCTTCCCACTCCCCCGGTATTCCCTCAGTCGGCTCTTACGACTCCCATTACAATTCTAAAGCCGGCTCCACACGGCACTACCACTAGACAAAAATATTTTATACAAGAAACTAGAACAGCTATAGGTACCTTATTTGTATACCATTAGTCACAAATTATAATTTAATTGGTATACGAGTCAGCTTCATACATATCATAAACGCGATTGGACTTTGTAGTATTTTAACAAAATTTTTTTTGTATCTTTAAGCACCTCAAACTTAAAAAATAATAATAGTAGTTATTTTTTTTCAAGCATCTATTATATTTAAGATACGAGTAAAAAAAAAAAATGATAAAGATAATTGATTTAACTTCCACAAAACTATTTTGATTTGTTGATTTATTTTTGTGATACATATTATTGTATAGTCTGGTATAGGAAATAAATCTATGTTGAGGGCTACTATACAAATACAAGTAACAACTTAACGCTGAGCGTAAAACTTTACACCCAGAATGTTAACAACTATTTCTATTATAAAGAGGTAATATTTATAAGTTTTAATGTCTATATAATCTTCGAAACTCTCATCTGATTTCAAAAATTCTTTTTCCAATAGTTAGATTAGATTTAGAAAAAAATAATAGGCTATATATTATCTTGATAAAGTGTAAAGGACTTTACTAGTTACCTAGTGCCTAATATACAAATATTTGGTCGCTGAGATAGCTAATTTATATAATGGATATTGTACTGGGTGAGAATCGAATCCACAATAACTGATATGATATTCGTAGGTTAATCTGGAAATCACACGTCGTCTCTGCAGTCAAAAATGGAGTAAGCACTCCACTAATTAGTGTGGTATACAGATTTTTACAGAGAGCGTGTTCCTAAAAACAATTAAAAAAGCACTTCACTATTCTGTAAAATTAATACGGTTGATGGCCAAATAATTAACAATATTAACATCCAACAAATAAAATAAGAAAATAAATATAATTTCAACCCTAATTATTACATCTACAAACGATATTCCTCATGCTAAATAAAACACGGCTATTATTTTTAATTACTTCATAGTTTCAACCGGGAACATTAACTTACTTATTGTAACATAATTGATTCTGAACACGAAAGACGATACTAGGTGTTCGGTACTGCTAGCAAATTAAATAAATTCGAAGAAAGCCTCAGCTTTCCATCAATATTTGGTTTTATATACTGTTATTATACGTTTGTAGTTAGTTGAACCTGTTATAATGAATCTAATAAAAAACCTGCTTTTAAAAATATGGTAATTGTCAGGGATTTTGGATTAGGTTTTCTGATGCCGGGGGAAGCATCAGGCAGTCCATATATTGGTTTACCGTAGCCTATAGACGCTAGCAATACCAAAAGCGTTTGCGCGTGTTGGCGAAGCGCCGGTTGATGCCTCCAAGGAAAGGGATAGGAAGTGGAAAGGAGTGGGTAATAAGGAGTGGATCAGGAAGAGGTTTTGACCTCTGGCGCTCTTAATTACCACACGATACAACAGTACGAGTACCCGCCTACCGATGTTTCACGCTGAAATTCTGTAAGAGAGTGGTACTTCTCCGATCGAGTCGGACCATTCATGCTCTGTCACTTCCAAAACACTGTTTATGTATTTTTTCGGTCCTAATTTGGCTTTATAGATGTCCTCAAAATGCTGTTATTTAGAAGCGGCCACTTAAAATGCCTTGCCGTTTTTCAAATGTGGACCGTGTGGGGCCGGCTGGGCCGTGTGGGGCCGGCTTTAGAATTGTCCCACCCCTCTCCACCCATGGGAGTCGTAAGAGCCGACTGAGGGAATACCGCAGGAGTGGGCAGCAGCACTCCCTCGAGTATTAACAACATCCACTGCGATCGCCAACCCGCCTGCCAAGCGTGGCGATTACGGCACTATTCACCATTTTTGGGGAGGCCTATGTCCAGCAGTGGACGTAAAAAGACTGATGGATGGATGGATGGATGGTTTTTCAAATATGTTTCTATGATCAAAAAGAAAAAAAATGTTTCATCGTGTATCAATGAATACTTCCATGTTAAAAGCCCTACTTAAATTGCAGCACGTGTTTGCGCATCATATCAACTATCTCCCTTTTAGTGACTTAATAAATAAGCAGTTATCACGGAGTATGGTCATTAATTGAGCGATAAATTGTGGTGTCCGGACGGAAGCTATGTTAATTCGCGGCTGGACACCGTTCATTCAGGATCAATGTAATATCTGTTGAGTTACAGTCTAGCTTACACCTTCCCCTATGTTTGATCTTTATGGTTGGAAATTTTGATTCAATATTAAGCCACGAAAAAGGGGATGGTTCTAACCTATTCTAATTACTAAAGATAATTTAAACAAACAAAAATCGCCATCAACGCTATAAGTTTTGTTTTGTTAAGGCGGGAAAAAATGTACCTAACCGCACACCACGTCGTTTGGGGTAACGAACACGGTAGTGTGGGCCCTCACCCACTAAATAAACCCGCCGTGTGCCGTGTCTCCGCCTGTGTTGACGGGCCACTGGTACTGTGCTACATTACTTCAGTGGTCCGCTGGCGGTTCAATACAATACCTACATTTAGAAACTTAACTAAATAGCAGAAAATAATATTTTAATTACCTAAGTAATTCAAAGGAAGAGCATTAGGACAATCAACGAAATTATTGATAGTTATATACTACCTATTTACAATTTATAATCAATTATTTTTGGAGTCGGTGCCAGCCAAAGCAAAAATAACCTTAGAATTTGAACTTGTTGAAAATAATACTCATAATATGATATATAATATACGAGTGTTTGTATACGAAATGAAAAATGGTGTCTCGTTGTACCGTAATTGAAAATGTAAGCGTTCCTAGTTCGACAGGACTCGTTGCGCACTGCAAGTGTCAGTAACACTATTTATCTTGTGTCCGTTGCCCGCAATTGATGATTCGACCCTGTATTTGCATATTGCGGAGTTGATGTGACGTAAACAAATAGTAAAGAAATAATATAACACAAAATAATCAAACAAAATTAAATATACTACTTTATTTCCATTAATTGAAGAAAGCTAATTTTGACCTTAAGTTAATAAACTAGATATGAAAGAAATAGTATAATAATGTCAAATTAAATAAACATCTAACGACCTAGTACCAAATTTCATTACCACCTGCTTTGTCGTTTACGCGTGATTGACGAATAAATACAAACTATCATATTCATAATTTTTTATTCATAATGTAATAACATTGCCCGACGCGGGGATCGAACTCGAGCCCTCATGATTAGCAGTCGCATACACTACCGCTACACCACCGAGGCAGTTACAATGACGACTATTAATGAAATATTTAATTTACGTTCCTAATCCTAAAAAAATTAACTGATTATAAATTGTAAATAGGTAGTATATAACTATCAATAATTTCGTTGATTGTCCTAATGCTCTTTCCTTTGAATTACTTAGGTAATTAAAATATTATTTTCTGCTATTTAGTTAAGTTTCTAAATGTAGGTATTGTGTTGAACCGCCAGCGGACCACTGAAGTAATGTAGCACAGTACCAGTGGCCCGCCAACACGACACGGCACACGGCGGGTTTATTAAGTGGGTGAGGGCCCACACTACCGTGTTCGTTGCCCCAAACGACGTGGTGTGCGGTTAGGTACATTTATTCCCGCCTTAACAAAACAAAACTTATAGCGTTGATGGCGATTTTTGTTTGTTAAAATTATCTTTAGTAATTGGAATAGGTTAGAACAATCCCCTTTTTCCTGGCTTAATATTGAATCAAAATTTCCAACCATAAAGATCAAACATAGGGAAAGGTGTAAGCTAGACTGTAACTCAACAGGTATTACATTGATCCTGAATGAACGGTGTCCAGCCGCGAATTAACATAGCTTCCGTCCGGACACCACAATTTATCGCCCAATTAATGACCATACTCCGTGATAACTGCTTATTTATTAAGTCACTAAAAGGGAGATAGTTGATATGATGCGCAAACACGTACTGCAATTTAAGTAGGGCTTTTAACATGGAAGTATTCATTGATACACGATGGAACATTTTTTTTCTTTATGATCATAGAAACATTTCAAAAACCATCTATCCATCCATCCATCAGCCTTTTAACGTCCACTGCTAGGCCTCCACAAGAATGGGGGATAGTGCCGTAATCGCCACGCTTGGCAGGCGGGTTGGCGATCGCAGTGGATGTTGTTAATACTCGAGGGAGTTTTTAGCCGTAGTATTTCATTTGATGATTGGTGATCTTTGTTAGAGTCAAACTAAATATATAAACGTTGACAAGTTATAAAAAAATAATCAAACAACATACATTACATAATTATATTTTAACAAAATTCTAAATAACTTGATCCCCTTCAAAAGTTTTTTCAATAACATAACCATATTGCGGACTTACTGTACTTTAGTATTGTAGATGTTTATAAATATAATGCAAAATATAGATACAATACATAAGCCGATCTCATAATCGATGCAAGCTGATTACCTGAGGCAATACTTTCATTATTTTCCCTCAAACGCTCTCCCCTTCTAATAACGTTTAATTTAATCAGAAATCTGTCTACTCAGTAACTTAGTAAGTAATTTTCAACCGCAATTTTCTACACAAGGTATTAAAATCACTGGTTTAATTGATTAATGTGGATATAACCTCCTTGATTATTTTACTAGAGCCCTTTTATCATTCAATAACAGCGAATAAGGAATCTACTAAGAAGGAAGCGATGTGTATATTAATAACTATAGTCTTCCTACGACTTCATCCACGTGGACTTCAGAATATAGTTACGTCAACTCTACACCACGTTAATTATCTCTATGCAAAAACGCTATCCCTGAGGAACCATATTACATTTCCCGGAATAAAAATAGTCTACGTTTTCTTCTAGGCTCTCCTATATGTATGTATGCAAAATTAATGATGAGTTATTAAATAATTAGGGTACGAAAGCATAACAAACAAACTCACTTTCACGTTTTATAACTTAAGTCCGTGATGAAACTATCGTTGATACATATTAGAAATATGTCACGGATTTATCGACCCGGATTTCGAACATATTTGATGCTCATCATCAGGGCGAGCGCGCAGCGTTGTCAACCAGTTCCCGGCGGGCACTATTAAGTCCGTAACATTGTCCGTCACACAGATCCTGACGATTAGCATATGGAATAGTATAGTCTGGTCAGTTCCGATAAAATAATTCGTACTCCTCATACTCTGGATCAGAGGAAAAATATTACAAAAACAGAAGCACAACTTAAAGCCAAATTGCATTAGTGGTAGGTTTTGGTATAGCAGGACATTCTCACTCGATGCTGAATGTGAAAGGGTAGGTTACGTTGACATTTTCCTTTTTAGAAAACAAGTATACCGATACGTTCCGAACGTTAGGTACGTAGGAAAATAATCGAACTTGTTTTCTTGGGGACAGATTAGGACTGTCGAGCTTAGTGCTTGCTCTGCATGGCAGGGAGTAACTTAGCTGTGCGCTTGGTAGGTATTGCCATCAGGAGCAGACATCAGGTGGTAGTGGCTAATTTGGCACCATAATAAAATTGTTTAAGGAAATGTCGAGTTTTCTTCGTCATAAACATGTAGGTATACTAAACATTATAGTGAGAATGCTTTAAAAATGTGTAAACATTGATTATTTGCTAGCGTCTAATTAGTATTTATTTTGAGAACGAGTGTTTCGACTTTTTCATAATGAGTGTGCTTCACTACCTTAGCATAAATTGCCTCTAACTAGATGGATTCTCAACATACGTTGGCTTTCCTAAAGCTAGTATGTCTTTTATTAATACTCATTCGTCATTGTTTCAATATCGCAAATCCGTATTGCCTACAAATGATTCGCTAGAAGCATATATATAGCCACTAACGAAATTAATCTCACTAATCCCTCCATTTCAATAATAAAACAAGATGTCGCCCTACATTAATTAATTCCATGCCGTGGACTCTTGACGCATTTATTATGACAGAGTTTCAAATAAGTAAAAATTCACCCCAGCGGTTCAACCGAAGTACCGTTTCCATTTATCCCGGTATCATTAAGGGTATGATCCGGTTTTAGATAACTTATGGTTGGTCATGGAATCTGCATATAAATAGGAAAGAGTTTTACGTCGAGGGAATTGGCGACTTCAGCACCCTCCTCACGCCTGCCGTCTTAACAAGTGTGAAGTTTGAGCTTACTTTGACATAACATGTTTGTTGGTTTTCGTCACCTTTAAGGAGTAACGTAATAAGAGTAGCGTAAGATGAATCACCGCATAAAGTTGATTAAATTGTATTTTTACAATATATCAGCCGTTACTTTTTGTTTTAAATATTCAGTTTACCTAAGATAATATTTATCGAGTCGACATAATTTTAAGAGTTCTCTTTCGTTTACTGCACTTTGCAACTTTATTACAAAAAATATTATAATAAATCACGTTTACAATGAAAGGTTACGTAAAAAATATAGAAACAAAACACGGTAAATAAACGAAAGCATATTAGGAGTGTTCATAATAAGGAAAATACTAATTATAATACTAATAAAATAATAATTCTGGGTGCAGTGAGGCTGTGTAATGGTAATTCTTCAGTAATGGAACATAATATGATTTATTGTGTTACATGTGAACGCAAAAATAGAAAAATCGTTTATTTTATTTTACTGTGACATTTTTTTATACTTCGTGGGAGGTCGTACTGATAGTAAGCGCTTACAGTAGCCTATAGATTTTAGCAACACCAGAGATATTAGTTGCGCGTCGCCATCTCCAAGAAAAGGAGTAGAGACGTTGTAGTAGGGTTTATCCATACTACCTGGAGACGATCTCGTTAAAGACAATTCGTTTTCAGCATACCTTTTGATCACGAACGTGTAAGCTCTGAAATTAACTTCCTGGTGCAGTGTTTCCCTAGTACTAGGACTTGTACTTCTTTAAACTAGGTTGTATAATAAGGAGAGGATAAGAAGGGTTTCATCCTCCGGCACTCTCACTAACCATATGATACACAAATGTAAGATTACCTACCATTGTTTCACGTTGATCTTCTGTGAGAGCGTGGTAATTCCTCGACCGAGCCGGCCCGTTCATGCTAGAAGAAGCAAGGCTCTACCATTAAAAGAATAGTTAAGGTGTATAGCTTCCCTTAAAATATCATATTGCTATTTGTAGTTATAAACATACGTATGTATCTCGGATCCTAAAGGTACATGGTAAAACTATTACTAAGCAAATTTAATTATTGACTGCACATTTCTTTTGCTATATATTTCAGAATAGCATTGAATAAAATAATCAATAAATCGGTCTACATCTGTGCTATCATTATCTATAACTGGGCACAATTCCAAATTCCGTGTTGTGTTAGCTTTTTGCAAGACTCGCAATTCGAAATTCTAATGCGCAGCCTCACTGTCAGAAGTGGAAAATTAGACACAGTATTAAAAGTTGAGTACAAGCCCAACTAAAAGAGCCCAAATATAAATTCTCATCTGTGTTAGTTTATCACCTGATGCTTATAGCGGAGTTTTATGAGTAGCGATTCAACATAAACAGCTGGGTCTTTTGCTTAGTTTTACTCAATGGAAAATGTACGGTGTATGTTGTAAAGATCGTACATGTACGACCTGTATGTTATATCGTAAAATTATAGAAATAGATAGCTAGTAATTATTCAGTAAATGTTTTGAACTCACAACTCAGTCATTGTACGTAGAATGTGCATTTATACTAAAACCAATAGGGCGTGTTTGATACGCTACGCAGACTTGACACAGACTTGATTATTTCAGCTTTACATAAGATTAGACTATGCCCGCGAATTTGTCCGCGTGGACTTCATATTCAGGATTTTTCTTTGCGACACAGTTTTATAAACTTCTGCAGATACCACCGTTTCTTCTTTTTAAGTTATTGTGTGTTTTTGATTTCCAAATAAAGCAAAGCAATTTGAAGGATGTATACCCGTCACTCTAAAGCACGTTAATTATTTCTATGCAGAAATGGCTATCCCTTATGACTAATAATTATAATGTAAAACAATAATTCCAATAAATGGGAGCCTCATCTACTGGTGAAATTAAGTAGCAATCCTACTTCCTACTAATGTAACAAAATAGATTTAGCCTGCGCCTTCCGCGTGTACTTCAGTCACACGTATAAATACAGTACATTGATTATCACTAGTCAAATATAGCTTCCTCACAGGAAGTCCAGTTTTTCGGGATATAAAGTCTAGTTCCTTTATAATACATTCTGATATTTACGCGAATTTTACACATTTTGAAATAAAACTAGGTTTACGGAATCTATCGCGTTTACTTGATTTTTATACTATCTCGACGTTTCGAATACTTTACAGCATTCACGATCACGAGTGGACTTAGATGGTAGATGTCCAAAGCTGATATGTTGTTTCAAAGGTTTCATCTACCCACAGTAATATGACTTTACACATTGTTGGTTTATTTATTTCAACCCACCTAATATTTACCGTTTAGAAACACAATTAAAAATATCTATGACACACTAGCTTAAAATCTCATAGTCACTGTAGTTACTGCGTGAAAGCGTAAATATTAGTTAGTAAAGAAAGCCAAAGTCTCTGAAGATGTTTAGATGTTTCGATTTTTCTGCGTCAACCTAAACCACTTAGCAGATTTGGATGAACTTTTTAGTTAGATGTCAGACACAGGATACTTTTTATCCACAAACTTTTTTTTTCGTAAGTTTGCTTACTTACACCACTTTATGTATAAGCTATCGCAGAACTCGGAATAATATTAAGATTAATGTGTGTGTGTGTGTGATACCTATTTTTGGATGCGACTAAAATTAGTAATACCGATAAATTATAGCGTGGTTAAACTATATTGCTTACGCCGATAACGAGTTATTATGGGATATGCCTGAACTCTTAGGACCGAATTTTGTTCAAGTTCACGCAGATGAAGTCATAAAGCAGAAGTCACGGGCTGAAACTAGTTTATAACATAAGTTCATAATAATAAATAAATATTCACAGACATTTTCACACACAGTCCTCTCAGTTCTCTGGTCGCAAACTAAGCTTAGGTAATGCTTGTGCTATGGGTACCAGATTACGGATATAATACATATATTACTTTTTTTTGTAAATAAATACATATAATAGATAGCAAACACCCAGACGCAGTACAAATATCTTTGTTTATCACACAAATAATTGTCCTGAGTGGGAATCGAACCCACGACCTCGTGCACAGAAGTCGGTTACACTACCAACTACGCCACGAGGCCCGACATAACAGTCCATGTGTCCTTTATTCCATAACAGCATATAAACTCAGGATTTATGCATTATTTATGGGAATATAATTAGTACTATAAAGTTGTATCATTTTTACCACTATATTAACTACGATTTAAATATTTTATTTACCTGGGAATAATTATAAAGCAGAATATGAGTATAATAATTGCTTAGTTAATACTTTAGTTTACGACATGTCTCGTATGTATAACACTTACCTACATGGCTTTGCGTACATGTTGGCATCGCACGGGTGCATCTATTCCATAATTAATATTATGTATATTGCGTTCCGTCTGGCCTCACGCACTTAGCCATATACCTATTCAAAACTTATAAATAAATGTTAAAGAATTGTTGTTTTATTATTTTTGGGAGTTCATTTGAAGCCATCGAGAAAATCTGTCAGGTATTGTTCCTCACAATATTTTATTTTTTCTGACAGTGTTTGTGAATAAACTATAAATTTTCAATTAAGTACTGATAAAGATATACGCATTTATACTTTGATCTCTCTATCTAAATTACACATTTATTCTCTCCGGTATTAGGACGAGTACTGATAGCGTGATGTTATATGGCTTATTTGCAACAGCTTTTAGGTTAAATAGCGTTACTTGCGCGTTCAACCAAACTATAAAGTAACGAATGAACATAAAAAATAAGTTTTATTACATTTGTACTTATATCAATAACATAACTTATAATTTCCCCGGCAACATCGAAGCTCCCGAATCCACCCGAATCCAAACAATATTTATAGGTAAACAAATGTTGAGTCTGTCTCAAGAAAGAGAAAAAATCTAACGTCGGCTCGATGGTCACATGAATAGAGAACGGCATTCTTCGTTTCCTTATTACATTATCATATCAAAGGCTTATCAAACAAATCTCCAAAAATGCTATAACTGCTTTCATCACTGTAAAAGCCGTCGCCCCAACACAATTAAACCATGATAAATGGATCACGAAAAATCTAATCTAAATATTTAATCGAAAATTCCCCTGCATTGCAACTATGCGTTCGTGTGAGTGCAACTATTGCTCTTTGATGCACCTACTCGTACACACACCCTATTGACTAAGTAATGCTTTCAGAATTGTTTAAACTTAAGATAAGCAACCTCTTAATGGTATTTATTGTACATTATATTCAAAAAGAGCTGATGTCTGTCATTTTAATTTTTATAGCAAAAAAGGAAATAGAAGTAATAATTCTATAGATCTTGCATTTGAATGTTATTTTCGATTTCATATTTTCTCGCTTTACCTAGGTATACCTAAAATGTATACATTTTGATCTGTGTTTTAGCACTTGACATGCTCAGCTATTTTAAAGAACCCGCTCGCACTAAAGTTCTCTTTTTCCACATTTCACAAAAATTTGTTCTTTTTCGCTTTATGTTCAGTTCTACGAAGTTTAAGTTAACCAATAACCAAAACTATTTTTCAAATAAGCAGCTAGAATCTTCGTTTAATAATAACATTGTATGTAACTACGTATTGATCGGTAGAATACGTGAAGGTCCACAGACTAATCGAGTATCTTAATTTATGGTCATTGAGTACCAGCGTAACTCAATTGTTCAATTGTTAGTTGAGAAATGGATACCAATTTCTAATATCGAGCGCAACAAACCATCTTTGACAACCAATATCCTTTGAAAGATTCGGTTAAGTGGAGAAAACTAAAAGATTGCTACAATTCCTGCTTTTATATTTAATACGCTTTGTGTGCTTGTGTGCTGTGCATTCCTGCACTCCTTCGTCCCTGCAGAGCCACCCCAATGCTACAAATGCAAATAATATTTCTTTCTGACACAATACTGTTGTGTTAATACCACGCTAAAATGTGTACGACGCCGCCCCATTGTATATTTTGCGTATTTGCGTTTATTAGTTTGCTTTATTGGTGAAAAGGGCATCGGGCAGTTTACTCTCTCGTATATTAATTTCATTGGTTAAATCTGACCGCAAATATCTAATGTTTGCTAATAGATATTGCTTTAAATTAGTTGTGGTTGTTTTAAACAAACATGAAATGTATTTTTGAGTTTAAAGCTTGTTTTCATGATCCGAATACATTAATTATAATTGTGTGTTAAAATATATTTTAAATAAATAAAATGGTAATTTAGCAAACTACTTATTTGAAATTATAATTATGAGTTAGACTCGATCTTGTAGGATACAGATTTCTTTTAGTATTTGTTGAGAAATTTCTTATTTCTATAGTTTCGTGTCATTATCCACACGTCCTTGGGAACGCGAGTTTATTGAAATATAAACTATAATTTATAGAACCTAGTCCAGAATTTTGCATAATACGATGGAAATACCTTTGGATCTTTTGAAATTATTTATTGTGAGTACATTCTATAAGCCTGATTCAGTTAAAATTCAGTCGTCTGTTATTTCAACGATATTGACAGAAAGTCTAGAGCATTTCCCCGGATTGGGAGAGATGCAGGTTCGAATACCGTTTGCAGTAAAGCTATTTTTTTTTACTTTTACATATAAATTGTTTCTTTAAAGTAGTTGAGCATATCAAGTGTTAAAATACAAATCAAAATAGGTATTTAATCAATCGTGCCATCAAATGTATATTAACTTTAATTGCAAAATTAAAATTACTATATTAGAATAATGTATGTAAATGCATGCGATAGATGACGTCAGTCGTACAAACATCAAAAAACAATTGTGAAGTGGAGATTGGGCGTCACCGTTGGTGACTGCGATGGCTTAACGATTCCTATTTACACAAATAATTTGTTTCTTTAAAGTAGCTGAGCTAGTCAAATGCTAACGTTATACAGATCAAAATACTTAGACATCGGTTCTTTTCTGTAAAAGAATTGTAGTAGGAACACAATGTAGATAATTTCATTTCAAATGCGAATGTACGGATATATTCATCTCGTCATTTTCAATCACGGTCTATCACGAAAAAAGAAAATATTACTAGTACAAATACAATTACCTAGAACGAATAAGTTCCTTTATTGTTATATATTCATGGCCTTAAATTTCACGACCTCTAAAACGGACTTTGAAGCTGAAAACTCCGGTATAATTTTCTAATTCCGTCTCTATGGTACGGATTTTATTGCGTTTCGGTTGCCCTAATGCTGAAATGCGACGTAAACTTCGCCTTCCTGACCCATTTAGAAGGATATGGTTGGGGCGTACACGGTTCAAAATTCTATCGCAGCCTTTGAATATTTTGTCCCTTTCTTTACACGCATTGATATAAGAGAGAGCCTAGTACATTTTCGTGATAATTTTGGTAACCCGGTTAAGAGGTTCCCCTAGAAGGATGTTCGGAGGCAGGTCGCAATGTGCCTGTAAATCACTTAAGACGAACGAGATCGGGGTCCATGGCAGTTAATGTTCCAATTTTGCTCATCGGGGAATGGAATACAGCGATAAGAAAGATTTGAACCAGTATACTTCAAGTACGCTTTATGAGTTTCTTTAAATTATATAGTTAAATAATAAATAAATAAATATTCACGGACATTCCACACAACGTCCTCTGGTCCCAAACTAAGTTTAACGCTTGTGCTATGGATACCAGATTACGGATATAATACCTACATACTACTCTGTCAAGAAAGTACTGGGAATTAATGGTTTGTTAATGGTTCCAAATTCAAATTTTTGTTTTCTTTGTTGTTGTTAGATTGGCACAACTGTTATCCATTTTGGCGCGGAGTTTGAGTTGCATCTGTTATTTATATTATATTATACAGTGCTGTTTTTAGTTATATCATATCTAGTGTGTATTGCGAATTTTATTATGGACAAAAACATCGAACAAAGAGTTTGTCTTAAATTTTACATCGCCAATGGAATTTCGTGTTCAGAGTCGCTGAAAATGTTACAGAAGATTTATGGTGAATCGACTTTATCAAAAACACGTGCTTATGAGTGGTACAAAGCGTTTAAAAATGGTCGAGATGTGATGGAAGATTTGCCTCGCTCTGGTAGGCCATCAACGTCTGCAACTGAAGTTAACATTGCAAAAGTGAAGGAAATAGTGACTGAAAATTCTCATTCAACTTTGAGAGAGATAGCCGCCGAACTTTCTGTGTCTCATGAGTCGATCCGTACCATTTTAAATAATCACTTGGGTATGAAACATGTTTCCGCTCGGCTAGTCCCATAAGACCTGAATTTTCTCCAAAAACTCAATCGCATGAGAGTCGCTGAGGACATGCTAGAACGAGTCAATTCCGACCCAACATTTATAAAACGGGTTGTTACTGGTGACGAGACGTGGGTTTACGAGTTTGACATGCAAACTAGTCAACAAGCTTCGGAGTGGCGACTTCCAACTGAACCGAAATCGAAAAAACCACGTCAAGGTCGATCAAAAGTCAAAGTCATGTTGACTGTTTTCTTTAACTATCGCGGTATTGTGCACTCGGAATTCTTTCCAGAAGGTCAAACGGTAAATAAAGAATATTATTTGAGCGTTATGCGGCGTTTAAGAGAGCAAATTCGACGAAAAAGGCCAGATTTGTGAAAAGAAAATTCTTGGATTTTGCACCACGATAATGCGCCTTCACACAAGGCCATCATTGTGAAGGAATTTTTGTCCAAATTCAAGTTGCTGCCACCTAAGATACCATCGAGCAACCACCATATTCACCAGATATGGCTCCAGCCGCTTCTTTTTTTTTTTCTTAAACTCAAATTACCAGTTCGTGGCACCCGTTTTCAATCGGTAGAAGACATAAAGGAGAATTTGCGGCGAGAACTGAACTCAATTCCGGAAACAGCGTTTAAAAAATGTTTTGAGGATTGGATTATTCGTTGGCGTAAGTCTATCGTTTCTGAAGGAGCATACTTTGAAGGTGCTAAAATAAATTTGGATGAATAACAAAAATTTTGTGTATTATTGATCTTTTCCCGTTACTTTCTTCACAGAGTAGTATATTACTTTTCTTTACTCAGACGCAGTACTAATATCTGTGTTCAAATAAATAATTGTCCTGAGTGGGAATCGAACCCACGACCTCGTGCACGGAAGTCGGTTACCTTTAAATTAATGTGTCTAGTAGATATTAATATAATCAGATACATGCCCTTTATATTTTGTTTGTTGATGTTTTCCGACCAGTAATAAAATACTACTTAACTGTACGTTTCCAGAGCACGGAGAACGGCAGCAACTTGAATTATTAACTTTAGTTGTAGTAGAGCACGTACACGTACTAGGTACAAAGTAGGAGTAAATAAAGTCACTTCCACGTTATTCTGACATTGCAAGGAAAGGCAAGTTAGTAAGATGACAGGGCTGCCAGTATCCGTATAAAGCAGTATAAATAGTGGGTTATAGGTATAATATTATGTTTGGAAAGTGATTATTTTATAGAATACGAATACCCCACAATTTCTTTTATTTTTTGTTAAGGTGGGAAAAAATGTTCCTAACCGCACACCCCGTCGTTTGGAGCAACGAACAGGGTAGTGTAGGGCCCTCACCCACTAAAGAAACCCGCCGTGTGCCGTCTCTCCGCCTTTATTGGTGGGCCACCGGAACCATATTACATTCCTTCAGTGGTACGAATGCTCTAAGGCACAGTAATGATATCTATGCAAAAATTGCTATCGGTTAAAAACTGTCCCATTTAATCAAAAAAAGTAGCCATGTAGAGTAAGTTCTCCAATTATGGACCACCTTATCGACTTTTTGGAATAAAACTGAAAATGTAAAAGCTTTCTAATTATTTATTGTTTGAATGAGTATGTAAGCTTTTAAGACATTATAATTTAATATGATAAAGTCATAAAAAACTAAATGTTTAACAAATTTACCCTTTTTTATTAATACTCATACTTAATTCTTGTGAACGAGGTAGCTTAATATAGATCACTAAGTTTTTATTATGGACCCTGGGTGCTTAATATGGACCACATATAGTAATTTTCAGCGAATAATCATAGTATAATTTATGTAATTATAAACTAAGTAATTTAATGAGATTCAAGAGACTGATTAAGTCTCCAAGTAATCACAGCAGTTAGATTTAGTATTATCAGAATTCATTATTTATTTTGAGATCAATCAGGGCTTTCTTCTGTATCATCGTCAGCTGCATAACTACTATCTTGAAAACTCTTGTTCCTCTTCTAAGGTGGAATATTATTGTTTTGAAGGTTTTCTCTTCTTTTCCTTTATCTTTTTTGCTTCCCCTTTCTTGCTTAGTATCCGCTTATTTTAAAAAGTTTCTTAGTCTTAGTGTTTTCAGACTTTTGCTTTATTTCCTTTAACTTATTCGCATTTTTTTTGGAGTTTTGACTTGCGGTTAATGCGTGATAAGTATTGCTATTAGCTACGGTAACAGATTACTATCAGTATCAGTAGGCTTGTTTGCTACCCGCGTGGTATAAAAAAGGAAATGTTTAATGGACTGGGTCCATATTTAAAAATCATTTATAGGTCCATATTATAAAATGGTTACTTGTTGATATTTAATAATTTTAAGAAAATATTCAGAAGAGATACAGCTACGCGATAAATAACAAAAATACAATTGATATATTTATATTTTATAATATTGACAATCAAGGCTGCAATATTTTAAATAAATTATTAAAAGCCTTACAAAACTTACTGAAAAAACACTTCAAATGATGCAAACATATTAAAATAGCGGTCACTGACAGAAACATGCTTGTAATTCTGCCGTGATCCCTGGGTGGTGTGCTGCGAGGTAGGGCAGTCAAAGTACGCTAATTTCACGTGTATAGCAACGACATCTAGCGAAATAGGGCAGTGGTCTATATTAGAGGACTGGTCCATATTTATTGAAATTACTCTACTTATGTACGCAAATTTGTGATAATCAGTTGAGTAGTTAGGGCGTAAAAGCGTAATAAACAAATAAAAAAACCATTTATATTATTAGTAAGGATTGCTGATGTCAGTCTGCCGTGGCTCAAGAATTCTTACTGGCAGTCTTTAAATTTTACGGGTAAAAAACGAATCCGAGACCAAACATTGTTTTCTTGAGATTCATCATGGAATAATGCGTCCACTAATCATTCAGTCCAATAACCAACACCATAATTTATTTCACCTTTGTGTTAATTACTGATTACAATAATATATATAGTAGCATGTTCGAGTAATTTGGATATATGATTAATAGATATTAATTTCATAAATCTCATTACTATTTTTATTTTGCCAAAAATGCTGCCAAAAAAGCGGTAATTAAGCCGGTGCCAAAAATGTTTTTAATGTTATCTAAGTATTTATTATGAATTGTTTTTGTTACTTTTGGACTTGGCACCGGCTTCAAACACATCAGTAGGTGTCTAGCACGGAAATCGTATCTAAATACCAATTATTTATTGCTTTTTAGTTCCTGGGTGCAACTGAAGGCGGTTTTCTTTTTTTTTATGTTTTATTTTGTCCTTTTTAGTGTTTTTTTTTATAAAATAGCTTACAATAGATGATCGTACATGATGGAGAGGCCTCCCTAAACGAAAAAAAATCAGACAACGAAAAAATATCACCGATGTATACAAGTGTTTTAGAATGTCGTTGATTTTTTAAAATCTACTACACCGATTTCGATGAAATTTAAATGGAGCCATTTCAGAATAAACCCCTTTCAAACAAAAAAAGAATTTTGCAAATCCGTCAACATATGATGGAGTTATACCCGAACATACATAAAAAAAAATATAAACATCCGAATTGATAATCTCCTCCTTTTTTTGAAGACGGTTAAAAATACCTCACACAGTGTAATTTTAACTGGAGTAGTATATTATAAGCACGAAACTTGCGTGGCGTATTGTTTAAGTCTTCCTACTTTAGTCAAAAATTAAAATAATAAAAAAACTCTAATACGTAATTTCCAGCCATAGCAGTGACTTTGCCGCTTCAACTAGTATGACTAACTATTAACTAGAAAAATACGACGCTGGTAAAAGCTTTTTAGCAACTGTACTAAAGAGTACTTAAGATAGGAGGAGGTAGGATTATAGTACTTTTTTATACTTATACGAATACTAGACATTATAAAATGATCGTTATCGAGTTTATAGAGTTTTATGGATCAAATTTCATATGTCTTTATTATAAAATTGTGCAAATTGTTCAATATTTTGTATTTTTTGGAGACTTATTCGTAGGTATAGGGGCTTTACTAACTCTACAGATCGAAAATGTATCAGAAATTTCGAAGTTTAATTTATTTCAAGCAATTAAGTAAATATAGATTTTCATAACTGATGAATTATTCATATAGACAGAAAAATATTAAAAAAAATAGCGGGACGGTCGCTTTTTGTCCGACTTTCTTTGATTTGTTTCGTAAAAGACACAGACAAGAAGAAGTGACAAGAAGAAGTATCTAAATTTAAGCGTAACTAAGAACTTGTTGTACTTAAGGCAGATTATAATATTATAACTAGTTTAACAAAATTTGACAAAATAATCACTGTTCTAACGGCACCTATTATATCGTGTTCATCAATAAAGCGATTTCTGATATAATAATTCTTACAAAAGCTTACAACAATATCCAATTAGCCTGGACCGCAGCATGTAACAACAGCATCCCTGGCTGCTGTAACAAATTAGAAAGTTTGTGTTGGATAAAGAGGGGATATATTGTTCCAATAAATTTGGCCGATATTCCCGGGTGGACACACCATGATAAAGTTACTTTGAGACAATCCCTACTGTTACGTAATACAGATGACTGCACATATGGCGTAGAGGTTAAAAAAGGAAGCTTACGTGCTAAGTGTAGCACGTTCGATTATTACAAATGTTTGTTTGGTCTATTGTTAGGTTAATTAATATTATTAGATTGCGTCTGTGTGTAAATGTTTGTTAATTATGCCCAAAAAAGGAGTAATGTTTAAAGGTTCATGTATGTATGTCACTATGTGTACGAGTTTGTTTATTTAACTTTGAAACGCCTGAACTGATTTCTGTGTAGGTATAGGGTATCTTTAAAATCCTTACATCATCACGAGGGACATGGATGAAGCTAACAAATGAAAAAAAACTTTATACGAGTAGGTATCTCTTGTATAGCACATATTATAATACACGTACATTTTTAAATGAGGAATAAATATTCTTCAGTTATTACAATATTTTGATCTGTATTTTAGCACTTGACATGCTCAGCTATTTTAAATAACAAATTATTTGTGAATGAGGAAAAAGTACTGCGAGCAGGATTTACACTTGCTTCCCATCTAATCCAGGGAAGTTCTCTGGACAGCTAAACTATCCCACCCAGTCACCCAACAGTGAATCCAAATCTCCACTTTACATTTGTTTTAGATGTCTTTATGACCCACGCCACCTATCGGATGCATTTTAATATTTTACAGTACGTCTACGTGATGTTATTTAGCAACATTTATTAACTTTATGATCCCAAAAGCTCAATAAAATCGTGTGGCTTTATAGCCAGGATACTTGTGTATCTATAGCTCTTGGTAGAAACCAAAGTGTTCGTACTTCAGTACGAGTTAAGATAATTCCTCGCCCGTGGTAATTTATTGGTTTAACTCATCGAGTAATTAGGTTAGTACGAGGACACTTGGGGGCAGTTTGTCAGAATCCCGCCGACTCTGTAAGTTCATTTCGTTTCACTTTATTGTTGTTGCTAGTTAGTAGAGCAGTTTTGTGGTACAGATAGTTCGGGCTCTCAACAATTCAGAACTACTTTGTAGCAATTAGTGTTTCGTCTTATTTATTTGGCTTGGTAGGTTGTACAGAGTCGGGTTTTTATACCATTTGTTCTAGTATTATTAGTAACTTTAACCGGGATGTCTAGGGTAGATAGGAAATTCTACAAATTGGCAGCAACACGCAGGCTGGCTGGATGCCCGATAGAGACTTGCTCTATTAAATGGACATTGTTTAGGCGTAATGTGAGTGTGTTACATTATGTAAAGAGAATGAGATAATAACATGAAAATAGTAACTAACATGTGTGCTTTGTAATAAAGTTAAATGTGATAGTTACCTGCACAATTTAAAGTCAAAAAAAGTTAGTTGCATTTGTAGATATTTAATTTAATAAATAAAAAATTAAGTAATATTGCATTGATTCGTCCGCACGCGCTAAGTTCACTTTTAGTCTTTGAAATGTGTGTTTGTAAAATTTGCAAGCTTCACAGGGGCTATTTATTTCAAAAATAAAATTAACAGTGTGCGTTTGGGGTCATTAGGTACATTCATATCAGTGTATTCATGTTACTCGTAGATTCCATCGAATTTAGCGACGCAATGTCACATGTAGAGCGATCATAATAAAAATCAGCAAGAAACTCTTGTGTTCGTACGGGACATGTAATAATTTTTTAAATGGTAGATTTCTTGTATTAGAGCCTTGCTTATCTCAGCATGAATGGCTCGATCGGGGAAGTACCACCCTCTCACAAAAGAGCAGCGTGTAACAACGGTATAACGGTAACGGTTTCGTATGGTGAGTGAGAGCGCCGCAGACCCAATCTCCCCCCCTATTCTCTCTTTATTATCCTTGCTATCCTCTCCTTAGTATCCCACATATCCTCTCCTGATTATCCATCCCTTTCCTTGGAGATGGCGACGCGCGAGTGATGCCTGTGGTGTTCCTAGCGTCTCTATAGGCTACGGTAACCGCTTACCATCAGGTGGGCCGTACGCTAGTTCGCCACTCACTTAGAATAAAAAAAAGTAACAATAATTGGTACAAAAAAGAAACATTGTAAGGCTCTACAAATTACGCCATAATTATAGACATATACCAACAACTTAACAATAACAATAATGTTTGAGTATAAATCTGTTAAAAGACATATTGTAAGACTCCATATGTGAATTATAAAGTTAAAAATCAAACTGCGAAATACAATTTTAGACTGTCTGCATAATGCAGCCGCGGCAGTTTTTCCCAAGACACTGTCCTACTTTGTCAAGCAAAGTCGTACAGACCCAACACAGGACATAAAAACTACCTTCCGTTACCGGTCTGCGTGCTTTGGTCTACACTTAAACGTTCATGTCAAGCTGATACTTTTAAAACTTTGTCTACTAACGGCTGATTATACTTACATGTGACGGATTTCCTATTTCCTATTCTATGCACTACATTTTTTCACAAGCCTCCTCCGCTACTCTAGCATGTCATGCTGGCCACATTGATTTTTTAGGAATTGCTTTCTCTCGTAGTGATATTATCTGTTTATTAAAAATTTTACATCGTCAGTGGAATACACCTATAAAGGGATCCCCATTCCAATGGCGGCAATATGCATGTTTTAATCTGTTACCACACAGACCATTTCGGGCATAATATTAAACTATTATTTATTTATACACACTAAATATATACATTATTTGAAATTGAAAATTATCTATAATAAAGCACAAATTGAAGAGAAGAGAGGGATCCCGCTCGCACTAAATTTCTCTCTAAGCCATCGCAGTGACCTTCACTCACTCACTGCGATGGCTTAGCGGTCTAGAGCACTTCTCCAGATTGGAAGGGACGCAAGTTCGAATCTCGCTCGCAGTAAAATTCTCTTTTTCCACACATTTACACAGATAATTTGTTCTTTAAAGTAGGTGAGCATGTCAAGTGCTGAAATACAGATCAAAATAGATCAAAATTATCTATAGTAGCCGTAGCCGTGTGGGGCCGGCTTTAGAATTGTCCCACTCCTTCTCTACCCATGAGAGTCGTAAGAGCCGACTGAGGGAATACCGCGGGTGTGGGCAGCAGCACTCCCTCGACTATTAACAACATCCACTGCGTTCGCCAACCCGCCTGCCAAGCGTGGCGATTACGGCACTATCCCCCATATGAGCGAAACAGCACAGGACCGCTCGTTGTGGCATTCTCTTGGGGAGGTCTATGTCCAGCAGTGGACGTCGAAAGGCTGATGGATGGATGGATGGATATCTATAGTAAATAAAATGTGCACACATCGCGGAAAACTACTGTATAGATTTCAAGTTTTCTAAGTTTCATAGACACGTGGCTCTTATCTGAAAAACTATTGCTATATCTTCATATAACATAAAGTTATTCAAGTTTTAAGATACAATCATATTTATAAGCAATGCGAACAAAGTCGTGGATATCAGCTAGTTAAACATAAAATGATTATACCTAACCATATTAAGATGTAGATACTATTGCCATTTTCCATTAGAATTAAAAATTGTGCCATTACCAGTACTATAATATTTAAATTTAAAAGATGCTTCGTACTTATATTGTTGTTATATTGATCTAATCTAATTAACACTCGGTACAGTTGCTTTGATAATACTTATTTAATATATTTATTATCAAACCAAAGCATTTATTACAATAACCTTCGTGTCACAAAACAAAAAACAAATGATTCCATTAGAGAAAATAACTTAGATACCGTTAGTCCCATGTGCACTAGCGTCAAGTTTGTAATTAGATAACTATCAAATAATTCGTTCGTGTTGTTTCCACTAGCTATCGTATAAATGTGAATTCTATCAGCAATTACTGGCAATAAATGATGTTCTTACATTACATAAATGTATAGTTTGCGTGACATGAGTGATAAAAAAGGATAAATAGTGCTTAAAAATGCGATATAACTATAATGACAAGCCCAAGACGTTCTAAAAAAAGTGGGGCACAGTGCGCCGTTCAGGTCCTAGATTGGGATTTACCGTCAACCGAAACAGGAACTGTGAAGAGGAGAGCATCTTGCCCCGAGAGTTCGGGGAAACATAATGTACCAATAAGTGACACTATATTTGAGGCGCAAACACCATCAGACTCTGGTAGTGGGACTTCAAGGAGTATATCCGGTAATGATGGATCTGATTCACTTACAGAAGTAGAAGAAAGAATATCGTGTATAATAAATGAGAGTAGATCTTCGAAAAGCAATTCTGAATCAAGCGATATCGATATAATTATAGATATATGTAATATCACCGAAAGCACAAATGAGCCTGTACAAAATGAAGCACTTTTATATGATCGTAGCAAAACTTTTATTAAACAAGAGACAATATCTGGTAACAAGAAACAAGATATTACTTCTGAAGAAGTTCCTCAGGATAAGAAAATCAAAGGTCGACTAAAAACTCCAGCACCTATAAAGAAAATTAATAAATCACTAGAACCAAATAAAAATTGTTTCAAGCTTATTAAAGAACCTGAGAAAATTCAAGATAAATCTAGTGTGTTACCTGTATATAGAAGTACGCTGCATACTGGTACCGTAGATTTACAATCATGTCAAAAGAAGAAAGCCACTACTAAATTAAGATTACCCTTTTCTCCCGGTAAAAATATGGATAAACCAAAGCTAAATATATTCCAAAACAAAACAAATGTACAACCAGGCAAACCGTCACCTTTACTATCATCACCAGTAAGGAGAACTATTTCTAATGAATATGTACGTTTAAAATTTACTAATGACACAGTTATTAGGCGGACCATAGATGGAAAATCAGTGCCAAAAATTACACCAAAAATACAGTCTATAATACCAGAAAGTCCCATTGATAATGAAGACCCCTTCCTAAACTTAAGTCCAAATAAAAAATATACAGTGACCGTGAATAACAGAGTGCGATGTGATAAAGACAATTATGTGATATTTGATCCTAATACAGGATTCACTCCGGAGATATCAAGAAGTTCAAAAATTCCACTTATGTCCCCGGCAGGTGAATTATCAAGAATTTCTCTTAAATCTCCAAGTGGTGAAAACGCATGTTTAGTACGTAAGTCAGCTAATGTTAGCGATTCAGACAGTGGTATATTGTCTCCAAATTCACCAGTCGAGACTAGTGAAAAGGGATCAGCATATTACGTAAATGCAGCAGCCTTCAGTGAAACAGCGAGGAAATGTGGGAGCGAGATCGATATTACTATACTCGATCCTGCACTAGCAAAAAAGGCTGCAGAACAAATTCAGGTGAGTTTCGTTTAATTAATTAATAAAAGTATGTAGGTATTTATATTCACTCCTTAAAATATATTTATTGCTTTATAGATTCAAAAATGAAGGAAAGTTAGACTAACATTTTATGCTAAAGTTAAAAAAATGTCTACAATTTTGCTTACAGCAGGAACTCGTCCATATATCTAATTTTACCTGGGTCGAAACGGTAATTTTTCTAGTTTACATTTACAATTCGTATGGTTGCATTTTTTTTGTTTTTCCTATTAGGCATATTTTTGATAAATAATATATACTGCAATGTTTATTAACGTCGCTATTACCTACATTTAGGAGTTTGCCATTACTGAGTAGTAAATAAATTATCTTATTGGTTAGAATAATCGAATTTCGTTGTAGGTAGGTAAATTGCAAATTGGACTTAAGACAAAGTATTTTTTCTCATTACTATGTAAATAATACTAATAACGATGAAATACTTACCTATCTATTAATAATAACTAAAAAAAATATTAGGTAGGTAACCTATATTTTCATTTGGTCCTTTTCATTATAAGGTTTGCCTATAAATGGCAAATATAGCGGAACAAATTTTTGTGAAAACAAAAGATAGCAGGGTATGAACTAGGTTCTAGTTCTATTCTATAATAAATGTAATTGAGTCGTACTATAAGTAATAATACTGTATCGTAAGACTAGTATCTCTTCTGTGGTAATATATTTGAAGCGCCATCTGTATTCCAAAATAAGGTTTAATATGTTACGAACACCCCTTGGCGGTAGTATAGTGTACCTGTAATTGTACAGGGCAAAAGGTTGAATGTCAGCTACCTTAGAAGTGCAGCTACTCTATAGCAGATGGCGCTGCAAAAAAAATCTCAGTAGCAGGCAGCCCGGAGTTTGGAAATGTGCCCGGTAGACGGCAATAGGCTCGCTCCCTATTACGTGGGACTTAAACATAGCTGGCGAATCGTGGGTGTGTAATACCCCTCTGCCTACCCCTTCGGGGAATACAGGCGCGATGCTATGTTTTTTTGTTGAATTTGAAACTTGTCATTCTTAAATGAATAGGTATTAATTTTCTTTTCTCATTTTCGCGTTAATCTGTGTAAATATTCTTGTAATATGGAGTGAGGTGACCCAAATGCATTTTTTGAAACTCTCTCCGCTTGCTATTAGTATTATCTTTGTGTAAGATCTGGCTGTCCACGTGGTATTCGTATTAAAACTTTGAGGTAATAATAATAAGGTGATCAAAGCAGTTAATTAAGGAAAGAATTTGATGAAATCCTGTACGAACAACTTTTTAAGCGGTACGCAAAGGTAGTCATAGAAAAATATATTTACTGTCGAAAAATTTTTGTACAATCGAGTAACATTTTAATAAGCAAAATGACCGAATTTTGTGCGCAAAGCTTTATAGAAGCTTCTCAATTAGTCAACAGAGTACAACGTGGGCACTATCCGACTTTTTTTTATTGCTAATGGACTGTAGCTAGTCTGCCATGATGGTAAGTGGTAACCGTCGCTCATGGACTCAACTATAGCAAGAGTATGGTCAAGCCGCTGCACACTATTTTGTTTCTAAGATATGAAATGAAAGAATAAACAGCTGTCACCTGATACAGCCAAAATACTCTGACGTGCTTCATGACCGGTCACATAGGAGACGGTGGTACCGACCCGTTCAGGCCCGATAGCAAGTGAGTACTCTTACTTGGTACCCAGCCATACCAAGAGTAATGCAAGGGGTGATAATTGTTTACGTCGCCTTGACGACACCCGCGAGAAAGGCGGGAAAGGATGGGGTGGAGACACTTGTATTCTTAGTCCGTCACCACGTAGTAATGGTTTGGTTGACTGTTAGCTATCAAGAAGTGTCTGAGCCATATTTTTGTGAAAAAGGGGTCTAAGTCATCACAGGTTATCCAGATACGATTCTTGAGAAAGTGGTTGAGCCTCTCAATAACACTATTTTCCAAAACCAAGAATGGTACATTCAGCAAGACTCAGCACCGAGTCATAGATAAAGATCGATTATACAAGCGTGGTTGGTAACGAACGTATCCGACTTCATCATAGCTGAAGATTGGTCGTCATCCAGTCTCGATCTAAATTTTCTTAATTATGATATATGGTCAGATTTAGAGAGTAGGTATTGCATGCTCTATATGCCATGATAATTTGGAATCCTAATGCAATCTATAAAATTGGCAGTGAAGAATTTTCCCATAGATAAAGTGCGTGCAATTGATAACTGGCCTTAACGTTTAAAGGATTGTATTTTTATTTATTTTATTTCGTTTTGTGGGAGACGAGCCACGGCTCACCTGATTCTAAATGGCAATGGGTGATGGTGGTACCAACCCGCTTGGGCGCAATAGAAAGTGAGCGCTCCCTCTTGTTACCCAGCCCTACCACCAGTAATGCAATGGGTGATAACTGCTTACTTCCCTTAGTCGCCTCGTACGACACTCGTGGGAAAGAATGGGGTGGTGGAACACTCGTATTCTTAGTCCGTCTTCACACGGACAACGGTATGTACGGACGGTATTTAGACTGATGGAGATCATTTTGAATGAGCTGCATTATTTTTTCTATTATATTAATGTATAAGCTAACGCACACTACGGTAATAAATGTTTTATAAAAAGAAAAAAATATATTTTCCTAGTACTTAACAATATTTATGGTGTATATTTGAAATTTGCTAATGCCTTTTTATTTTTGATATCTAATAAGGCTTCTTCTAAAAGAAATAAATCTTTTTATCCCTAACTATAAAGGGGAGGAAATACTCCAAAAATTTAAAATTTAGTGTGACGTCACATAGACTATATCCAGTGTATAACCAAGAAGCGACCTTATCTGTTTAGCTTTATGATAGTCATACATATGGGTTAAAATATACTAAGGTTAACTATTGCAGTTTTACCTTCAGTAAGTCTACTACATCATATTTACGTCATCATCCGGCCGTTCAACAGGTGACATTATTATAGAAAGCCGTTGAAAGTAAACGAGGTTCCGTCGATTCATTATGCATCAATAGAGAACACAATTAGTTCGAAACAATAGAATGACGTCAACGCCAACGCCAACAAGGTTTACTGCAAATTGTTACGGTTTCATTTTAGGAATTTATAGGCAGATAAACAAACAGTCGCAACAATATTTGATTTTTATTTTCGGTTTGTTTGTTTATGCGCCTTTTAATAAAACTACATACCCAGTTTAATTAAAAGAGTTGAGTTGATTGGTCTCCTCTCATGGTGGGAGGGAGGGCCATAGTCCACCACGCTGGCTCAATGCGGGTTGGCAGCACAAACCGTGGAGATAATATCTCAGGCATGCAGGTTTCCTCACATTATTTTCCTTCTACGAGCAATGATAAATTGTAAACATCATTTTGAAAAATCTAGAAATGTCAGAGGTGTCTGCCGTACGAAGTCTGAACCTTGGCCTCGGGATCGAACTCGATATCACTGTCTTGCTAATAAAAATATTTTAAAAACCTTGTCTAAGCAATGTAGGATTTTCTTAGAGATAGGTAAGTACATTATTTCCAATTTAGATATTCATTCTATATGCTTTGAGTAATTCTTGTTATCATTGTTATCATAATTACTGTTTCGCACCATATCATAATTATATAACTTCGACTAATCATTTGAATATATTTTATGCCAAGTTTGGCGACTGCAATAGCTTAGCGGTCTAGAGCACATCCCCGGATTGGATGGGACGTAGGTTCGAATCCTGCTCGCAGTAAAGTCCTTTTTTCACTTTCATAAATAATTTGTTATTTAAAGTAGCTGAGCATGTTGTGCTAAAAATAAAGATCAAACGATTATTATAATTAAAAATATTACTTATTAGTTAGATTATTTACTTACATTCCAACTATAACGGTTCTCAAATAAACAAGTGAATTGGTAAGTCTTATTTGTAAGTTAATGTGTAATCGGGAGTCAAATCGCATTCAGTGCTTGGCGACTAGTGAGAATCACCTGCCTTATTATTGACGGCACATAGATTGAATATATAAATATTTTATGTCTAGGGTCGTGGTTTGCTGTGTTCATACAAGTAATGTCCAATTTTGTAGAATTACACACTCGTAGCTCTGGTGACACGCTATGTTAGGCATAAAGATTTCTTATGGACACGCTCACTCCAGATCATCCTTTGAGTTGATTAAATTATATGAATAAATAAGTATGATATATAATTATCATACTTCTATCCATATAATAATATAATCATAGCAACAAAATAATGTGACGGTTACATAAACTTTATCAATTAATTTGAAACGCATTCAAATTCATAACTTCATAAAAAACTAGATTTTGGCTGCGGCGGAGCTAGTTATTCATAACTTCATAAATAACTAGCTTTTGGCTGCGGCGGAGCTTGTTTTTCTATATCTTATGTTCCCTATATAGTGGCGGGATAAAATGTATACCAGTTTTTAAGTCTAACCAAGGCCTTTCAAATAAAAGTTGCATCAGAATCCGTTCAGTAGCTTTTGCGTGATGCGCGAACAAACAAACAGACAAACAACAAAAATTGTAAAAAGAAATGTTTTGTGTTTAGACACTCCTATGTAGCCTATTACAATCATTTTCTCTCAAATATCTTGAATGTACAGACACAGCTCTGTTACAGCTTTATAATAGTATTGATATTGTCATATTAAGTTTTTGAATTATCATTCAAGAAATGATATTACCCATTCTATTTTATCTATGCATTATAGAACTATAGAACTGTGAGCTGGGGAAACGATGAGGCGTAAACGTTTATTTATGTTCCGCTCCACCAGCTGTTATTATAAACGAAATAAGCCCTCTTGCTTTCACACAGGTCCTGAAAGTATAACCGCCCTTAATTTTCTGAAAGCAACTTATATTGTCAAGGACGTTTCATATTTGTAACTACAGCAACTTACTTTGTCTAAAACTAGCCCCGCGCAGTAATTTGTTGTTAATTTACTTCCTGGAAACTTCTGGCATGAATTTAAAACTATTTTGACCTCCCCTACTTAGGATGGCTTGTAATTAGAGGCATCATTACAATTTGTAATAGGACTACATAAATACAAGTATTTTTAATTTTATCAATATTCGTGGATAGAAAGCAGAGCCCTAATATTTCAATTGCCTATGTTTTTAAATCTATTCGTGAAGTCCGAGTGTTAGATTTTTTCGGTATCCCTTGATAAACATTATAATTGAAAGGAACACATTAAATAAATACCATTAGAAACATTAAGATACATTAGGTATAGCTGCTCTATCGGTAGTTATGATATGGATATATTGGATCTATTCTCAGATATAAAGTTCTATTATAGGGCAATTATCACAGATATAAATAAAGTACTCAAAAGTTAAAAAATATATATATTTATAGCGCCGCACCCTTCGAGTTCTGTGACCATTATTTAAAAAACTTAAATTCTCATATTAATTTATATGTAGGTAGGTACCTATATCCTGGAAGTAGCATTATTTGTTAGAAAACACCCAAACTCATTTGATAAAGCATATACACATAATCCTTACCTTTTTAGGTACAAAACTAAACTTCATGTGCTAACATCTAGTAGCACACTTCATCAGAAAATTTGTTACAACTTGGCGTCAAAACTTTATAACAGGATTCCAAAAGCTTTAAAGGAATTACCAAAGAAATGTAATTAAGTGGATTATTAGATATAGAAAAATGCTTCTACTCAATGATTTTTTGACATTTAAGTTCGTACCTACCATATACATAATAAAGACATCCAAAAGTACTTTTTATAAATATGACTTTATTGAATATAAGTATTTAGAAAAACAACAAGCTAACATAGTTTTAATAATTATCATGACAATGAACGATTTCTTGGTTGATTTATAACAATGAAGTTTTGATTTGAATTATTATTATTATTATAAATGCTTATTAGTATAGCATAAATTGTTAAAATTTGGGACAGGCGAACTTACAAGACTTGCACTTTTAGCTGCTGTCAGTGAAATCAAAGCGTAGCTGCGGGGTGCGCTTTGGGTACCCGTATTCCACTCACGTTCCGGGACTCTAACCTAATTACTGCAAATGTAGAGTTGTGAAAAAATAGATATACCTCTGAGATAAATTGTGCGTTGTTAGATTCTGTTACTTACTTATCATCACACCATCTCCCTTGCAGGGTAGATAAATAAATTCTGTTGATAGGAGAAAATACTTACTTAACTTAATACATATGAAACCTAGGAATTTTATTTGTATTTTCATCGTAATTTATAACATACTAGCTGTCGACGGCGGCTTTGCATGTGTGTTTCATACTAAAAATGTTATAAGTATTTAAGTAAAGGATTCCTTGTTTACCCTCTTGAAATGTGAAATCCAATAACGCTAAACACGTCATTATTTATTTATAATAAGTAGGTACAATTAAGAGTTTCAACCACTATCTTCAAAAAACAGATATTCTCACTGAAATTTAACCACCCATTGTTTGTTTATGCTTGGTAGTTATATATACTTAAAATTCATGTTTCCAACTTTACAAAGCAGATATCTTAAATCAAAGTTCCCACTCTCATTCTC
Source organism: Leucoma salicis (assembly GCA_948253155.1). Taxonomy (NCBI): domain Eukaryota; kingdom Metazoa; phylum Arthropoda; class Insecta; order Lepidoptera; family Erebidae; genus Leucoma; species Leucoma salicis. Next base: position 18,643,627 of record OX411805.1, read on the forward strand.
CTTCTTAACCTGTCATACACGGAATAAACTTGGCTGGCCTTGAACGATACGCAGAGTTCCTCCAACAAACAGGCGCACTACGTAAGGTCATAAGTGCGCTCTCAAAACAAAAAATAAATAAAATGGTAGTAATTAAGCATGCTAAAAGCTGTTCTAGAAATCCAAAGTAAAGTGATTTTGTTCCAAATATTTCAGCTCCATCACTCTATATTTCTGTCAATAGTAAACATTCATATGTCTGTGGTATTATCAAAGCTCCATCCGGTCGAATCTTGGCCCCCAAAGAGGCTATTTCTCGACTGAGTGGGGTGGCTGCGGCACAAAGTAACTAGTACATAGACGGGGACACATTTATAGATACCGAGTAATTGTGCTTATTGAGAGATGCACTCGATTCTATAAAAATTAAAATGGAAAACACACGTTCGAGATTCCATCAAAAGATTAGATTTGTAAAACAAATGAAATATTCGTTGAAAATGCAAGATCATTACGAAAACATGTATCTAAACCATCCCGATACTTACTCAAACATACACAAATAAATTGAAGAAAAGATCCTGAAATCCTATCGCGGTGCCACCTACCGGGTCTAAATGTGAATCTAAACCACCCCGGTACTTACACAAACATACACAAAAAATTTCATCAAGATCGGTCCAGCTGTTTAGGAGGAGTTCACATACACACGTACAGTAGAATTATATATATAAAGATTGAATTGTAGATTAATGAAGAGGAATACGTAAGCTGTAGAGAAACTTGTAGATGTTGCCCATTCATGCTATGCAGAATAAATTAGCTTATAATTTGGATTGGCATGCATGAATCACCTTAAGCCACCTTACGCGTAGGCCAAGATTCTCATGATTTATCGATAACTTACTCGTAGGTATGTGTCGAATATAAATCGCTGTTGATCACAAGGCATTACGTTCAATGATGTGATTTTTTAAATTTTTTTTTTATTGCATGTGAGCGGCTATCTCCCGCTACAGCCAAAACGCAATGATGTGCTTCATGGCCGGTCACACAGGAGATGGTGGTACCAACCCGCTCGGGCCCGATACCAAGTGAGTACTCTCACTTGGTACCCCCTACCAACAGTCATGCAATGGATGATAATTGTAATTGCTTACTTCCCTAAGTTGCCTCATACGACACCCGTGAGAAATAACGGGGTGGTGACACTTGTATTCTTAGTCCGTCACCACACGGACAATTTGTTTAGATAGAAATACAGAAAAAAACATAGCATCACGCCTGTATTCCTCTGCCTACCCAGAGGTGTATTACACACCCACAACTCGCCAGCAATGTTTAAGTCCCACGTAATAGGGGGCTAGCCTATTGACGTCTACCGGGCACATTTCAAAACTCCGGGCTATATAGAAATTATTTATATAGAAATAATTATTTGTGAATGAGGAAAAAGCTCCCACTAAAGTTCTCTTTTTCCTAGATAATATGTATTTAAAAGTTATGCTTATCTACCTAACTTAAGTCTTACATACTCATAGTCTTAGAAGGGAAGCTATTAATAAGTACGTGTGACTAAAGAAACGAATTATACATATATGCTTTATCTATTACTTATTGATTGAATTAAATAAGTACATAACTGTTGAAACCGCCACTGCCGAGTACCTTTTTATAACGCCAGGAAATCCTTTATGGGTACCTCCTACATTGCGGGCGGGAAAAGTGGTTATGTTAGAACAACCGGTATACTTGCTAATACCCCGTGATGTTCCTTCACATTTCCTTTAACCAGAGGCGAGCTATACGCTCTACAGCTATACTCTCTACGCGGGAGAGTCGGATTTAAAGGAACACATGCGTCGCCGTCTCGGGCCTGCTTCTACTAGGGTGGTGGACTGCACTGGGCTCGTCACCCTCAGGCCAGAGTTCATGGGGGCCGGAGGTCGATTAACGCCCTTTGGTGCCTGGTGAGTCTTCTGCGGGACGGGAGGTGGCAGGTCATCGCATGCTCACGCTCTCTTAAACATTTTGTTTTGTTAGAGATTGCATTTCTATTAGACATTACAAAGTTTAAGACGCAGATTGCTTAGTTTGAAAAGCAAGATATAATCATTTAATTGTAAATCTCCGCTTATCTGAGGAAATTATTAATTCAGAAACTTTGTACATCTCCTGTGAAAACGCCCCTTCAGTGTATTTGGCTATGAGAAATAATTAAAACATTGAAGTACGTAATAAAAAACGATAGTACGGAAGTACAGGTCCATATATCAGTCGAGACGATCGTAAATATTCTAAGCGCCCCTGTATGTATCACACACTCGTTCATATGTCGCTGTCGCAAGGAAGTAACAGTCATATTTGTAAATGACTAGCCAATTGATTTATTATTGCGTTACCGGGCGGTTACGAAGGATGTAAAAAGGTTATAGTTACGTAACGATAGAAAAAATTGAACGCTTATGTACGTATCTATATTCGTGTATATTTTATAAAAATCCTCCCAGACCCTTAACTAGGGATATTCCCCACATCGCGGAAGGCTTAACAAATATACAAATAACAGGTATTTTTACACGTTTGTATCTATCTTGCAGGTAACGGAATCTTTGATCGTGATTACGACCCACTTTAAAATATCTAATTAAATTGAAACTTTGCACACTTATCAAAGACCGATGAAAATAATTTAAGATGTTCGTTTTTTTGTTTTTATTTATTACAAATCGCTACTATCATCATACCTAAGACAAAAAAAGAATAGGATATTTTAAATAGTAGAAGCATTTTTGATGCTGTTTTGAGACTACTTCTTTTCTATCAACATTACTCAGTAATCAACTTCCTAGTCATTAATCTTTAGGACAAAATTCGATAAACGCACGCAGCACATCCTATAAATTTTGGTTGGTTAATAACGTATGAGTTTGTGCAGTAGCAACCACGTCCCTTCAAGAATATGTAAAGCAAGATGCATTATTAAACACTACCCTTCAAGATTACACTCCAAAAGTCAATTTAGACTACTTTGTAGTACGCTTTCACATCATAGGAGACATATATAATTGTATGTATATATACTAAGGCACATAAGCAATTTAACCATTTTCATTTCATGTGAGTTACACTTCTGTTTACTTTTCGAAGACCACAGTAATACTATAAGTAAGTATCTTACTTTATTCTACTTACCTAGTTATTGTATAAGTCGAATGTTACAAAATTATATTACAAAAACAATACGATATGCGTAGCTTTTAGATCAAAGTGTAATTTTATATTTTAATACTTCTACCGGAGCTACTTCGTTTGCAATGTTTTATTATGATTACGACATTTATTTGATATTAAATGGGTATCCGTTCTATATCAAAAGGATTTGTGCTTGTTTATTTCTGTAATAGAAACAAAGTTAGAGAAATTCATTGCTAACATTGTTCATGTCGGATGCCGATGCCAAAACAATTATTTTGGAATACTTCCGAAACTACTTTCCAGTTATTTTACTACGTTTTTATTAACTCGCTTTCTTGTATGTCTGCCCGTGTGGAATTAGTAATTGATTATTAAACTAACTTCCCGATGAGCTAGACACTTGAAATTTGGATCATAACTCAGAAGTGGATGTGTGCACGCCTCATAATCTTTATTTTTCACAATAAAATTGATTATTTGATAAGTAACTAATAATGTATTGGTCTTACTAAGTAGTTTTCAATAAATCACATATATAGCGCTAATTTCAAAACATACTAATGAGGTTCTCATGTCTTATACGCCATCTAGCGCTAATTTTAAGAAGTATTATTATATTGGTCTATAGAAGTAGTTCTCACACTTGTATATATTATTTTACAAGTGCAATCTACACTAATATTATAAAGAGGAAAACTTTGTTTGTTTGGTTGTAATGAATAGGCTCAAAAACTACTGGACCGTTTTTAAAAATTCTTTCACCATTCGAAAGCTACATTATCCATGAGTAACATAGGCTAAATTATATTTTGGAAAAAAATAATGTTCCGTAAGATATTTGGGTTTTTTCGGACACAAGGTGTAAAAAATCAACCAGAAAAGTTACTTAGTTTGCGTACGCTGCCTAAACTATAAAAAATAGAACCATAAAATGTTCTAATTAATTGTAGATCTTATAAATATCTACAAAAAGTCCGCGGCACATTATCTATGTCGAGTGAGGCCCAACAACCATTTTTTTATTTAAAAATCTTGAATTTTTTTGGACTACATTTAAACGCATTTATTTTACTCATGCTATTAATCCTTATCAAAATAAATTATTTCATCATTAAGTACAGTTTATGTAGATAATATTTAGTCTGTGAATGATTAAAATTGGAGATTTGGTTTTGAAGTTATGGCGAAATTAAAATATTACGATTTCTGCTGCATGGCCCGTTGCGAAGTGAGCGTCACCAAGGCGTAAGGTGTGGTATGAGTAAGGTACCCGCGCGGCTCAGACGCGAGGTCGGCTCCCTACGCAGCGGTCGTGCGTGAAGTCTAATAATTTTCGTGCGATTTTTTTTAGATTTCTTTCTTAAAACTACACCTACGCAAAAGTTCTTCTCAGAGCTAAACAACAGTTCTTCTCAGAGCTAAAACAGTTCTTTTCAGGGCTAACCAACAGTTCTTTTCAGGGCTAACCAACAGTTCTTTTCAGGGCTAACCAACAGTTCTTTTCAGGGCTAAACAACAGTTCTTTTCAGAGCTAGAATATTACACGCTATTAGCATTTTCTTAAACATTTGAAAATGCCTAAGAGAGCCAAGTCTCAACTTTCTAAACATAGTTCACAAGCACGGGCAGCAAGAATACGTCGTATGGGAGAATCTTCACCTGAACGTTCACAACGCCTTGCTGAACAAAATCAGAGAAACTCTCAGGTACGCGCACGAGAGTCGAGCGTCGAAAGTTCGCAACGCCTTTCACAATAAAATCTGAGAACCTCTGAGTTACGTGCACGAGAGTCGAGGCTGGAACGTTCCCAACGTCTTCATGAACAAAATATAAGGACCTCTCAGTTGCGCGAAAGAGAGTCGAGTGTCGAGCGTTTGCAGCGACTTAGAGCTCAGGCAGAGAGACAGCAGTTCTCCACAAATAGAGTTTGCAATCGAATTTTAGCTAGCAGCAACAGACTGGCTTTCAGATATGATCCGCAGGTTGATTATGCACAACAAGCGTCCGTCCAAATCGGAGTCATGAATAAGATCTGCTCTAACTGCTCTGCCAAGAAATGGGCGGACGAACCTAATGGTTTGTGCTGTGCTTCAGGTAAAGTTTGTCTTCCTAACCTTCAGGAGCCGCCACAACTAATAAAAAATCTTTTAACTAATAACTATCCATTATCTGGTTATTTTTTTAACAAATATACGTAATTTAATTATCTATTGCGCTTTTGTCCGAAGCCTCCTGGAATACTGTTCCCAAGTCTGGAGCCCTAATTATAATATTTATAGTAACCGCATTGAAGGCATCCAAAGGAAATTTGTGAGGTATCTGCAATATCGATCACAGACTTACCTAAATAGCTATATAAATCGCTGCAAGAAATTTCACTTTCTTCCTCTATACAAGCGTAGGCAAATAGCAGATTTAAGCTATCTCCTCAAGATAACCAATGGTTCAGTCGACTGTCCTGAGTTGCTGAGTAAAATAGGATTACGCACTCCATCGGTTTTCTTAAGAAAACCTGCCTTGCTTAATGTGCCATCAGCCAACTCAGTTTATCGTAAAAATTCTTTCATCATCCGAACGAGTAAAGCCTTTAACGAGATAGCCTTAGACCCAGATATTGATCTTTTCACAACTTGTGTAACTAAACTTAAGAAAATACTGAACAACCGCTTTTTCTCGGATAGTTAATATAGAACTACTATTAAGCTTTCTACCAACTTTTTAACTCTTCCTAAACTATAATACTTAAGTGTGAAAACTTGTAATTGGCCTTCTTTCATCTAGTTACCTTATATATACTGTATTTTAGCTGTAAGTTTTCTAGATTAATAAAATAAAATAAAATAAAATAAAAATACAATAGTCTGTTTCAAATGACTTCTTTTGGCGCAAAAGAAATCAGGGAAGGTAATTTTATGCCCACTTTTAAAATTGAAGGGCAGGTGTATCATCTCATTGGTAGCCTTTTACCACCATCAGGCCAAAACCCACAGTTCTTGCAAATATATTTTATTTCGGATGCAGACCAGTTATCGTTGCGATCAAGCATCGCACCAACCTTATTTATTTTTATTATTATTTCATTCGCGAATTACAGACCGCTCTGAATAATCATAACGTGTATATACGAAGTTTAAAAAAAAACTTAGAACTCAACTCCTCAGATAATTTAAAGTTAATTATTCATTCAGATCGCACTCCACAGACAGCACACAGAGGCAGATATAATGCCCCTACTGTAAACGAGGTAGCCATTCTCTTGGTCGATGAAGACAAAGGTCCCAGGGATATAGTCTTACACGGTAGAGACGGACAGCTCAAAAGAGTTTCTGAGCTACATCGGTCCTATGATCCACTACAGTATCCTATAATGTTTGTGACAGGAGAAGCCGGTTATTATTTGACTATCCCTCAGCAGGGTTCTGTGCGTAATAAAACTGTTTCGTGTATGCAATTTTATGCATTTAGATTAATGTTTAGAACTAACTCTTTTAATCCGTTACATTATTACAGAGACTTATTTAGTCAATATTGTGTTGACATGATGGCGAAAATGATATCGGAAAGATTAAATTATATTTCTCGGAATCAACAAAGACTGAGGGCTGATGACTACATTCATCTCGAGATGCCTTAAATCATGACGCAAATGTTGATCCATCAAATATCGGTCAACATGTCATATTGCCATCGTCATTTATGGGTTCTCCGCGTTTTATGCACGAGAAAACGCAGGACGCGATGACGTACGTCCGAAATTATGGTAGACCTGACTTATTTGTCACTTTTACATGTAATCCCGAATGGCCTGAAATTAAGGCGGAGCTGCTACCAGGACAATGGTTTTTCGACCGTCATGACATAATTTCACGTGTACTTCGTTTAAAGATGAAGAAATTCATCAAATTATTTGTCAAAGAACCGATATTCGGTAAAGTAAAATGTTATATGGCAAGTGTGGAGTGGCAAAAGCGCGGTTTACCTCATTGTCATTTGCTGTTCTGGCTAGAAACTAAAATACAACCAGATGAGATCGACAGTGTCGTAGTTGCGGAGCTACCCGATCAAGAAATTGATCCGGTACTACACGACATTATAACTAAAAATATGGTACATGGACCCTGCGGAGAACATAATTTAGCTGCACCATGCATGAAGAACGGTGTCTGCACAAAAAAATACCCTCGCCGTTTCATGAACGATACCCAGACTGGAGAGGATGGGTATCCAGTTTATCGTAGGCGCGATACAGGAAATGGCGTTCGGAGCACTACGCTACAAATCAGGGGCAACTTGGTGACGATAGATAATAGGTGGATTGTTCCATACTCCCCGCTACTATGTAAGACTTTTAACGCTCATATAAACGTGGAGTATTGCCACTCTGTCCAAGCCATTAAATATATATGTAAGTATATAAATAAAGGTTCAGATCAGGCAACTTTTAGCCTTAGAAACCCACACGATAAGGTCGAAAACTATTTAAATGGCAGGTACATAAGCACATCTGAAGCTGTCTGGCGCTTATCTGAATTTCCCATTCACGACCGGCATCCTATTGTAGTGCATTTGGCCGTTCATCTAGAGAACGGTCAAAGGGTGTATTTTACACCAGGGACAGCTCATCAAGTTGTCCAAAACCCTCGCAATACCACATTACTGGCATTTTTTGCTCTCTGTAATGAAGATGAATTCGCGAAAACTCTTCTGTATCATGAAGTCCCGCAAAAATAATAAATTCACTAGAAGGAGGCGTGGTGAAGATGTAGTTGGACATCCGGAGATAAAAAAAGATGCCGCTTTAGGTAGAGTCTACGGGATACATCCATCACAATCAGAGTGTTTTTATCTTAGGATTCTACTGCACCACGTACGCGGTCCGACCTCATTTGCATACCTTAAAACTGTAAACGGTATTGTCAAAGAGACGTATCAAGCAGCTTGCCGTGACCGAGGTTTACTTGAAAACGATGACCATTGGGGTAACACTTTAAGTGAAGCTTCGTTATCACATTGTTCAAAAAACCTAAGGGAGTTGTTCGTAGTCATACTTTTATTTTGTCAACCATCGGAACCATTGAAGTTATGGGATACTTTCAAAGATCAGTTCTGTGAAGATATTAGACATCGTATCAGACAACAAAATCAAGATAACACTTTACCCTTCACTGAAGTCATTTATAATTAAGGATTAAATGAAATAGAAAACAAACTACTAGAATTAAACGACAAAAATTTAAGTGATTTTGGATTACCTTCTCCCGTTCGTACCCAGAATAATACTATTGACACAATGGTACAACAGTATAACAGAAATGATTTAACAGCGTTTGTAAATGACAATGTGCCAAAATTAGTACCAGATCAAAGACATGCTTATGAGACTATTGTGGATAGCGTGAACAATAACATGGGGAGATTATTTTTTTTGGACGCACCAGGAGGCACCGGAAAGACTTTTCTCGCAAATTTGATACTTGCTAAGATACGGCAATCAGGGAAGATAGCGATTGCAGTTGCTTCGTCAGGAATTGCTGCAACTCTCTTGAACGAAGGAAAGCACTGTACGTTTAAACTCCCGCTATCCGTATCTTTAGATCAACGGTCTACGTGCTCTATTCTGAAAAATGGGCCTTTTGGTAAGTTACTGCAAGACGCGTCGTTGGTAATATGGGATGAATGCACCATGAGTCATAGAGCTCATGTGGAGGCCGTAGACCGTACTTTAAAAGACCTCCGAAGCTCTGCTAATGTCATGGGTGGTATCACTTTTGTATTTGCTGGAGATTTCCGACAAACGCTTCCAGTCGTCAACAGAGGTACGCGAGCAGATATTATGAAGGCATATTTAAAATCGTCTTAACTTTGGACATCAGTTCGACATTTGAATTTGCGCACCAATATGAGAGCTCATCTACATGGAAATACGCATAGCAATTTTTCACAACAGCTGCTGAAACTTGGAGAAGGAATTTTTTCATCTTTAAATTTGGGCACCGATTATGCAGTTACTTTGGATGAGTCTCTAGGCCAAATAGTCCATAATTTAGAGTCTGATAGATGCTATATATCCTGACATCGAAAACTTACATCAAAATGATTTTCGTTGGCTGTGTTGTAGAGCAATAGTTTCTGCCAGGAATGAAACAGTCAACGAAATAAACAATTTAATTATGCAGAAAGTACCGGGTGAAGTAAAGTGCTACAAATCCATAGACACCGTCACTAACATCGAGGGCGCAGTGCACTACCCCCAGGAATTTTTAAATTCTCTGAACCCCGCTGTGTTACCACCTCATGAACGTCGTTAAAAGTTGGCACGCCGATAATGCTTCTCAGAAATTTAAGCCCCCCCAACATGTGTAATGGCACGAGACTTCTTATAAAGGAGCTAAATGATAATTTAATAGTAGCGAAGATTATCACCGGCCCTGCAGCTGGTGAATTAGCTCATATACCAAGAATACACATGATTCCTACTGATTTGCCTATACCCTTCAAAAGGCTCCAACTTCCAGTAAAAATTTCTTTCGCACTAACGATAAACGGCTCCTGAAGGTTAGGAAGACAAACTTTACCTGAAGCACAGCACAAACCATTAGGTTCGTCCGCCCATTTCTTGGCAGAGCAGTTAGAGCAGATCTTATTCATGACTCCGATTTGGACGGACGCTTGTTGTGCATAATTAACCTGCAGATCATATCTGAAAGTCAGTCTGTTGCTAGCTAAAATTCGATTGCGAACTCTATTTGTGGACAACTGCTGTCTCTCTGCCTGAGCTCTAAGTCGCTGCAAACGCTCGACACTCGACTCTCTTTCGCGCAACTGAGAGGTCCTTATATTTTGTTCATGAAGACGTTGGGAACGTTCCAGCCTCGACTCTCGTGCACGTAACTCAGAGGTTCTCAGATTTTGTTGTGCAAGGCGTTGCGAACGTTCGACACTCGACTCTCGTGCGCGTACCTGAGAGTTTCTCTGATTTTGTTCAGCAAGGCGTTGTGAACGTTCAGGTGAAGATTCTCCCATACGACGTATTATTGCTGCCCGTGCTTGAGAACTATGTTTAGAAAGTTGAGACCTGGCTCTCTTAGGCATTTTCAAATGTTTAAGAAAATGCTAATAGCGTGTAATATTCTAGCTCTGAAAAGAACTGTTGTTTAGCCCTGAAAAGAACTGTTGGTTAGCCCTGAAAAGAACTGTTGGTTAGCCCTGAAAAGAACTGTTGGTTAGCTCTGAGAAGAACTGTTGTTTAGCTCTGAGAAGAACTTTTGCGTAGGCGTAGTTTTAAGAAAGAAATCTAAAAAAAATCGCACGAAAATTATTAGACTTCGCGCACGACCGCTGCGTAAGGAGCCGACCTCGCGTCTGGGCCGCGCGGGTACCTTACTCATAGATCTAAATCCTCCCGCATGCGCACCCCCGCCTTGGTGACGCTCACTTCGCAACGGGCCGTGCAGCAGAAATCGTAATATTTTAATTTCGCCATAACTTCAAAACCAAATGTCCAATTTTAATCATTCACAGACCAAATATTATCTACGTAAACTATACTTAATGATGAAATAATTTATTTTGATAAGGATTAATAGCATAAGTAAAACAAATGCGTTTAAATGTAGTCCAAAAAAATTCAAGGTTTTTAAATAAAAAAATGGTTGTTGGGCCTCACTCGACATAGATAGTGTGCCGCGGACTTTTTGTAGATATTTATAAGATCTACAATTAATTAGAACATTTTATGGTTCTATCTTTTATAGTTTAGGCAGCGTACGCAAAATAAGTAACTTTTCTGGTTGATTTTTTACACCTTGTGTCCGAAAAAGCCCAAATATCTTACGGAACTTTATTTTTTTCCAAAATATAATTTAGCCTATGTTACTCATGGATAATGCAGCTTTCGAATGGTGAAAGAATTTTTAAAAACGGTCCAGTAGTTTTTGAGCCTATTCATTACAACCAAACAAACAAAGTTTTCCGCTTTATAATATTAGTGTAGATAAAATTAACAATACCAGAATTAAGCAATAAATGCTTAATATTAAATGAAATATTTATAGGTATTATTGTCTAATGGGTATTATTATGGTTACGCGTTTAGTTATCGCTATGTAAAAATAACTATCCCTTAGAAAAAATGCATGCCTCTTCCTGGGTGAAAAGCACCCATATACGTAAGCACGATGAACTTCAGACCGTAATTTCTGTCGCGAGGACAGAGTCAACAGACTCTAACCAAGTATGCAGAGATATTATAGTGCACAAGTGTGTGCGCAAACACAAGTGCACTATCTCTTTCTTCACTCTCATAGACGGCATTTGACGCGACTGGAGAGAGATCAGGCGCAGGACCAACGGCTTTACGTGCTTCCCGAGGCACGGAGGTGAAACACCGCCTACTTCCTAACTCCGGGCTGCTATTGAGGATTTCTTGACGGAAAACCCAATAACTTTTTGCTGGCCCAACCCGGGCTGCGAACCTGAGATCTCATGATTTACAGACGCATATAATACCGCTAAACCACCGAGGCAGTATTTTACGTAAGCACGTTATCCTCTTACTTTACCAGTTAACTGCATTTGTCATCATCCATCCATCCATCTGCCTTTTAACTTCCACTGCTGGATATAGGCCTCCCCAAGAGAACGCCACAACGAGCGGTCTTGCGCCAACCGCATCCAACGGCACCCCGCGGCTTTGACCAGATCGTCGGTCCAACTGGTGGGGGGCCGTCCTACGCTGCGCCGTCCGATACGTGGTCGCCACTCGAGATCCTTTCTTCCCCAACGGTTGTCGGTTCGTCGAGCAATGTGGCCTGCCCATTGGCACTTCAGCATGCCAACCTGGTGAGCTATGTCAGTCACTCCCGTTCTCCTACGGATCTCCGTATTACGGATTCGATCACGCGGGGAATACCATGCATTTTTCATACATTGCTTGAATTTTTTCCCAACCCAATACTGTGCTACTATCAGGTACGAACTTCCTTTAAAAGGATTTAGGCAGTATTCTACAACGCTGGCACAGCACAGTTTGGAAGACTTCCGTCAATCTTTAAGAGATGCAGGAATCATAACGTTTGCCTTAAATTGGACAGTCGTGATTAGTGTTAATATTTGATATATATACATTACTTTTCGTACTTTCATTGATAATCTGGGGTAAATAGTACCCGGCACAGTATAGTTTTTTTAATATAACGATATACCTATAGGTATATAGTTAAGTCCTATAGCGTAAATTTGAATAAAATATAATTAAGTTTAAGTTCAACATGTTATTTAATGCCCACGGACAGGTGTCAGCAGTAATTCCAATTACCAAATAAACTGATGAAGTTTATTTAAAAAACTTAACGGCGCATTATAAAAGGGTGCTATGTCCGTATCCTGTTAGGAATTTATTCCTGTTGTTAAGGATTAGACGTCGTAAATTATTTCAATGTATGTGAGTTATGGCTGTTTCGGGCGACAGACTGTTGTTTTATGTCTTAATGGGGTGGCGTCACTTTATTTGCTTTTTTAACGATATGTGTCTATTTAAGGTGATAAAAAACTAATTTTATTAGTATAATGACTGAATATCTAGAAACTAAACGCCTGTTAAATGAGATTTGGTATGTGAATTGAGAAATTGTACTTACTTACTTACTTACCTTACTTATCATCACGCCATTTCCCTTGCGGGGTAGGCAGAGAGAACAGAGTGCCAAGAGGCTCTATTCTTGCAACCATCTCTCGCTTCCTCAACATTCATAACTCTCTTCATACACGCTCGCCGGTTTCGGAGACTTCTGACTCTATCTTCCTTCAATACATGACCAATTTGGTCTAGGTAGAGTAAGAATAAGTAAGTAAGAAAGTCTTCTAAGTCTCGGTCTCCCCCTGTACCTACATCCTCCACTTTCGCATTGTATATATTCTTAGCCAGTCGCTCGTCCGGCATTCTATCCACATGTCCGAACCATCGGAGCATTCCCTTTCGCATCTTTACACCAATACTCTCTTTCATACCTACTCGCTCTCTTAGGTCATTGTTACGAATGCGGTCAGTCAGCCTCACTTCACAGATTCTCCGCAGATATCGCATTTCGACCGCATTGATTTTACTCTCATGCTCCTTTTTACATACCCAACTCTCGCTTCCATATAATAACGTTGGGACAAGCACTGCGTTGTGTATTGCAACACATGCCTTCTGGCTGAGGTGGTGGCTGCCGAGAAGGTGTCCCAATGCTCCGTTCACTCTATTTCCCACATTCATTCTTCTTTCTACATCAGTGGTGTACCTTCCATCCTGACTGAATCCACATCCAAGATATACAACCCCAATCCACTAGTTCTAGCACACCATTTCCTATTGCTACTCTAATAACATCTGTTCTGGCTTCTTCTCTTTCAAAAACCATTACTTTGGTTTTGCTCACATTCGCACGTAGGCCCCTTTTCTTACAATCTTCTGCCATTACGTCGACTCTGAGTCGCCCATCTGAACTCCCACATTCATTTCATTCAACCTTTGTAGACATTTATCCAGATATATGATAAACAATCTGGCTGATAGAACGCAGCCCTGTTTAACGCCGATATTGACATCAAACCAGGGTGACATTCCATCATCCAGCAGCACACAAGCTCTGCAGTCCATGTAGTTGGACTGCACCGCTTGTAGCAGCCTACCGTTAATACCATACTCCGGCAAAAAGTCCCAAAGTTCCTTTCGTACAACAGTGTCAAATGCTTTCTCCAAATCTACAAAACTGCAGAAAACCCTCTGGCCTACAGCCATATGCTTCTCCACAATGTTGCGCAGAGAAAACACTTGATCCATGCATCCTCGTCCACACCTGAAACCTCCTTGTGCCAATGAGAAATTGTATTTAAAAATAAATTATAAAATTTAATGTCTATGCGTATTAGTATGTGGTACTTTATTAGTAAGAGTTTTTTTTGTGTGGCCTAATTAGATACTTACTTATCATCACGCTATTTCCCTTACGGGTAGGCAGAGAGAACAGAGTGCCAAGAGGCTCTATTCTTGCATACACTCTCGCTTCCTCAATATTCATAACTCTTTTCACACACGCTAGCCGGTTTCGGAGACTCCTGACTCCACCTTCCTTCAATACATGACCAATTTGGTCTAGGTAGGTAAGTCTCGGTCTCCCCCTGTACCCACGTCGTTCCACTTTCGCATTGTAAATCTTCTTAGCCAGTCGCTCGTCCGGCATTCTTTCCACGTGTCCGAACCATCGGAGCATTCCCTTTCGCATCTTTACACCAATACTATCTTTCATACCTACTCGCTCTCTTACGTCATTGTTACGAATGCCAATAAATATTTCAAAATAAGTTTATGAATGAAATTACCGACTAAAAAAATGTTATTTAAAGTTTTTTCTTAAAGATAACATTAGCGATCTTATTTAGGTAAAGTCGATCTCTCACTTACTTAATAGATACTAACTACCAACTACCAGTAGATTCTTCTTATTAAGTAGGTATATAAAATAAAAAATGTGATTCAAATATTTGGTAATATTGGCTACTGATTTATGAAATCTCATTTTTTTATACGGTAACTGACTGACACTAACGCGCAGCCCAAGTTCCTGGGGCTATGTATCTAAATTTACATTTGGATTTCTTTGATACTTTAGGTGAGTACTAAAAAAGTATTTTACGCAAATCCTATCCAAACTGGATTGTTAATCTATCACTATGACGCGAGCGGAACTGCGGCTAATGCTTTAGAATAAACGATACAACACCATTGGTAACGACACTCCAGAGTTGATTTTGTTACATATTTGTCATGACATCATTAGATCGGATGTATCAACAGTTTTGCCTAAATTGCAAGAGTGGCACAAGTCTCGTAGTTGCATATCTTACTTAGTCTTGCACTAAAAACGAAACGGTCATATATATTTGCTAGTGGTTATTAATATACAAGATGTGCCATGAACAGAGTAATAAATTATACAAAAAAATATTTATATTTTACCGGTGAACGATTAAAGGGTCTAACAAATTACATTGTTTTGTGTTAAAATTAGTAGAGATCAGTTAAAATACGCTGACGGTGATTCGTCGGCGCTCGGCTTTCTGTCTAATGAGCTGGAACAAGCACCTACTAATGGTATAATCCCTACTTAATCATTTTATTCCACTTAGACATGAAAGGTTTTGTTAATTGTACGTTGTAATTCAAGAATCTACGTGGAATAATCGTTGTTGAGTTATAGTGTTAATAACTTCTTAAATATCATAATTTATGTCTGCAAATAAAACATAAAGCAACATGTTTATGTTTTTTTTATATTTTTCATATTGCTTTTATAGCCAAATAGGCTAGCCGCGTGGGGCTGGCTTTAGAATTGTTCTTAATATTTGCATTTAAAATCCAAAGTGCCAATGACTAAGGGGGTGCCAGCAATACTACAGTTTACACTATTAATAGACTCCATGCTTTACCGGGCAATTCCTTACTTGGAAAACTCATTATGATTCTGCGCTTGACTCAGTATTCGAACCCGAAACCTTGGGGATGAAAGTAACACGCTTGCGTAGACTAACGAGAAATTTTATTTGACACTAGATGCTACCCGCGACTCGATCCGTTTGGAAATTGGATTTTTCTGGGCGGACCCTTCTATTTTTTCCAAAATTAAAGTAGTCTAAGTCCTTATAACATCAGCTATCTGCCAGTGAAAGTTCCGTCTAAATCAGTCAAGCAAGATTAGACGGAACAACGGACAGACAAAAAGACAAAAAGAACCTGGTTCAATTCAATCCTACGAAGACACAGGTTTGCGCGTTCACTGCAAAGAAGGAAGCATTTGTCGTGGCGCCACAGTTCCAAGAAGTAACTCTCCCAATCTACGATAGTATTGGGATCCTCGGCATCGATATTTCAAGCAAAGTCCAATTCGGGAGTCATTTGGAGGACAAAGCCAAATTGGCAAGCAAAAAACTGGGCGTCCTGAACAGAGCCAAGCGGTTCACACCGAGGCAGAGACTTGCACTTCATATGGCACAAGTCCGGCCTCACGTGGAGTACTGCTCACATCTCTGGGCAGGCGCACCAAAATATCAACTCAACCAACTTGACTCCCTGCAAAGGCGTGCTGTTCGAATTGTCGACGATCCCAATCTCACGGATGGACTGGAGTCGCTGGGGCGGCGGAGAGACTTTGGGTCTCTTTGTGTGCTCTATCGACTCTTCAATGGGGAGTGCTCTCAACATCCCCTTTTTACCACCGGACCACGAGACGTCGTAGTAGGGTTTATCCACACCACCTGGAAATGATCTCGTCCAATACGGTTCGTTTCCAGCGCTCTTTTCTCCCACGTACGTGTAGGCTCTGGAATGAACTGCCTGCTGCAGTGTTCCCCCAGCGCTACGACATGTCCTTCTTTAAACGAGGTTTGAGAAGAGCACTTTACTCATGGTAGGCGGCGGCTTGGCTGTACCTCTGGTGTTGCCAAAGTCCATGAGCGATAGTTACCACTTACCATCAGGTGGACCGTTTGCTTGTCTGCCACCGTTAGCAATAATAAAAAAAAGAGAAATGGGATAATAATTATCCTTGTTAATCTAACTAATAAATTCATACAAATCCGCTCAGTTGTTTAAACGTTATTGACGGACAAACATACAAACATCTAAACATCTAAACATCTTCACAAACTTTCACAATTGCAATTTTAGTAGGAAGTGGGATCGCGGGGATAGTACGAAGTGGGATCAGTAGGATAGTAGAAAGTAGGATAAGTTATTTCGGTTTGCCTGTTATTGTTGGGCGACAGTATTACTTTGCAACAGACTTAATAATTTATTTCATCTGCAAGTTGAAATACACTCCCGTAATTCATCGTCCGTCTGAATTTACGACCTACTCGTTTCGCCACCAATTTAAACCATGTATGAAATAAACATATTTTACGAGGCGAACACGATCAATAAATGGCATATGGTCCATGACAGCGCATTAGCGTACTTATGAGGATCATTATTTGATTGTATGTTATTATTACGTGGTAACATTTTTAAACAAACAGCATTCCTTTTTATATTCTCATACATACATACATAATTGTCACGCCTTTTTTCCGTAGCGATGGGCAGATACCACTTCTCTCTACTTGCTACAATTCTGACACACATATTTCGCTTCATTTACTTTCATCAGCGCTTTCATGTATGCTCGTTGGTGAGTCCTCTTAACCTGACCTTCCTCAAGGACGTCTCCTATCTGGTCAAAATACGTTCGCCTAGGTCGATCTCTACCAACTTGCTCATTCATAGTCACCTTGTATATCTGTTTCGTTAATCTTTTTTCATCCATCCTCTCTACGTGTCCGAACCACCTAAGCATTCTTTTGTCTATTTTTGTCACTGCATCTTCTTTCACACCACAGCATTCTCGTATCACACTAATTATCAAGAGATATTATAGGGTAAAGTAAATACAAGTGCACTGTGTGTTCCCTCACTCTCATAGTCTGATGGGTCAGTATTTCGACGTGCCGGAGTGATATTAGATACAGAACCACAGAAGCAACAGCTTTGCGTGTCTACTGAGGCATGGAGGGGAAACCCCGTCAACTTTCTAAACTACGAGACTGTGAACTTCCTGACTGAACTTTACTGACTCAACCCCAAATACATTTAATGAGTATATATATATATACATAATTATATTATGTACTCGTATATATCAATGTAATTTTATTTTGTAAAAATTAATAATGCGGATAAATTGTAATAGATATGGTACGAGTGTGTATGTGATATTTTACAAACATGGAAGTACAATTACAACATGATGAAAAATATCGCACACCTATAGACTACTAGACTTATTGGATGAGCTGTCATGAATTTAATACGCAAATGTTTCAAAAGGAATAGAATTTCATATAAATTGGTACCGAATTTGTCTAGATCCCCCCTTTGCCGGTTGTGACGGATGACAGGGGCGATAATTACTATGATCGTGCTATTCTGAGAGTGCTCGCCCGCCCTTCCTATCCAATGGCTAAAAATGGCCCAATCAGTCAGACAGCAGCTCTATCTGCTGCACGGTTGCAAACGTTTCATTTAAGAAATTAACTTGAGACGTGAGTGTTATGTTTGATCATTGGATAACACCGTTAATTTTTCATAACAATCTACAAATTATAGTGTAACTTAAGCCTAATCGTAACGAAGGAATATTGTTTAATAAAAAGTAATTTGAACGTATTAAGCATATGTAACAAAATATATTATTTTTAATACCAATTATTTTCGTTATACTCTATTATTAAATCAATGTAACTAATGTAGGTACCTATAATATACTGTTTTTTATTTCTTAAATACGCTTTTGCCAAGCCATAGGGCCACTGCTTCTGTTTGGGATATATGGTCAGGATAATGTAACGAGTTACCGAGTGCGTAAAGCATAAAATTACTTTGGATTGTAAATGTAACGAATCGTGAAATCAAATGGAAACTCTAAGTGAAAACAATCCTTTCAGGTATTGATTCAAAATTTAAGAGATCTTTGGCAATACATATTACTAAAGATTTTCCCGAATTGTGATGTATACAGAAATTTAACTGATTTTTAATAGTTTTTAAACTTGTTATCCATCCCTTCATCCATCAGCCTTTTAACGTCCACTGCTGGACATAGGCCTCCCCAAGAATGGGGTATAGTGCCGTAATCGCCACGCTTGGTAGGTGGGTTGGCGATTGCTGTGGATGTTGTTAATACTCGAAGGAGTGCTGCTGCCCACTCCCTCGGTATTCCCTCAGTCGGCTCTTACGTACATGGGTGGAGAGGGGTGGGACGATTCTAAAGCCGGCCCCACACAGCTAAGGCTTTAAACTTGTTAGTGTATTGAATATCCTATATTTGTTTTCGTGACTATTGAATTCAGAATTGCTAGTCACAAAGTTTCCGGTTCAAGTCATGTAAAAAGTGTTATGGGTATCTAGAACTGTGTATGGTAAACGGTAATAAGCTCGATGGCATTGAATTGGGATTACATTTCATTTTTCATAGTCTCAGGCCTCAATCCCCAAATGGGTAAGCCCCTTCTTCTTTCTTGAGTAAAGCTTGAACACAAAAACATGATAGCATAAAATACTGATAAAAGCAGGCATGTAGGGTATTTAATTTTAATGTGAGTCTGTAAAACTCTTAGTAATTTGAGAATGAGAAGGATAATATGACTTTTTACTGCCTCTGTGGCGCAGCGGTAGTGTAAGCGACTGCTTATCATGAGGTCTCGGGTTCGATCCCCGGGTCGGGCAATGTTATTGAGATTTTTCGTAAAAAAAAGAAAAATTCTCAGTAGCAGCCCGGAGTTTGGAAATGTGCCCGGTAGACGTCAATAGACTCACCCCCTATTACGTGGGACTTAAACATAGCTAGCGAGTCGTGGGTGTGTAATACACCTCTGCCTACCCCTTCGGGGAATACAGGCGTGATGCTATGTTGTTGTTTTGTAATATTACTTTTGTACACACACTCTTTGTTATCACATACACTTTGTACATGTAAGAATGTGGTCAAAATTATAGATATATATTTAACTATACCGAGAGTATTGTCAAGCCGCTACTCACTATTTCATTCCACAGATATGAAATGAAAGAATAAACGGCTATCTCCTGCTACAGCCAAAACACAACGATGTGCTTCATGGCCGATGACACGGGAGATGGTGGTACCGAGCCGCTCGGGCCCGATACGAAGTGAATACTCTCACTTGGTACCCAGCCATACCACCAGTCATGCAATGGATGATAATTGCTTATTTCCCTTAGTCGCCTCATACGACACCCGTGGGAAAGAATGGGGTGGTGAAACTTGTATTCTTAGTCCGTCACCACACGGACAAACTTAACTTATTAAAAATAACTTTAATCTTGTAAACATATAAATATCTGAAGTTAAATAACGAGTACGTATCCATGGGTGGGATGGATCTAGATTTCTTCCTATTATCTGTATGCAACATACTAAGATAAGCTTAATAAACAATTTCCATACATAATAAGTCCACGTTACTGATATTATACTTGGTTTTAGGAATATAAAAATCTTTTAAAAAAACAAACAATGTTTTGGTCCCGCAACACTTTACTTTATGAATACACTTGTTATCTATCTCTTTTTTCTACCAAGTAGGTACCCCTCTTATAGGATTTTTTTTAATACATGAAGACGTTGAGATTCAGGCCGCACTTTGAGTAACTCAATCCTGCATTCAAAGGGACAGCCACCTCAAATAGATGGCCTGTCGTACTGTAGATCCGAATACGTGAATCTTCTGTGAGTTTATTCAATTTGTTTCGATACGGATATACGAGTACTAGATATGATGTTGTGCATGTCTTAACTGAAAATATAGTATGTTTATAAAGCAGACTACTCCCGCATTTGGGATATTAGATCTGTAACTCAATGAAATGTTACGTTTTAATTAGAAACCGTTATCTAGCCGGGAAGAATAAGAGGTTGTGATACAACATAATTTACTGTGTTATTTGATTCATTACCTATTGTTTTTTTTTAACTATAACTGGCTAGTATTTATTTTTTTAGTTATAATTTTTAGCCTTTAAATAATGCTAAAAAATCTGGATATGACAACATCTATTATACGAAATATCCCCATAATTTATGTAATATATACTCATATGAAAAAGTGGCTCTTTCTACTACAGTACAATATATTACGTTCATATTCTATTAAAACAGATTTTTAAGGCATATCCAGCGTGGCTGTATGCACAGAGCATGCATCTGCATCCCCGCGGGACTGGCTGGTTGTGCCGGCGGCTAGCAGGGCGGGATCGATCCGCCCCAGTCGCGTGCCGAACGCCCCGATAGAAGCACGATCGCCCGCCCGCACCGTAAAGCCTTTGCGTTTAGGCGGGAACGCGTATTTAATAGACATTAAAAAGCGTCAGTTCCAATTTCAAAAATAATTTAATTATAGTGATAAACATACAATTAACTTAAGTTTAATAGGTGTAGTTTGTTATATTACGAGTACAACGAGTGTTTTTATGTTTGTGAATATTGTCGTAACGTAATAATTTAGGGGTAGTTTTGTGTTGACCTTAGTACAAAAAAGTATTAATATAAGATAACTCCATATTTAAGGTAGGCTTAAGGTATGTTTATAATAAAAAAGAGGACACTATTTTATTTCAATAGCGATTTCTCTTAATATTGTTGGGATCCGTTTCATATATATCATAAAACATTTAGTGTACAGATTTTCTCGCACAATTACACCGAGATAATAAATTACAGCATCTGATTATGGCTCGAGCAAACAAACTTGTAACTCTCGTTTATCATAGAATTGGCCAAAGTTTATTTTGGCGTTACTTATTTAATTCGGAGATTGTTAGAAAATTGGGGGAGCATTGGAATGCTAATTTATCTTC
This sequence comes from Leucoma salicis, assembly GCA_948253155.1. Lineage (NCBI taxonomy): Eukaryota > Metazoa > Arthropoda > Insecta > Lepidoptera > Erebidae > Leucoma > Leucoma salicis. The sequence continues at coordinate 18,665,258 of OX411805.1, forward strand.
ACCTGTATATCGTTACGGTAATTATAAACGCCTAATACGGTAATTATAAACGCCTACTTTCAGAATATTTTAGCAATTTATTAATAAACTGTGTTTTGATAAATTTGACTAAGTGTTCCTCCAGATTATTTATTAGGAAAACTAAATAACTAAATCTGATTAGTAGAATATTTGAAAGACAAATTGATATTAAATACAATATTATATATCAAAACGTCATGTGAATATGGAAATATTAGTAGAAATTTCGACTAATTATTCACAATCTGCTTTTAATGCTTCAATAGAACCAACTAATTCGCGAGATTACTGTTATTTATCCAATAAACAAATAGACAAATTGATTATAATGTCTCTCTTTTATTACTTTTATGCTCGCTTAGTGAAGTTCTGGGTTCAATTGGTGGATCTATTAACTTATTACATATTAATTAAGACGAGTTATATTATTGGCAGTTATTACTTAAGTAAATATAGCTACGTCCTTTTTCCGCACTCTGAAGATAATTATTCAGTAGGTTTTAATTTGTTTGTATCTCAATAAACTACCATTGATAGTACTACCTAATTGAATATATTACTAAAATTAATTGGCTGGTAAAAAAGAAATAACGCGCATCTTTTTTCTTTCTTAATGTTGGTGTAAAACCACAAATATCCACAAAATATATATCTAGTCTTTACTTCTTAAAAGCTCTATAAAAAGGTATAAATTGTCAATTTTTATATTTAAAAACGGAAAATACGTGTTACTGTTATCAAATACCGTTTATTAATGAATTTAGTTCTAATCCTAAAATTTATGTAAATTCTAAACTTTGTAGGTATGTCGTGTAAAGTACAATATTCCATCAGGCACTTGTCAAAAGAGATTAGCGAGCCCGCACGGTCTGCACCCGGCCTAATCCCACACGACAACCCGCACCGAATCACGAGTAAAATTATTTATTTCACTAATAGAGTTATAGTGCCGTGACCCCAACAATTATTATCTTTCTTATACTAATACGATAAAGATTAAGCTTAACATTGTTTCGGTTATTTTCGCGTGTTTATTTATTTAAAAACTATTTTTAACAATCACAATTTATAGCGTATTTAACATTAGAGAATTTTGTAAACATTATTACGTTATTAACGTAATTCTATTACACAGTACAGCATTTATTTTAAACTAAGCCTTTGGCCTCCATCTAATTGGTTTGACTGATTTTGATAAATTAACATAGCATCACGCCTGTATTCCCCGAAGGGGTAGGCAGAGGTGAATTACACATCCACGACTCGCCAGCTATGTTAAGTCCCACGTAATCGGGGACGAGCCTATTGACGTTTACCGGGCATATTTCCAAACTAATAAATTAAGTCAACATAAATCATGTCTATGCAAAAATTGCTATAAAATGTCCATCCATCCATCCATCCATCAGCCTTTTAACGTTCACTACTGGATATAGGCCTCCCAAAAGGGGGGATAATGCCGTAATCGCCACGCTTGGAAGGCGGGTTGGCGATCGCAGTAGATGTTGTTAATACTCGAGGGAGTGCTGCTGCCCGCTCTCCCGGAATTCCTTTAGTCGGCTCTTACGACTCCCGTGGGTAGAGAGGGGTGGGACAATTCTAAAGCCGGCCCCACACGGCCGTTACGATATAATACGTATCTATGCCAAATCAGTAATTTCTTTTCTATACATTTTCCGTCCCTCTATTGAGCACGCGTCGTGTGCCGTACGAGGTCTAGACTTTGGACTTGGGGTTGAACTCGATAGCACTGTCTTTGCAGTCCTGGTTTTACCGCTATGCTATCACTGCACACAATCATAGGATTTTTAATTTCCCGATTAAAATTGTTTGTGTTTAATGTGTTGAAATGTTCATTCAATCATATCCATGCTTTACCCATTAGATAGTAAAAGAATAGATGCGCTGCAAATGAGATTATTAACTGGCCGTCTTCAAACAAATTAAATCAAAACATCACACCTTTGAATGAACTTTTTTGAATTAAAAATACCACAGAACGTGTTCTAAGAAAAGTAAAGAGTAAACATGCAGCGGATGTGGACGACACCAGTTCCGGATCCCGGACATCTGAAAGGATAAACTCATTAGTTACTAATATTATTATTAAGAATAAAAACTCCTTGGTATCTTTTAAAAAAATAATATTGCACTGTATTTTTAAAACCTTAGCGATCCACTGTTGAGTAAGGGTTGAATTACATCTGCACGGTGATGTGTTGGCAGACTTTACAAACCATCAAGATTTCAAAGTTCAAGTACTTGCTGCTCTATGTGGGCGAGCGTATTTTAATAACACTATACCTATGCTAGAAAATAAAGTGCAAAAATGTGAAATCGAAAATAATAGTCACCAGCAGGCTTCAAACGTGCACCGCCAAAACCATTCTAGATGCTTTTCCAATTCAGCCACCGTAACATTATTTGTCTTTCGATTTCACATTTACGCACTTTGTGTTCTTTTAAATGGCCGAGCATGAAAAGAGATTAAAATATAAATAAAAATATAAAACTACTATATATGCCATTTTAAATTTATGCGTAATATGTATCTACAAAATTCTTTTTTACTGACTGTGGAGGAAAGAAAACGAAAAGGTTATCTATCATGATGGTAAACAAGCATACGGTACTCCTGGTGATAGGCCTATAGGATGATAGTAACACCAGTGGCATCTCTAGCGCATTGTCGACCCCAGGGAAAGGGGCAGGAGGTGGAAAAAGTTCGATAGAGATGGAAAGAGGTTAAGGTAGTAACAGGAATATAAAGCGTATAATATCGTCGGCAAGCCAGGGTCACGTTCGCGGGGTACCTGTATAAAATCGACCAAGTTGCTAACAGAATGACCTTAATCTTAGATTTAAATCAAATTTAATAATAATTGCCTAGATTGTCTTAATGTCTGTATAATTACTATCCCAACCCCATATGACAGCCACAGCGTCCGACAAAGGTCACTATTTGCATTTTGATCACATGGTGATTTGAAGTAACGCCTATCGCTACATACGCGAATATATTACACGCTCACTGATGTGCACGGATTACACAGGGCATGCATTGATTAGTACATAGTACTGGTTGTATGTATTGTTATATTATGAAAAAATAGTAAACGGTTTAATAACAACAATAGTACACGTGTCGTTATATTTTCGTGTATAAAAACTGCATTACAAAATATAGTGTAATCTTGATATTTATTTTACTAGGCATTTATTTTATTTATTATAGGAGCGGGTAATGAACCATCACTTTTTTTTTACTATGTTTCTTACAGATAGTGACAGTGATTTCCTATGTTATTAGAAACGAACGGTTCTTATGAAATTAAAATAGCAGATCTGACGTATACTTAGATTAAAACGCTTCCTTGTTACTTGTTTTGGAATTAGATACCAGTGTTTTTTTCTCATCACGTAGCCCTTCTCTGTTTTATTTCATCACGTGAAAGTAAAATGTAAATAAATTAAAAAAACAAAGTAAAAACATAGCATCGCGCCTGTATTCCCCGAAGGGGTAGGCATAGGTGTATTAGACACCCACGATTCGCCAGCTATGTTTAAGTCCCACGTAATAGGGGGCGAGCCTATTGCCGTCTGCCGGGCACATTTCCAAACTCCTGGCTGCTACTGAGAATTTTTCTTTTTATGAAAAAGCTCAATAGCACCGCCCGGTAATATATTAATTACAATTTCAATATAATGATAAGACGTTACATCTTCTTGCTAAATGAGGGAACGAAAATCTCTTAGGAATTAAGAATTAATTTAACTGTTGTTGTTAAGTCATATATGTTGTTCAAAACAGTTTGTAGTATAATATTAATAAATCACGCTCATCCTACTTACCTAGTGCGCCAGAACAATAACTCATAAGCCATTTCATGGTGCAGGTCGCTGTGATAACACCTGGGGCACACGACCGTATTATTGTTTCTTTAAAAGCTGCAAGAGAGGTTAGATTTTAGATTTTATTAAAAACTAGCTGCTACCCGCAACTTCATCCGCGTGGAATTTAGTAATTTTCTTTTTTATGCCCGGTTCCTATATTAATAAAACGGATCGTTTTACTTACGATTGGTAGAATATTCTACCAGGCGTAAGTGTTCCTATAAAATACGAGTCGTATGTGAATTGACTGACATTTTGCAACTAACGGATGGGTAGCTGTTAACAATGACGATTCCTTGAATATAGGAACCGGGCATTAGTGCAGAATCCTAATTATTTTTCCAAAATAAAAGTAGTAATCCCCGTCTCGTGAATTTCATCCAAATTGGTCCAGCCATTCAAGAGATTAACCGTGGATCTATATTTGATGTATATAGTTATCTATTTGTATCAGTATTTATTCATAATTTAATTGGTTTTATTTTTAGCGCGCGACCCTATTTTTCCAAAATAAAAGTGGCCTAAGTTACTCTTTGTAACAACAGCTATCTGCTAGTAAAATTCCCGACCAAATAGGATGAGCCATTCCGGATATTAGCGGGAACAAACAGATGTACAGACAGACCAACAGACAGACAGATGTACAAAAACTTTAAAAATTGTATCACGTGTACATTTAATCTCGTGTGTTTGTTTCTCGTGTACATTTAGTAAAAAATCGTTATTTAGACATTACAAACAGACACTTCAATTTTATTTATTTGTATAGAACATGTACCTATACATTAGAAGTAATTTGAAAGAGTAAGGATGTGAATTTTAAAGTAGGTTATATTAAACGTTGTAATATGTCAAGTAATATTTTAAAGGTTGTGTTTACAAATGAACAATTTAGTCGTAAAAAATTTGTAGAATGTACTGTACTGTACCGCTTTCTCTATTGATGGGCAAACCATGTACCTCATGGAATGTGATGTTAAAAATATACTAGCATCTAGCATTACGTGAGGTAGCTAGTAGCCTACCAGAGAGCAAATGGAAGTTACTATCAATAGATTACACTACTACTAATAGGTATTTGGTGTGGTGACAGACTAAGAATACAATTGTCACCACCCCATTCTTTCTCACGGGTGTCGTATGAGGCGACTAAGAGAAGTAGGTATGCAATTATCATCCATTGCATGACTGGTGGTAGGGCTGGGTATCGAGTGGGAGTACTCACTTGGTATCGGGCCCAAGCGGGTTGGTACCACCATCTCCAGTGTGACCGGCCATGAAGCACATCGTTGCGTTTTGGCTGTAGCGGGAGATAGCCGTTTAATCTTTAATTTCATATTGATGAAATGAAATGGTTAGCAGCGGCTAGACAATATTCTCAGTATAGTTGAGTCCATGAGCGACGATTACCATTTACCATCAGATGGGCCTTGGCACGTCTGCCACTATAAGCAAAAAAAAAAAAGAAAATGCTAAATCTTGTAACAACTGTCGGTGATATTTTTCTCCCATTGACAGGCCTCGTGGCATAGTAGGTAGTGTAACTAACTTCCGTGCACGAAGTCGTGGGTTCGATTCCCACTCAGGACAATTATTTGTGTGATGAACACAGATATTTGTACTGCGTCTGGGTGTTTTCTATCTATTATTATATGTATGTATTTACAAAAAAAGTAATATACTATGTATTATATCCGTAATCTGGTACCAATAGCACAAGCGATGATCAGAGGACGTTGCGTGAAAGTGTCCTTGAATATTTATTATTATTGTCTCATGGCAATTATAAAATCCATTAACCCAAATTAAGAAATAAAACTGCCTCGGTGGTGTAGCGGTAGTGCATGCGACTGCTAATCATGAGGTCTCGGGTTCGATCCCCGGGTCGGGCAATGTTATTGAGCTTTTTCCTAAAAATAAAAATTCTCAGTAGCAGCCCGGAGTTTGGAAATATGCACGGTAGACGTCAATAGGCTCGCCCCCTATTACGTGGGACTTAAACATAGCTGGCGAGTCGTGGGTTTGTTATACACCTCTGCCTACCCCTTCGGGGAATACAGGCATGATGCTATGTTAAGAAATAAAACAAAAAAAAATCACATGAAAACCCTTATAATAGATGTAAACGCAACGTTTACCAAATATAAAAACATTGCATGAATTATGAAAATATCATACTTATTATAATTAATTTACATTGTTGACAGAATTGGTTATGCATATAAAGTAACTCATGTTTACTTTGTCTACTGATACGTATAAATTTTACCTCCATGCGTCCCAGGGGTTACGTGAAACTTGGTTTTACTTGAGTCGACGGCTTAATTAACAACGCCCGATGCGTGGTAAATAAGTGGCTAATAAGTTTTGTTGCTCTCTGTTTCAGGGCTACTAGATAATGTTTTTATTAAAAGGACTCACGTGTTTGTTTTACACCAAATCACATAAAAACACCCATTGACGGGCCTCGTGGCGTAGTCGGTAGTGTAACCGACTTCTGTGCACAAGGTCGTGGGTTCGATTCCCACTCAGGACAATTATTTGTGTGATGAACACAGATATTTGTACTGTGTCTGGGTATTTTCTATCTATTATATGTATGTATTTACAAAAAAAGTAGTATATGTATTATATCAGTACCCATAGCACAAGCGTTAAGCTTAGTTTGGGATCTGCGGACGTTGTGTGAAAAAAATATCCGTGAATATTTATTTATATTTTTAATTAATTAAGACGATTTCATTATATCATTTTACTTAATTTATACTTATTTCATCTTATGGATAGAGTAGCATTGGCTCGTAGCTCCGCCGCAGCCAAAAGCGGGTTTTTAGGCTATATCTCAGGTTCCTGATGTAGTAGCGGGATAAAATGTATGCCAGTTTTTAAGTCTAATTTATAAAATAAATGAACTATCAAATAAAACAAGTTGCATCAAAATCCGTTCAGTAGTTTTTGCGTGATGCTCGAACGAACAAACAGACAAAAAAAATATTTTGTGTTTAGACCCGCCTATATAGCCTAATAAAGACATTTTTTCTCCAATATCTTAAATATACAAACACAGCTCTGGTTACAGCTTTATAATAGTATAGATTAAGTAGTTTATAAGTAAGTACCGCAATACAGCCTAAGTGGCCAACCAACGCTATACTCAGACGGAAATAGAGACGTTTGCTAATTATATTACTGTCTGTTCATATTATGAAAGATTACCAATAACGTATGGAAGATGGATGGTGGAGTGTGGCCTGCAGTTGAAACCAAATTGTATAATTCCAGTATGCCCGTAAAATATAGGGAAGCTGGCTACACTGTGCATTTGTATAACGTGTTCAAGGCAGCAGTCTTGCAGTATACTTTTCAACTGTTCTGCTACATATTTTGGCGATTCGGATAAATTACATTTAGCAACGATAGCCCAAGTGTAGAAGCAATACTCAGCATACTCAGTTTTATATAAACTCAAAAGCTACCCTGATATGAAATCATGCCTTACTTTTGCAAGAATATGAAGCAACTTTAGCTGTGATTTTGTTTTGGACGTGTCTAGAATGCCTCTTCTTCGGCTGATTTTGAGTGTGAGTACAATTTATTCGATCGGCATCTATAAACTGATCACTCATAGTATCTATAACACTCATAGTTACTAGGCATGACCAGATTATTTAGGGGCAGCCAGGAGAGCGTTACGCAGAAAAGAAAATTGATATTAAATAGACATATGACCTTCTTTTTGTCTTTGAATTTCTACTTTTAAAATAAATTAACTATTTAAAGGAATGCTCGGATAAAAAGAAAACAATTTACGTTAAATTATAAATTGTATTTTTTTTTGTAGAAATATTTCTTGAGATCAATTGGGAAACTCTAATTTTACTGGCGTGAAATTGGAACAACATAAATGAGGTGTGTCGGTTAAGTACATTATTATTGAAGCAGACGGTGTGTACTTTTAAAATAGAAAGGTAACAAATCTTCAAAGAGCATCTTATTTCCTAAGTATATTCGAATACAATAAGATTAAAAATAAACATGTGGGTAGATTGTGAAGTTCGCGGTAAGCACATGGGGAGCCATCTATTTTTGACAGAGCGGTAGTTATAGCTACGCCATTATTTCTATTTATTTTGTTGACAACTACCAAACATACGGTACATTTACACAGGCCATTGAACTTGGACATTAGAAATGCATTTATATCTTAATTATTTAAACGTAGATTAAAGGCCCTTTCTTCTTTCTTATTGAGGATTATTTGGAGTATCCTATCTTATCTAGTTCGTTTAACGTTGCGGGTTGAGAGCTATACGAATAAGTACGATGTAATACAACCATATCTTATAACATTCCTGTGTTACAAATTATGAAGTAAATAATTTCCTTTTTATTTAATCTTTATTGAAAATTTCCTTTTAACAAAATTACTTTATTAACAAAATTACCTTATTAACAAAATTACCTTAAACGCACGCCCGATGAGCAAGGCAGTAACAAACGAAAATAAACATATTTTTACAGATTTCACGTGTATACGATTAGTTTTTACCAGAAGATTTAGTTTTATAGAGATTAAAGATTTTTTTTTCTCTTTAAAGATATATTAACATAAACTATTTTCACGAAATAAATTTCTTTATTTGCAGTAAAGATTATAAATTATATCGGGTTAATAATTCCAAATTCAAAATGTGATAACAGATATGGCATTATTATTACTCATGTATCTGCAGGTCAATTGAGCGACCCCTCTTGTGTCATCTCGAATTCGTCATGTCATCGAAATGTAATAACCCCCCGCTACGATGGCGGAATCGGAAAGCTATTTACAAAGAAACTGGGGACATAGAGGGGTGCAATTTCTTGTGGAAACTAAGAAATCGAATGTGGTTTCAAGCAGAACAATTTTTGCTTGCAGTAAGATAAATTGTTTCTTTTATTAAAGTATATAAACCTTGAAGTTATGAAAACTAAACTATCATATTTATTTTTATATATTATATTGCATACAAATTAAAAATGATCTTAAAAAAATGATTGTTATTAACCTAATGAATTATGCACTTAAATTTTCCTTATAACACACTCTATCTATTGGTGAAAATCGCTTGAGAATCCGTTTAGTAGTTTTTGAATTTATTGCCAGCTAGAAGAACAGATGACTCCCACAATATGTGATATTGTCTAATTACTAAAAGTCCACATAATACTTAAATATCTTTAGCTTTGCTATAGTTATATACGACTGTATTACGATAAACGATGTTGGTTTTCCTTCAACAATAAAACAGCGGGGTCAACTTGTCTCGGCTTATAGGCGATTGACCGCCCTGTCCTAGTACGATAATCGCAGTCACGACTTTCAACAAACGGTAACCATGAATCCCGTGCTGCTTATTCCTGGACACAACGCTAATGTCAACATTGTAACGAATTTGAAAACTGCAATTATTTTTCATTTATCTCTTAAGAAACCCTGGGAACTATTGTACTGGTATTTTTTTGTCAATAAGTAGTATCAACATGGTCTTCATTTTCGCGATATTCTCATTTGTATTATTCACAATTTCAATAAATAATGCATGAAATAATGTGTATGTTCTATATTGATGATGTGTGTGAATTGTTTTAAGAAAATATATAATAAATTGTTTTAAATGGATTAATGAAGGACACTCACGAATCAGAAGTAAACGTTAAATGCTTCTGCAGTTAGGACCTCAGTATAATGTTATATTATTGGAATTACTATTAGTACTATTATAAAGCTGTAACAGAGCTGTGTCTGTACATTTAAGATATTTGAGAAAAAAATGACTGTATTAGGCTATGAAGGCGTGTCTAAACAAAAAACAAATTTTTTTAGATTTTTTGTCTGTTTGTTTGTTCGCGCATCACGTAAAAGCTACTGAACGGATGCAACTTGTTTTTATTTGATAGCTCTTGATTTGGCTTAAAAACTGGTATACATTTTATTCCGATACTATATCTGGAACCTAGATGTGACCTAAAAACCGCGGCTCCGCCGCAGGCAACAGCTACTTTTTTTTAAATTTTAAAGCAGTGAAGGTTTGTGTGTTGTAATTAAGTTTTAATTTTTTATATTCAATTTACATTTTACCAACCCGAATTGCTAAACCCAAAACCGATAAGTTGTAACTGTTTTTTACCAGTCGAATAAATTAACTTTAAAAAAAGATGTGCCTTAGTGTTATAAATTATTTTGTTCAATGGAAATTTTAAGAAATTAATAGTTGACTAATGTTTGTAAAACCCGTGCCCATTATAGTGAAATAGTAGTAGGGGTTGCAAAAATAAAACTTAAGTACAAAAATTATTGGGCATGAAAGTGAAAGTGTAGAAAAACAAGATACATTTCTATAACTTGAATGTGTTATGTAAACAACAAAAATAATAAATATAAATACCTTGTAAAGTAGATTACCAAAATTTTATGTCTAATCACATAAAATATAAAACATACATAAAAAAGACATAAGAAGCAATATTATTACATCTAGCAATCAAAACAGAAATGCATTTCACATTTAATTCATATTCATAAATGTAAAGCAGATCGTTGGTTTACGATCTATTAAAACAAAGTTTATGTTTAACGAATAACACGTAAAATTTCTTATGCATAATTGATTAGTACAGAAATGATTACCTTTGAACTCATAAGAGGTCAATTTTTTTATAACATAGATATCTAATATGACTTTCAAAGTCCAATAAATAGTTTATAGACATTTTTATTGAATATGAATGACTTGTTATAATTATTACGTTATGTTAAGCAAAGCTAGCTGGCACTGTTCCGTTCCGCGAAAGCCCTGGGTCCACCAGTAAAGGCGGAGAGACGGCACACGTTCGTTGTCCCGGGATGTTCAGTTAGGTACATTTTTCCTTTCCCTAATAAAAAAAATCCGTCTTCAAACATTAGGTACAGTAACAGAAATACAATACATGTACACTGGGAGAACGTTAAAAAAAATATTTAAAGCACTTCAGCCACCGTTACTCATTAATTTTTCAAAATACAAGTGCTCAAAAATAAATTAATATTTTTGAATAAAAGAATAGAATAGAAGACTATTAACTTCTAGTAGGTGTGTGATGTGGTGTCAGTTTGATTGCTGCCAAGTACGACGCGTGCTAACAAAACAGGGAGGGTTACGTGTTTTACTTTCACAACGGTACAATTGCTTCGTAATTCCCTTTGTTTGGAAAATTATACCTTAAATGTAACAGGAAATTAATCATTCATGTTGTTTCAAGAGGCATACTAATTCTGTATAGATTATTGTTAAATTCTATCGTATAGTACACATAAGTGCATAGTATAATTTATAAATATGTATTTTTTAAACTCATCACTTAACATGCAACACTTTAGGATATACATTGATAAATTAAAACGAGAAATGTTTGTCATTAACTAGTGGTGTTGTATTTTGATGATCAAGTTTCAAAATTAATTAAATTAACATAATAATTATCATCTCGGAATTATATTAAATCCTTACATTACGAAACGAAAAGTCGATTTTTCGATCTCAACAAATGGTGCAAACGTATTTTATTAAAATAAAATACAGAGAAAAATTAATAACTGGAAAAAGCTTCAATAAACAGTTAGTTATGTGGTTATTGAGTAAAATTTTAGGAAAATTTTAAATCAAATAGGTACACTAACGTAGAAAGCATAATGTAATCATTTTAGCTTATTATATTACACTCTATTTTTATTTTTATCAAGCATGGCTCAACACCTTGTTTTTTACGATGATATTTCGTGATATAATTTATAAGTACCGATATAATTTGTAACCGTGTGGGGCCGGCTTTAGAATTGTCCCACCCCTCTCAACCCTTAGGAGTCGTAAGAGCCGACTGAGGGAATTCCGGGGAAGTGGGCAGCAGCACTCTTTCGAGTATTAACAACATCCACTGCGATCGCCAACCCGCCTGCCAAGCGTGGCGATTACGGCACTATACCCCATTCTTGGGGAGGCCTATGTCCAGCAGTGGACGTTAAAAGGCTGATGGATGGATATAATTTGTAAATATCAGAGATGTGTAAGTCAGAGAGGGGATCATAGTCGATACCTACTAGTATTTTGACAATCCTCGTTCCTACCTTAATTTTGTTACTATATAAACTTTTAAACTTTTGTAATAACTCGCAAAAATGACAATATTTTGTGTACTTCTTGAAATTTACCGCGTAATTTTACAGTTCTAACCAAAACATTTAAAACACGTGAAAATTCTGATCTTGCTTTCTGAACAACTAAACGCTTATTGTAATCAAGCTCTCCATTTTGAACTTTATTTTGTAGGCAATAGGTGTTAAAAGAGGTGAAATATAAGTTTGTAGTTAGGGAGCAGTGTTTACCCACACATCGATCGATATGCCGGAGTTCCTGTAGCGGTGAAAACTCTGCGTGAAAATTGCAACCCATAGTCAAGTCAATGCTCTTTTAACACAATAATTACTAGCAACGAGTTGATAGGACATTAAGTATTTTTGATAAAAATGTTTGGATTTTAATGCAATAAACTGTATTACATAACGGGTGACTTAATAATCAAAAGTCTGATTCTTATGTCTAATGTACCTAACCGCACACCCTGTCGTTCGGAGTGACGAACAGGGTAGTGTGGGGCCCTCACCCACTAAATAAACCCGCCGTGTGCTGTCTCTCCGCCTGTGTTGGTGGGTCACTGGAACTATTTGCATTACTTCAGTGGTCTGCCGCCCGGCGGCTTACCCTTTCGGTTACCCTCTAAATTTTTATGACACCTGCGTAGTATAAAATGAAGAAAATTTAACGATTTATTGATATTATTGTCGAATATCAAATTGTAATCAATATTGTCAAGTAGAGGTATGTATCTACCAACCAACGAAGGAATGTAACATATTTCCAGTGGACCGCCAATAAAGGCGGAGAGATGGAACACGGCGGGTTTCTTTAGTGGTTGCAGGCCCCACACTACCCTGTTCGTTGCCCCGAACGACGGGGTGTGCAGTTAAGAACATTTTTTACCGACAACAAAAAAAAAAAGGTTTGTATCTACCTCTTTCTGATCTTTAATGGCATGAAATTAAATTAAATAAAAAAGAGAGTGTTTCCCTTAATCTATTGTACCCTGAGGTCCACTTATCTTCGTATCTCGTAGAATAATTTATGTTAGTTGAAAAATATGCAATATAGATATATGTTATTAGTTATTAGACTTATCTAGTAACAATGAAAGCTAGTCCTCAACTGCTCGGTGTTCACGAATACCCGCTTATCGTGCCTATTTGAAGAGCCAGTGATTTATATCTCCCGGCTTTTTTGTCTTGTTTATATTTTAAATGAGTATTTGAAAGAAATCGCTATTGAAATTAAAATTATATGTGAAATCCGTCCTTGTATAAAAATATGTTGATATAATTAGGGCGTTATTTTTTCTGAGACATGTAAAATATTGAACTTTAATGCTATGGAATGATATGGCAAGAAAATACATGGAACGACGGTTCTCAAAATCCCAGCGGACGACGATACCGGCCAGTTTTAAAATCCCAGAGCCCTTCGAATTTTACAATAAAGCAACGCCATTTGTTCAGAGAACGTTATTATTCGTCGCCGATGAAAATTCTGGTCCAAAACCAACCAGCAGCGTCTGTGCGAATACAATTGATAGCGATACTCAAGATGCGCAAGTCGCGGAAACAACCGCATCAACGTCTAAATCGGGCGACGAGCAAGAGAAATCACCCAAAAAGAGCTCATTTTTCTTCTCCCCCTCGAAAAGTTGCAAGATTCACGGGCGTAGCTTTTTCCGGCTTCAAACAAGTCCCAAGAAGTCGAAAATTGACACAAATGACGTAGCAACTGGTACTCGACCGACGACAGTGCAAAGTACTGGGGGTGGAGGACTCATCAGCTACGCTCCCGGATGGTCCCTAAAGGGTGAACATCTTATGAAATGGCAGGAGTCCGGGAAGACCACCATTGAGGTAAATTAATATTATCTACTTTTGATTTCGCAATAAAAACCCAGTGCGGCATGTTTAAAAATATATTTTTAATACGAGAATAATTGTTTTAAGTCAAACATCAATGAAACCATATTTTTCTGTAAACTTTTAAGGTTTCCAAAACGTCTTGAAAATACTTGTAAAAACTTTAAAAGTAGAAATTGTGCATGCAAATTTTTTCGTTAGTGGTTAAAAGGGTGGGGCAGTCAGGGTGGTTTTCTTAAGAACAAAATGAAAATTTCAATCTAAACGCACCCCCAGGCAGGTGATGGCGAGGGTTGCGAACTGTTAAAAAAACTTTTTTGAATCCAATAAACGTGCATTGTTAGAGGTATCCGAATAAACACAGGTGAAAATCTTTAACTTTTCTTTGAATTTGTGTAAGTACTTCAAGCTAAAATTTATAACATTGTCTGTGTACATTTTATTGTATTGATTTATCCAAAATCATTTCTACTAAGCAGTTTGCAAATGTAGGTAAATCTACTATCAACAGGCCTAAAAATTAAAATTGTACTAAATATAATTATTACCCTTTTGTGAATAACACAAATATATGTCCTATCCTATGCACGGACATATACTTCATTCTAAATACCTCTATCTCAGAAAAGCTTGAACTAGGCAAACTGCTAGATATATATAATATAAGCGCCCTTAGCTTTAATTATTTAACACTTTATGATATTTATACGAATGTGATTATTTCATAATGTGTACGTGTTATATGTTTACGGAATCACCTTGACTTTCTACTACCTCAGCCTATGGGTACGGGTGGATAATTTGTTTTAGTAAATATGATATTTATACGAATGTGATTATTTCATAATGTGTACGTGTTATATGTTTACGGAATCACCTTGACTTTCTACTACCTCAGCCTATGGGTACGGGTGGATAATTTGTTTTAGTAAAGTAGCTGAGCATATCAAATGCTAAACATACAAAAAAACGATTTTATATTTTAATCCGTATTTATTTTTAATATAACAAAATAATATGAATATTTGATTAATAGTCGCTGGAAGAATAAGTAAATTTCTTTTGCCCACTTATTCAGGTAAGCTCAAGAATATGTAAAATTATGATAGACACTTGGGCTACTTAATCGGCTTAAAGCAATTACCGAATAAGTAAGTATAAGCGGGCCATATTGATTGAAGCGGGCCAATAAGCGCAGAATTGCGAATGCATATTGCTCTATACCTTTTTTTTTGTTTTTGTTAAGGTGGGAAAAAAGTTCCTAACCGCACACCCCGTCGTTGGGGGCAACGAACAGGGTAGTGTGGAGTCCATATTGCTCTATACTTCCCAGTATATTATTGAAAATTTCAAATACCTATACCTACCTAAAAAAATAATTACCAGTAATTAATTTGTACTGGTAATAGAATTACCCATAAATATAAAAATAATAATAAATGCTTGTGTTGTATTGAAATTAAATAAAACACACTACAAAAGCACGTAAAGAATCATTTTATTCGGTGAGGTATATAGTTAATTTATCGCGGCAACGAATTTTGTTGGATTCGTTCCGTCGTTTTGGCCGCAATAATAATATCAGGCGCATTAGCCGGCTCGACACCCTCGTCTTCAACATTTCTAATATTTTCCTTATATTTTTCCACTTGTCTCCTCCCAGCCGGAAAAATGGGGAGAGATGAACACCGTCGATAGCCTTTTATATCAGTGTAATGTGAGAATAATTTTCCTTATGCTGGTAACATTAGGAAAAATGTCACAGTATTAAGATAATCACAAAGGTTGTGTTCACTCGTAATTTTATATGATAGTGTATTGAAGGACTATAATGGTGTTGTGGTATAATGATTTTTGTCACGTAATTAAGATACAAGATTACGTTTTCATTGCTAGGCCCTCAGCTGGTGGTACCAATGTACCTAGTAATGTAGCACAGTACCAGTGGCCCGCCAATACAGGCGGAGAGACGGCACGGCACACAGAGAGTTTATTTAGTTTGTGAGGGCACCATACTACCCTGTTCGTTGTCCCGAACTTAGGGGGTGTGCTGTTAGATACATTTTTTCCGCCTTAACAAAAAAAGGCCTAGTTGGTGGTAAACGGTAACCGGTGCTCTTAGTTTCAACTATAAAAGCCAAGCCATTGGCTGTAGATATGTAAAATGAAAGAATGCACGGATTTCTCCAGTTATAACCACGACGGTGGTGCTGACCCATTCAGTTCCAATTACAACTGAGTACTCCGTTTTGATCTATATTTGTTAGCATTTGACATGCTCCGCCACTTTTTAAAGTACAAAATATTTGTGAATAAGGAAAAAGAGATTTTCGTCGTAAAGACAAAATGTGATAAGTAGATTGGGATGATCGAAAGATCTGTACTATAGCTCAGTGGTAAAGAGCACTTCCCCGGATTGGAAAAGGCGCGGGTTCGTTTCCCGCTAGTACAAAAATCTCTTTTTCCTTATTCGCAAATAATTTGTAATTTAATGAGTACTCCGTTTTATTTTTTATTACAATTTTTTTTTTTGTTAAGGCGGGAATAAACCTAACCGCACACATCGTCGTTCGGGGCAACGAACAGGGTAGTGTGGGGCTCTCACCCACTAAATAAACCCGCCGTATGCCGTCTCTCTGCCTGTGTTGGCCACCTTGAGTAATGGCTTGAGTAATGGCAATGGGCGATAATTGCTTACTTTTTTAATCGTCTCTTACAACACCCGCAGGAAAGAATGGGATGGTGACACTTGTATTCTTAGCCCGTCTCTAAACAAATAAAAGTAATAACGACACCCCCATGCAGTAACATTGTAATTTATTTTTCTTGTTTTTCGGTGAGAGCAAAAATAAGATTTAAAAATTCTATCTTCTCAAGGTTAATCCCTACAATCTTTGAAAGTGTCGCTATCTAGTGCATTTTAGGTGCACTATTTGTATGTACTTTAAGGTTCTATAAGAAAACTCATTTTCATGGTTTTTCCGGACTTACTTCAAAACAATACTTAATAAAAGCACCTTTGTTACAATGACAAACATTGTATGTCTGAGTTACAATCAAGATTTTTTATTAGGCTTTCTTTTTTTGGCTTCAGATAATTGTAACTCCAAATTACGATTATACTGCATGGAAATTTTGTATAGTCTAACAACGTTTTTCATTGTAAAATTTAAGTGTTTTTAATGAAAATAATAATAAACCTCTCAACAATTCTCTTGTGATAACCATGTAGTTAAATCTAATAATAATATATAAAATAGATAATAAATGTGATGTTTGATAGTAAGAATAAAAAATAAATATAATTATTAAATTTATTAAAAATCAATACAATCACCTAGATCTTAATCCGTATTTTAGTTTTAAAACATAGTCTACAGTAGGTACAGCTAAATTTTATGACGTCAACATCAATAACTAACGGCTCACCAAGATGGCTAAAAATTTTGACATCATAGAATAGTAATTTACGACTTACATTTGCATCAAAATAAACAATAAACTTTAGCAACTATTAATTTTCATCATCAGTGATGATATTGTCGTCAGTTATTTGTATTAAAAAAAGGTTAACTTTTCTGGAGGGAGGTGAAGAAATCTCGGAGTGGTTGGTCAGCTTTAAGAATAGAATAAGGTCTAAAGGTGGAGACATTCTTACGCAAACACAAGATGTGTTTAGCCGATGGAGTGAATATTTTGGAAATATGTATGCGGATGTTCAGGGTGATGCCGGTGCCACATGTGGTCTAACAGATCAGCATTCGGTACCGGCATCCTCTGATAACATTAGTATGGATGAAGTTGAATGCGATTAGAAGTTTGAAAAATGGTAAGGCAGTGGGTATTGATATGATCAAACTTTGACGCTCATGTGTCTGGGAATCCTTCCTGATGCTTCTCAATTTATGGTGGAGCTCAGGAATGGTTCCCAAGGACAGGAGAAGCGCAGTCATCATGCTCTTGTTTAAAAACAAGTGTTCACGTTATGACTGTGCAAACTACAGAGCCATAAGCTTGACCAGTTTGGCAGCCAAAGTGTATAGTAAGATTATTGAAAGGAGGATGAGGATGGTGTCTGATGATTTTTTGTGTGAGGCTCAAGGAGGTTTCAGGTGTGGAAAGGGATGCACGGATCAAGTGTTTTCTCTGCGCAACATTGTGGAAAAGTCGAACAAAGTCAAACAAAGGCTGAAGGAAATTAATGTGGTAGTTCAGATGGGCGACTCAGTGGTTAGCTCTCTGCTATATGCAGACAATGCGGTTTTATTAGCGCAGTCCGCGACTGACCTGCAAACTCGAGTCGACGTAATGGCAGAAGATTGTAAGAAAAGGGGCCTATGTGTTAATGTGAGCAAAACCAAAATAATGGTTTTTGAAAGAGAAGAAGCCAGAACAGATGTTAGAGTAGTGATAGAAAATGGTGTGCTAGAACAAGTGGGTGAATTTATATATCTTGGATGTAGATTCAGTCGGGATGGAAGGTACACCACTGATGAGAGGGTGCGTGTCGCAATACACAACACAGTGCTTGTCCCAACATTATTTTATGGAAGCGAGAGTTGGGTATGCGAAAAGGAGCATGAGAGTAAAATCAATGAAATGCGATCTCTGCGGAGAATCTGTATAGTGAGGCTGACTGACCGCATTCGTAACGACGAC
This sequence comes from Leucoma salicis, assembly GCA_948253155.1. Lineage (NCBI taxonomy): Eukaryota > Metazoa > Arthropoda > Insecta > Lepidoptera > Erebidae > Leucoma > Leucoma salicis. The sequence continues at coordinate 18,683,856 of OX411805.1, forward strand.
GTAAGAGAGCGAGTAGGTATGAAAGAGAGTATTGGTGTAAAGATGCGAAAGGGAATGCTCCGATGGTTCGGACATGTGGAAAGAATACCGGACGAGCGACTGGTTAACAAGATATACATTGCGAAAGTGGAAGGATGTAGGTACAGGGGGAGACCGAGACTCACCTACCTAGACCGGTCATGTATTGAAGGAAGGTGGAGTCAGGAGTCTCCGAAACCGGCGAGCGTGTATGAAAAGAGTTATGAATGTTGAGGAAGCGAGAGATGTATGCAAGAATAGAGCCTCTTGGGATTCTGTGTTCTCTCTGCCTACCCCGCTAGGGAAATGGTGAGATGATAAGTAAGTAAGTAAAAGGTCAACGCATAATACAGGTCATGACACGTTAAAAAATATTATAAATAGTCGTACAATAGCGTTGTATTTCAAGTTACCATTACATTTAGTGTTCATAAAGACCAAAGTTGTCTTGTACAAAGATTGTAAAGAAAATTACAATTTTGTTGTATTTCATCATTTATATATTATTAATATTTTTGTTTTTGTAAATTATGTTACAATGATTTCGTTCGACAATCGTAATTTTTTCGCTAAGTTACAATGCTTTTGTCACAGTTACGATCGTACCTACAGCTAGTTTGAAGTTGAAGAGTTTTATTTTTATTTCCAAACATAAAATTATCTGGTGGTACACCATATGTTGAAGTGTTTTTTGTTACTAAAATAACATATTGTATAAATCTGGTATTCAAGCTTGAATTTCCAGGGAATAACTGTACTGATTATGGGTGGGTGACTAAAGTCGATTACAATAAAACAACTCGTCACTGTTATCGCGCTCTCTCTCTCTCTTTCTGCGTGCCGCTTGTCTTGGCACGTGCCGCTTGCGATCTGAGGTCTGGGTGCATAGCGCAGTAATCACTCCCGCGTCTAAGATCGCACCTAGTTGTTTATATGATTTCTAGGGATCTGAGTAGAGGAAACGTCTTAATTATGAAGTAATACTACACTGGAAATAATACTCGAATCCAGATAATTTGCAATGAATGCAAGAATTATCGCGTTATAGCTTAAGGTAACTTTCTGTGAATTATTGCTAGTAAACTCTACCGAAGCTCAGAAGTACGATGACGTTGGGGTTCTGAATACTGGAAGGATTTCCATAAACGCCGCCCACTCCAATTACGTACGCTTGTAATTTACTTGCTAATGGAAAAAATCTCGTCAGCATCTTTTAAGTTTTTGGCTGGCATGAGCTATGACGACATTATTTTTGTGACATATTTACACATACTGAAATCCTTACTTATATTATTTTAAATACTTCTTGGATGGCATCTGACTGTAAGTGGTTACCGTAGCCAATAGAGTATAGACGCAAAAGCAGAGGCAACACTCACGTGTCGCTATCTCTAAGGAAAGGGGGGGGGGGGGGAGATTAAGGATGTTGAGAACCGTTGTTTCACGATAATCTTCTGTGAGTGGTAGGTACTTCTCCGATCTAGCCAGCCCCTTCATAATGGGATAAGCAAGATTCTACCACTTATAAAACAATACATTCAGAGTTATGTGGAATATACCTACAATTAAAATCACTAATATTTTATTTTTGTTGGATCGTAATTCCCCAGTATGTTTAAAAACACGAACACCTTAACATTGAGACTATTAAGAGACATTTAACAGTTCTTAAAAAACAAAAGGATGTAAACCCATTAATTGAAAGTTCAACGACCTAAGCGATCAACAAACCATTCACGTACCAATCTAATTTGATGACAACAAAAGAACTTGAAACTTGTGCATCTGACAATACAATGTCTGGAGTCACCGGTTCATTAGCAGCACGCGAGAACCCCTTGAATATGTATGAGGAATCGAACCTGCAGCACCAAGCCCGCCTGTCACGATCCAACGACATTATGATAGGGCTCATATCAACCTGAATGTTAATTATACTCACTTATTAAATATAGAAGGGAGAAGATAATGAAAATCTCAAGCGGGAAAGTTTGATTAAATTTCGGTTATGTTGTCTATGGTTCTAAGAATCTTTTTTTTAAATATCTTATGTATCGTTTTGAAAACTTTTAATTGAATTTGGAATGACTTGGCATTGGTAAATTCTTGGAGCCGATAGTGTACTTATGACTATTCATTCTATTCAAGATTTTTTTTTATTGCATGTAGTGGCAGACGAGCCACGGTCCATCTGATGGTCGTGCAATGGATGATAATTGCTTACTTCCCTTAGTCGCCTCATACGACACCCGTGGGAAAGAATGGGGTGGTGACACTTGTGTTCTTAATATTAACATTTTTGATTTTGTCTGGGCACTATTGTGAATCAACTTTGTAATTAAGGACAACTGCAACATTATATATTATTGGATCCCACGGCAAAATAAATATACTGAAAATACATTTATCTTTTTCCCCATTTCTACTTATTAGTTTTGTTTATTAGCAAAGTTTGTCCATCCATGTGGACAGGAATAATATTTATAGAAAGTTCTCAATGCCCCTCGCATTTATTTACAATGTTGTGCATCAAGCATGCACCCTCTGAAATACATGACTATTATATGAAGCGTTGGTAATGTATGTGCAATAAAGAAAATTGTTTAGAAATTCAGATTTATTACTTTCAGCTCTGAAAGCCTGTGATATCGCCCATTGATATATAAAAAAGAGAAGATACACAATCAGGCACGAAAAATGTCCACTATAAATGAGTGCAGATTACGCTTTCCGGCACTCCTCTCGTTTAGTATTATTTCAACGCGCGAGTAGTCGAAGCGTGTCAAAATGTCTAATTGTTCGATGAATAAATAATAACAATAATGTTTAATGTTTATTGTTTGTTTATTGTTATCCGAAATAGTGCATTAAAAGTACAAAAAAAGGATGGCGTTTCTTATCCTTATTAGTTATATTAGTCCGCATACCTAGCCTGGAATAGGGCCAGGAAAAGTCGGGATCCGAACGCCAAAGAGGAGAAGTGTAAATTTAATGCTGCTTCCAGGTGCAACAAGAGGGCTATTGCTGAAGCCAAGGCAGAACACGTTGCCAGACTTGCGGCGGAAGCTATCCTGCCGGGAGTCGTGCTTTCTGGTCGCTCGCCAAGGCAGCACAGGGCAACTTCTGCCAGTCTAGTCTCCCACCGCTGCAGAAACAGGATGGCAATTTAGCCCACAGTGCCAAGGAGAAGGCGGATCTTATGGGCCAACTCTTTGCCTCGAACTCGACTTTGGACGCCAGGACAGCCACACCGCCTACCATCCCACGGTGTGAAAGATCCTTACCTGAAATCTGCATTACGCAACATGCGGTTAGGAGGGAGCTGCGGCTGCTGGACGTCTATAAGTCGAGCGGGCCGGATGGCATCCCTGTAGTGGTTCTTCGAACGTGCGCCCCTGAGTTGACCTCCGTCCTAACGCGCCTGTACCGTCTCTCATACAGTACCGGCAGGGTTCCTACTTCGTGGAAGGTAGCTCATGTTCACCCGATTCAATTCGATTAACCCGGGGTTAATGCTGGCGTACCACAAGGTTCGGTGCTGTCCCCAATGACTTGCTCTCAATAGAGAATATACATTGCTATGAGGATGACAGTACGGGTGAAGCGCGATATACCGGCCGTCAGAAAGTCCCTCGGAATATGCTGGAGGAGAGACGGATTGAACTTGTGTCTGAAGTCGAGCGCTCTCTTGGGCACAAAGGAAAAAAGGAGGACAAAGCCAAATTGGCGAGTATAAAACTAGGCGTCCTGAACCAAGCGGCACTTCACACCGAGGCAACGACTTGTGCCATATAAAGCACAGGTCTACGCTCATATGGAGTACTGCTCACATCCCTGGGCAGGTGTTCCTAAGTACCAACTCGACCCACTTGACTCCCTGCAAAGGCGTGCTATTCGAATTGTCGATGATCCCGATCTCACGGAGGGTCTGGAGTCGTTGGAGCGGCGGAGAGACTTCGGGTCCCTCTGTGTGCTCTACCGGCTCTACTGGGCTCTGCTCTAATGGGGAGTGCTCGGAGGAGCTGTTTGAGGTGGTACGAACATCACCATTTTACCACCAAACCACGAGACGTCGCAGTAGGGTTCATCCACACCACCTGGAAACGATTTCGTCAAAGACGTTACGTTTTCAGCGTTCTTTTCTACCACGTACGTGTAAGCTCTGGAATGACCTACCTGCTACGGTGTTTCCCCGGCGCTACGACATGTCCTTCTTTAAACGAGATTTGAAAGGAGCATTTAACTTGCGGTAGGCGGCGGCTTGGCTGTGGCTCTGGTGTTGCTAAAGTCCATGAGCGGCGGTTACCACTTACCATCAGGTGGGCCACTTGCTCGTCTGCCACCATCGGCAATAAAAATAAAAAATAAAAACTGACCTTCGCTCTTCAATAACTGCCCCGTTCCTTGTCATCTCTGTTTTGTTTCAATTAGTCCTCTATGTTTTTTGCCGATCCGTCTAGTTGTCTAAACTCTGGAAAGCGTGTCCTCTTGAAATCAGTTCACCCAATAACCTTCTTACATTCAAGAGAAAGAATGAATCGCACCATTACATATACCTATTTTGGTATTGTATTATTTATTTTTATGGCATTTAAAATGTTCCTAAAATTAGTAACTATTTATTACAGTACACTTAATTGGAATGTACTGCATCTTTGCATAAAACTAGGTTAAATGTGTACTGTTATTATTGTAATGCATTCCCTGTGTTACTAAGCGACTGAATTACCTAAACTTTACAGCGGCTCTCAGGTTCTCGGTATATGTAGTAGCAAGATCAAACGTATACCAGTTTTTGAGTCGGATTAAGAGTTTACAAATGAAAAAATATTCCCCATAATCCGTTCTACACTTTTTGCGTGATACATTAACAAACAAACAGGCAAAAATTCTATAATTTACGTTTTGGGTTCAGAGATGCCTAAGCTTATAGTATTTTTTTCTTAAATATCTTTAATGTACATGTATAGCACTCTTACAGCTTACAATATTAGATACGTTATATTTTTCATGAAGTCAAAAATAAAATAAAAGAGATAATATAAAATATAGGTACTTGAAAAAGACTTAAGGAACATGATATTTCCTTAGTTACACTCCCAAGTGAATTATTATCGAAAGGTTCTGTAATCCCAATTGACAGCTCCATTCACAATCAGCAGGCGATCCGGCCCTGTTCATTGAATATTTCACCGAGACTTATTAGCTACCTAATTATATACAGGAAGTAGTTAGAGGGGATGGAAAAGATGAGGGTGAGACTTGGAGATGTTGAGAATTTCTGCTACTTTGTGTTATTAATTTTCTTTATGAATAGTTTAATCGCAAGTGAAGCATTTTACTGTAGTTACACTAAATTTAAATATTTTTTAAGCAATTGTATAAATTATTCTTGAATTAATAGTCAAAGATAAAGCTAGGAATAAAATAAGTATAATAAGTGGATATGAGTAGACTGAACTATTGTTATTAGAACGTTTTAGTGTTTTTACTTTTTATGCTGTTTTGTCTCTACAAGGTTGAAGGTTCTGACTTCTTCTGTTTGAATATAATACGCCACTTATTCCTATGTCAAAATAACTCTTCTATAGAAATCGTCCATTTTTACGAGATAAAAAGCTTATGTTGTATTCTGGGTTACGCCGTAAGAGCGCAACAATAAACAAATAAACTCACTTTCACATATATGATATTAGTAAAGGTTTTAATAATATAGAATAAAAATAATATTTATTGTTAAAATTTTTCTCGTCAGTAAATTAAATTTTTCTGTAACCCCTTTGTGTACCACTTAAGAAGTTCTTTTGATCCTACCGCTCTATTAACATATACTGTATACCCCGAAGGGATAGGTAGAGGTGTGTAACACACCTACGATTCACCAGCTATGTTTAAGTCCCACGTAATATGGGGCGAGCCTTTTTATTATTATTTTTTGTTTAGGCGGGAAAAAATGTTCCTAACCGCACACCCCGTCGCTCGGGGCAACGAACAGGGTAGTGTGGGGCCTTCACCCACTAAAGAAACCCGCCGTGTACCGTCTCTCCGCCTTTATTGACGGGCCACTGGAACTATGTTACATTCCTTCGGTGGTCCGCCGGCGGCTTACCCTTTCGGGTACCCTCATCTGAGCAACGCATCCGTACACGGAGCGTCGCACCTTCGCGGGAGGCCTTACGGGTGGCGGACGTTCCCCGGTCCATCCACCCGCAGCCCCAGCTAGGGCGGCATTAGGCGCAAATATTCACGCCTGCGCCGCCCCAGTCGCTGGCGGCGGTTTGGGTCTGCGGAAGGATCAGCCTCCCTGGCCCTCTCCGCCGCTTCCATCCGCGAGATGACCTCCTCGCAGAAGGCAGCGACCGCGGCCCAATTCCTGTCGCTGCCAAGCATCGCTCTGACGACGCTCGGCAGCGAGAGGTCCCCCCCTATTGCTGCGACACCTGCACCAGTCGGAAGGTAAGAACTCCGTGCCGTCGCCCTGCCCACTCTTCCAGCACTAGCTGGAGCGCCCCTACGGTCCAAAGACCGAATATGGGGCGAGCCTACTGCCGTCTACTGGGCACACACCGCTCTATTCACTTTTAAATTAACGGTTAAATAATGACCAGTGCGTCTCCTATAATCTGAAAGTAATATTTTAAACTACGTGACATAGTGTTAAGTTTTGTCCGTGTGGTGACGGACCATGCTTTCCTGCGGGTGTCGTACAATGTGACTAAGTAAGCAATTATCACCCATTGCATTACTGGTGGTAGGGCTGGGTACCAAGTGAGAGTACTCACTTGCTGTCGGGCTCGAACGTGTCAGTACCACCGTCTCCTATGTGACCGGTCATGAAGCACGTCAGTGTGATTTGGCTGTAGCAGAAGATAGCACTTTATTAAAAAAAGAAAAAGGAAAAAGACCCTTTAAAGTTTAAAAAGAAACTTAAAAATTATTTGTTACGTTGGTAAACATGTATACCTAAAGTTATAATATATGTATATCACTTACTACAGGTGGGCCGTGGCTCGTCTACCATCATTAGCAATAAAAAAGGTGCTATATTTATTTCCCGAGATAAAAGCTTTTGCTATCAGACGGGATTTCTTAGAATTCTTTCCTTGCCTGCTTTGATCGCTTTTTTAGTACGAATAAAAAGATCTGATCTTTTTGAAAATGTCTTCTATTTAAATAAAACAAACAAATCTATTGGTGCAACGAGCGGTAACAGAATATTTTAAGAAACGTTTTTACAAGAAGGGAGGCAACAGATTTGATAATGTTGCGAGTTAAGGCAATTTTGATATTACAGTGTTCTTGTATAATAATTAAAATTTTGCCATATTTAACATAGGTACATAAGTCTATATTGCACGCCTCATAAGCGAAGCGTTGAGGTGTGTTCTAGTCCCGGTTTACACGGCACAACTGATTTTTCAAACTTAAAATGTCTCTATTTATCATATATTGCACTTGTAAAATAATATCTACACACACATATAAAGAGCAAACACTATTTTTAACACTGATGATATTTTTGATGCCATTTTTGTTATTTAAACTAGTTAAAAAACTGTTTGAAAAAAATCTGGCTTGGACGTCCGTGAGTTGTAGGTAATGTATGTTAACACGATAACGACCAAAATACTTAATTAATCGAGTCCTTTTTTTCGTTTACGAATTAGTACCTATGACTAGGAATAGAGCCCTATTACTTTTCACGTTCTGATTCGATGTGGTTTAATTGTTATTAAATAAACAAAAAAATACTGAATATTTACGGCATTTACGCTCGACGCGACACTAAAACCAGCGCCTTTCATGAGAACTACCTTTTTACGTACGCATAGCCAAGCCATCGGTGGTTTTACTATCGTTAACAGAACGCCCTTCGCCCGGCCGGTACATTGTTTTTTGTTAAAAGAAAGTTCTCACCTTAGCTTGATGAACTGATGATATTTGTCAAGTATAATAACTATTTTATCCATAACAATAATTAAAAACACTAAACACACGTAAATAATAACACACCAACGTTATAAAACACGAAAAAAACATATTTTACATTCCACAATTTTTTTTTGTGTGGCCTTGGCGTCACGGTGTTTTCACTTAGAACAAAGTATAAAATTATAAGGCAACCAAGTTAGGAAGATAAATGGCTTAGAGATTTCTTGTTGAACTCGTTGATTTTTAAATAAGTCGTATAATATTGTTCAAAGTTGTAATTTTCTATTGATAGATGTCGCTGTTTTTAAGTAAAAGAGATATTGACAAATGCAGCCCTAGACGTCGCTAGTGGCAATTTTAGATGTCGATATCATTGTATTCAGTTGCTGTTGTATATATAGAGCCACAATATTGTTTTTTTGTAAGGAAACTAGCAATGTCTTTTTGTTTTCTTAAATAGTTTTTGTTTACAATTTAATAAATTATTCAATTTTACATGTTTATACATATAGACTTATGCAGGTATATATGTAAACTCATGGATTGAATTGTTGTTCTTACTAATTGTCAGATGGCGCCTTGCAAAATGACTGAGAGGTAGACCAATATACAAGTACTTCCTAAAATTAGCGCTAGATGGCGTATAAGACATGAAACCCACATTAGTACTTTTTGAAATTAGCGCTATCTATGTGATTTATTGAAAACTACTTAGTAAGACCAATACATTATTAGTTATGTTACTTATCAAATAATCAATTTTATTGTGAAAAATGAAGATTATGAGGCGTGCAGTTTTGGATTTTCCAAAGTATTTTAGTGTTTCTAACACTTTTTCTATCACAAAACGAGGATGTTTTATTGTACCTATCAATAGAGCAGTCCACAAACGTTCGACTAATGGAGAGTTTAAAAAATTGCATTTGGTTCCATACATAGTTTATGTAATGTTGTAATGCTATGACAACAATTTGGTCCTCGATAATCATGTTATCTCGTATTTTTAAATCGCACGATATTCACGCAATGAAATTATTTTTCGTTTGAGACAATGAAATGCAAGAATTTTCGCAAATAGTAATTGGTTTTTTTATTTTAATATACAGATTACACATTTTTATTACACAATTAGGTAAATACAAATAAAGTAGCATTAACATAGTACAAACAACATTTTATCGAAACAACGATTAAGACGTGACAATCTTTTAAAAGAGGGGACAGGTGTGCTTTATATAGAACCTTCACCTAGCTATACAAGAATACCTTTGAAATAGATATGCAAATGCGACATATTTATTTACTGGTATTTTACTACATTATGATTCTGGTGGCAATTGTTTTGTTTAACTTATTGCCGATTGAATAATAATAAGTATTGTCTTTTGATGAGAAATTATTGTTTATACACATGTTGGTTTTCAAAATGACCTGTGAAATCTTTACTTATATGATAAATGTGATTAGTGAGTTTGTTTGTTTATTATGATTTCACTCTGTAACTACTGAACTAATTATCATACATACTCGTATAATCTGGAGCTCAGAAAAAGATATAGTATACTTTTTAACCCAGAAAAATGAATGGTTCCTGTGAGATAGCTAGTTTTACATAGAAATTATTAGTGTACCATAGAGAGATGTATTTAGTTACTGAAGTCCACGCGGACGTAGTTGCGGGTAGAATCTATATTTTTAGCACTTGACATGCTCAGTTACTAAAGTAGCATTTAAAAATAATAAATGATTTGTGAAAGTGAAAAAAGGGAACTTTACTGCAAGCAGGATTCGAATCTGCGTCCCATCCAATCCGGGGATGTGCTCTAGACCGCTGAACTATTGCAGTCGACAAACGACGATTCCAATTCACCACCTCACATTTGTCTTTACAACCCACCACCTTTCGAATGCATTTACATACATCATTCGCAATATACGATACGAATTCACAAATAATTTGTAATTTAGAATCTAGTTAGTTATAAATCTCACAATTCCTGGGGTCAAGGTGATTCATGCATTCCTTTTCTTTTCGTCCTTGTTGTAGGAATTTGTGGGATGCGTGGGAAAAGATAACTAAGCTTACTTTTAGTTGATTGAACCACATTTTTTTTATAAAAACTTCTGTGATCTATTACTGCAACTATGCTTATAAGACTTCAATCCAAGTCGAACTCCATACCAAACTCAATATTGAAGCAAGTAAGATAATACTCACCTACGGCGAGTACCCAAGACACTGCTTGACTTATGTCAAACTCAACAATATCGCATTTCAATCGAAAACGAATTATAGTCGACTAATGTGGTAAAATTGATCTGAGTCCATTGATAGATTCAGCATGGTCTTGATAAAATAATAATATATCTTAAACGATATTTTTTCTGGTTATCTCAAACCTACCTGTCGTTTTTGAAGCTTTTGTCTGTGTAATCGTCATTCGTGTATTAAAAGAACACCGTATCCACTATCTTATTCCTCTCCGTGGTAACTAAAGGAAGAAAATATTCAAATCGAATAAGAACTCGAAATAAACCCGTGCTGTTGCTAAGACCAGTACGACCAAACTGCCAACTTTTTAATTTTTAATTAGTATTAAAAACCATATTTAGTGTACTGAGAGATCTCGAGTTATTTCGCGATAGGGAAGTACAATCCGGCTCTATCTTAGATCATCAGCTTGATGGTGGTTATTTTTGCAAGAAGATAATGTGTGCCGTAGAATGACGTATAATATATGTACTGAAGTCAACACAGACGGAGTTGTGGGCAGGAAATACTATGATATAAACCTGCATCTCCTGGATACCGTCCAGATGCTTTACCAGTTCAGCCATCCTACCATCAGCCATCCTACCATCAGCCATCCTACCATCCTATCCAGTCAGGAGTAATTGTCAGGATACTATGATATAATTCAAAAATATATGAGGTAGGTACGTTTTTATCGCTGTATTCGCCGCGGGCATAGGTTTGTTGTAATATAATATTCATATAACTCTATATATGTATTGGTTTACGCGGCTCACGTCCGTAGAGCTCCCAGTTGGCGTAATTTTTTTTCGATATTTCAACAATCATCGTCATTACTCAGACAATTTACATACAACATCATAAAGAAATTCTCCAAAGAGTGTAAATACCTAATGCCTAAACCTTCCTCGTAAATTACTCCATCCATAGGTAGGTATGAAAATGCGTTCGCCAGTTTTTGATTTTGTTGCGTTCAGACCACGGAAACTCAACCTTGTCTGTAGTTCAGACAGACATACAGAAAGACGCGGTGGGGCGACTTTGTTTTATAATACAATAAAGTAATATTTAGTGTAATCGTGTAATAATAATTAGTCGTATAATATTTAGTGTATATCTATGACAAAATACTAAATAACACTCACACGGTAGGAAATTAGGATTTTATTTATTAGGAACTGTAATTTAGGAGACGCAGGTTCATATCCTGCTCGTGGTTATTAATTTCGATTTCACATTATCGCACTTTGTATTCAGGCAAGTAGCCAAGCATGTCAAGTGCTTAATATAATACTTCCTAATATTTACACATTATGAAATAAAACCACGTTTACGGAATCTATTATCAGCCATAGACGTCTAACATCTAAGTCCACCCGTGATCATGAATGCTCCTTGAATTGTCCGTGTGGTGACGGACTAAGAATACAAGTGTCACCACCCCATTCTTTCCCGCGGGTGTCGTATGAGGCGACTTAGGGAAGTAAGCAATTATCATCTATTGCATGACTGGTGGTAGGGCTGGGTACCAAGTGGAAGTACTCACTTGGTATCGGGCCCGAGCGGGTTGGTACCACCATCTCCCGTGTGACCGGCCATGAAGCACATCGTTGCATTTTGGCTGTAGCAGGAGATAGCCGTTTGTATTTCATTTCATATCTATGAAATGAATTGGTGAGCAGCGGCTTGATAATACTCTCGGTATAGTCGAGTCCATGGGCGACGGTTACCATTTACCATCAGATGGACCGTGGCTCGTCTGTCACTACAGGCAATAAAAAAAAAAATGCTGTAAAGTATTCGAAACATCAGGATAGTAGAATCAAGTAAATGCGATAGATTCCGTAAACGTAGTTTTATTTTATAAAGTGATTAATATAGGTATATACTATAAAAAATAAAGTTAAAAAAGCTGTTACGCGATTACGAAAATAAAAAATAATTTAGATAAACATCAAAAAATGCACTCAATCAAAGTTGGTCAAAGTAAAGCCGTAGTCGCATGCTTAAATACTAAGCGAGTGCCAGGAGCACCTACAACTGGACAGTCTGCTGCTAATAAGTGACATTTGTTTAGTTTGTTTTTCTAATTACAGTTGCTTAAGTACGTGGTAGTGGGATCTGTTCAGCAGTTTAGGTGATACAGAAGAACAGACGTAAATACAAATATACCTACATAGACTGCTAAAATCGTAACATTAAATAACAGAATACGAAATAAGTAACACTGTTTGAAGATGCTAATACTCTAGATATCTTGATAATTATTGGAAGTACAGAGTTTTGTCGAGTACCTACAAGTTAGTATGTAGTTAGTTTTGTTTGAATACAGCTTCCTTTAAACAGAGACCAAACTTCATAAAAGTGGATACGACAACTAAGGAAAAGGTTGTGGTTATGACGTCATTTTGGTGGCACGAGACAGGAGTGAATAAATTACTTGTGGTATGTTCGGATTGTGGACAGGTGGGATTGCGAAGATGCCCGAGGCTGAGTCAAAATTGTTTTGCAAATTATATTGGTATCCGTACACGCGATCGTGAATCATGCAGATCTTTAATTCGATTTGAATTTTATGGTACATAGTTATTTCATTTAACAACCCTTCACCTTGAATAATACCCATAAGTGCCTTCGAATAAATGAGCTAAAAGAATTCGTTATCCTTATGAAATAACTGCAAAAAGTTTTGAAATCATTTGATTCCGCTTAGTATCGAAAAAATATATTCCATTCATATGGGTCTAATTAAAGCGACACGGCTTTATTAATACCAAAACAAAATGTGAAATCTGCGACACGCGTTCTGGTATAATTCTGTGTAAATCGATGCTTGAACCGGCTGTGGAAATTGGTTTTCCGTGGCTTTTCCGCGCTGTTGGATACTAGCATCCGGTTAATATGTCGACTGAAGCGATATGAAATACGCGATCCTTTTCACCCAAACAGTTTATGAGGGGATCTCGTTGTTGCTCTTGCATTACTGCAAACAAAACGAATCCATGGAAATGAGTTTTTGTTCCCCCACATTGTTTTAGCTGCGGTGACTAGGATGGGATGAGAGGACATTCTTTTCTCCAAAATGTAATGTTTTACTAATAATACTGATGGCAAGAATGGATTTCGAAGTTAATGTATACAAAATATCAGCTTTATTTAAAATCTTTATGCAAATATTTAATTAATAAATTTAATTAATATATTTTGCAATCGACACATTTGATAATAACTGGATAAAAATAATATTGTTTTGTTAAATATTGATTTTTCTTAAAATACAAATACTCAGGTTTCTTATTGTTATTTTTGCAAAATTTATATATTTATTTTTTATTGTATATTGATCGGAACATATTTATAATTAAACTCTAGTTTAGATTTAAAAAATGCTAAGTAAAGTAATAAACTTATGTAGTTATAATTGGGCTTAAATAATCTGTAATAAATTGACATTGATTGAATAACGAAAAAAAGGCTTGAATTTTAATTTATATTATAACTTCAACCATTACTAACATATATAACTTTTAAGTACCTGATATGATGCCATTGTAATACATTAATTCGCCATTGTAATAGTTTCGTAACACATCAAGCGGTATTACGCTGATTTTATATATTAAAGCTTTGCAATATGATACGTGTGAGTGAGTTTTTGTTGGACAAAGCTAGACATCCTTGAGTAGCCAGCTGGTGATACTTCAGACTATTCAATAGACGTGCAGATTGTCACACTGTAATTAGTAAGCACATGTTGGATATCGTGTTTCTCAGTACAACACGGTCCAGTAACCCGACGTGTCAATTAACAAGCGTCGTCCAGCGTTCGTTCATTTAGATTTATTCCAACTGGTAACGAAATTATTGTTAATCGAGCTGTGTCGAGGGTCTACGTGTTTGTGCTGCGGATTTATACCAAGCCATATATCCATGTATGATTTTTATTGAGGTATGTACATACCTACCTATATCCTAACTATTATAAAGCTGTAACAGAGCTGTAACTGTATTACTGCTACTATATCGGCAACCTGAGATATAACCTACAAACTTTTGGCTGCAGCGGAGCTGCTGGCAAATGCTAGTTAATTTATAAGATGAAAGCTATAGGAAATTAAAATTTACATACATGTAATGGAGGTTAAGGTATGAAAAAAAACATAGGAAAACAAAACGAATGAATAAGAAATATAGATCCCATAAAAAACTGTCGTTGAAAGAAGAAGTCCCAAGGTTTTTCCAAAAAAAAATATGCCTATGAATGTAGCAATATGAAAAAAATCGGTATAGCCATTATTTACTGCAGTACTTCTTTTTTCATTTCTCTGTCTGCGTGGGGCTTTTCTTATTACAAATATTCGGCTATTCATGAGAGTCTTCACTCATCAAGAGGCGCCCGTGAATACGTGCGTTACAATAAATAAATAAAATAAATAAATAAATAGGTATCCCCTCTGGATCCTCTGTCCAGCAAGAGTCAAAATATCCACAACTTATACTACCCAGGAATTAAATAATATAATGAACTACTCACTCACGGATTCAAATAAATCATTTTATAGCAGTATTAAATAGCCGCAATTCGAAACATATTCAACGCAAATGCCCTCTGCATTTCACTCACAATGAAATCCCCACAATGGTAAAGGTGGCTAATGTATGCTTTGTATTCTTCAGGTGAGAGGATATGCTCAAGAGAAAGACTAATATAGGCTATGACAATCGAAGGTCAGTTAAAGCATCATCAAGTACAATATTTTGTATGGAGCGACACACACACATGTGTGTTGGTTGTGGTTTAAATACCGACCTACCGCCCGAGTGTTTTTGGATCGATTCCTACACAGGACAACCCTTTAAGATATTTTTATATATATTTTTAGCATTTGACATGCTTAGCATTATACATTAAACACAAAGTGGAAAATGTGAAATCGAAAATAACAGTCACGAGCAGGATTTGAACCTGCATCTCCTGGATACCGTCCAGATGCTTTGCCAATTCAACCATCGTGACAATTGCTCTTGACTGCTAATTTCGATAACACATTCATACTTAACGTCTTGGGTGACGCCTGCGCCATCTGTCAGAAGTATTTTCATACATTATACCGACCAGGTAAACTTAATTTTACAATTAAGATTTTTACTTAGACAAATTAGACTAGATGTAATCTCAAGAATTTGTAATTAGACAAATTAGACTAGATGTAATCTCAAGAAATTAAGAAATTATTGTGTTGTTTAGTTTATTTTTTTCTTCTTTTATATTATTTTTGTTTTAAGGCTCATTCTTCAATAACACTCATAGGGAGTGTAAAGAAATTTGAAGAAACGTTAAAGATTTTTCTCATGTTACAGATAAAATATTTATTTTATTTAAAATTCTCACACATTTTTTTTTCTTTATTTATAAACCAAGACCGATCTATCATCGTGCCAAATATCAAGTCTTCTATGTTACATTAGAAGTGCTTTATAATTTTCAGTACGTCAGTCAATACCCAACATTTTTGGCTACCACTTTGTAACAGTATAACCTAAATACCTGATTATTTTACAGTCGCTTTATGTACCTATTCCTAATATGTACCTAAAATTCCAGACGTGTAGCTTGTGAAACACTAAAAAATGTTTGTCTAAAGATACACATTGTATACTAGGCCTGGCGCACTACTGTGTACTTAGATTAAAACAGAACAAGAAAATAAAAAGGAATTTAGAATATAAATACTACATTATCGCTCTATTACTGCTGGGCACAGTTTCTTCGTTGAATGAGACGGTTTCAGGTTATAGTTTGTACACTGGTAATCAAATACTGTTTGACGGACTTTCTTCAATGTTGAAAAAAAGTATCTTAAGCATGCAGGTTTACAGACAATGTTTTTGTGTACAATTTGTGATTAAATATACGCAACATAAAAAGCCGCACGATTTGAGTTGGTCTCACGCTATCATCAATTTCTATAACAATCTTTGATCTAATCAACATTATTACGATTCTGTATGATCTGATGTACTTAATTATGACTGGCCTAATACCTACATTTTGTTAATTACTTTTTACATCTCGTAATGTTTTGGCATGGGTACTCAGTGACATTTTTAAATTGGAAGCCGTAATCTTGTTCGAAGGCTGACGTAATATCCAATAAGGCAAATCACG
Source organism: Leucoma salicis (assembly GCA_948253155.1). NCBI lineage: Eukaryota > Metazoa > Arthropoda > Insecta > Lepidoptera > Erebidae > Leucoma > Leucoma salicis. The sequence continues at coordinate 18,700,229 of OX411805.1, forward strand.
TCAGAATGCCACCTTAAAAACACGCTTGGTTCCTCGTCCCCAACTCGTGTCAATCTTCATCAGAGCCACTTCATTAGATTAATTGAAAATCAGTTGCTGAGGTTATTTCGATCGTATATTCTCTTATTTGAAATCTATGTAAAAAGCTTTAAAACACTTTTCCGATAGCAAGGGAGTTTCATGTGATTAAATTAGAGGCTACATGCACAAATAAAGTAACAATATCCTTTATTTTATTACTTATAAAGGCAGACGAGCTAAGGCGATGAAAAAGTTTAAGGTTCTAAGATTTTTAATTAAGGTTTTTTTGCTAGAAATGTTTTCCGTTGGCACTGGCAGACAAACTACACTCTCCTGATAGTAAGTAGTAAAGTGGATGCGTAGGGGTTTTAATAACACCAGGTGCTAATCCAGGCTGTTGAGAGATAGATGTGTAATGTAGCCAGCTATCTTCCACTACAACCAAAACACATCGAAATGATGTAAACTAAAACGAAGAAGACGTTAGTGTCTACCAGTTCAATAATAAGAAGTTTTACTTGGTGTAATACCCTTTTTGATGTGAAACATCTAATGCGGAGGGAGGTAAAATCGGCTGTTAGCGTGGCGATGCTTTTATTTTACTTGTTTTGTTCAAATCTTGCAAGTTAAATTTGACACACTTCCCGGTTTCCGATTGAGCTGAAATTTTACACGCATATGTATATCACGTGACAATGAAATATTATGATGACATGGAGCTGATCTGATGATGGAGCTAAAAGGTTGACATAGGAACTCTATAATGAAACGGCGCAACCCCATCGAGTTTGGGCTCGTATGATTCGTCTTGACGAGTACTTTGTCTCTAGATAGTATCCAAGGTCTGATGATAGAGCTGGAAAGTGGCCACAGAAACTCTGTAATGAAATGACCCAAAACCTATCGAGTTTATACTCGTTTGATTCGTCTTAAGGAGTACTTTGTCAAGTTATGATCATTTTATTTCTACAAAATAATTTCGATGTTTTCACATCTGGTAGACGTCCCACGGTGTCTAGTTTTTTTTTTAAGACGAGAGAAAATGTTTCTAACTGCACACCCCGTCGTTCGGGGTAACGAACAGGGTAGTGTGGGGCCCTCACCCACTAAAGAAACCCGCCGTGTGCCGTCACTTCGCCTTTATTGGCGGGCCACCGGAACCATATTACATTCCTTCAGTGGATGGTGTCATACCCTATACCATTGCAACTAACACCATAATGTCGCTGAGGAGAGCGTAGGTAGGCTATTACTCATCTATTCTACTCACAATCCATCCATCCATCCATCAACCTTTCAACGTCCACTGCTGGATATAGGCCTCCCCAAGAAATGGGGGATAGTGCCGTAATCGCCACGCTTGGCCGGCGGGTTGGCAATCGCAGTGGACGTTGTTAATACTCGAATAAAACAAGATAATTTGCGGGTGGTCAGAACGCACAATGTCCTTATGACTGGTGGTGACCTACCAGTTTGGATATAGAAACAGAGAAAGTCTCACTCAGTACCCTACTCTACCATCATTGTATAAATATGAATGGATTCGAAATCACAACAAACGTAAATAGCGCTACGGTTTCCGCCAGCTTTCACACTAATCCATATAATGATGAATTGCGTGTGTTATTTGCTAATTTATTATTTAACACAAATAGATCCGCCGGGCAATGGATCCCTACAATCTGTTAGTATTCGTCGCGCGTGTCATTAACGGTTCATTAATAGTTGCCGCCAGTTTAATTAGCTTACCGTTGTGTATCGTGCCTTGCATCAAAACAATGGAAAAATAAATTCGCTAACTATTTAGAAATGGAATAGTGCTCATTTTTAGTCAAAACTACTAGCATAAATACTAGCAAAAAATTTAATTTAGCTATATCAATGACAGTTTATCTCATAGTCTGATAAATTATTAACGTATTATTGGAAAGAAGGTTCCAATATAGTCCCAATTCTTTCATACGTTTATGATTTCTGTGTCAAACAATCATTTCCGCCATTCAAACCGTTTTAAAAGTGATTTAAAGACATTAGCTTCAATAACGATTACAATGTCACACATTCAAAAAAAAAGTAGTTCTTTTTTATATATCTATAGATAGAGATACTAATATGAAACTGTAACAGAACTGTCTATATATTTAAGCTAAAAAGAATATGGCTGTAACACATCACACTCTAAGCCACTGAGCTATCCTACCGATCTTTCGATCATCCCAATTTCCTCATCACATTTGTCTTACGACCAACGCCATCTATCGGCAAGAATTTACATGCATCCAATATAGTAAGTTTAATTTTGAAATTCAAATTCATACTTTTTGATGGCGCGATTTTTTAAACATTTTAAATCTATATTTTTTAGCAATTGACATGCTCCGCTACTTTTTCTAGTAGGAGCGGGAATCGAAACCGCTCTTCTTTCTCTTTTTCCTTTTTCACAAATAATTTATACTTTAAAAAGTAGCGGAGCATGTCAATTGCTAAAAAATATAGATCTAAAATGTTTAAAAAATTGCGCCATCAAATAGTATGAATTTTAATTGAAAAATTAAACTTACTATATTGGATGCATGTAAATGCTTGCCGATAGATGGCGTTGGTCGTAAAACAAATGTTGAGTAAATTGGGATGATCGAAAGATCGGTAGGATAGCTCAGTGGCTTAGAGCACTTCTCCGGATTGGAAAAGACGCGGGTTCGATTCCCGCTCCTACTAGAAATCTCTTTTTCCTTATTCACAAATAATTTATACTTTAAAAAATAGCGGAGAATGTCAATTGCTAAAAAATATAGATCTAAAATGTTGTATAATTATATTCGTATGTTCGTTCATCACGCAAAAAAAAATACTAAACGAATTTTAATAAAACTTTTTTGTTTGATAGCTTTTGATTAGACTTTAAAAACTGTTTATTCTAGCCACTATGTCGGGAACCATCTAAACTTTCACATTTTTAGTATTAATAGGATTAACACCAAATTTTTTTTTATGGTAGCCATAAAGTAAGATTCTGCTACCATTACAAATATAGCCATGTGTCCTAAATTAAAATGTGGTTGCTACAAATGCGCTCACTCGTGTATCCCGCCTCGCCCTTTTAGGTACTTAATTGTTCCGAATGAACCGAATTATTTTGATTTATAGTTTTGTGATTGCTGCAACTTGATTATATAGGCCCTTTGTTGCTCTCTAAATTGAATGAAATGAAAAATAAATTAAGTCCAGTTGTGAAGTGGTGCGCCGAAGAAAAGATTCTGGGCCATTGTGTATTCAACTACAATGGGACTAATAAAGAAGGACATAAACATGGCAAGCTACTGCAAATTGGAACATTAACACAATCCGTAGGACCCGTAACACACCTGTGTCTTGTTGGATTCAACAAAAATATTATGCTTTTGCACGCGGCTCCGCAGTCAATTGTTTTTAGGTTATATCTCAGGTTCTCGATATGGCAACGGCATCAAATGTATTTCAGGAGGAGCTATCAAACAAACAAAAGATTCATCAATTTTTGCATGAAGCCCGAGCAAATAAATAGACAAACAGATACCTAAATAGACAAAAATTAAAAAAAATAATTGTTTTGTGTTTAGAGACGCCTAAATAGCTTAATACACATTATTTGCGAATAAGGAAAAAGAGATTTTTTTGTACTAGCGGGAAACGAACCCGCGTCTTTTCCAATCCGGGGAAGTGCTCTAAGCCACTGAGCTATAGTACAGGTCTTTCGACCATCCCAATCTCCTTATCACATTTGTCTTTACGACCAACGCCATCTATCGGAAGCATTTACATGCATTAAACCGATATAGTAAGTTTAATTTTTAAATTAAAATTCATACTATTCGATGGCGCGATTTTTTAAACATTTTTGATGTATATTTTTTAGCATTTGACATGCTCCGCCACTTAAAAAAAAAAAACCTCTTTTTCCTTATTCGCAAATAATTTGTACTTTAAAAAGTGGCGGAGCATGTCAGATGCTTAAAAATATAGATCAAAAATAGCTTAATACATTCACTTTTTCTCGAATATCTTAAATGTACAGACATTGCTCTGTTACAGCTTTACATAGAATAGATAGATAGGTAGATTTTTCATTACTTTAACTCTTCTGGCTTACGCAGCGCACGTCAATAAAGCTCCCAGTTGGTATGATTTCTCTACATCTTTAAGAATCGTCATCATAATTCAGAAATAAACCTTAATGAGTTATACTCTTATACCTTCCTCATGAATCACTACATCCATCGGTGAAACCTGAATGAAAATCTGATGGTAATTTTTGAGATTATTGCCTTCAGACAGCGAGATTCGAGACAGATAGATGCGAAGGGGGGATTTTATTTTATAGCTGGGATTTATTTTTAACTTTATATCTAGATAGATATAAAGTAACAATTTCTATACACATAGGTATGTGTTACTATATGCAATTTCTATACACATATCTATGTGTATAGAAATTGCATATAGTAACTGACAACCAATTTTTAGGAGGAGGAATGGGAGGGGTTACTTTGTATGGAAGTCTTTCTTAAGAGATAGAAACATGTATATTATGTGTTTGTGTGTTTCAGGGTTTTTGAATCTTCAGATTTCATGGTTTCTATGAGTGATGAAAGTTTGTATGGGAATGTCGGTTTTTTTACTAATAACTTTAAATATATGACTACATATTTAGTTTAATATTAAGATATTTATTTCATAAATGTTTTTTGCAAGTCACTTATACCACCCATGAGAAGCTGCTGGCTTTAGCTAGAATTGAATAAATGTACCCGTAGGACTAGTATCTATTCTATGCCTGTAGTTAGTATGTTACTGCAATAACAATACATATTGCACAACTGTATAATTTGAAAGCGTCTCCCTATATTCGTGTAGAGAGCTAAATTCAGTTGCTAGGATAGGTGACAGTGACTCACCATCTCACCGTCTACGAGTGACTCACTACCAACTGCTATCCAGAACATTGGTTACTCGAAATATGGGATCGATCTGCTATCATTTGAGATGAGCCGCAGACGATGTGAGTCAGTATCGTGGGTTTTTAGCTATAAATCTGTTTACTCCACTATGACTACGCTGTTTAGCTTACGGATACTATTTAGAATATAATGTGATTATCTATGTCGGGTCATGACATATATTCCTTACTAACAACGTTCATCTCATTATGACGTAGCGAATGTGATATCGATATTATTATCTCATAGGATTTAGGGCTAACGTTCATGGCATATGTTGATTGAGATATCTTATAATTAATAAGAATATATGATTATAAAAAGTACTTACCTAAATGTTTTTAATAATCTGTATTGCGTTATAATGTACAAATCGATTGATTTATCTAAAGCTCCTTGATTCATATTTGAATTTTTACATACTATTCGTATAAACAATATTAGGCTATCAAGTTGCATTCCTTTCCGTACATAATGCTGTAAGAGCAAAATAATTATGACAGAAACGCACGTTTGCCATGATCTTTCTTTTTCACAAAAAAGATCCTGAATATTTATATTTAAAATCATTTTTCATCATTTTAAAGACAACACCCTGCACTAAGGAATAATCCTTGTATCGCGGGGGACTGTACAAACATACAATTTCACGGATACAAAGTACACCCAGACTCAGAACAACCATATGTGGATCACTCAAAAAGTTTTCCTGTGTGGAAATCAAAACTCATCAACAACTCAACACTTGGATGAGAGGTCGGAATCTAAACCTCTACGCCATTTGTGCATTCTTGAATTTGACAACATGCATTACAATTTTAATTAAACAAATATATGTGTATTTACTAATGGACATAGACATATTGTGTAAGATACTTCTCGGTAGGGTATTTATTGCAGACCATGAGCAGTGGTTACCACTTTCGTTATAGCTTATGGTGGCAAAGAGCCACAAGTGACCCTAACACAGCAATACTAAAAATACTGCCAAGTCAGCGCCCACTATTTCCAAACCATACACACCGAGGTGTTTCACGGTTGGTGACCGGAAGACGGTGACACAGTCACGCTCAGGCCAGATAACTTACCATCAGGTGGGCCCCTTTATCCTCTGCTACTGTTGGAAATAAAATAACTTAAATGTCATGTTAACAGAAAGATGTGTACCAATATTACGCCAGCTGAGTAAACTGTAGCATTATACATGTAAGTAGGAATAATTACTCACAGACCACAGTATGGACATTATAAGAAACAATGTTATGAAGAACTGCTTTTAAAGTTTTTTAACGTATTCAAATGTATTGCATCATAAAATAAGATTATTTTTAACGTAATATTTTATTTCAAACAATGTTTTATATACAAATTTATATTAATAGTTATTTTGACCACTTATATAGTGAAATTTAGAGGATATTTTAAGCAATTTTAAGCAATATATTGTTTTTAAGACTCAATGTTACGGACATAAAGTCCACCCAGACTCAGAACTATCATTTGTAGATCACACAAAAGAGTTGTCCTGTTTGGGAAACAAACCCACAACACTCGGAGCTGTCTAGAAACGTCGGTATCTAACGTATACTAAACCACTCCGCCATCTGTTCTGTCAGTCAGGCCAGATTTATATCAACTTCGTGACATAATCTAATTTATCTATCTAATATCTGTAAAGTTTTAAACGAGCAATTCTTGTAGGTATTATATAATCTGAATCTAGGAAACGGCTCAAACGATTTTCATGAAATTTAGTATGCAGGGGATTTCGGGGGCGATAAATCGACCTTTCACTTTTAAAAAACGTCGTTTTATCCGGGTTTTCAGGCAATGAAAAACTCCATCCATCCATCCATCAGCCTATCATCGTCCACTGCTGGACATAGGCCTCCCCAAGAGAACGCCACAGCGAACGGTCCTGTGCCACCTTTATCAAACGACTGCCTGCGACTTTGACCAGGTCATCGGTCCACCTGGTGGGAGGCCGCCCTACACTGCGCCGTCCGTTATGCGCTCGCCACTCGAGAACCTTTCTTCCCCAACGGTTGTCGGTTCGTCCAGCGATGTGGCCTGCCCATTGCTACTTCAGAATGCTGACCCGGCGAATGAAAAACTGCTACAATATTTTGAAATAAAACTACGTTTACGAAACCGATTAAAGCTCGGTCATCCAGGTACTGATAAATTAATGGTACATAGGTTATATACCTATAGTTTATCATAGAGTATTTATATATTTGTGAACTTTCAAGGCATCATATCATAGGGGATGACTTTGGGCTTTGGTGATACATTCTAGAAAAGGTACTACAAACTATTATCAACCTATAAAAAAATGGTAATATTTGCTGAAATCAATGAGTGATATAACGGGTTTTAAAAGTAATAAAAAAATTGATCAAATACAATCAATAAATAATAATTCAAATTGTTACGATAACCTATAAAGTAAGTAGGTACTAATTAAAAGAATTAATAATAAAATTTAATCACACCCTTATAATTTATACATTCACATACTATAACGGTTCTAATTAATACATACACATGTGATTTAGGAAATTAATCGTCTCAAACAGATCAATGCATTACATCCGTAATAAATTTATATGTTGCAATAAAGCCGGACGTTTGGTGGCGTTCTATGAAGAAAGAATCATTAAAAGTGATAAACATGAATATACCGCACATAAACCTAATTTCTGAATAGAATGCTATTCAGTTGGACCGCTGCATAGCTTTCAAACACTAGTACCGACATTAATAAAGCTGAATTTATCATAAAAAGTTGCACGTTAAGACTGAAACAGTCGTAAATAAGAAAATAAGACCACCTATTTATATTTGTGGCTGTAAAGTATTTTAAAAGTCTTGATACTTAAAAAAAAATAAGTTCGTATTAACATAGTTTTTTTGTAGAACTAAATAAACATGCCAATTATTAAAGGGATATGCCCAAAAAATGCCTGAAACGGACAGTAACTATTAATAGTCCTTAATTCTATTTAGAATAAAATATGTATAATGAAATAATTCTCAAGTTTGTTTGACTAGGGCAAAAATATAACGACCATTAAAATATTAAACTTGATATCTGTCTAATTCATTCTTATTGATTTTTTAGGGTAGGATAGAATTAGTCAACAGTTATCATTATTTTGATATAATTCAACCTATATGTACTGCAAATCTAATTAAAATAATATATTCGTGTCAATATAAATTAAAATCAAATTATTTTCAAAATAGAAAACGTATCGTGGCTGTATGGAACACATGTCCTTTGCATTAATGACAGTTTGACATATTGAATCAAAGAGTAGAATAAAACAAGAAGTAGAATAATTAAAAAAAGATAATTGCATTACTTATACTTTTTAGCATCGGTAAATTAATATTTATCCTCCTGCTCAGTTTGTTGATGATGATGATGATATTAGTTTTTTAATGATAAAACAACAAAAATGTTTACTTATTGTTGTTTTATTGTTGCATATTAAATCCTTACCATAATTTGACCTATGTTTAAAAAAATCTTTGGTACTGATTACTACCTAGTTTTTTGATAATAATTGATATCATAATAGGTTCCCTAAGATTTGTAGTACGTTTTGGCGTATATTTCATTTCAGGTATTTTTTTGTATGGGGATGGGCCTTCTCCTTTATTAATACTATCAAGTTCAAAAATATTTTTATTATTTTCCACGACAGTTTTAAATTTGTGCGCAATTTTATCGGTTAATTCTTCAGAAGAACCCTCCGATAATCGCAAAAGAGTTGTCTGGTAGTCGACTACAAATTATTACTTAAGTATGTGGTATATATTAATGCTTAGCATTTTGTATATAGAAAACCAAATATGTATTAAAATTTGTTAGGTAATAAATCCTACTTTACCTAATATACCTATAGATGCCTTTTATCTTCTAAGCAATGATGATAATGATATAAGTATCAAATCGTTGCAGTCGACGTTTGCAAACGTAGGGCGGAGGAACAAGTAGTTAGGTGAAGCATTCATTGATGTGGGGCGGCGTCGGGCGTCAGTTGCGAGACCAAAACGTATGAAAATAGAGCCAAACATAGTGGTATTTCCGAGACCCACCTGAGAGCTAGGTTCCCACTATGCTAATTGGGACACAGATACAAAAACAAAACATTGCATCATCTATTACGTGTGTATATAACAACATATAGTATATATAGTATAACTTACTTATTAAATTATAAGATAAGCCAGTCATATCTTCATCTAAAGAGACCACACATGGGTACCTTAAAGAGAGAGAATATTTTATTTAGATCAATTGATGAAAAAAATATTCAACAAACTGATGTTCAACCATAAAGAAAAAGGTTCGAACGACATAAAATTTGTATTAACATAATATAACCAACTCTTTATTCGTAGGGTTTTGTAGCCAGGTAGGATAAGTCACGCTTCCCTTTTATTTCATACACAAAAGATCTAAATATGTCGCTTGGTAGGTCAAGAATCTGTTTCCCGGACGCGAGGCCTCGTCGCATCGTATCGAGTAACAAAAGTTTTTTTTAGTATACTGACAGTCTGGTGGGGTTGGCGTTGGGGAAAGTATAATCAATCAAACTTATTACAACAGCTTTCATGTAAAATATAAAGTTATTTTAATACGAGTACTATATAGTGTGAACTCGTTATTAAAAATATTACGTACGTAAATGACATGTTTTCGTGAATTAACTATGTATATGTCAAACAACACCTCCGTAACGCATTCAGTAGGATCATAATCTATAAAATGATCCATCAGTTTTAATTATTTGTACGCGTACATTTGGAAGGTTCCAAGCATGCTTATAAGCCGCCATCCAGCATGCTTATTAAAAGCAGATATTTATTGTAGAACATATTGTAAGATTGTGTATTGTTTTACCATTATCAACAAAATTTTCACGTAAGTAGCATTTAATATTTGGGAAATTATATATTTGCTTCGAATTTCCTTTTTGTGACAGATGCAACTATTGCAAGTTTTTGGGCTATTCTCACCGTCTCACTCTAACGAGAGCTTTTGGAACGCTTTCGGAAATGCTGGTCGGGCGGGTTAGTTAGAATCGCGCGCGCACGGGCCACGCGCGTCTTGTATGCGCGATGTCACGATGCCACTCAGCGCAATAAGTTTCCGCCACGCGGCTAATTTTGTACCAGGTCTGGAACCAGTACCGTGTAGACAGTCTGTTACGGTCCTATGATTGCGTTTATCCACCATGTGTTTATTTCTGGGAAACATTAAAATTTATAACTGTGATTGAATTTATAGAAATCAATGATATTCTGTTGTATCCTTATATCCAATTCAATTTCATTTTAATTATTGATTAAATATTGCCTAATATTTATTTAAATAAATCAGTATACAATATACTATAAACATTAAAAACTTGCTCAAAGCCTGCATCAGATTCAGTACCGACATTCCAAATCGTCTGTCGTTACGATAAATTGCAAATGTTAGATTGCGAGTGCATCCAGAAAGATTTATTATTCGATCGTGCTTAAACGTTTTGTTGTTGCAAATGGATTTTATCAATAACACTTACTGCACTGAGGATATTCAGATATGCCGGTGGGGCGACGGTGTCTGGTATAGCTATTATGGTATGGCGTTGTTTCATTGACGGATCCATTCATCTGTATCGGATACTATTGTTCACTCCGTTTTAATGGAACGAATGATTAACTCAAGCGGATTGTGATTTTTAGGGCCGATACTATGAAGTGGCTAAATATAAAAGTTGTTAATATTAGAAAAATCATGTAAAGTGGCAAATTTATTAAAATACATTTAGAATTTGCGTGTTTAACATCAATAATGCTACCAAATGCCGGTTGCTTATTTTTATATAGGTAGGTACCTACAGTTTGAAAATATTTTCGGTATAGTAACTTTTAAAAGTTCGCGAATTATACACAATCGTAATAGTAACTGAAAAAAAATAATAAATTATTGTTTACGCATTACATTTAAAAATACTTTCTAGAAATTTTAGATAATGTAAGAAATACCTATATCTTAATAAAGTTTGTCAGACGTTAAAGCCTGTGTGATGGTGAAGCTGTTGACAGACTACGAATATGACTACATTATTCAGCTTTCTCATCGTGCGGGTGTTGGAAGAGGATAAATAATGAAGTGAGAATAAGCAGACCATACTGCTGCAAAAGAATAGCTTTTCTTAATTGATTTCTTTTTTCTTAATTGATTGATGTAATAATTCCTTTATTTTGGTCAATTCTCGTAGACCGTATTTATCATAGATACACACATATCGCGGAGTGGTTTAGTTACCGTTTCATTTCCCCGCCCAAGCGTTGTGCTTTCGATTCCCACACAGAACAACTGTTTATGTGATCCACGATTGTTTGTTTTGAGTCTGGATGTACTTTTTGTCCGTTAAGTTGTATGTTTGTAAAGTCCCATGAGATACAAGGATAATTCCGTAGAGCAGGGTGCTTTTTTTATACTTCTTCAACAATAGCTTTTAGAGGCAAATGCTCACTTAATTCTGATCCTTACTAATATTAAAAATGCGAAAGTGAGTTTATTCGTTTGTTACACTTTCAGGCCGTTACTACTGGATCAATTATCATGAAATTTTGCATATATTTTCTGGAGCCAAAAAAGAACAAAGAGTAGTAGTCTTTGTTATTATCTCCAAAAAATGAATGGCTCCTATGGGATTACCTATTTTTATATAAAGAAATTATATGTGTCGTGTCGAGTGGTGTATTTATATTTTGAAATCCACGCGGACCGAGCCGCATGTAAAATCTAGTATTATCACTAAACAATCATATTTATATCATAAAATAACACTAGACTTGGGTCAGGATGTGTGGAAACCGATGCAAGATATCAAATAGGTATAGCGAGTTCAATTATCTTGTAATCTAATGACAAGAGCGACCCAAAGCTTATGACTGAACATTAAAAACACATTATCTGTTATTATAGTCAAATAGTTACTGTCATCGATTTAATGTTTGTGCCTCCGTTTGGGGTGATTCGTACTGTCTATTTACTCTTCAACAGCTACTAGGTACTGTGACAGGAATTTTAGTCGTAAACAATAGTTTACTTTTTAATGTTTGTTGTTTTTCCTCGCTGCTACCTGCTAACTAACACTGACGACTGTCGCAATAATCCTTACATATTAGTAAACGATAGACAAATAATAACGAATAGATAAACTAAAAGCGAAGGGAATGCGATGGGGAATGCTCCGATGGTTTAGACATGTGGAAAAAATGCCGGACGAGCGACTGATTAAGAAGATATACAATGCGAAAGTGGAAAGATGTAGGTACAGGGGGAGGCCAAGAACAAATCGGCCATGTATTGAAGGAAAGTGGAGTCAGGAGTCTCCGAAACAGGCGAGCGTGTATGAAGAGAATTATGAATGTTGAGGAAGCGAGATATGTATGTAAGAATAGAGCCTCTTGGCACTCTGTTCTCTCTGCCTACCCCGTAAGGGAAATGACGTGATTATAATTTAGTTAGTTAGTTAGATAAACTAGATTCTGCCCGCCGCTTTGTCCGCTTGGACATCAGATTATTATTAACGGAGCACAAATGATCTCAGTACACAAACGATATAAAAGTAACTATCCTACAGGAACCACCCAATTTTCCGAGATAAAAATTAGCCTACGATGTTCTATTCTGGACTCCAGACTATAAGTATGATGCTTTCACGCTACCGCTATAACTACTCAATTGATCACCATGAAATTTAACATACTTGTAGTTCAGAAGGCAGAAAAGGCCACAGGCTACTTTTAGAGGATATTTTTGGTGACCTACAACGTCTGATTCTCTCTCGTCTATCGTCATTCTTTAGCAATACGAAGCCTGAATTTTGCTAGGATTTTACCACCAGTATTTCTGAATGCCTACCAAAACGACTATACGCAGTCCTTTTTACCTAAAACTTTTTAACAGTTTTGATAAAAAAGAAACACGTCAATACACCATTCAAATTAATTTAGTTATAATCGCGTTAAGACAATATACACTTGAAATAGGTACCTAGGTATATCTAATTGTATTATAATCTTTATGATCCCTAATGCCACTTCCTTACATTGACAATAGTATTCATTCTTATTTTCCGTTATGATAATCTGTAGCGAAATCATTAGCGAGTTTGTTCAGTGAACCGCGAACTTTATTTGTAACTATTGTAACTGATGCGACAAGCCAAGAATTTATTCGTCTATAAATTTATAATATATAGATAGGGCCAGCAGCTCTGCACGCACAAAGTAAAGATCTATAAATGTCTAACTATTCTATGTCTAACTATTACAAAGTTGTAACAGAGCTGTGTCTGTACATTAAAGATATTTGCGAAAAAATGAGCGTAATAGGCTATATAGCCGTGTCTAAACACAAAACATTTTTTTTAGAATTTATTTCTGTTTGTTTGTTCGCGCATCACGCAACACTACTGAACGGATTTAGATGCAACTTTTTTAGTTTGAGAACTCTTGATTAGGCTTAAAAACTGGTATACATTTTATCCCGCTACCATATCGGAAACTTGAGATATAAGCTTTTGGCTGCGGCGAAGCCGCGGGCAAAGGCTAGTAATAAATAATATTATATTGAAAGTTCTATTTAAAATACTGACACTCCGATAAAAACTTACACCATTAATTTTCCCTCCCTTAAAGTAGGAAATTCCATAAACTACTGAACTACGTCTGTATTCATTTATGACAAATGGATACAATTCCAATTTTGAAGTGCCTAACTGTAATAAAACCGATCCTCTCACATGACATTTAAACCCACATAACGTGCAATTTAATTATTTTATTTTTGTACTGAACCCTTATTATTTTTCCAAAATGAAAGTAACCTAAGATACTCCATATAACATCAGCTACCTGCCAGTGAAAGTCTCGTCTATATCAGTGCAGCCGTTTCGGGTTATCCGGAACAAATAGGCAGACAAAAACTAAAAAAAATGGTATTATTTTACAGGTAACATTTTATACTTTCATATGGTTTAGTAAAAAGCTGTTATTTAGTCATATCAAGTAGAGACTTCAGTTTTATTTATTGGCATAGATTATATATGGGCGCATAGCAAAATCAAAGTCTGCAGAATTAGGTATAGCTATGATGATACTACTTTTTACGATATAATCAAGTGACATTTACGATGGTTATTTCAGATTAATTGAATAATTATAATACGTACCATTAGGAAGGCCGGAATATAATGAATAAATTAATGTATATGTTTTGACGGCTAAAGTTTTGTAAGGACCGATTTGCCGAGAATACTATAATATTCCCGGCAGTCAGCTGTCCTATTTGTAGAGTTTAGAAATATTCCTTTGCTTTGTTCAATTTGAATATTTATAAAGCGATCTTTTTAATGCATTTTATTTTTCTCTGGCTTTATAATATTTTAAAGCTAACACGGCAAATGATGTATGATAGTGATAATAATATTATTATTAATTACGGTGATAATTCTGAAAAGTAGTGAGTTAATAGATAACAATAAAATAACGTTATTAGTCAATATTATAGTTTTATACTATAATTAATATATTAATATTAAGACACGTTTTAAAGAAATAATAAACTTTGCAAATAGGTTGCATATTTAGAAGTAGCCATCCATCCATCCATCCATCAGCCTTTCGAAGTAGCCACTGTAAAATATTATTTCCCGTGATCAGAATATAAAAAAATCTTTAAGAGGTGTAAACGAACGAATGTTACAAAATAGTTATGTTTCATAATGACTGTATTTTAAAAATAATTCCGTACCAGCAAAAGCTTTCAGTGAACTTTAGGCTCGCAGGAAGAACTCGTGTGAAAGTCCGTTAGTGACTAATTAGCCGTGCGATGCCTCGGTTAAGAGCACTGGTTTCAGGTCCACGAGACTTTTTTTGCTTTTTTTATTTGATACTGGATACTCAAGTTAAACGATCATTGCAATATATTGGCAATAATCGTGTAGCTTGAATTATTGAATTCATATTCACACTGAAAGATTATGGACTGCGTTGTAACGAAAATTTATTTAAAAATATTTTTATGATCATGTATAAATTGAGAATTTATTAAAATACTAGCCTTTGCTTTTTAGCATAGGTATATCTCAGCTTCCCGATATAGTAGCGGGAATAAAACAAGTTGCATTAAAATCGGTTCAGTAATTTTTGCGTGATGCGTGAACAAACAAACAGATAAACAGACAAAAATCTAAAAAAAAAATGTTTTGTGTTTAGACACGTCTATACAGCCTAATAAAGTCATTTTTTCTCAAATATCTTAAATATACAGACACAGCTCTGTTACAGCTTTATAATAGTATAGATTATTTCAATCGATTAACTCTACCTTATTTTACGCACTCTACACTATAGCGCATTGCAAAGTAAGGTTATATACGTATTACTCTACCTGTGCTCTATATATATATCTTAGATAAATATACTCAAAGACCTTGCAATTATTTAGTCGCAGATTAACAAATAAACAGGTCAGTGATATCGACTCATCACTTTAAGGAGTTTATTTACCTTACGTACACAAAAAGCATATTTGTTACGTAATTTATCGTATTATAAAGCTTGCTTATTACTGATTTTGCATAAAAATGTTTATCATAAAGGAGATTGCCCACTAAAGTATGGGGTTTAGTTTCATGTTGTACGTTAATCAACTTTGCTTTCTATAGCGTTTTACTGTAGGTACATACAATTACAAAAAAACGAGTACCTGTAGATCGCCGGGTTTCCGTGTAAAAGGCTAATAATATTATGTTATATTTTACACGTTAAATACCTACAATCATAAAATAATTTTAGATTTTCATCAAAGTTTTACACATATTTGATATGCCAATTAATTATCACTAAAGAAAAACAATATAACTGCAAGTACTATAACGTTTTTGAATGTATTAAATGTAAATGTGTCTAAAAAAACATTTTTTTTTAAGAAAACCTTCAAGTGCACCCTGGAACTAAAAAGCAATAAATAATTGGTATTTAGATACGATTTCCGTGCAAGACACCTACTGATGTGTTTAAAGCCGGTGCCAAAAATGTTTTTAATGTTATCTAAGTAGGTATTTATTGTGAATTGTTTTTGATACTTTTGGACTTGGCACCAGCTTCAAACACATCAGTAGGTGTCTAGCACGGAAATCGTATCTAAATACCAATTATTTATTGCTTTTTAGTTCCTGGGTGCATTTGAAGGCGGTTTTCTTTTAAAAAAAATGTGTTATTTTGTGCTTTTTAGTGATTTTTTATAAAATAGCTTAGAGTAGGTCGTACATGATGGGGAGGCCTCCCTAAACGAAAAAAAACAGACGACGAAAAAATATATAAGCTCCTCCGTTTTTTGAAGTCGGTTAAAAATGTCAATAGGCTCACCCCCCTATTATATTGTGGCCTAAATTAGCAAAATAGCGGTGTAGTACACCTCTGCTTACATCTACCGGTATAGACAGGAGTGAAGTTACGTTACGTTTTTGAATAAAGCGTAGTAATTACTTAAGTACCTACATGTAGCTACGCACCTACGTATCAGATTAATTGTAATAAAACCTACATGATAAGAATATTAAATTAGTACCTAAAGAATAAATTCATAATCCATCAGCATCTCCAATCATTCCTAATGTATTTTTTTTTATAACGAATCCTAAATCCATCTGTTTTTTTAATGAAAACAATCCATGAATACATTATATTATCCAAAATATCTGCAGATAAACATATTCTTTACATAACTGTGCCAGTCAAATTGTACGGCAGTGACACTTTAATGAAAGTTCCTAATTAAAAAAAAAAACAAAGAACAGCTTCACGCCTGTATTCCCCGAAGGGGTAGGCAGAGGTGTATTATACACCCACGACTCGCCAGCTGCCAGCTATGTTTAAGTCCCACGTAATAGGGGGCGAGCCTATTGACGTCTACCGGGCACATTTCCAAACTCCGGGCTGCTACTGAGAATTTTTCTTATTTTTTTTTTACGAAAAATCTCAATAGCACTGGCTGACCTGGGGATCGAACCCGAGACCTCATGATCAGCAGTCGCTTACACTACCGCTGCACTACGGAGTTCCTAATTAAATTACTTTTAATTGGCAGAATTTTATCCGTCAAAGTTATTAATTTTTGACACCCAATTGAGTCTGATACAAAACGAAACCGTGTATGGCCATTCTCTTTAGAAGATATTATATTGAAATTGAAACCACCGATGTTAAATTATAAGTAGTTAAGTTTGAAAACATGTTGAAGATAGTAATACTGTGATCTATTCTTTAATTGTAAGATTGACTTACACCACAAATCGAATGCATTCGCCCACGTCACAATAAGGCAAGACCGCACATCTGTGCCCCAAATACGATCAAGGCCGATATAACTATCCTTTTATCAAACGTATCCAATAACGGGACAACCGTCTATGGTAGCGATTGACACTGAAGTTATACATCATATTGTTAGGTAAGGTGACAAAGGGCAACATTTAACATAAATATTATTGTGTTTTTGGAGAGAATTTTATAATTAGTTTAATTTCCTGCGTCATTTTGTACATTTCCATACAAAATAATCAGAATAAACTTTTTACGTGGCTACTACATAGCAGTTGAGTGGATAATTTGTTTCACTTTGTCTGTATTTTGTATATCAGTTCTTTATGATTATGTCACTAAGTTCGTTGCTCCGAGGCGCACCTTCTGCGCGGTTATAAATACTGCGGCGTGTGTCGAACTTTTGACAAGCATGTAAATAAACACGAGTTGCATGCGGACGCAAAAGTGATATGTTGTATCGTCTGATGCGTCTTAGTACGAAGACATTCTGAATTATCATTATCATATCATTAACAGTATTTAGTAACATAAATAAGTTTTCTATTATAAGCCTTTGCCCGCGGCTCAGCCGCAGCCAAAAACTAGTTTTTAGGTTATATCTCAGTTTCCCGATATAGTAGTAGGATAAAATGTAGACCAGTTTTTAAGTCTAATCAAGAGCTATCAAATAAAAAAAGTGGCATAAAAGTCCGTTTAGTAGTTTTTGCGTGATGCGCGATCGAATGAACAGACAAAAATCTAAAAAAAATGTTTTGTGTTCAGACACGCCTATAGTATAGCCTAATACAGTATTTTTTTCTCAAATATATTAAATGTACAGATACAATTCTGTTACAGCTTTATAATAGTATAGATAGAAGGCCCAGCTCTTAAAAAAACAAAACTGTGTAAGGAATATGTATATAATAGATATCCATGTTTAATAAATTATACTTTTGAATGTCTATTTAGCGTATATAATAAGACTATTGCATTGTTCATAGATAATTATTTTAAAGATAAGGTTTAAAAATTGCTGTAAACGTTTTTGAGAAAGCCTGAGATTACTTTTCTGATATCAATTCATTGTTAATTGAATATATTATCTCAATTACATTCCAAATCTAATCAATCTGATGTATTTTTGTATTTATAAATTTTGTGATACCGGGAATAAATTAGTGTTAGTTGTGGGCGGCGCTATCGTAGCTGTATTGTATTCACAAGCTTACCATTAGCCTGTGCGAGCTATAAACGATATAAACGTTCTCTATTACACATAAATACGAGACATTTATTAACCTTACAAGACGCCGGTGAATGTTTCTTCAACTTTTATTTCCCTTTGTATCTCTCTTTCATAGTCTTAAATTGTTTATTGTACTTTATCAGCGTTTATGCTTCACAACTTCTTTAACGGTGGCAGTAATATTTTTCAATATAGGAGAAATCGGCTTAGGCATATTTTATGGTTATTTTCTCTTTCGTCGTAAATGTCAGTTGGCACCTCACTAATGATGACAGGTTTATGGTAACGCATACTTCGAAACTACAAAGGGATCAGGAAAATGAGCTACTATGTATTTTACTATTTTCCTGATTTTATAAATAGCGGGTTAATGGGCTAAAATTCTGAGCGCATTGTTACCGCCCGGGTTTGGTCAAAAGCGACTAATGTAAGTAGGCACATAACAAATATTAGATGGCGCAACCAAACCCAGCCGATCTAAAGGGGTAGGATTCACCGCCTTTTAGTTTGGTTTTTAATAAAAGTTATGATTTTGCACTATCAGGTGAAAGCTAGTCAGCTAGCATTTACAATTAAAGAATATTATACATGACACTAAAAATTTACTAATTACATTTAGCTTTAATACTTAAAATGTAGCATTCTAGTACCGTAATTCTAGTACTGTAACATTCAAAACATATAAGAGTTCAAGTTAGTAGTTCTGATTTTAACATTAATTACTTTATGTATATATTTTGATCTATATATAGCACTTTATATGCTCAGCTATTTTATAGAAAAAATTATTTGTAAATGTGGAAAAAGCTAAGACGCAGGTTCGAATCCAGTAAAGCCCTCTTTTTCCAATTTCACAAATAATCTGTTTTTTACTTTCTGTATACTTTATAACTGCCTCTGTAGTGCAGCTGTAGTGTGATCGACTGCTCTTGAGGTCTCGTGTTCGATCCCTGGTCGGCCAGTGTTATTGAGCTTTTACGTAAAAGAAACATTCTCAGTAGCAACCCGGAGTTTGGAAATGTGCCCTGTAGACGGCAATAGGTTTGCCGCCTATTACGTGGGACTTAAGCATAGCTGGCGAACCGTCAGTGTGTAATACACCTCTGCCTATCCCTTCGGGGAATACAGGTGTGTAGCTATGTTTTGTTTTTGGTTTATTATTATGTGACAACGAATTGACCTTATCCATTTCTCGTTATCCAAAATGCATTCATGCATCTTCCCAGCAATTGCTTACGAACTTTCAAGGTATTTTAGTCTCAAGGTTTAATTCCTGAAGAAATAAGCAGAGATATAACACACTCACATTTAGCTGACGTAACTTAGCTTGCGTCTTAACGTGATTGGGCGACCCTATTTTTTTTTTGACGGGCCTTGTGGCGTATTCGGTACCCACTTCCGTGCACGAGGTCGTGGGTTGGATTCCCACTCAGGAAAATTATTTGTGTGATGAACACAGATATTTGTACTGGGTCTGGGTATTTTCTATCTATTATATATATGTATTTAAAAAAAAAAGTAATGTATGTATTATATCCGTAATCTGGTACCCGTAGCACAAACGTTAAGCTTAGTTTGGGACCAGAGGACGTTGTGTCAAAATGTCCGAGAATATTTATATATTTATTTATTATTTAGGCATTGCTTGTTACTTAGGGCTGTAAGTTATATGTTGATATAAAACTATGTTTACGGAATCTATCGCGTTTACTTGATTTTTATGCTATACCGACGTTTCGAATACTTTACAGCATTCATGATCACGGGTGGACTTTGATGGTAGGCGTCCAAAGCTGATATGTTGTTTCAACGGTTTCAACCAAGTAAACGCGATAGATTCCGTAAACGTAGTTTTATTTCAAAATGTGTAAAATTCGCGTAAATGTTAGAAAGTATTATATGTTGATCTTAAAAAAATTTCATGCAAAACCTTATAATAATACATTTTGTTCGATCCGGAATCCGGGATCTCTTATTTCCATACTTATAATAATGAAACAGCATAATTATTAACATTAACATAAGTCATATACCGATTAATTGTCCTATGAGCTGAAAAAGAGCTTAACTGATAAGTAATGCTAAGTCTTGCAAGATAGAAAATTTCACTTTCCAGTCTCCACGCTGGCTAACACATTTTATCAACGTGTTATAAATGGGTGATTATCCTATCCTTTTTTTTCTGATTATCCTATCCTACCATTTTAAAAGCATCATCTGCAAGGCAGCAAGGGATCTTAAATGGTATGCAAAAATATTGAAGAATAAAACATCTTTGTTTTCGATATTGGAACTTTATTAACGACTAGCCTTTGCCCGCGGTTCCACCGCAGCCAAAATCTAGTTTTTTGGTTATATCTCAGGTTCCTGATATAGTAGCGGGATAAAATGTACCTATATATGTAAAAAAAAGTTATTCAATTAAAGTTGCATCAAAATCCGTTTTCTAATTTTTGCGTGATACGCGAACGAACAAACAGACAAAAAATCTAAAACAATATATGCAGTTTTGTGTTCAGACACGCCTATATGATGCCTAATACCGTATTTTTTCTCAATATCTTAAATGTAGAGACACAGCTCTGTTACAGCTTTGTAATAAGTATAGATACAACAGAATTATGAGAGGGTGCCTAATCATCTACTCGATGACCTTTTGAATTGTGGTGGGCGGATAGATTGTAGGAGTAACGATCTAACACGCTCACTAAACGACTAAATATGCACAAACATTTTAATTGGGTTATATTATTGTCTTTATCAGTCTTTCTCAATATAAATTTACTGTGGAGATGTTGTAAAAGTGAAAGATTATCAATATGCTAATTATAGTAGTAAAGTAACGGACAATCAAACACACTAGTGATCTTTTATTAGTATTAAATTTATACATTCCTTCACGTATGCAAAAATGCACAGACACTTTCTGTAAAGGTCTTGATACCATAAACATTTTTGGAATACATATTATAAGTTAAAGGTGTTAGGTAATAGAAATAGAAAACCTGTAAAAAACCGGCTTTAGAATTATCCCACCCCTGTCCACCCACGGGAGTCGGAAGAGCCAACTGAGGGAATACCGGGGAAGTGGGTAGCAGCACTCCCTTGAGTATTAACAACATCCACTACGATCGCCAACCCACCTGCCAAGCGTGGTGATTACGGCATTATCTCCCACGACGGGACGCTCGTTGTGGCGTTCTCTTGGGGAGGCCTATGTCCAGCAGTGGACTTTGAAAGGCTGATGAATGGATGGATGGATGGATGGATGGATGGAAAATATATTTATTAACACAAAGTGCAAAGATATAAAATCAAAAATAACAATCACAAGCGGGATTTGAACCTGATGCTTTGATTCAACCATCGTGACAATTGCTCGGGACTGCGAGTTTTGATAACACATTCCTTCTTTATATCTTAGATAACGCCTGCGCCATCTATCGGATGTATTTTATGTGACGCCTAATACAATATTTTTTTCTCAAATATCTTAAATGTACATAAACAGTTCTGTTACATCTATATATTAGTTAGGATAACTTAATACATATAAATAACTCTACAATCATCCTATTTTTTTCTTAAATTCTTTGGTGATTGGTTGACATATATTTATGTCACTTTATTGTGTACAATCATCTTAATTTGACCCATATAGCGCTAAAAATAGTAAAATTCTTTATAAATAAATACTAACCAGCCCACCCGCCAAAGTGTTTACCATTGTTCAAATGCAGCTCTATTACATTTCAATATAATTATCTAGCGCCTACGCTCTGTTATATTATCCGTGTCGAGATAATATCTCCACAGCCTAACTCAGTTACAATGTTTTCATACACTATCTATTCTGCTTCATATTAAACAATTATTAACAACAAAGATTTGATAGCTAATCTAAAACTATAAAACAATTAATAATGATTATTATAATTATACTTTTGCTAGACAAACATAATTACAACAAAAATAAGTAAACTGTCCTTGTAGTAACAGATTGAGAATACATGAATGGTGAGGACCCCGTGCTGCCGCCCTGCCCATTCTTCCAAGATCGGCTGGATCGCCCCCACGGTCCAGAGACCAGCCCGGGGCGCCTCCAGCCGAGACCTCCACTTTAGGACGGTGGCGCGCCGGGCATCTTCCCGCCACGCTGAGATTGCGCTTGGCGAGGGGCGGCTGCCCCCCACCCGCGCCGTCGACGCCCGCCGATAAACGTCGGCGAGCACTTCCGCCTCCAGATCCCACGGGGGGGTTCCGGCCAACGCACAGGCTGCATCGCACGAGACCATGCGGTACCCGCGTATTGCCGTGACCGCTACGACCCTCTGTGGACGCCACAGAAGGGCCCTATTGCGAGCGGCCAGGGACTCCGCCCACACGAGCGCGCCGTACAGTGCCATTGACCGCACTACCCCCGCGTAGAGTCGTCAACACGCGAGACTCGGTCCGCCCAAATTCGGCATCAGTCGCCCGAGGGCGGACGCCGTGCCGACGAGCTTTGGCGCAAGACGGCGGAAGTGCTCGTCAAAGTGCCACCGTCCATCCAATACCAGGCCCAGGTATTTGATGTGGGCCTGGATTGGAAAGCCCACACCGTTGACCGTTATCGAGGCGCCGGCGGGTGGGCCACGTCGGGGCCCATGGAAGAGTAGGACCTCCGACTTTTCAAGGGCCACCCTAAGCCCCAGCGCCTCGATCCGCCTGACCACCTCCGCGGTTCCTGAGGTGGCCAGCGTTGCCGCCTCCTCGAGGGTCCCGCCCCGGGCTGTGACGAGCGTATCGTCTGCGTAGCAAATTACGCCCAGCCCGGGGGGGAGCCGGCCACGGAGGACCCAGTCGTAGCCGATGTCCCACAGGAGTGGCCCTAGAACCGAACCCTGCGGGACGCCGCACGACATAGCCCTCCTTACAACGTCCCCTTCCCGGTCCACGAAGAGGACGTTGCGGCCGTCGAGGTAGTCCGCCACCAGCTGCCTTAGGTAGAGGGGCACTCCATGGTACCGATTAGGCCATTACCTAGGTCAAACGAACGAATGTAACATATTTAGATATTTTTATATATATTTTTAGCATTTGACATGCTTAGCAACATACATTAAACACAAAGTGAAAAATGTGAAATCGAAAATAACATTCACGAGCAGGATTTGAACCTGCATCTCCTGGATACCGTCCAGATGCTTTGCCAATTCAGCCATCATTCAGAAAAAAGACCCTTTTTTCTTGGTGTCTCGTCTCGCCATCGTATATATCAATACATTTTTTATCAAACACGTAGTCCAATCATTCGTGTATCAGAACCTAATAAATACAAAGGTAAGGAAGTAACCTAATAAACACAAAGGGGGCACAGAGTGTACTCGCAGTCAGAGCAAGTTCACTGGTAATGGACCCACAATTATCATCAAGCTACTAGTCTAATCTTAAACCACTGCTGATAAGTAAAGGCTTATTTACTCTGTACGTATGGTTTGTTTCTTAAGTATATCTCCTTAATTATTTTCATGTGATATTCACGCATGAAACATCAGAAGTACTGAGATGGATTCCATAAGTGCGAAAAACGAGATTTCATGCTACAAGCATGTCGTTGCTATTATAGGAGCTACGTTTAAAAATACTTAAGCGTTTTTACTTTTTTTTAAGTTTTATTGAAAGGCTATTTTATAAAGCACTTTATAAGAAATTTATTTAGTGGGATACACATTTAAATGTTATTTTTAGATAAGTATTAGTATTACTCACATTGGAGCTTCACAGAATAACAGTATAATTCCTTCAATATATCCATCACTATATTATCATCACTTATTTACGGCGTAGTAAATATTCCACCAGTTTTGTTTACAATATTGGCAACACTTTCAAACATACTCGTATATTAGAACTTTTACTACGTAACGCGCTAAAATTAAACGTAGTAGTGCTTTAAATTTAAGTTTTCTCGACTTTATTACTACCTCTTTCTAGACAGTGAAACAAAAGCACAAAGATATCATTGAAAAAATAATTACAATTTTATTGTATTAATAGTCGAAGCCTGGGGGTTAGGCAGAATGTCACATTTCACGTGTCGTTCGTATCGTCTCGCTTGTACGATCACCGTGATTGGCTAACGGGTTATTGTGACATCACGCGTCGGTTTCTCAACCAATCACAGTGATCTCGATACGGTCGACACGTGAAATATGACATTCTGCCTCAGGGGGCAGGTCACTTCGTCATAACTTTTTCTAGTGACATCCGATTTCAATAAAGCTCTATCTGCACATGAAAACTGCATTAGAATTATTTTAGTAAAGTTTGCTCTGTACAATCACATAAAAAGTTTGAATTACGTAACAGATCTTCTATTACATTAATCCTATGAATTTTATTTATCAAACGGCGACGGATATCCATGAAATTTCGTAGATGAATAAACGAGACTCTGGATACCAACACGATCATTTTCATCTCGAAAAAAATAATAGACGTAGGATAATTAATTTTGGCATATAACACTAACGACTAAACTGATGTGAACAAAAGTTTGTAGACAGATAATTCATAGAATATTTAATGTAAGGAGTTCCTGTGAGATACATGTATACTAAATCAACTCGATGGGTTTGAGTTTTGAAGTCTATTAAAATGCATTTACTAAGAGATTGCCAAAAAAATAAATTGTAAATACATTATCTTGTATTTTCAAAACTGACAACCCTATATTTGATCTAGTATGCATATCAGTGATATGTGTGGGTGAAACGGCGCCAACGGTAGAGTAAATATTCTTAGAACTTTATCACGCAAACGCTTGAACGTACCCATTCATTCATGTAGGTACTATAGAACGCTATTAGGCTATTCAATTGTTTCTACTTTATGCAAATAATTAATTGAAACCACAGACCAACATATTTTAATGGTCTTATATTAATCATTGTGCTGTCAATATTGTACCTAAATATTCTCTTAAATATTTTGATCAGTATTTTAGGTCTTGACATGCCTAGCTACCTTAAAGAACTAATTATTTAAAACATAGCATCACGCCTGTATTCCCCGAAGGGGTAGGCAGAGGTGTATTACACACCCACGAATCGCCAGCTATGTTTAAGTCCCATGTAATAGGGGGCGAGCCTATTGACGTCTACCGGGCACATTTCCAAACTCCGGGCTGCTACTGAGATTTTTTTTTTTTTACGAAAAATCTCAATTACACTGTCCACTTTCACAAGTAATTATTTGTGAAAGTGGAAAAAGAGTTTTACTACGAGCAGGATTTTAATCTGCGTCCCATCCAATCTGGGGACCGCTAAGCTATCGCAGTCACCGACGTCGACACCCACTCTCTACTTCACACTCTACTTATTATAAAGTTGACATTTTAACAACCCACTACTGTTGTTGGGAATGAATTTGCTGTCAGAGTGAGAAGGATTTAGGCCGTAGTCTATCACGCAGACCCGGTGCTGGTAGACACTTGTAAGACCCTAATCCACAGATGAATCTAAAGCTATGTCCTAATCTTGAATTGAAGATCAAACTCGATAGCATGTCTTTCCATTACGTGATTTGATTACTGCACACAAAAAATATCCACTAAAAATGCAATCACTATGTATGTTCCCCAGAAATAAAACCCGTAATATTTACTAGAAGCATTAAATAATTTAAATCTATACATAACTGTATTCAGCAGAAATAAATGCAATACAATTTACATAATTATAACAATTCTAATTTTATGCATTTCGATACATGAACAAACCTTGTAATTGATGAAGCAAAACTTATTACTAAAATTTTGGTTTACAAGTCGGGAAAATAATAAAATGGTTATTTCTTATGTTTTATAGTTAACTAAATTAATAAAAGATAAGTATGTACAAAACAAAATGTTTCGTAAGTGGGTAAAATATTTCAGCTATGCATGTAAACTAGTGAACTCGGGAAAGTTTTGAAACAATGATACCTACGTGTATAAGAGCTCCGAGATCAATCCAGGGTTCTACTGACGACGTCACTCGACAAACACGGTCTATAGTACAGGTGACAAACAAACTATTATTTTATCACTAACCTTTTTGTGTCAACTAATGCACCTAACCGCATACCCCGTCATTCGGGGCAAGCAACTAGGTAGTGTGGGGCCCTCACCCAATAAATAACCCTGCCATGTGTCTCTCCATCTGTGTTGGTGGACCACTGCAAATCTTGATTCTAATGGTAGATCGTTGCTTATCCCAGCACGAATGGGGAAGTACCACCCTCTCACAAAAGATCAGCGTGTAACAACGGTAGTTACGCCTGCGGTTGTGTTTCGTATGGTGAGTGAGAGTGCCGGAGGCCTAAACCCCGTCGCTATCCTCTCCTTATTATCCTTCTTATCCACCTCCTATTCCAATTCCTTGGAGATGGGGACGCACCAGTATTACCATGGTTTTGCTAGCGTCTATAGGTTTCGGTAACCGCTTACCATCGGCTGGACCGTAAGCTTGTGCGCCACCCATGTAGTAAAAAAAAATTAACCTGCCACTCCATGTTTGTATTATAATATTACTAACACTTAGCTTAAACATTAAGTTAACTGTAATTCAATTTATTTGTAAGGAATTATATCTACTATTAGCCTTTACCCGTGGCGTCGCCGCAACCAAAAGCTAGTTTTTGGGTTATATCTCAGGTTCCTGATATAGTAGCAGGATAAAATGTATACCAGTTTTTAGGTCTAATCAAGAGCTATCAAATAAAAAATGTTACATCAAATCCGTTTAGTAGTTTTGGCGTGATGCGCGAACAAACAAACAGACAAACAAAAATTCTAAAAAAAATTGTTTTGTGTTTAGACACGCCTATATAGCCTATTACAGTATTTTTTTCTCAAATATTTTAAATGTAAAGACAGCTCTGTTACGCTACAGCTTTATAATAGTTAGTATTAGATATAGATTAATCATGGTTACACTTGAAATAAATCTTATGTTTATAAATACACATTAATGTTATAAATAAATATAATGTTTTAGTTTTCCTTTTGTGTTTGTTAATTTAACAAGAAGTTGGCTACGTTATAGTTACCTTGTACCTATTAATCTCGTAGTTTACAACAAATAAACATTGATTTGCAATTTTCTATTTCTAACGTATGTTAAAATTTATATAGGTACCTTTAGGTTTTTTAAATTTTTTTTGATTGCTAATGATGGCAGTTGAGCCACGGCCCACCTGATGGTAAGTGGTAACCGTCGCTCATCGACTCAACCATAGTAGAAAGAGTGGGGAAGTAGGCTATCTCCGGCCCAATCCGCTATATAATTACATACCACACTTGCCTGTCTCATGGTCGTCACTTTTCGGAGCAGCGGCTCCGGCCACTGCTGGCCGCGGATAAGAAGCAGGCCGCGCCGTCTTCAGGCCTAACGCCGCTGCCCCTTTTTTTTTTGTTAAGGCGGGAAAAATGTTCCTGACCGCACACCCCGTCGTTCGGGGCAACGAACAGGGTTGTAACTCACCCACAAAAGAAACCCGCCGTGTGCCGTCTCTCCGCCTTTGTTGGCGGGCCACTGGAACTATGTTTTGGTGGTCAACGCCGCTGCCCTGCCAGGGTGGCAAAGCCCCCAAAGCGAAGGCGGCGCAGAAGGCTGGGCAGCGCCCCAAGGGCCAGCCCAGAGAGGAGTTCCCTCCTCTTCCATGTGCTGGCCAGCCCTCGCGGGCCCCAGTGACCGATCCCCGGGATACCCGTATCCCACCTCCCACGCCAACCGGTCCTGCACCCTCTGGTGAGGGCTGGCATATGGTGAGCGGGGGGAGGAAAAAATCCCGGGGCAAGAGGAAAAAGGGAGCCGCGACTGGGGCTGCTGCCCAAGCGAATCCCGCTACGCCAGGGAGCAAGCCCGGCCCTAAAAAGACGCGCAAGCTTCAAGCGCCGTAAACGGCAGCGGTGGTAATCACCATGCTGCCGGAGGCGGAAGCGGGTCTGACGTATCAGGCCATCTTGAGGAAGGCCCGGGAGAAAATCGACATCTCCGACATCGGAGTCGTCGCCGCCCGGACCCGCCTAGCCCGCACAGGGGCTCGAATTGTCGAGTTCCCTGGGGCGGAGGGCCCCAGGATGGCTGATACGGTGGCCGAAAGGCTGACGGGTCTGTTTGGCGAGGGGAGTGGAGTCCGGGTCACCAGACCGGTAAAGTGTGCTGAACTGCGCATTTCCGGTCTGGATGACTCAGTGAAGGCGGACGACGTCCGAGAGGCTATTGCCTCAAAAAAAAAACCGGATGCTCGAATGCTGTCAGAGTGGGCTCCATTCGGACCGGTCCCGGCGGTGTAGGTGCCGTCTGGGCGAGTTGCCCTGTCGCGTCGGCCAAAATCTTGGCCGACGCAGGCAGGCTCCTCGTGGGCTGGAGTTCCGCGTGGGTCACCGTGCTAGAGCCTCGGCCCGCGAGGTGCTTTAAGTGCATGGCGGTCGGACACACCCGGCCGACGTGCATTAACTGTTTGGATTGCAGCGATCTTTGTTTCCGCTGCGGTCAGGCAGGGCACCGGGTGGCAACCTGCACCGCCGCCCCTCACTGCCCCACGTGCGCGGCAGGCAACAGTCATGGCACAGCCAGGTAGCAACCGGGAGGCCGACCTCAGTGTACCGCCCGTCACCGCGTCTGAAATGGGGGCGGCAGTTTCGCGGATTCGTTCCAAGAACACCGCTCCCGGCCCGGACCGGATTGCAGCCCGGGTGCTGGCCCTGGCTCTGAACCACCTGGAGCCCCGCCTCAGGGGACTGTTCGACGCGTGCCTGGCGTCCGGACGGTTCCCTGACTGCTGGAAGGAGGGGAGGCTGGTACTCCTGCCGAAGCCGGGGCGAATGCCGGATTCGGTCTGGGCCTTCAGGCCCATCGTGCTGCTGGACGAGGTGAGTAAGCTGCTGGAGAGAATCCTCGCTGCCCACATCATCCAGCACCTGCGAGACATCGGACCTTACTTGTCGGACGCCCAGTTCGGTTTTCGAGCTGGTCGTTCGACGGTCAGCGTGATTATGCGCCTGGGGGCCGTGGCGGTGGTCGCCGGCGGTGGAGTGCTGTTGGCGGTATCGCTTGACATCGCCAACGCATTCAATAGTCTGCTATTCAGCTGCATCGGCGAGGCGCTCCGGTATCACGGGGTGCCTGCATACCTGAGGCGGCTAGTGGCAGACTATCTTGAGGGCCGCAGCGTTCTCTATGAGAGCAGCATAGGGGATGTTATGAGGAGACCCATGTCGTGCGGTGTCCCGCAGGGTTCGGTTCTAGGCCCGCTCCTGTGGGACATCGCTTACGACTGGGTCCTACGCTGTCGGCTCCCCCCCGGGCTTGCGGTCATCTGCTATGTGGATGACACGCTGGTCGTGACTCGGGGTGGAAAGTGCCAGGCGGCAGGGCGGCGCCCGCCGAGCTGCCATGGCCAGATGGAGGGCGCGGTTGGAGGCGCCCCGGGCCGATCTTTGGACCGTAGGGGCGCTCCAGCCGGTGTTGGAGGAGTGGGCGGGGTGACGGCACGGAGTCCTTACCTTCCGACTGGTGCAGGTGCTGTCGGGGCACGGTTTCTTCGGCAGATATCTGCACATAGTCGCAAGGAGGGAAGCGACTCCGGGCTGTCACCACTGCGGCTTTGACGAGGACACGGCGCGGCACACGCTCGAGTCGTGCCCGGCTTGGGCCGAGCAGCGCCGTGAACTCGTCGCGGAAATAGGGGGCGACCTCTTGCTGCCAAGCGTCGTCAGAGCGATGCTTGGCAGCGACAGGAATTGGGCCGCGGTCACTGCCTTCTGCGAGTAGGTTATCTCGCGGAAGGAAGCGGTGGAGAGGGCTAGGGAGGAGGATTCCTCCACTGACCCAAACCGCCGCTAGCGACCGGGGCGGCGCAGGCGCAGGTACTTGCGCCTCATGCCGCCCTAGCTGAGGCTGCGAGTGGATGTACCGGGGCACGTCCGCCACCCGCAAGGCCTCCGGCGAAGATGCGACGCTCCTCTGCGGATGCGTCGCTCAGTAGATGGTACCCGAAAGGGTAAGCCGCCGGCGGACCACCGAAGGAATGTAACATAGTTCCAGTGGCCCGCCAATAAAGGCGGAGAGACGGCACATTCACACGGCGGATTTCTTTAGTGGGTGAAGGCCCCACACTACCCTGTTCGTTGCCCCGAACAACAGGGTGTGCGGTTAGGAACATTTTTTCCCGTCTTAACAAAAAAAAGGGTTGTCACTTTTAGCTAAATTTTAATTCAGTGCCTAGAAATTGGCAAGGGCCGGGAAGTTGTATTGTTTACTTGTAATCGTTTAGATAAAACCGACCTCACTAACCCTGAACCCAGACGACACAACACAGATTATTTTAACTTACGATTTTAAGTTACGATTATTACTTAGTCACTATACCTAAAATACTGAGAAATCGACATGAATAAACAAAGCAATAGCGGCGTATCAATTTGACAGATCAAAAATACCTAGGTAATACATTATATTGTGCAAGTAGGCGTGCCTACATCGTCTGTCTGATAAAACACTACCTAATACGACGAAAAAATAAGTAGGTCTCACTCATCATTTAAAAATTATAGGTATTATAAGTGACTTCCTTACCTTTCCTGTTCAGTAGGTAATCTTAACAGAGACAACTCTGGAATCAATGAATTATTTAGACAGCCAAACACACAGCAATAAGTTCTCCTGCGATTATCACACATTTTCATTTAGTTAGCGGTGCCGGAAAGCCGTGACGCGCGAACCTTGTGCGGTGTTAGCCCCGACTGGAGCACTGAGAAACGGGTCGAGATTTTGTTAGAGTGTGCATACGATACTATGGCGCACACATACAAGCCACGCGCGGTGCGTTTGTATGAAGATAACCTGCTTCCCACTCTTTCTACTATGACTCAACTATACCTACCGAGAGTATTGTCAAGCCGCTGCGCACCATTTCATTTCTCAGATATGAAATGAAAGAATAAACGGATATCTTCTGCTACAGCCAAAACACACTGACGTGCTTCATGACCGGTCACACAGGAGACGCTGGTACCGACCCGTTCGGGCCCGATAGTAAGTAGCCCTACCACAAGTAATGCAATGGGTGATAATTGATTACTTCCCTTAGTACCCACGGGAAAGGAACGGGGTGGTGACACTTGTATTCTTGGTTCGTCATCATACAGATAAAAAAACGTAACCGACTTGGATTATACAGGTACATCATTTATATATAGCTCAAGTACGGCTAGACCGATTTTTATGATCTTTGATGCGTTAAATTTATCTGCCTGCGGAGTGGCAGAATAACTATTTAAATAGTTACTATTAGGTACTTTAATAGTTATTCTACTATTCCAGTCGGAGGAAAACACGAAAAAAAATATTATGAAGAAAATTTCTATCCGTGTGGTGACGGACTGAGAATACAAGTGTCACCACCCCATTCTTTCTCACGGGTGTCGTATGAGGCGACTAAGGGAATTAAGCAATTATCATCCATTGCATGATAGGTGGTAGGGCTGGGTACCAAGTGGGAGTACTTACTTGGTATAAGGCCCGAGCGGGTTGGTATCACCATCTCCCGTGTGACCAGCCATGAAGCACATCGTTGCGTTTTGGCTGTAGCAGGAGATTGATGCCGTTTATGCTTTCATTTCATATTGGTGAAATGAAATGGTGAGCAGCGGCTTGAGAATACTCTCGGTATAGTTGAGTTCATGAGCGACGGTTACTATTTACCATCAGATGGGCCGTGGCTCGTCTGGCACTAAATTCAATAAAAAAATAAAAATATTCATACATTTTGTATTAAACGGCTATTTTGAAGATATTTCGAAAACGAATTGTTTAGGTAATTTAAATATAAATAAAAATTCCAATAAAATAATATTTACTTCGAATTTGATGGTACCTGACAGCAATATGTTACATTATATATTCATTCCGGAGCTACAAAAATACAAACTTACCAAAATAAAATTGATATTTTCAAAGCGTCGTAGTGTTGTTGCACCTCAGTCGCGCCCAGCTCAGGGATATTAAAAGCTACACGACCTCATTCTGTTTCCGTACTAAACGCTTTTCAGTTCTCTAAACGCCGTCGACGTGGGTACTATCAACATAAGTGATGTGCCTTTATTGTATTATTGAAATATGTTTAAACGTTTATACATAGTGACAATGGTTCTTTTGTTACGTGATCTTCTCAACAGAAACCGTATATCTTATATTTAAAATATTTAATCAACCCTTAATGCATTACCTGGGTTACACTTGTCTATACCTATAAATTTATATTTTAAAGATAGGTTGGTCCTTAGGTACATGCTTGAGAAGGTAGTGAATCCTGGCCGTAAAATAACATCTTAACCATCGTTACTGGTACTCAAAATCCTGAATAAATCTGACTCCAATATTTCATTAGCTGGATCATAGAAGTCAGATAGCGGCCGCTTTTATTTAGGTAACGACCTAAATAAGAGCGGCCATCATATCAAAGTTATTTAGTCTATGTAACCTGGACTATTATTACGAATCTATTGATATCTCATTCATAAAAATTGGTTTAGCAGTTTAGGCGCTACAGTGTACACGTAATTACAAACATATTTACATATAGACAGCTACCACCGACCCACGCCACCTATAGGATGCATTTACATGCATTATTCCAATATAGTAAGTTTAATTTTGCAATTAAAATTCATACTATTTGATGATGACGCGATTTTGGTAGCTGGGCCTGTCAGGTGCTAAAATACAGATTAAAATAAATGAAAAACCCTTAACTCTCTCTTTATTGTCTCCTTATTATCTTTCCTGTCCACCTCCTATCCCTTTCCTTGTAGTTGGCGACGCGCGAGTGATGCCTCCGGTGTTGCAGGCGTCTATAGGGAGTGCTTCCTTAAGCAATAAAAACTAAGACAAATAATGTTAAATAGAATAAGAAACCAGAGTCCACATGCTCGACCATACCTATATCTACATATTTAATATGTAGTAACTTTTTTGATCTGTATTTTAGCACTTGACATGCTCAGCTACTTTAAAAAACAAATAATTAGTAAACGTGGAAAAAGGGAACTTTACTGCGAGCAGGATTCAAACCAGAAGAGAAGAAGAAGAGGAAGTCTTCCTCGAATTAGACGGGACGCTCATTCCCTTTTTCCACTTTCACAAAAGATTAGTTCTTTAATTTAGTCTCCTGAAAATCTACTATGAAAATCTACTATGACAATATACTATGAAAATCTACTATGACAATCCAGTATGCAACATTTACAAATGAATTTCCAATTTCAATGAATGCAGGTTTGCACAATAGACAACAGAGAACAATTTTCATTTGTTTGTTTTGGTCTGTGACTGGTTTAGGGCCGTCCAACTTAGGTGGTCGTAATGGAAGCGTAAATTTACGTTTGTTTAAGGCAAATAAAATTTGGGCAGTATTATGATATAGAATGCTGGGTGTATAAATTAATTACCCAATTTAAATATATGTTTGTAGCGTACGTTTAGTTGTTTACTTAAGAGGTAGAAAGTAAATGTTAATCAAATTATATAGAAACAATGTATAAAAATAATTCAAATGTCTGTTTGTAATGTTTAAATAACAATTTTAGCTTTTTACTAAATGTATGTGAAAGCAGGTATATATATTACCTATTACAAAACGGTATTCTTTTTAGTGTTTTCTGGCTGTTTGTTCCGACAAATTTTCAGAACTACAAGGCTTATTTGGACGGTATTTTTATTGGCAGGTAGCTGATATTATAAGACGTAACTTAGGCTATTTTATTTGGAAAAAGTATTTAGAGTTCCGCACAAAAAATAAAATACTGAACTAGACTCCATGCGGATGAAGTCGCGAGCAGCAGTACTATATTAACAGACATCTTTAGTAAATATGTAAAATCGGAAAAGTATTAAATTTATAATATTATGATAAAACGCGTAAATCTCTGGAACTACCATTTTGATAAAAAAAAAATCTTTTTACATTTGATAATCCAATTGTCGCTCCCGTGGAAATGAGATGTGTCGAGTGGTGGACCACGTCAAAGCCATTCCAATGTTTAATTTATGACAAACATTTCATACAATTTTTTATTTGTCTCTGAATGTTAACTCAGGTGAAGTTACGAACGTTTTATATTCTATTAGCTTCGTAATAGAATATAAAACTTTATATCACAAAGGGTTTTCTTTATAAACATAGAATAATAACAAACATAAACATAGCATCATGCCTGTATTCTCCAAATGGGTAGGCAGAGGTGTATTACATACCCACGGTTCGCCAGTCCCACGTAATAGGGGGCGAGCCTATTGCCGTCTACCGGGCAAATTTCCAAACTCCGGGCTGCTACTAAGAATTTTTCTTTTTACGCAAAAGCTCAATGACACTGCCCGACCAGGGGGTTGAACCCGAGATCTCATGTTTAGCAGTCGCTGTCGCGCCACACAGGCAGTTATAATAATAATACAGACAACATTAATATGTTGTCTTGTTGTAACTATTATTCGTGAATGTCGAAAACAGGTACCTACAGTACCTACTAATCTCAAAGCAAATATGAATAAATTTTCCGATTCATACAATATAAATTTTATTACTTTATCTTCGGAATTTTACTTATATATTACTACTGCATAATATATTGATAAAATTTACAATATCGAGCTAGTGCCTGCTACTTACTTTCTTATTATCACAAATAAACACTGAAATCACATAGTAAATATCAAGGCAAACATTTTATTACATATTTTATTTAAATTTATCACTACTTATAATCAAGCAAAGAAATCTACCGAGTCATCATTGTCCAAAGCGGATACAAGTTATTCCCGATATACCAAAGAGGCGATAAAAATGTCCCTTGCTCGATTAATTACAATTGAAATCTATTCGAGTCGATTTGAATAAACAGTCCTACGATAAGAAGAATTGAGACGAACAGCTTTTTTACCTGAACGCATCCAGTTCATCTTGTCATGATTAATCTATTAACGTGTTGGATTAATAGATAAGATCAGGGAATATTGATTTATGATAATGACTTTTTCGTATTGGAAGCTATCTTTCATCAGTACACGAAGTCTGCTTGTATTTGATAAAGACACGTTCTGTCACATAAGATATCTCTCTATGTGGCTTACTAACATTGACTTGCATACAGTAAGGCAAGCAAAGTGTATACCTACTATATTTATTGACCCGGCGAACTTCGTAACTTTCGAACTCCGGCGCTTTCGACATATTGTTTTTTGTGAATATTTTGCAATTAATTAATTTAAAAAATAGGTGATATAAACTATCCTATCTTAGGCACGCCAACAAAACACACATTTAAAAAAAGAGTGAAGATTGGTTAGAATTAGATAGTTACGGAGTTCATCGTGAGCAACAACGTGACACGAGAATTATATAGGTATAACTAGCTGACCCGGCAAACGTTGTTTTGCCATATAAATTATTTCTAGAGAGAGTTTTAGAGTTTTTAAGGAATTTCTAGCGTAGAAAAAATAACGAACTTATATGCCGAATCATAAAAAAAAAAAATTTGTTTGTAAAGAAATGTTTGGGGTGGACCACCCTTATCACTTAGGGGTATGAAAAATAGTTTACATCCTATTATCAGACCTACTGAATATATACACAAAAATTCATAAGAATCGGTCTAGCCGTTTCGGAGGAGAATGGCGACAAACACTGTGACACGAGAATTTTAACATAGCATCACTCCTGTATTCCCCGAAGGGGTAGGCAGAGGTGTATTACACACCCACGATTTGCCAGCTATATTTAGGTTCCACGTAATAGGGGGCGAGCCTATTGCCATCTACCGGGCACATTTCCAAACTCCGAGCTGTAACTGAGAATTTATCTTGTTACGAACAAGATCATTAACACAGCGACCCGTGGATCGAACCCAATAGGCAGTTATTGCGAATAATAGTGATGAGTGATGATGATAGCGAATAATGATGATTAATAATAAAAAAAAACTGTTTGGAATAATTTAAATACTTGGCTTACAAATCTAACGTGTGTAAATAAATAGATATTTGCTCATTTTACAATAATAACGTTCATAAAAATCGTGAAAATTAATCGCTTATTAGGGTTCATTGGGGGGATTAGTAAAGTAATGAGATAATCTGTATTACTGTTATATGTTTACCACACTCTTGTACCACAATGCTATCAAAGTATTTTAAGGATATTCGCTCATTTTCCCCACTTCAAGGAAAATATTATGTTTAGAATAACGTATCAAAACAAAACAATATAAAGGGACATATTTTAAAGGCAAACGATAAGTCAAAAAATTCTGAAATAATTTATTGTTTAAAAATACAAAATAAAGTTTAAACAATAAAATAAGTAGAGATAGTTTCTTAGCAATTCATAGTTGAAAAGCTGAGAGCTATTTAACAAACATAGTATGGGCATGTAATGTTATCATGTACGCATTTATGTGCCTACTATTTTGTTAAGGCGGGGAATAATGCACATAACCGCACACCCTGTCATTCGGGGCAACGAACAGGGTAGTGTAAAAATCAAACACACATAAACCTGCCGTGTGCCGTCTCTTTGCCTGTAATGGCGGGCCACTGGAACTATGTTACATTACTTCAGTGGGCCGCCGGCGGCTTACCTTTTCGGGTACCCTCTTCTGAGTGACGCATCCGCCCACGGAGCGACGCACCTTTGCGGGAGACCTTGCGGGAGGCGACCGTTCCCCGGTCCGTCCACCCGCAGCCTCAGCTAGAATAGGGCGGCATCAGGCACAGGTATTCACGCCTGTGGTGCCCCAGTCGCTGGCGGTGGTTCGGGCCAGCGGAAGAATCCTCCTCCCTGGTGGTCTCACTTCCTTCTGCGAGACTTCCTCACAGAAGGCAGCGACCGCGGCCCAAATCCTGTCACTGCCAAGCATCGCTCTAACGACGCTTGGCAACTAGAGGTCTTCCCCTATTGCCGTGACGAGTTCACGCAGCTGCTCGGCCCAAGCCGGGTACGACTCAAGCGTGTGCCGTGCAGAGTCCTCGACGCAACCGTAGTGATAACAGCCCGGAGTCACTTCCCTCCTTGTGACGCCCGCCAATACATCTCAGCGAGCACTTCCGGTTCCAGCTAATGCGCAGGGCGCCTAGGTCGGCACCCTGCGGTATTCACGTATGACCCTGGACGTGAAGCCTCATCAGCCGGACCACCCCCGGGAAATGGTGAAAAAAATGGAAGTTGCTCGGGGTAACAAACAGGGTAGTGTGGAACCCTCACCCGTGCGCCGTCTCTCCGCCTATATTGGCCGACCACTGGAACCGTGTTACACTACACTACAGTGGTCCACCGGACTTATGTACGCATGATTTGAAATGCATTTTGTGATTAATACAAATATCCAGTTATCTACATTGTTATTTTACTAGAGACTGCACTATAAAGAAACTAATCGAGCATGTTAGAGGTCTAATCGAAAAAGCATTAATAGTTCATTACGTGATCATCCTTTCAAACCATTAGTAACTTTAGTACTTATAATTATGTTGAACTAGTAGAGTACCATCGATCGTAGGTATTATATAGCATTATCCAGTATTTGTGGAGGTCAGCCCCGAGCGGCGTCACAGAGTCGCGTCTGCGCCACTTGTCCCCATTCTCCTGCAAATTGACTCGAATATGACTAAATCCTTTTAAGAATTCATAGCACCGAGCATAACACATACTTATTAACTTATGGATGACCTCACATCGTAAACTCGAATACAATAGATTTTTTTCTTGCTACATGTAGGTACCGTTCCTAAAAACCATTACAAAAACCTTTATTCACATTCTCAGGAGTGAATCAGGGCACATAAATAACAATGTATTGGAAAAGTTCATTATTCTGTAGGATCTTTCAAATTATACTGTCTAAACTTTGTGTTAAAGCGCTGTATGAGAAATTGTCGTTAAAATTTTAGTAGCCATTTCACATCTCATGGCCTTTCAAATCTTATCTCGGTGTCTTTGTTAGTCATCAACACGATTGTGCCAACGTTGTTTACCTGGATCGTACTGCCTGTTAATGGCATTGTGAAGTCAATCATCTTTTATTGCATATAACCAAATGCCCCTTAGCCATACATCAACAAACGGCAGATCTTTTTGTTTGATTAGTAGGTAGGTATCTAGGTGTGTAGATAAAGACCGAAATTTGATTTATATGGGTAATGATAGTCTAACTAATAATTCATGATGAATAAATGATTTATCAATAACAAGATCGGGAATTTACTATAGCGGTTATTAGACAGATTTATTGATTCAGTTTCTTTAGAAATACTGCCAGCGGTCAACTCTTGGGTGGTTGACCAGTTACCGCTAATTATGATTGCTTGAAAGAATACATTAATGTCTCTTTACCGTAACCGGCCTCAATGGTAATGTAGTGAAAATATAAATTATGAAGTATTTTGTACTGTAAAAAGTGCATATTTTTTCAAGATAACTAAAAACTCTAACATATATAATTAGTTAAAGATACAATTGTTTTATTTGACGTAGCACATGAAACGTATGTACACAGATTCAGGAATATACATATAAACTTATGTATAATAATATATACCTGATATTAAAAAGTTTTTATGCGCATACCAAGTGAAATTTTAATGTTTTGTCTTCAGATCTACACAGACTGGGCAAACCATTATCTGGAGAGGGCGCGGTCTCGTCGTCGCGCGGGAGCTACGGGCGGAGGTCTGGCGAGAGACTGCGCCGACGGCCTATTGCTGGCTGACGTGCTGGAGGGCGTCACAGGTCTTAAGGTGCCAAGGGCGCATCGGAAGCCACGCAACCCACAACAAATGGTACGTGAAATT
This sequence comes from Leucoma salicis, assembly GCA_948253155.1. Taxonomy (NCBI): domain Eukaryota; kingdom Metazoa; phylum Arthropoda; class Insecta; order Lepidoptera; family Erebidae; genus Leucoma; species Leucoma salicis. The sequence continues at coordinate 18,739,732 of OX411805.1, forward strand.
TACATACTTCAATATGAATTTAGCGAATAAGTTCTTAGACTTGAAATTATCACGCATACAGACATTTTTTTAAACAAGCATCCAATTCATTTAGAAGAAAAAATATATATCAAAAAGGGAACGAGTCACTAACATGAAAAAAATATATACAAATAACAAATTATTTGTAAAAATAGAAAAAGATAATTTTACTGCGACTCTCTTTTTCCACTTTCACAAATAATTAGTTCTTTTCAAAGTAGCTGAGCATGTCAAGTGTGATCAAAATAATAAATGTTATAGGCTATAATCATTATCGATTAGGTTGATAAGAAGTACTTTGAATGAAATGCCTAACAAGATCGGCTTCATTCATAAGTATTCATAACATAACCAGGCAATGTACACTCCATAGTTTTTTCCGTAATCTCATTCAACAAGTTTTTGTTTGCTAACATTGTTGGTCGTTGCATATATGATTCATGCTATATTTATGCGAAATGATAGTGTACATCTTCTCAAAATGTTGTGGATTGTAAGTATCTGTATACTAAAATAGTTATTTTGTATTGGGGACTAAGGGCAGGTTGTGAAAATGCCGATATGATCGATATCAGATGGATTATGAACGCAAACAAATTGAGTGATTTATAGATTCTCTTTTTACATGTTCATCTCTCTTGCTCTTTCTTCTAAATATCACCCAATTTAGTTATTTATTGCCCGTTTTCATCGACGATTCTTAATATAATTTGGATATTTTCGCGTGCATCACGCCTGAACGACTGAACAGGTTTGAACGCAGTTTGGTTAGTAGACAGGTGAGCGTGATGAAAATATACGCATTATATGTTAAATATTATCAAAGCTGTTAGCCGTGACTTCGTCTGCGTGGAATTTAGTTATTTTCGTTTTATGTGCAAACTCCTTATTATTTTTTCAAAATAAAAGATGTTACTCTTTATAACATTAGGTGATCATGTCAGTGAAAGTCCCGTCCAAATCGGTCCAGCCGTTCCGGAGATTAGTAGGAATAATGAGAGACAAAGACTTGAACAATTGGCATTTTGTTATTGATAACGTAGTATCTATCTATACCTATACTTTTTTATAGGTACAATTAGCAAAAAGTTATTATTTAGACATTACAAATAGACACTTAAATTTTATTTGTGTAAGTAGTGTCTTAGAATAATAAAAAAAGTCTACCTAATTAGTTCTCCTTAATTTTCGAATAGTGTTTACAATCCATCAATATAACACCAATGTTATTAAATTCGTTATCCTTATAAGACTTCCAATAACTAATAAAATCAATCACGACGCGTCCAAACAAAATTCAAATATCCGCCGTATTTTGTTTATTCACGGCCAAAAATGAAAGCGGCACATGAATATTTGGTTTACCCGAAATAGCTATCGGCTCACAAATCATTCAGGCAGGTACACACCGAGTACACAGTGCGTAAATGTGATAGGTAGCACAGAAACCTGAATCCTTGTGCGTAATAGACGATCAGTTTCCGGTTATGTGAAAGTAAAGGTGTCTATGAAAATTTTGCTGTCTGCATTCATTTTACTAATTTAATAAAGGCTTATAACAATTCTCAAGTATATCATCACTGTGATAATCTAGGCTTTATATTTGTACTTGAAATGTCTTTAATCACAAAACAAATCCTCAATTAAAGAATAGCATTGCAAATACGATAAAATCTATTTTTAATGATGAATAAAATATAAGTGTCTATTTATAATGTCTAGATAATACATTTTTACTAAATGCATATCAGAGAATATATAATTTTTTTAAAGTTTTGTCTGCCCTCTCTCTCTGATTATTCCGTTTGAACGGAGTGACCGATTTTGACAGGATTTTCACTGGAAGATAGTTCATATTATAAGAAATAGGTTAGGTTACCTACTTTTATTTAAAAAAATATAATAAGGGTGCAGGATGGTGTAAGAGCGTAGTAGATATTCCTGAGCTCGTGGCCAGTGCTTATTAAGTTTCATTTATTTTAAAAACTTATACGTCAATTTAGACTAATTTAATGCTAATCTACAAGTATTTGTATGAAGCGATTGCCTATCTGGTCTCCACGATAAAGGTAGAACTGGTGACCAAGACAGGAGTCAGACATTTTTGTTTTGGCCTCGGACAACATGTAAGACTGCTATGATGTCATTTGACAGCTGGAACTCACTACTTAATGTGTCACGGAGGAGGTCGGGTGTTCATCAGGTGTCACTTTTGGGTCACCCATCTAAAGCCGGCCGAGCGAAAGTTGTTTAACCTTGATCGTTCGAACAGCAAGTACACAACTAGGCACTTCAAAATAAGGAAAATAATTAGCGGTTTGAGCTTTGTAACATTTCTGTTGTTCACGTTGAGCAACAGCTGTGATTCCAGTGTACCTTCACCCTATGTAGTTCTTAGCATGTGCCAATTTCGATGCCATTATCAAAAATAATGCCGCTATTCTTACGTAAATGACGTTTTATATAAATAACTAGCGTTTGCCCGCGGCTTCGCCGCAACCAAGAGCTAGTTTTCGGGTTATATCTCAGGTTCTCGATATAGGAGCGGTATAAAATGTATACCAGTTTTTAAGTCTAATTAAGAGCTATCAAATAAAAAATAGTTGCATCAAAATATATTCAGTAGTTTTTGCGTGATGCGGGAATGACCAAACAGAAAAACAGACAAAAAAAACTTAAAAAAAATGTTTTGCGTTTTGACACGCCTATATAACGACCATTTTTTGTTGAAATGTAAAGACACAGCTCTATTACAGCTTTATAATAGTTAGGAGTAACAATCCACTTCCCGAAAGGGTAAGCCGCCGGCGGACCACTGAAGTAATCCAACACAGTACAGTGGTCCGTCAACACAGGCGGAGAAATGGCACACGGCGGGTTTGTTTAGTGGTTGAGGGCCCCACATTACCCCGTTCGTTGCCCCGAACGACAGGGTGTACGGTTAGGTACATTTACTCCCGCCTAAACAAAAGAAAAAAAAAGGATTAACAATCCACTTGATAGTAAACCACCCAATGCAGAAAACATAGCTAGCAAAGCTGTTTTTACATTATCACAAACATAACATCACGCCTGTATTCCCCGAAGGGGTAGGCAGAGGTGTATACACACCCACGATTCGCCAGCTATGATTAAGTCCCACGTAATAGGGGGCGAGCCTATTGACGTCTACCGGTAGTAGTATCATTGTTAAATTGTCACACAATATCTTACTAATCTTTTTCTTTACAGCCCATAATGATACTGCTAGGCACGAGCGTCTTCCAAAATAGTAGGAAAATTGGCCAGAGGTTTACTAATACCACTCTGGCCAGAGAGGTGATCATAGAGTTTTGTATCTAGTTTTCCTTCTTCCGTGTTGGTATTGCCTGCTTGATTCCACATCCTTGGTCGACTCTTTTGACATTATCTATGCTTAGTTCGTCACTACGCAAACAGTAGGTACCTACATGTCATTGTATATCAATTGTAAATATCTTATAATCATTTATTTACACAGCAACGTGATACCTTGCGGTTTTGGGCCAAGCACTGGTAACCACATCCGCTAATCCAGGTGGATATCAATAGCTATTACACAACATGCTTAATGCGTTTCAGTGATTATAGAAAACATACTAAAATGTCGACAAAACTAGATTTACGATGAAATAAAAACCATAGCACTTTATGATTTGTTAGCATTATGACGGAACTGTTGATTTTATTAAAGCTTGTGCATTTGACCACAAACATAACACCAAGGTCTAAGAATAAGTCGTAAAGCGTGCCCTTCGATAAGCTGACAGGTTATTTAACATGTTTCATGTAAGTAGTTCAATTATTTCTAAGGCTGAGAACATTGTGCTTGTTAAAATTTACTTTATCTACTTATAATATTAATACTACTTACTTTAAAAAGATAGATATAAATTGGATTTTATGCTAAAACGTACCAACCCATAATTTGACATAAAATAAATTAATGACACTAAATTGCACAGGCCGTTATAATATCACCATACACATTGTTTGTCAAGCCAATATAATATTCACATTTGTTAAAAAAAGACATATACGTATAAAACAACCTAGATAGGTATTATGTACAATAGGTATATAGGTAACTCAAACTCTAGAAATCAATTTAATGCAGTTGGTACACTTTGAGATACCAAACCACAATCGATATAGGTACATATAATTATACCGATTGTGCTTGACTTAATTGAAGAATAAACTTTTGTCTTTGTTTTTCTAGCCACAAATGGTGACGTAATATACTTATGTGGAGCACTTTATCCGTGTGGTGACGGATTAAGAATACAAGTGTCACCACCTCATTCTTTCCCACGGGTGTCGTATGAGGCGACTAAGGGAAGTAAGCAATTATCATCCATTGCACGACTGGTGGTAGGGTTGGGTACCAAGTGGAAGTACTCACTTGGTATCCGGCCCGAGCGGGTTGGTACCACCATCTCCCGTGTGACCAGCCATGAAGCACATTGTTGCGTTTCGGCTGTAGCAGGAGATAGCCGTTTATATATCATTTCATCTGTGAAATGAATTGGTGATCAGCGGCTTCACAATACTCTCGGTATAGTCGAGCCCATGGGCGACGGTTACCATTTACCATCAGATGGACCGTGGCCCGTCGGCCACATGCAATAAAAAAAAAAACTAAATTTTCAAAGAAACTAACTAACCGCGTTTTTCTTTAATTAGCTGTTGCACGTAGTTTTAACCGCTTAAAAGTGTTAATTTCTGATAGAAAACATAAATATGTGCCGTGTAGACATTCTCTGACTGATTGAAATTATTTGTTAATGCTTCTAAGATTTAGTTTTCTACAAACCTTCATAGACAAGAAGGCAAAAAAGAAATTGCACCTGGCACTTCCAGAGAGCAGCGCATTCTAGCAAATAGAAAAAAAAAACACTTACAGATTTATTATATTAGTATACAAGAAGGGATATCTAGATAGGTACCTACCTGTAGATAATCAATGGGAGTAATATTTATTCCTTGTACTTTCTACAGTAAAATATAATAAATCGAACATTTTCTGTGAAGTATATCAGATAACATTGAGCATCATAGCATCACGCCTGTATCCCCGAAGGGGTAGGCAGAGGTGTATTACACACCCACGGCTCGCCAACTATGTATAAGTCCCGCGTAATAGGGGCAGAGCCTATTGCCGTCTACTGGCCCCATTTCCAAACTCCGGGCTGCTACTGAGAATTTTTCTTTTTACGAATAACACGGGAATCGACTCAGACTATCGTTGTACCACCGAGGCTGTTTACCATTGAATATCAAAATGATAAAAGTAAAAAGTTTTGTTAATGTAGTAGTTGCTTCAGTAAATATAAGATCTACCCCAGAAGATGCTATTACAAAATATTATGAAATACATTTCTTAATAATTTATTTGTTCACGGGATTCTTACTTACATTCATTCAACTGTAAGTGGAGCATTTTTCAATCATGTGTTGATAGAAACGAGGCAGGCTAGTTAGTCGGTTGGCGTATGCACGGCTTCTGCAGCCCTTATGGAATATCGAATGCTATTGAACTCTGAATTACCCAAGAATGTTATGAAATATTTACACAGCGTGAAATGTAATTCAATCGAATACTAATTTGATACGGAAATTACGGAAACGCACAAATGACCATTGGTATGTACATACATACATAGTGCCTAGCACGTTGTGCCGTATTATTTAGCATCACAAATTTGATTTTAACCTAAGTCTCAACAATGGCAAACTACATAATATATTATGTCACCTTTATATATTTCGGGTCTCCGATCATATGTCCAGACCCTAAACATTCAGCAATAAACAAAGACAGGTCGCTCAGTCCACTTCCAATATAATGTGAAGATACATAAAACCAACACTGAAACCTATTATAAACACCCAGCACAAAGGAATATATAATTATAATCTTTGTATCGCGGGGGACTTTACAAACTTAATTTCACTGACACAAAGTGCACCCAGACTCAGAAGAACCACTTGTGGATCACACAAAGACTTGTCCTGTGTGGGAATCGAACCCACAACACTTGGACGGGCGGCCGGTATCTAAACCCCTCCGCCATCTGTGTAGTCAATTATGTCAATAGACCTCCCATAAACTATATTACAAAGCAATTAATAAATTAAATATACTTTTTCAATATAGCATGGATAAGAGGATAATAAAAAAACGATAAACACACTCATATCAGCACATAAAAAATCAAACAAACAAATCCGTCGTACCATTTCACGTTTCAAACACGACCTTTTTAACATTTAATTAGATACTTAACCACTTAAGACCAGCCCTCCCAGGGTGCTTATAACTCAATACATGCAGAAAAAACTAATAGATGTACCTACTCAAAGGACTTTTTTGCAAAGCATTAACGATGAATCGTTAGCGGAGATGACTAGTGGGTGACTGACAAACGAACGAATTGTTTGCTTGTCTAACACGCGATGATTTATTGTGGCCTAACAGCTACGATGTGGTTATAGCAGCAGCTTTGTCTCTTAGATAACGATACGAATTCAATTTGTGCTCTATACGTATATATACTCATATAAAGCTGTAACGGAGCTATGTCTGTACATTTTAGGCTTCTCTGAATACAAAGTTTATTAGAATTCTTATCTCATTGTCCATTTGTTTGTACGTTCATCACGTATAAACTGCTGTACGGATTTTGACGAAACTTCCTGTTTGATAGCTCTTTATTACACTTAAAAACTGGTGTACGTTTAATGCCGCTCATATCGGGAACATGGACGTATGTCCATAATCGGGAACCTGAGATACAACCCAAAAACTAGCCGCGGGACCGCAGGCAAAGTAACATAACAGCGACAGCCATAGTATTACGACCATGGATATCAGCAACTTAGGTATAATAAAATATTTAGATATTTCACTTTGTGTTTAATGTATAGTGCTAAGCATGTCAAATGCTAAAAATATATATAAAAATATCTAAATATTTAAAGGGTTTGCGTCATTATTAGGTAAATCTTAATTGTAAAATTAAGTTTACCTGGTCGGTATAATGTATGAAAATACTTCCGACAGATGGCGCAGGCGTCACCCAAAGACGTTAAGTATGATGTGTTATCGAAATTAGCAGTCAGGAGCAATTGTCAGGATGGCTGAATTGGTAAAGCATCTGGACGGTATCCAGAAGATGCAGGTTCAAATCCTGCTCCTGACTGTTATTATCGATTTCACATTTTTCACTTTGTGTTTAATGTATAATAAAATAGTTTAGAAAAAGTCTTGTTAATACTGTCATACCACAATGGGACAGTGTGATAGTCTACAGCTTAAATTCGTCTCGTCCAGTGAGATAAAACTAATTAGTTTAGTACAATAACATTAGTTATTTAAATAGTTTTCAACTTCGAGTATACGTATAATTATTTAAATAGGTATGAGATGTAAGTGCCAAAAGTTAATTAAAAATAAAAACACGTTCAGAAGAAAGGTTAATGAACAACCGAGGCCACGATATCTGTTTATTTAGTCATAACAATAAATTATAATATCTTGATATGTTAATTTAATTATAATTTTGATTGAGACTGAACAATTTCATCTCTATCAAATGCCAAAAACGAGTAATAATATAGGGATACAATAAGACTCATGCTTTTTTGACGAATGTCTTACAATCAAGTAGGTATGTTTGTTCACATGAACATCTGGCTTCAAAACGTAATCTTACATCTTTATTGAGCTTTACGTTAAGCCATATTTGCACAATCGTTTGCCGGCCGTGACCCACCCGGACGCAGTTTCCAGATAATCATCTCCTCTGATCTTCGAGAGATGACGATGCACAAGTGCGCCATTGTTACAACCTTTAAACCGTTACAGTTATAAGACTTTTAAAAGAGCATTTTCCTTGTACGTACTCAAAATCATTATGCAGTTTGTTCGCCAATTTCTCGTGCTAATTAAGCGGCTAAAAGGTTTCTGCGCGGTTTATCTGCGTTGGCTGAGTTCATCCCTCGATCGCAGTTCTTTGATACATCTCAGTGCCTATACCAGTATCACCTACTGCCTCACTGGTTGCTTACTGCTCAGTCCATTCATTCTTCATTCACGCGCGCGCTTCGCTCTGTGTCGGGTGCGTCGATCGACTTAAACATAAGTAGTGTTCGCGTCATATACGACGTATTGATGTGTCTCACATATTTATGATTAATTGTGGCAGTTGTTGTTTTATTTGAATTTAGTATTAAAAATTCTAGTGTTGTGAGTTGAATAGTGTGGCCAAGATATTGATAATTATAATAAGTGACTTTTGGACATCTTATAAAGTCTGGATTACAGGTCAGTCTAATTGACATTTGGTTGGAAACTTTGATAGCTACCGTTTATCAAAATATTCATATCCTAATTATATTATTAAATTTAGTTTTTCTCTTATATTTATAAATCAAGCGTCTTTTTTATACTTGTTAGCTACTTGATATTTTAAATCTACCGGCGAGTACCGGTTTCTTCAAAAATCGTTTGATATTCTGATCATTTGATAGCTAAACCTGTAGATATGACAATTTGTATATATTACACGTGGTAATAATGTATAGAATTACCGCAATTTTACATATCCTTTTTCAGCTAATTTGTATAATTAACTTTAATAACTATGTGGGTACTTAAACTTATAAGTTATTTGCAGCAGTAAATTGTACATTAACAAGAACCGCTTATTTTGAACTGTAACCACTTAAGTACTACTTTTAACCATTGGATAAGTACTCGTTTCATAAACACCCTAATAAACAGGGTGCTGGCAATATTACTATGGTTAGGCGTTATGCCATACTAATTAGCCAGAGTCAGTTGACCCGTGGATCGCAACATAATAGTTTCTTTGGCTAATGTTTTCTTGTAATAGTGCGTTTTCACAGAGAGGTTCGGCTGTTGAGATATGGAAAGCGCGATACATAATCCTATGTCAACTTATCTGGACAGCTTGGTGTAGTGAGCCAATTCTTATCAAGAAAGCTCATGTCTTACCAATGTAAGACATGAGCAAAAGAGAAATTTGAAAAATTTTAAGGTTGTAGCGCTATAGTAATTTTGTGGATTCTGTTCCCATGCTATATCCATTTAAAATACTTATAATTAATAAACAGCGGTACTGGTCGAGAATGCGATTCTGAAAATTGTCGACTACTATATCTGCCTGGAACAATCAATACAGTTAGGTAGACATAACCTCGAGAAAGAGGTCTGTCGGCGAATCCACCTCGGCTGAGCAGCGTTCTGGAAGCTGCGGAAGAGATCTTTCGATAAGAAGATTCTCGTCCGACATTCGACAGTGTCTGAAAATGAATGTCTAAGACCAGTGTGTACCGGTAATGACCTACGGAACGCAAACGTGGTCTTTTAATCTAAATTTAACGTGGTATACCATGAAGAGGGTCATACACGGAATTTTTCTGTGAGATAAAATCCGTAATACGCAGATCTGTAGGAGAAGGAAAGGGACCGGTATAGCCCGAAGAGTTGGGACGCTGGAGTCGCATTAAGCAGGCGACAATACTCGGTGAATGTGCTGGATAAAAAAGATTCCCTAGTGGCGACTACGTATTGGACAGTGCAGTGTAGGATGACCTTCCACCAGTGACATGGTGACATCGGACCACCTGGAGCCACCTCGGTAATGGAAGGTCGTTGGCGATGAGACCAAAGCGATAGGCAGCTGTAGGATACAGGTGGCACATAACCCCCTTTTGTGGAGCTCTCTTTTAGAGGCCTTTATCGAGAAGTGGACGGTAGAAGCCTTGTAGATGGATGGTATTATAAATAATTAATTTCATTCTGCATATTTATTGATTCCGTTTATTATATTATGTATACCTACTTACCCCAAAGAAGATACAGTTCATGATTATTATAATTAGTAACAGTAATAATTCATTACACACATTGTTAATTACAAAGAATTATTTGTCAAAAGCTATCGTTATTTTTATCATATAACACTTTAGCAGCAGTATATAGACATAATTATCTCAATAAATCTTTGTGATGGTGTCTACAGCTGTAAAAATGATTCGATAAAACTGTCCCTACTAAATGTATTCAGTGTTTTGTAGTGACGACGATGCGCAGGCGCCACACATTACACGCTTTTGTTAAATGAGCAGCATCCCCCGAAATAAGAGAATAGCTAATTCAATACATAGAGTGAAATTTAAACTACTGAAAGCATCCTTTACTAATATCACAGTTTTGCAATCCATAATTGTAAAATATTATAAATGCGAAAGTGAGTGAACACTATCTACTACATCGCTCCTGCATTGTCAACTTTATTAGGGAGGGGAGATAGTTAGGTAGAGGCTAGATTATGGCAAGGAAGACAAGAAGAATGATGAGAGAGAAAGTATGATGGCCAGACAATGAGAAGATAAAGAAAAAGCTTGAAAGAGAAGGTATGAGAAGAGGAGTGGCTTCCGACGCTCTCACTAATAATATACAGACTTTTTCCACATCAAATTTTGTCTGTGTGAGGATGAAATGAGGATATAATCTAGGGAATAATATAAGTTATATTGTGTTAAGTGTAACATGTTAGTATTTTATAGGTAATTTTATAATAATATTTAAAGATGCAGTTAAAAGGGCACAAAATTAACTCAGACATAATATTTGCCCTACATACACTTGATGTAATATTACGTGAGCCGACGGACTAAGTATACGGGAAGTACCGAGTGGGAGGACTTACTAGTTTTCGGGCCCTGACGGGTCGGTACTACCATCTTCCGATCATAAAACACTTCGGTGTGTTTTAGTTGTAGCAGTAGAGATTTTTTTTTGATTGGTCGTCAAAAGTGTACCTAACCGCACACCCCGTCGTTCGGGGCAATGAACAGGGTAGTGTGGTACCCTCATCCACTAAATAAACCCACTGTGTGCCGTCTCTTCGCCTTTATTGGCGGGCCACTGGAGCCATTACATTCCTTCAGTGGACCTAAAACACCAACTACTGTTTTTCTACTACATGGGTGGCGAACAAGCATATGGCCCACCTGATGGTAAGCGGTTACCGTCACCTATAGACGTTAACAACACTAACACTAGAGGCATCTCTCGCGCGTCCATCTCCAAGGAAAAGGATAGGAGGTAGATAGGAAGGATAATAAGATGAGGATAGGTCGGATACTCTGGAGAGGATAGGAAGTATAATAAGTAGAGGATAGGGAAGGGTTTTGGGGCTCCAGCGCTCTCACTCACCATACGAAACACAATGGTAAGAGTAACTACAGTTGTTACACGCTGATTTTTCGTGAGAGGGTGGTACTTCTCCGAACAGGCCGGCCTATTCATGCCGATAAGCATGAATGGGCCGGCCTAAGCCAGGATAAGCGAGGCTCTACCACTAGCGAAAATGCAATCAGCATTTTAAAGTCTATCAAATATAACGCAAGTAATTATTACAATTTTCGTATCAGAGTTATAAAATTTTTCCCATTTAATGGATTTTCCTACGATCATTACCAATATTAGCGTAATTAGCTGCTGACCTGCAAACCGCAAGGTCTTTAAATAATTAGTTTCCATTACACAGAGTAGTAAAATGTGGTTCATGCGGTTCAAGCCACAGGGTGCTAAGAACTCTATTAACATCTTTACATATTCATAATTGCCAAAAACCAGACGCTAAGTGGGACACACTGATTAATGTATGAGTAAATGTTTCGCGATATTCTTGTAGCTCTACCACTTGTAATTATTTGTGGGTGATTATCTGAATGTTAATAATTTGTTATAACGTCAAGCCATTTCTCATAGTATGTACGAGTATAAAACTCTTATTACATTATGCTATTGTGTATAGAAATCAGTCTGTAAAAACAATAACGTTATACGTTCAAATTAAACTAGCTGAACCCGCAGTTTTGAATATTTGGAATCAATTCCCTTTTCACTAAAATCCTTGGACTTATGAAGATGTTAGTAATTTTGTTATTTTATGTACTTACTCTTTAATCATTTGACATGCTTAGCCGAACAGGATCCTGCTAGTGACTGTTATTTACGATTTTACATCTTCGCACTTTGTGTTAAGATTTAACTTTAAGATTTCTTAATAATAATTCTGTAATTTTTATTATTTAAAATCATGATTTTTTGATCTATTTTTACAAATAACTTCATTGCTAACTGTAGTCTTGTGGAGGAAAAACGAAAATGATAATAGCCTGACCTTACCTGGGGTTCAACCTTATTCTGTAGCAAATTTCATCAAGATTGTTTCAATGTTTTAGCTATGAAATCTTAACAAAGAGGCAGAGTTACTTTCGCATTTATAATACTAATAATATAATCTTATCCTCTGTTTTGCGTCAATATCATATAAGTATGTTACCGTTTTCTTTTTGTTAATGCGGGAAAATGTGTTCCTAACCGCATACCCCGTCGCAACGAACAGGGTAGTGTGGGGCCTTCATCCACTAATGAAACTCGCCGTCTCTCCGCCTTTATTGGCGGGCCACTGGAACCATATTACATTCCTACTATGGCATATTCATTATCTCCGAAAATAGCTATTGCTGAGCAAGCTAATATTTTTATGGGATAAAAATTATCGTATGTCTCATTTCAGGTCATTCAGGTAATGAACTATCTATGTGATAAATTTCATCCAAATCAGTTCAGCCGTTTTTGTATGATTAAGTAATAAACATACTAACCTTCATATTCGTAATATGAAATGGGATATTTTGGATGTTAGTACGTAATTGATTTTGTTATTGTCATTAATCGTTAGTTTTAGATTATTTAGCTTCAGAATGACTAATAGCTTTAACGTTAACATTTCGTCAATTATAAATTAATAGATTCTCCTCGTTTTAGGTACAAATGGGCTATAATAAAAGTAGCTTTACTATAGCTGTTAAAAGTGTGAGTCAATGTCCAAAAAACTTGATCTTACTCAATGCATTGGTCATACAATCTGTTCTCAGCAAAAACATTGAACGCAATTAGAGGTCTACACTTGCTTCGGAGAATCATTATGGGAGACTATAACAAAACTGTATAATCTTTACTTCTAAGAATTCATATTTGTTATTAAAATAGAACACATGAATGATCTTTTCAATTGTAGTTATGATTCATTCAAACTAGGTACTATCATAGCCAACTTTGAATCAATCGCTTACTACTATTGACATTGAACGTATGAATTTATATCGTAACTTCATAAATGTATTTGTGTAAATATATATATTATATTACGTTAACGACAAAACATAATGAATGGTTTTATCGAAACAGCACACATCGGTTAGTAGCTTAAGTTATTGCTCGCTGACACTTTTAGATAAGGTTTAAATATAATATTCTATATTTACTTCATTAATTTATTACTGTAATCTATTCTCTAGTTTTACTACCTAACTGTTAGTTGTCTTAAAAAAACACTGATATTCTTGTCACGTGATAATGCTATACTTGACTTTATTACAAGCTTTCAATTAACTTGAAATGTTCGTACGCAAGTTATCTATATATATTATAGACGTAGGCACGCCTCTGCAGTTTTGTATTGTTTTAAAAAGCCGGTGACAATAAAATGTAAATGAAAAAAAAGTCAAGTGGGAGAATAATTATCAAAATAGCTGCTATACAAATTGGAGATACAATTTCCAATCAAACCGATATTGGATTTACCTACATGTACAATCCTAGTAAAAGATATGAAAATAGTTTGTGAATAAGGAAAAAGTCCAATCGGGGGAAGCGAGCTTCCCCGGATTGGAAAAGACGCGGGTTCGATTCCCGCTCGTAATAAAAATATCTTTTTCCTTATTCACAAATAATTTGTACTTTAAAAAGTAGCGGAGCATGTCAAATGCTAAAAAAATATAGATCAAAAACATGAAAATAGTTTTTGTAATAAAAGCTTATCTTTCAAACATTTTTTAATTTCAAATTATTGTAGAGGATTTTGTCCACACATACTCGTATTAATAATATTTGGAAATAAAACTATTATTACTGTTATAAATTTTATTATTATCATTTCATCACCTAACCGTTATTATTCTCAGTTGTATTTGGCTCGGCTTTCTAGTCTAATAGGGTTACCAGACTTCGAATACCAAAAGCTTAAAGGCGCTATCAACTGACACTCCATATTCATGTCGGTCATGACAGCTGTAAAGGCCTAACGTGCTTTGTAAAGCACAGTTTGTTTTATTTCATCTTGGTCGATTAATTATTAAGTATACATAACAATATTTTTCAGCATTTTAGATCTATATTTTTTAGCAGTTGACATGCTCCGCTACTTTTTTAAAGCATAAATTATTTGTGAATAAGGAAAAAGAGATTTTTAGTAGGAGCGGGAATTGAACCCGCGTCTTTTCCAATCCGGGGAAGCGCTGAAGAGCACTACAAATAATTTATACTTTTTCAGCATTCTTTATGAGTTTCAACCTAAGTCCTCGTAGAATATAGTCGAAATATAACAGCAAAAGAGGTCAACTAACACTTATTACGTCCTCGCAACACAAATACAAAGCCCACACTGCAATTGGATACAAGCTGGATTTATCACAAAGTGAGTTAGTTGGCAATTCCTGTGAGTCGCGCTGGTGAGATCACGGAGTGTGTCGGTGTCACGTCGCGGAGACAATTGTCACGTCCGCCTAGAAATCCTATTCCACCCACAAACAGACTTAATCACAACATAAAACAATACGTTGCCATTATTTGGTGCAAACAAAACTAGTTATCCATCACTCGCTGCTCCTATTTACGCATGGTTTTAATCACACTATAACAGTAATATCTTTCACGCTATTTGTGATGTTAGTTTGTATATCTACCTATATACTGTACTTTTTACTTCAATCTAGTAAGTGTTTTGTTTTTTTAGTAGTTTTAATGAGGTTTAGTTTTCTTGCTTGCCTCTGTAGTGCAGGGTAGTTTAAGCGACTGCTGATCATGAGGTCTCGGGTTCGATCCCCGGGTCAGCGGTGCTATTGACCTTTTTCGTAGAAAAGAACAATTTTATTGTCAGTAGAGCAGCCCGGAGTTTGAAAATGTGCCTGGTAGAGGGCAATAGGCTCGCCCCTTATTCCATTAGGCTTAAACTTAGCTGGCGAACCGTGGGTGTTTAATACACCTCTGCCTCTGCTGGAATACAGGCGTGGTGCTATGTTTGTACTATGTTTTAGTTTTCTTGTAAAGTATTGCACTTCGGGTATATCGGCAAAATATTTCGGAGACGTACAGTTTTTTTTAGTGAAACAAATATTTTTTCGTAATCACGTGAATTAAAAGTAGGTAATAGTGATAGTGAGGTACAATAGAAGAAAATCCCTCGTCCAGACCTTATAAGACAGAAGAGCTTTAGATGAACATAATAACAATCTACGAAATTATATTCTTGCAAATTGACTTTATCAATCGTAAATCAATCCCAACAAGCCCACTGCATATGCTCAAAATGAATTATCTAAGTGTATAGCTAATGTTTTATTGACTACAGTTGTTGTTGTAAAAATCTAACCATATGTTTAGTGTTACTGATTTAGTGCAAAGGCGTCCCTGCACATGTGTTCTTAACCGTGAATTTCCACAAGGTCGACAGATTCTTTATCATATCAATTAATAAAGGCTGAAGTTTGACTGACATAATACTTTTATTTGCATTTCTTCTTTGCATTAAATGTACCACTGTTGGGACAAGTCTCTTTCATAATAAAAGCAATATTATGATAAGTTGACCAGACGGTTTTACAGACCAGATATTGTCTTGTGTATGTTCAGATACCGCAATTGATGCCACTATATTTTGATCTAATATATCCAATGATATTTAAAACTAATTACTTTAAGATAAAAAAGTGGTTGGTTAAGAAAATATACAATGGGAAAGTGAAAGCAGGTATGTATAGGAGGAGACTAAGACTAATCTACTTACACCAGATCAGTCATGTATTGAAGGAAGGTGGAGTCTTTGACGCCGGCGAGGGTGTATGAAAAGAATTATGAATGTAGAGCAAGCGATAGATCTATACCTATATCCAAAAATAGAATCTTTTGGCACTCTGTTCGCTCTGCCTACCCCGCAAGAGAGATAGCGTAATGATAAGTAAGTAAAAAAGTAACTGAAGATTACAGTCGATTAATTGTCTAAAAACATTGTTGTTTGATAATATTCTCTTGTAGGTATGTTAATATAGCGACATAAGACTGTCGGCTACAAAGTTTTTCAATTTAAAATAACATGGTTTGGTTGTTTAGATAAGAGGGTTATTAAGTTTATTCATTCTAGGAAATAAAAGAGAATCTTTATGCTGACTAGCGATGTACAGCGCAGTGTGGTACTGTTAGCAAGTAGGTAATACCATTGTTCAACGAACCCATTAGGATTTTATTTTTTAAAACCTTTGACTGTAATTGGATATGTTGTATAAATATCCATCCATCCATCAGACTTTTGAAGTCCACAGCTGGACATAGGCCTCCCCAAGAGAACGCCACAACATGTGTTCCGCTCACATGGGGGATAGTACCATAATCGCCACGCTTGGCAGGCGGGTTGGCGATCGCAGTTGATGTTGTTAATATTCGAGGGAGTGCTGCTGCCCACTCTCCCGGTATTCCCTCAGGCGGCTCTTACGACTCCCATGGGTGGAGAGGGGTTGGACAATTCTAAAGCCGGCCCTACATGGCAAAAAAATAATAAAAAATATATAAGAATATTTACAGTCGTTTGTAAATGAATTTTAGATGTTTATGGAAATGAATGTTAAATGTCAACTATAAAAACGATTTCTTAACACAATAGGGTACCAATTTAACCTAAGTAGGTATAAAAAAATAAAACTTAAAAAAATAATCTCGAATTTCTAATAAAACTTTTAAAAAAATTTTCGAATTTCACTCTCCATTTGAAAAAGCTAACAAGTATTACATTCTAGTCAACATTGTCGATAAGTACTACCATGAACTTTAATATTTAGGCTTAAATAAAGAAATAAAATAACTTAAACTATGTAATTATCTTCTGCAGCAAATGAAGTAGATACAATAATATTCTTTTAGTATAGGATTATCAAACATCTTTATGTATAGATAATACACAAGACACAGTAACCAATTTTATTTGCGAAGTAACGATTTCATTATGTCTCAACTAATTAAGCCTGGATGCAATCCATATCCCTAGATATAGTGACCTATCTCGTGAACTAATTTAATACGAGCGCCGTTTTAAACCAATTTCACTCGGACGACATATTAATATGTCATTGAAATGTTTTTCCACGCTTTCATTTCAATTTCTGTGTTAGTATATAGAACATTAAACCATTTATCCAGAACGGATACAACTGAAATTTTGATACTTATGAAAATCTGATGATGATCTATATAAATATAAAAGAAACTCTGAAATGTATGTATGCGTATAACTTCTGAACGACTGCACCTGAAATTGGATAGTTCTTTTTTTGTGTTCATTATAGGCAGGATAAGGTTTGTATAAAAGAAAATTTTAGAAAATATTAACGAAAAAATATATTTGGTGTATCGAAGTTCGTCGGGTCAACTAGTGTACTATATTGTCTACTCTGCCCCCTTCGAAAGTAAAACGAAAAGTTAGACGAACATTCGTTTCGCTTGGTTCTGATTGGTTACATGAATCACGCGTCGGTCTCTCGACCTCGACTAGGACTTACGCGTCGGATCGTCAGATTGTGGTGACGGTGGACTGAAGAACATGCAATGTTGCCACCCTATTCGTGTCAGTTGTAGGGGAAGACATGTGATATTTCTCTTGTGCTCTCTCTATAGGCATTTTAGCAGTGTTACTAGTATTGCCCTGTCTATGAGCAGTAGTTGCTTATCACTTAATACCAGAAAGGCTGTAACTCATTTGGCACCAACAATATTAAAAATTAGACAAAACAAAATTTTAAAGATATAAAATTGATGGAATTACATTTCTTCCTTATACATAGTATAAAAAGCCTATAGCTTGGTCCTGGCGACACCGTATTTTAAGTCTGGTATCTAAGCGTGATGTTTATAAGGCACAGCTTTCCAAAGACAAGGCTTTCAAATTCAAACTTGTTTTGAGATTAGCGTATAAAAAATAATAATCAAACTAAAGGTAACAAAAAAAAACTAAAGGTTTTATTATAAACTAGCACATTATCCGCGGTTTTGCTCGTATCATAGTCCTATTATGTGTTTTTAGGTATGTAATGGTAGATGAAAAATCCATTTTGGATATACTTTGCGTAAAATCATTTCTTAGTGCTCAAAGTAAGTAAGTAAATTTTCACGACCGTAGCCCTAAAAGTTTAAGCTGTGTTTTGATTTGTCAGATAGTTATTCTTTTATATAAAGGAATATAGGTATTAGTGTATGACAGTATGGAGGCCAATTTACATTTTCGCAAGTTAATCATAAACATATACGTAGAAACAGATAGGAACGAGAATTGAAACTGGTAGTAACCTTTAGGTGCCTTGATGTATTACATTCAACGTACGGTACTAAGCTAAAATGGAGGTGAAATCCAAACCTAGGTTTATAGTCGTGCACTTCCTGCAAGTGACCCTAAAAGAACCTATAATTCGATTTAAAAATATTTATGTATTTCTTTCTATTTTAGGGCAGTGATAAGTGTAATAATCGTCTGAAACTATTGTGTTATAATATGCATTGAATTATCTGATAAGGTAGCTACCGAACAAAAAGTAAATCAGGTCATCTTAAGTAATGTAGGACAACTTTAGGTCTAAGCAGTCATATCTTAGTTTAGACAAATTCTTAGTCGAAGTATCAGTAGTAAGAACCATAGATATAGTACGTTACTATATCTATGGTAAGAACTGCAAACTGAGAAGGTTAAAGAGTTTGCGTCCCAGTCATGACCCTAGTTCGAGATGTCAGACAGTATAAACCTCTTTCTCTGACTCGACTTTTTAAAAGTATATGTGCATTTGTTGATCTCTATGCTTGAGAGATTTTCTCGATGGCTTATGAAGTCTGCCAATCATATAGTGTCTTTTTTTAGATTATTCTACTCTTGATATAGTGCCAGCGTGATGGATTATGACCTGAATTGATTTGTACCTATTGTACCTAGATCCTTGCCCAGTAACAGTAACGAGCTGTAAAAACGGTATTTTTTTAAACAACACGCCTTATTAGGCAGTTCATTATAACAAATCCTGTAGATTTTAAGAATTTAATGTATACGAGTAATTAACGGTCAGCATTGACAATAAAACAGAGAATTACTATTTGTCCTGTGTGGGAATGAAACGCACAACGTACATAACTGTGCAGTAGTTTCGTCAATTTCAAAATGTTTTATATCAACCAGCACAAAGAAATTCATTGTATAAGCCAAACATTTCATTATGCTATTATTTGAATATTTAGTTCAATATTTCAACACAAGTTCATCATGTACAATAGGTGAGTATGTGGAACGCACAAAAGTATTTTAAGCTGCTTAAATAGGTGCTTGAATAAATTAACCCGTCTAAGAGTTTTGTGAACTTTTGACAAATACGAACACATTTCTCATAACACTGCGACACAGGCCAACATTGTTGAACGATTCAATTCAATAAAAAACAAAACAATGCGCTCAATGGCTCTAATATACGTTCGTCAAACGTCAATCATCGCACGAATTTCTCAATATTTATTGCCATCATCAAAATATGTCGACTGTATCACCTGCATTATTTAAAATCCCCATGAATATTTAAATTAGACATGTCCATGCGTTATAGTATAGAATTATTAAGTATCGAAGACAAACAATTAAATATACCTTACTTAAATAAAAATAAATGTTAGACGATAGGTAGGTATATAATTATAATAATTATGGTAGATGTGGAGTACAAAATGATATTGGAAAATGATTTAATTCAGGCGGCATAAGTTGCTTAGCCGTCACGATGTTCTTATTAAACGAATAAAGAATATTTAAAAATAAACATACTATAAGTACATATCATATTATACAAGTAGCAAAGACAAGGTATGTACAAATAGAATACAATGTTATTATTTTTAATATATTTGTCTGTTTGATTGTATTTCGTATGTGATCTGTACAGATTTAAACATATTGCCAAATAACCTTAAAGCCAGTAAAGGATTTAGTGATAATGAGGTACAGTTTTCTCTCGTAATCCAATGGGACTGCATTCCGAGACGACCGAAAAGTGATCAGGCTCAAGACCAACAGCTTTACGTGCTTTTCGAGGCACGAATGTAAAACACCAACAACTTCCTAACTCCAAGCTACTATTGAGAATTTCTTACAGATAAACACAATCTTTTTTTGCTAGCTCAACTCAAGATTCGAAGCCAAGACCTGAGTCTAGACATATACATTAGCGCTAGACCATCGGGGCAGTTTAAGAACACGTACAATAATAATTATTAACTATACATAACATACTAAAAAAAAAAACCGGCCAAGTGCGAGTCGGACTCGCGCACGAAGGGTTCCCCTACCATTGACTAGGTAAACAACCATTACACTATTTAATTGTAACTCTCTGCAACCATGGTGTTTGGCTGTTACCAAATTTTGCAAGTAAAATTTGACTCATTTCGTGGTTTTCAACTTAGACTTAGATGCGCAACGAGTAAAGAAACACGTTTGTGTATGGGAGCCCCCCTTATATATTTGTTTTATTTTAATTAAATTATTTATTTTTAAAGTGAATATATACTTAACTAAATATTCTGTAAATATTTCAAGCGTTTAACTGTTGCCGTTATCAATATCGAGCAAAAACGAGTAAAAATATCACGTTTGTTGTATGGGAGCCCCCCCTTAAATATTAATTTTATTTTCATTTAATTATTTATTTTTAAAGTTAATATATAATTATATATTCTGTAAACATTTCAATCGTCTACCGGTTGCCGTTATCAATAGCGAGCAAAAAAGGGCAATAAAATTAGGTTTGTTGTATGTGAGCCCCCCTTAAATATTTTTTTATTTTATTTTTAGTATTTGTTGTTATAGCGGCAACAGAAATACATAATTTGTGAACATTTCAACTATCTAGCTATCGCCGTTCTTGAGACACAGCCTGGTGACAGACGGATGGACAGACAGACAGACAGCAAAGTCTTAGTAATAGGGTCCCGTTTTGACCCTTTGGGTACGGAAACTTATAAAAATGGATGTACCTACCTACTACACAGAGCCTTTCAATTCAGATACTCGTATAAGTGGGCTAATTTGTTACATGCGACAGATTTACGACATAAAGTTGTGCCCCTGAGTGTTTATAATCACCCGAGTCTGATTTTTTCGAGTAGTTGCTTGGTGAAAGTTGTTAATGGGTGAAGGTTGCACAACACAACGTGTTTTCCATAACACCCCATACCCCTGTTAAGCCTCTTCCACTTTGAGAAATGTTAAAATAACACACCTTACAATGACCGGTTGCTCTCGTGGTAGTAGTTTCAGCTTAAATTACTCTTATGACACCCATAGTACGAGAATGAAATGGGGCAATAAAATGTCAATGAATGGATGGCAAACCTCGTATCTAATGTTAATAAAGAGATAAATCTAACAATATTTACATAACATTTTCTTCTGCGTGCCTTTTTCCCATTATCAGCGAAAGTGCATCCTTTTCGATTGTTCCTTAATATTCATAATCATTAGGTATCTCTTGTTTTTTCTCTGTTTCTATTGTAAGAATCTGCGCAGTAAGTTTCTCTTTTCCATTCTTTATCATTTGAGGTAGTCCCGTTTGCATTGGTAGGTGGTTAAGATTAAAGATGACTCTTATTATTATTTCCATTGCATGTATTTGAATCCTCCGCATTACATAAACATTTTTCAGAAGACGGTTACCTCTCATTCTTATCTGTTGTAGACTCTATACCTTGAAACTTACACACATTTATTTAGTATCTTGCAATGTTGTCACTCCAGACTAATAACTCTACTAATAACTTTTAAAGTTGACAAATAATGAACTTAATTAACAATAATAAAGAAAACAATGCTCAATAGCACACCTCTTTGCCAATAAAATGAATGTCACTTCATTTCCATCTCCTAAAGAATAGATTATGTTTTAATGGATAAAATTAACCTATTTTCGTTGTCCGAATGGAGTGTTATGACTGCGATATGAGAAGTAAATAAATATATCTTTATCTGTGCCTGCATCGCCGGTTTAATGACAACAATCTACCAATTCGAACAACGAAAAAGCTGGGTTGCTGAGTTCGACCACAAATTGTGTTATTGAACTCTTCTTTTCTCAACAGCAGCATGGTGTAAGGAAATATATAATGCTGTAATATGCTATGCTTCGGTGATCACAAAAAGCACTCATTTGCCCGATGACTTTCTGAGTCATCCATCCATCCATCCATCAGCCTTTAATCGTCCACTGCTGGACACAGGCCTCCCCAAAATGGGGGATTTACCATAATCGCCACGCTTGGCAGGCGGGTTGGCGATCGCAGTGAATGTTTTTAGTACACAGGGGAATGCTGCTGCCCGGTCCACCGGTAATCCCTTAGTCGGCTTTTACGACTCCCATAGGAAGAGACGGGGTGGAGCTATTCTTGGTGCCGGCCCCACACGGCAAACGGTGACTTTCTGAGTATTGTTCTAATACTGGTTATTTAAACTATGTATTTTGGAAATTAAACTTAAACTATCTATTCTGCAACTTTTACTCCCTATCACCCCAAAATACGTTTTTGTTGCCCTATTCACACTCATTACTTTTCAAACAAGAGTATTTTGAAATCTACTCTACAACTACTACCTTGTTTTCTCAGCCAAGATTATTCTGAATCTGATCTGTCGTGTCTGTGTGATCACTTGATTTATATACTAGTCACCTGAAGCTATTTGTGTTCCTTCTTTCTACACCAAACACCTTAACAACCTGTCCTATTCTTTTACAATAAATTCTTATCAATATAATATCTTCTTTTTCCACAAAACTCTTTGAACTCATTAAATCTAACTCTATCTTTAATAATTAATATTGCGTTTGCTTTTTATTTTTTCATTTCAAATACAAATTTGGAACAAATTCAATATGAAGGGAGGCCATGGTGGACTGGCGGAGCGTGCAAATCCATAACACTACAAGCAATCCACGAGTGGAGGGATGCCCACCGTGTGAGAACTCCACCAAAAAGCAAACATAATATCTTAACACCGCTAAAACCTAAATCTTAAACCGCCGGCTTCTACCTTCCGTCCTATCCTCAAAGCTGAACTATGAACAGCAAATAATATTCCGACTGTGGCAATGATGAGATGCTAATTCACACCGAAACAGCTTTTAATTTATATTATTATAAAGGTGTAACAGAGCTACGCTGAGCTTAAGATATTTGAGAAAAAAATAATATAAATATTATGCTCTTTAGGCTTCTCTGTACACAACATTTTTTTTTTAGAATTTTTGTATCGGGCACCTGAGATATAACGTAAAAATATTTTGTACTCAAGTCCGTATTTGTGTGCAGTAAGATTATTTTACTTTGCTTTGAACCTCTAAAAGATTTTATTTGTGTCACAATATTGTATTGTAACTAAATTGGACAAAGTAAAATGTACAGTTATTATTATAAACAAGTTTAAAAATGTCAATCAAAAGGCTTGTCTGTGCTCAAGCCTCTAAACATGTTCAAAACTGGAACAAGTCGAAGGGTACGCAGACATAATAGGCAGGTGTGACGTCGCTGCTCGCGTGACTCAATGTCGTCACGATAAAGTACTGTTAAATTGTTATCTACGCACTTTTAGGAGACCCACACTCCGTTTAGACAGTTTATCATGATTTATTATACAGTTATAAGTTGTTTTATGAGTTGTACCACATTGACAAGGCTATCTTAGTTTTAACAATGTTATTTACGCTTACGCTCTAAAGTAATCAATAGGGTTGTTGACTAGTTGTGGGAAAGTGTTTTAAATCATGGACTGGAGCCTAATATAGAACCAAGTATTTAATATTAGATTTTGAAGCGTTTAAAATAATATATACTGTATCAAAATTTACATAAAAACGCAAATAGATGTGTATGTAAAATCATATATTATGTTCCTTAAAACAAAACATACCAACATATGCCTTTCAAAGTTATTGCAGCATGATTTCTGAATTATAAAATCTTATTCAAAATTATCTATTCCGGCCTACTCATTCCGACGGACGCTAAGGCGTATAGCATACAGCGAACATCGTAATAAAATCATAAAAAGGTCTTATTATTATTTACAAGTTTTAAAATTGCGAATCATCTTCATTTTAATAAAATGTACATTGATTGCTCACTCATACGTTATAAAAGACCAGACATACATTACCGCGAAATGTTGGAAGGTGCGAACGGTTGCGCATATGCAGATAAGGCGCGTTTCAGATGACATTGCAGGACAAGACCTCGACACATATTATGTGCCGGTTTTGTGCTGCGAGTACCAATAAAAACACAGGCAATGTTCAAATTACTAACATCACTGCCCACTGTTCTCACTAACAGAGACCTAATAATCCACTCATAGTTTCTAAAAAAATCAAAAAATAGTATAAATAACTAGAACAAATCTACAAAATTATTCACATATAATAAGAAAGAAAGAAGTGTGAAGGTATCTGTTTTCAAGAACTTTGTTTACCGGTTCTATATTTTCCTTAAATGTATGCAGAATATTTAAATACATAATTATTAAAGTTTTACAATCATTTAGTACAACTTTACGGCAAACGTAATCAAGGCCAGAATCTTTTCTCTCGGTTTATAATAAATAATAATGTTTGTATTAGAAAATTCATTATAATAAAGAAATGTGATAAATAAGATATTAATTTTACTTACTCTATTAAACTACTACTACTCTATTCTATTCAAATTTTAATTAATTAAGTCTCTGTCTTCTTTGATTACAGTTAAATTATATTTATAATTGTAAATAGTTTTATTGCCAACTATGCGTAAGTGTAAAGCATAATTAGTCTCAAAAATAATCTCGTCTAGTATTACATGGACCAACTCATAATGCCGTGACCCCATCCGACACTGCACTTGAGAATACTGGTTTTAAATTGCACGGACATACTTTACTTGTTTTAAATATATATGTCTGTTTCGAAAATCGATGTAACTACAATCCTAATGAGTTGTAGAGACAGGCACATTGAAGTAACGGTATCCAATTTAAAGAGAGAGAGAACTATTAAAACAGCACAATGAAGATTTCTAACTAGCGTCTCTTTCTAAGTCAGCTTAGCTTATACTAAATTAAAATTCAAAATTATAGTCTTATGTATTAGATAGCTATAGGTATCTTTACTTAATATTAAAAATGCGAAGTTTGTTTGTTTATTTGTTACGTTTTCACGCTGTAACTACTGAAGCCATCATCATGAACATTCACATACATATAATCTGAAGCGCAGAAAAGGCCATAGGCTACTTTTATGCCAGAAAAATTATCCTATGGGATAGCTATTTTTGCATAGAGATAATTAATTGTGTGCCTTAGAGTGACATATTTATACAATATTAAAGTCTACGCGGACGGAGTCTTGGGGAGAAACTAGTGTAATATAAATAAATAAATATTCACCTACATTTTCACACAATGTCCTCTGGTCCCAAAATAAGCTTAACGCTTGTGCTATGTTACGGATATAATACATATATTACTTTTTTTTTGTTAATACATACATATTTTAGATAGAGAACACCCAGACATACTACAAATATCTGAGTTCATCACACAAATAATTGTCCTGGGTTGGAATCGAATCCACGACCTTGCACTGAAGTCGGTTACACTACCGACTACGCCACGAGGCCCGTCAAAGTATAATATTTTTATATATGACTGTCTAGAAAGAGAAGCTGAGTATAAATTTATACTATATCTATGGTATCTTTAAATATATAATTCTATTGTAAGTGTGTATGTCACTGAACTCCTCCTAAACGGCTGGACCGATATTGACGAATTTTTTTGTGTATGTTTGTGTAAGTACCAGGATGGTTTAGATTCACATTTGGACCCGGTAGGCGGTGCCACGATAGAATTTCAGGATTTTTTCTTGAATTTATTTTAAGTACCGGGATGGCTTAGATTAACATTTGGACCCGGTAGGTGGCGCCAGGAAAGAATTTCGGAAAAATAAATATGGCGGCAGGAATTTCGCCTGGTCAGCTAGTAAATATTATAGTTTAACTGCCTCGGTGGTGTAGCGGTAGTGTATGCGACTGCTAATCATGAGGTCTCGGGTTCGATCCTAGGTTGGGCAAAGTTATTGAGCTTTTTCCTAAAAAGAAAAATTCTCAGTAGCAGCCCGGAGTTTGGAAATGTGCCCGGTAGACGTCAATAGGCTCGCCCCCTATTACGTGGGACTTAAACATAGCTAGCGAGTCGTGGGTGTGTAATACACCTCTGCCTACCTTCGGGGAATACAGGCGTGATGCCATATTTATAGTAAGGAGAGAATAAAGGATAAGTAGTATAGTATAGTACAGTAGCATTCGGGTATTTGCGGCAAAATAAGTATCTACATATAAAGTATTTTTTGTTATTATTATAGTGTATAATGTCACTGCGTTTTCTCTATATAGGTGGAAGGAATCTTCATAGACGACGGCTAAGGTCTTTAACATGTCAACTATTCTTGAAAATGTAAGCATTGACTAGACATCGGTGTCTAAGTTTACGGCTTTAACGGCACCCACAAGCTGTACCCATACGTATTTATAGAATTTGTGACCATTATCACATATCATAAAACAGGTTTAATAATAATAAACATTAATCAGCCATACAAATATCTGAAGAAAGTTATACATTATAATAAATACATTTCAATATCAAGTTCTTGGCCAATATTTGATCTCTATAATATACATGATTGACATTGATCATCAATCATAGCATTATCTAAGCAATCTGCCTTAGATTAATAAGGCCTTGAAATCTAGAATGCTGATAGAAACAAATAGAACTAATAATTTAGAATTTAAATTTAAATATTAAACATGTGTCTATCTACATTCTAAATTAATTTAACAGGAGTTTATAAAAATGAATTGGACTATATTGTGTGTGATTTAAATGAAGCCTTTTGTCTTAAATGAAGTGATATCTTGATAAATAAAAATTCGTGTCATGTTGTTTGTACGTAATAAACTCCTTAACTAATGAACCGATTTTAATGAAAATTTTCACAGTTTGGTTCGATTTGCTTTGGTAGATAGCTGATGTTTTAAGGAGTATTGCTACTTTCCTGTTTGGAAAATCCGCACAGAAAAAAATAAACTGAATTACACGCAGACAGAGTCACATAGCATCTAGTGAAACTATAAAAAGTCGTGAATATGAAACTGAAAGAGAAATATGGTACTAGCTCATAATAATAAAGCTGAAAAAGAGACTTAAGTTTCGCAAAGGCATCGAAATAAATTTATTTTACGTTTGTAAAAACAAGTAAAATATCAGGTTCATTATACCTATTAGTAACCAAATATACCTAAGGTAGAGGGTAGAGAGCCTACCTTAAGGGCATCGATCAAGTTTGTACGTGCTTTAGTCTCGATACGCTACGTTTAAATATTTTACTTTCTTTACAATTATAGAAACCATACACCTGAGCCGTAAAATGGTCACGATTTCGAAACAGATATTGCCATTATAAATTTGCACAAAATATTGGACATTCAATTCCTATAGCAAAATAAATAATAAACTATCTGATATTCCGATAAAATTATTCCTCTTTAAAGCTAAAGGAAATTAAAAATTAAGCGTAACAAGGAATTTCGTTAAACTATAAATGTACAAATTATTTGTGAAAGTGGTAAAAGAGATGTTTTGTGCGAGCGGGATCCGAACCTGCGTGCCTTCCGATCTGGAGAAGTGCTCTAGACCGCTAAGCCATCGCTCTGGCCGATGGCCATTCCCAATCTCCTCATCACATTTTTCTTTTACGACTTTCACAAATAATTTGTTCTTTAAAGTAGCTGAGCATGTCAAGTGCTAAAATACAGATTAGAACTATAAATGTGATTTTATAATACTCCTCTTTAAATTGTAAAATTTTTGTTTTTATTTATTGCTCAAAAATTCTACCACAAGCTACCAATTACTACCAGTAAGAAGACAATCTTGGTTATTAGTTTATATTATTAAATATATTAATTTTGCCAAAAGCTAAGACTAAGAAGCTACCACCGGATCGGAACGCGGCCTGACTGAGAAAGATCCGGCCAGAAAACTCAGTAGGCAACAACTGTTATGGATTATTAAATTTTGTACGGAATTACTGAGAGCTAATAAAGTTTAAATTTTACTCATTTTAATATACTAACTTAAAGTCTCATACATTATAAACATTTGAAGTAGATATTGGGTTAAAATAAATAAACCAAAAATTTTGTAAAATCATATACTGTGGGTAGATGAAACCGTTGAAATAACATATCAGCCTTGGACGTCTATCATCTAAGTCCACCCGTTATCATGAATGCTGTAAAGTATTCGAAACGTCGGGATAGTAGTAAAATCAAGTAAATGCGATAGATTCCGTAAACGTAGTTTTATTTCAAAATGTGTAACATTCGCGTAAATATCAGAAAGTATTATATAAATGTGATGTTCTAAAGTGAATAGAAGGTTATTGTTGCACTATTTGGTATTTATTATTATTTATTTTTAAGAAAATTATCACGCTGTTGCATTTTTTTAAAGTGACTATGGGAATAAAATTATCATAATCAGTGTTAGCCAGTAGTGTCATCAGGCACTAGCCAAGTACTTGCATAGAAGATGTTATAGACTTATAGTTCACGTATATGTGCGCAAACGCAAATGCGCTCTCTGTTCCGTCATAGTTCGGTGGGATGGCATATTGACACGACCAATTTCCGAAGCGCGAGGTGAAATACAGTAAAACTCCCAACTCCGAGCTTCCGAGCCCAATAACTGTTTGTTGGCTTGATCCGGGATTACAACACTCATGATCCGCAGACGCACTACCGCTAAGCCATCAAGGCAATAACGTATTCCTTTATTAACATATAGGTCATAGATATTTGCCATTTGCGTATAGGTACATTTCTTTTTTTATTAAAGAGGGAATAAATGTACCTAACGGCACACCCCATCGTTCGGGGTAACGAACAGGGTAGCGTGAGACCATCACCCCCTAAATAAACCCGCCATGTAACGCCTCTCCTCCTGTGTTGGTGAGCCACTGGAACTATGTTGCATTACTTCAGTGATTGCGTATAGATACCTAAGCTTTAATAATCTCTATCAAGATCACACAAAATAATTAAGTATTTATGTATATCCAATTCGATTTCATTTAACTATTTATTTGTTCTTGAAAAAATAAATATAAAACCAATCAATAAACATACATCCAGACAAACATAAATGATATGCATATACCTATAAGATAGTATCTACGCTTCGTTTTGTTTCACTGACATGTATTTATTATTTATTACAACACCTCCCACTATCCATATCTGTGCCTCCCACTCTACCTAGAAGCTCCGATGAGTTTAACATTTACGAATTTCCATCCATCCATCCATTAGCCTTTTAACGTCCACTGCTGGACATAGGCCTCCCCAAGAATGAGGGATAGTGCTGTAATCGCCACGCTTGGCAGGCGGGTTGGCGATCGCAGTGGATGTTGTTAATACTCGAAGGAGTGCTGCTGCCCACTCCTCCGGTATTCCCTCAGTCGGCTCTTACGACTCCCATGGGTGGAGAGGGGTGGGACAATTCTAAAGCCGGCCCCACACGGCATTACGAATTTACGCTACCATAATGAATCTATAGGTAAGCCATAGCGAATGCCTACTGTTAACAGTTCTCAATATAAAAACGAATATTTTAGTATTCATCTTAATTCTCTTCGATTGCTCAAGGTATATTTCAGTCTTTTGACACAGTAGGTCAGGTATTAAAGTTTTTGTGCTCTAGAGAAATCTTACTGTCGAGTGATCGACAGGAAAGCACAATTATTGTTGCACCATCCAATAATATCTATGGTTACAAACCACTTAATATTGTCACGCTTTCATCAGTTTTATATCGAATAAATATCTGCGTCTTTATTGTGAAAATTTGTCACTATAAAAATGTTGATCGACAAAATGCGTTTTCTATGTTATATATAACTTTTAACGTTATTGCTAGAATTAAGCAATTATTGCGGCAGGGTAAATACATTATACTACTGAAGGAATGTAATATGGTACCGGTGGCCAATAAAGGCGAAAAGACGGCACATGGCGGGTTTATTTAGTGGGTGAGGGCCCCACACTACCCTGCTCGTTGGCCGGAACGACGGGGTATACGGTTAGGCTAATTTTTTCCATCCATCCATCCATTCATCAGCCTTTTAACCTCCACTGCTGGACATAGGCCTCCCCAAGAACAGGGGATAGTGCCGTAATCGCCACGCTTGGCTGGCGGGTTGGCGATCGCAGTGGATGTTGTTAATACTCGAAGGAGTGCTGCTGCCCACTCCCTCGGTATTCCTTCAGTCGGCTCTTACGACTCCCATGGGTAGAGAGGGGTGGATAATTCTAAAGCCGGCCCCACACGGCTATTTAATTTTTTCCGCCTAAACAAAAAAAAAGGTAAATACATTATATATACAAACGTTATAATAAATAAAGATCTCATCGTTTAATAGTCGTAAACGTTTTAAAAAGCAACGTCCAGCGTTTTAATTGTTTAAAATTAAATACGATTGTAATGTCGCCATCTACTAGCAGTTGAAGAAAACTACACCTAATGAGAGGTTTATATACTTAGGATGTGAAATCATTTTCTGTATTGATAATCCTTCCGTAATAAGATCAACATTTCAAAATATACCTACTTGATAATAAAATTAAATTAAAATTCTTTAAACTATTTGGCAGATTGTTAAACTCCGGTAAAATGTTTAAACTTCAATTTCCTTTGGAACAATTACTTAACTAATTGAAATAACGTTGTCACATAATTGAGACAATTTTCTCGTTCTATTTCTGTGTCTAGGTACCTCATCCCATTTCTAATTTGATTTGTGCTTGCAATTTACTAATTCCGAGTGTAGTCATCTTGTTCTACGAACAATATAAGTATATATATTGCCTTGAATATTTCGTCGTATAAGAAAGATTGCTGTTACCATCCCTGTTCCTTACTAACTTTTACATTTATACTCGTAATAATAAATGAAAAAGTGCGCTTGTATGTTGCGCTCATAACTACTCAACCGATTATCCTATAATTACACTTAGGTATATCCTCAACCGATCACAGAAAATAATATAATATACTCCATCGTTCATGTAAAATATTATACCTACCGTTAGATCTTCACATAACACAAGTAGTAGTAGTAGGTAGTTGTGTATTGCCGCCGGCGGACCACTGAAGGAATGTAATATGGTTCCGGTGGCCCGCCAAGAAAGGTGGAGAGGCGGCACACGACGGGTTTATTTAGTGGGTGAAGGCCCCACACTACCCTGTTCGCTGCCCCGAACGACAGGGTGTGCGGTTAGTTACATTTTTACCCGCCTAAACAAAAAACAAAAAGGTAGTTGTGTATTATAATGGTCTTTAAGTGTGTTCTGTTGATTGTTTTCTATCTTAAAAATTCACCTCGCCTCATAACGAACGAGTTCATATTGCAGAATTACTCTTAAAATAAAAAAAAACGTTACCAACCTCGATTTCCTTATGAATCTGCTTTAAAATGCTAGATTAAAATTACGTAATTATCTACGCATAAAAAACGGAAAATTTTAATCTCTATGCATAATAGTCTAATATACACAAAACTATAATATTATTTAGCATAACTTTAAATTAAAACAAGTTCGGGTAATTTTAAAACAAAACTTCTTTCTATTATCTTCTATGCTATTATAAAACTGTAACATAGCTGTGTCTATGTCTGTACATTTAAGATATTTGAGAAAAAAATACTGTACCTAATAGGCTACATAAGCGTGTCTAAACACAAAACAATTTTTTTAGATTTTTTTTTCTGTTTGTCTGTTTATCTGTTTGTTTGTTCGCGCATCACGCAAAAATTACTGAACGGATTTTGATGCATTTCTTTTATTTGATAGCTCTTGATTAGACTTAACAACTAGTATATATTTTATCCCGCTACTATATCGAGAACCTGAGATTATAACCCAGATTAGCTTATGACTGCGGCGAAGCCGCGGGCAAATGCTAGTAATATAATCATTATAAGAATAAAAATTTATGTATTAAGGAGGGATATCTATACTTAAATAAAAAATCTATCGTATCTATTTATGTTCTACTCATGACAGTTATTTTCTGTCCATAAATGACTAAAGAAGCTAAGAAGATCTATAAGAAGCTGACCAATATATTTCTCTTCTCAACCCATACCCATTACTGTCTCTCTATTGGGAATGATATTAAGGTCGTAGTCCACCACATTACGTTGTCCTGGTGCATGCAGAACTCAAAAGCCGTCGAGAAGTTCTTTCAAGCATGCAAGTTTCCTCACGATCGTCGTCCTTTACCGCCAGTGATAATTTGTAAACGATAAATCATATTATTATAAAAAGTCAATATCTTGTGTCTTGCGAGGTTTTAACTTTGATAGAGGATTGAATTCGATGCCTTTGCAGTGATTTGTTTTACCACCCGCTGTATCCACTAAACTCTAATAGTTTACTCTACACTAACTCGGATTAAGTATTATTACACCACTTTATTAAACCATTTGTTTTATAATCAAGTAGCTCTAGCCCCCTAAGGATCCCGTGGACAGCATTTCGAAACCATAATTCAATAATCAGCGAACTCAAAGATCTCCAGGAATAAGCATTCTATGAAGTGACTTGTTTTCTAAGGGTCTAAGGGGGGAAAAGAGAGCATGAACTCCACCACTCTAACAAGAATGTCCGGTTTAGAAAAAGAAGAAATGCTTTACGATCACTGACCCCTGGCTAAGCACTCTCCGTGGATGAGACACTCTAACAACTATACTCTCCGTGATATATCGTTTAGTTTGGCGTATATAAAAGCTCCCTTAACTATAGTTAATTTTATAAAACCCAAATGTTTGGAAAGGGAAAACATCCACTGTTATTTAGATTGACTGCGCCATTTTCAACGTAAATAATAGCTCTCATGGAGTTTAATACCTGGTACCCATAACAGATACAACTAAGTCGATTTTACTTTAACTTTATCAATATTGACAAATCCTTACATAATAACTTCTTATACATATTTACGCGAATGTTACACATTATGAAATAAAACTACATTTACGAAATCTATCGCGTTTACTTGAATTCTCTAAGAAATATGTCTGTTATTCATTTACTTCTACCCGTAAATGCGACCGCGTGGATTTTACATTATAAACTACTGCATATTAACTATCCCTATGTAAAATGCTATCCCGCACCACCGAAGGAATGTAACATAGTTCCAGTGGCCCGCTAATAAAGGCGTAGAGACGGCACACGGCGGGTTTCTTTAGTGGGTGAAGGCCCCACACTACCCTGTTCGTTTCCCCGAATGACGGGGTGTGCGGTTAGGAATATTTTTTCCCGACTTAACAAAAAAATAAAAAGGAACTGGTAAATAGACAGTCCCCTAGATTAAAAATAGTCTATGCCCTTACCTGCGTTCTGCACTATAATGCAGATACTGATCTGATATCTATATATATTCATGATGATAGATGGGATAGTTAGGGCGCGAAAGCGTAACAAACGAACGCACGTTCGTATTTATAATATTAAGCAAGGATTTAAAAAGCTGGATACACGATTTATAAACGTCAGTCATTCATATATACATACGAGTATCAGCTTCAAATGAAACGTCATCAGTCCTCCTTTTTCTTTGCAGATGTTTTCTCATGCAGAAAACGATTCTTGGGAGGTCGGCGTTTGTTCCACCGGCACAAGGAGCTACACGAATTATATAAAATAGCTCTTGTGACCGTCACTAAATTGATTTACATTTAATATGCATAAGGTTGTAGTACTTTATACATCAAAATTATTTTTTCTCCAAGTTCGGCGTGTTCTGTAGTGATATGTAATGGTATATTCCAAATCATTACTCAGTGGAAGGTGGAGTACGTTAAAAGTACAAGACACTTATCTAATATTATACTATTTTATAGCTGTAAAATATTTGAGAAAAATTACTGTATATAGGCGTGTCTAAACACAAATCATTTTTTTTTAGAATTTGTGTCTGTTTGTCTGTTTGTTCGTTCGCGCATCACGCAAAAACTACTGAACAGATTAAGATGCGACTTTTTTTATTTGGTAGCTCTTGATTAGACTTAAAGACTGGTATACTGCTACTATGCTACTATGAGTATATCGGGAACCTGAGATATAAACTAAAAACTAGCTATTAGCTGCGGCGCCGGTGGAGCTACTATTAATATATATTACTACTAAAGGCTACTCTAATACCTATATAACAAGCAAGTTTTGTATACATATACGTAGGTATATAAATTTATTTTGCGTATCTCGGAAACGGATCTGAAGATTTAAATCAAATATTCTATTTAGATAAACGTTACTTATTAATTTTATCTAATATCCTGAAAAATGCGTGAGCCAGGGGGGAGGGGAGGGGTTAAAACATATTAAAAAAACATCAGGTGATTAATGGACTACTTATTACTAACATCTATGTCATAAGTACCAATATTTTGGGGAGATAAAGGAGCAACGAATGACCTTCGATTGATCTACGTAGGCACCTACTTTAGCTCTAATACCTTGGAACACAGCCTAATTTTGAAATGACATGCCATATTTGAATGTTAATTACCTTTATATAATTCTTTCACATATTTGTCCGTGATATAATTTGTCTTGTCGTGTGAATGAATGGTAATAACTGGAATTATATATCAATGTTATTTTTAATTTCAACAGCAGCTATAATTATTTTATAGTATTATGTTATTTTCGTTTATACAAAAAGTATCTCCTGCTACAGCCAAAACGCAATGATGTGCTTCATGGCCAGTCACACAGGAGATGGTGGTACCAACCCGTTTGGGCCCGATACCAAGTGAGTACTCCCACTTGGTACCCAGCCCTACCACCAGTCATGCAATGGATTATAATTGCTTACTTTTCTTAGTCGCCTCATACGACACCCGTGGGAAAGAATGGGGTGGTGACATTTGTATTCTTAGTCCGTCACCACACGGACTAGTCCGTCACCACACGGACTAAATTGGAATAAATTGCAGCAGTATCCTGGTGGTAAGACCAAGGACTGCAAAGACAGTACTATCCATTTTTGATCTATATTTTGTAGCATTTGACATGCCCCGCTACTTTTTAAAGTACAAATTGTTGTGAATAAGGAAAAAGAGACTTTTTGTACTAGCAGGAATCGAACCCGCGTCTTTTGCAATCCGGGGAAGTGCTCTAAGCCACTGAGCTTTAGTACAGATCTTTTGATCATCCCAATCTGCTTATCACATTTGTTTGTTTGTGTTGTGTTGGTCGTAAAGACAAATGAGATAAGCAGATTGGGATGATCAAAAGATTTGTACTATAGCTCAGTGGCTTAGAGCACTTCCCCGGATAGGAAAAGACGCAGGTTCGATTCCCGCTAGTACAAAAAGTCTCTTTTTCCTTATTCACAATAATTTGTACTTTTAAACAATACTATCCAGTTCGATCTCCAGTCCAAGGTCCAGACCTAGCACGGCACACAACTGTAACTATTAGAGATTTTTAGAAATTATGTGTGTAATTGTTTACATATTTATCATTGCTCGGCGAAGGAAAACATTGTGAGGAAACCTACACGCCTTTTTTTATTTAGACGGGAATAATGTTCCTAGCCGCATACTCCGTCGTTCGGGCCAACGAACAGGGTAGTGTGGGACGCTCACCCACTAAATAAACCCGCCGTGTGCCGTCTCTACGCCTTTATTGGTGAGCCACTGGAACTATGTTACATTGCTTCAGTAGCAGGAAACCTGCATGCCAGAGAGATTTTCTCGAAGGCTTGTGAAATATGCTAACACGCACTAGGCCAGCGTGGTGTACTACGTCCCAAATCCCTCTCATTATGAAACGAGACCCGTGCCCAGGGTTAATAAAATGGGATATTATAATATGGTTATTTAGTTTTACAGCTCCATGTTCGTATGTGTGCCTAGAGTAGTGACAGTAAAATCGAATGGCCTATCACACTTGAGAAGGTCGTTAACGGCAGAGCTCTCACATTCAAAATAGACGTCAAACGACAAACTAGAGTGTACATAACACGACTGTGTACATAATATATTAGTCTATACAGTAGCGTAATAATAATGACCTTAATGTTAGTCTTACTTATTTAGAAAAAAATATACTTATGTAGTGAATTGAATCACAAGTTCTGCCGCCATAAACGAAAATATTAAAATTAAGAAAAAAGTAAAACATTAAAAAACCTTTTTCATGTTTTGCTGTCTCCAATGTTATTGTATTTTTTTAAAGTGAAAATAAACAGTAAATGAGATGAAGCTGCCTATTAAAAGGCATTTTTTTTAATCGATTAATATATTTCAACAGATATATTTTTTTTGTTTAAAACATGGACATATAAAAATATTCATATTATTCATTCGCTAACACAACTTTGTGTCGCTCAGAGTTGGCCAGTTCGCTGTACGTAAATGCCTACACGCACACATTCACACGTTAGTCAGCCATTGCCCGTGTAAACGTTATCACAGTCGGTACGTCTACGCTGCAAAAAAATATTAAAATACAGCATGTCTTGTATGGTGAAATGGTGTAAAAACCGTAGTGACCGAAAGAAAAAAAATCCAGGAGTCACATTTCATAGGTAAACGAATAATTTAATCACTTAGTTCCCTATTTTATACATTAAAATTAATATTAATTCACTACAACAAAATAATTCAGTATTGCTAATATTCACTAGTGCAAATTACCCGAAATATGGGAGTTCTATAATTCTATATTTATTACTTTTTATACTCTGATTTTTTATTTTGTAGAGTAAAATGATATTTGATTGCCACGTATCGTTAATAGTGTTGTTGTAGTCTGCATTATCGAAAACACATTATTCATATTTTTTTTATTATAATAAATTTTCTGATGGTTTATTAATTTGAATTTGCGTTGGTCAGTAGTATAAGTAGCAGGAATTTATTATTGTAGTGGCATTTACAAAATCTAAATTAAAGTAATCATACTTATTGTAATATGTTTAAACGTAATAAAATTGCATTTGCGAGTGTTATTTATGTTCATAAGAGAATCGCATTTAACGAAAGTGACATAAAATAAGGTGGTAGATGCCCACCGTATATGTCCATTTGTCTGCTTATTAACATTTTAGTCAAAATGGAAAAAAATAAAAGAGAACTTTCTTAATCACTATTTATTTCTGAATTATTATTTAAAAATCTGAGTCTGTTACATTTACTAAGAATCTTTTTGTTACAATCAATAAGGTGAACCAGTAGCATCATTTTATTTCATTAGTTTATAACATACTCGATATATCTCAACTACCATTGCAGTGTCAACAACTTTAGCCCGTCAGTAAATAATTATTTAATTTCGGCGTTTTTAAAACTTTTGTTATTTCTTGCGACATGCCCCTTTACTTGTGTCCATACACATTCACCGGAACAGAACATAAAATAAGCCCAATTAAAAATATAGTGGAAAAATATTAAACAATTCGATTTCACCACATTTTAAAATTAGAGGGAATTACAAGAACCTCTCAAAGTAAAAGACAACATTATAAAAAAACTACTCAGCTTATGGGATGTTAGACATTAGGTACTTATAATAAAAAAGTAAACAAACATCTTTTTCTTTTACTATATACCTACAGTAGTCACGGATCTTTGTGTCTCTGTAGTTGGCTGCAAGACGCTGCGTAGTAGGCATTTTTGTGTCGCAAGGCATGTGCGTCTTTTACAGTTTGCATTAATCGAAAAATGTTCGATTATAATTTAACAATTGTAATCGATAATTATATAATTAATCGATTGTAAGATGTGGACTCTTCTAAATCTAGATTAAAACTTATTCACTGAAATCGCTCGTATACCTACTTTTTATTGAATATAAAAAAAATAGAACCTAAATGCATCATCATAATGTTTTCATATATAATAAATACATATATGAAAACATTATGATCTCATTCGATTGTTTTGTTAATCAAGTAATAACATTTGAATTGGTCAGCACTTATCGTATGATTCTGTCAAAATTCCCACTTCACGCTCTGTGCCTAACTTCAGAGACGCAAAGATTTGTTGTGACTACTTGTGACTACTATACTCTTTCTTCATACAGATTTGTGCAGTAAGTTTTAAATAAATAAATACAGTAAAACAGTGTTTATTTGGCTACTATTAACCTTTTCAAATAGTACGGTATATTTTATATACATTTCCAATAAATTTTTCTGCAAATCTGTATTTGTTAAAGGGTAAATTTGGCTAACATGGTATCCCTAAATTCACTCACACATAGATAGCCGCTGCCATTACCTTGCCTCAATTCTGTCTCAGCGAGACTCTGTCCGTTTCTTATACGTCCATGGTTTAAAAACGGTCATCTCGAATATAGGTACTAATTTGTCCATTTACATCTTTTCATTTACTTTATTTAATGTAGAAGTAAACGACAAAATACATCTTTTCTAATTAATTTCATATTGATATTGAAAAGACGTATTATGATGAAACAATTTTTTTTCTTCAATTAGGTACGTTTATTTCGGCTGTATAGTTTTAATGAAAATAATAAAAAAAGAAAATATTTTTGAATAATCGCCAAATACGGTATCAGAGAAATCCATAATTATGAAAAATTTCCTCTGTCCTAGCCCCAAGAGTTCAGGCTGTGTTGATATGTTTGTCATTTAGTCAGTTATTCTTTTTTCATATTTTCACTAAAATTATTTACATTAACTAAATAACCTCAGGTCGTAACAGCGACATGGCAACGTCTTCAACCAGAACCATTCCTCATTATATACAAGCACATAATTTTATTCGAAACAATTAATGTACTCGTACGTAACTCATACTTTCATCACGACATCTTAGAAAGTGTATTCCTGGACTATTTTCTAATGGACATGCACATGCGGTGTACATGTGGTGACGGGCTTGGAATATAAGTGTCACCACCCCATTATTTTCCACGGGTGTAGTACGAGGCGATCAAGGGAAGTAAACAATTACCCCAAATTGGTAGGGCTGGGTACCAAGTGGGAGTACTCACTTGCTATCGGGCCCGAGCGGGTTAGTACCATCATATCTCGTGTGACCGGCCATGAAGCACATCGGTGTGTTTTAGTTGTAGCAGGAGACAGTCGTATATTCTTTCATTTCATATCTGTGAAATGAAATGGTGAGCCGCGGCGATACTCTCGGTATATTTGAGTCCATGAGCGACGGTTACCATTTATTATAAAGTGGCCCGAGCCTCGTCTGCCACCATACGCAATAAAAAAAATATGAAATGAGTCGAATACCACTTACTTTAGTAGTAAGTTCAAGTAGATATAGAGTTTTCTTTAAAGCACGATTATTTACTTACAACTGCTGACTTAAGATTTGATAAGATGTGGCCACTTAATTTCCCCATACTATCAAAGCTAACGTACAGAAAAAACTGTTTATTTTATACAATCACATTTATAAAATTATATAATTAATCTGCATAAGATTTGCTTTCAAAATTATATAAGTAATTTAAATGAGATATTTTCATCAAATATTATTTTACAACTATATTCTTTCGAGCAAGTTTTTATTTTTGTTTATTATTTTTATTTATATTTTAAGCACTTGACATGCTTGTCCACTTACCAGAACACAAAGAATAAATACTATTGAATTTTAAATAGGTATCTACATTATATATTTATTTTATATACAGCTATTATATATGTTGCTGTACCTATGATTAGCTTCTAAGCTGATTATATTATTTCAGTACGATAACAATATGTTGCTCTTATGGCGAAAATGCTACATGTATCTTCTTATATATACCTATACAGACAAAATTATAATAACACAACATAGCTACATTGTTTATCACTTTACATTAGCTAAAACATTTTGTTATAGGTTTTAGAACAAATTTTCGTGAAAGTGGAAATAGTGAAATTTTCAGGAGCAGGATTCGAACTTGCGACTTTATTATTACTGGGAATGCTTCTTCTGGGGATTTCCCTAGGATTGGGATTTATCTTTTTCCATTTTTAACAAAAAACTGTTTAGTAAAATAGCGGAGCATGTCAAAAGCTTAAAATCACAATGAATACATTCTTATAAATTACACGAGACAGCCCTGTTTGATAAAGGGTAACTCAATTTTAAAGTCGTAGGGAGCCAGTGGTTGTGCCGGTGACCTATGAGCTCAGGAGACATGCCATTTAAGGGCCGGCGCCGGACTCAGGCGTGTCGTAACGCGTGCAACACGATGTATACCTTGTACTGCTTTACATGTCTTATCTGGCTAGGACATGAGTTCTAACCAAAACATTTTTTAAAGGACGTGGTTATACAATAGTTCAGGAGAACTTCTGCAGCGTTTCCTACGCTTAGGTATTTAAAATCAATAGTTAACGTTACACCTTCATTATGGATTGTATCCTAATTGAGTACAACAAGTGCCTACGTTATTTGACGTATTTCTTGAGAAACCTGGTGTTGTAATTTTGCTTACGAGACAGGATAAATTTTATCCATCCAACAGCCTTTCGGCGTCCACTGCTGGACATAGGCCTCCCCAAGAGAACGCCACAACGAGCGGTCCTGTGCTGTTTCGCTCATATGGGGGATAGTGCCGTAATCTCCACGCTTGTCAGGCGGGTTGGCGATCGCAGTGGATGTTGTTAATACTCGAGGGAGTGCTGCTGCCCACTCCCCCTATATTCCCGGTATTTACTCAGTAGGCTCTTACGACTCCCATGGGTGGAGAGGGGTGGGACAATTCTAAAGCCGGCCCCACACGGCGCCCGATCGATATCACGGCGATAAATTCATATTTAATAAAATAGCACTATTACTGAAGTAAAAGCGTTCTATTTGCCATACATTGATAGCCTACTAAACAATTAATACCTCTTTTTTATCACGTGCCTTCCATACCATTATAAAGTACCTACTTATTTATTTACATAGTGCCAATACCGTTTTTTTTTTTTTTTTTTTCCTTCGTGGTGCATGTTCCTAACCGCACACCCCGTCGTTCGGAGCAACGAATGTGCCATCTCTCCGCCTGTGTTGGCGGGCCACTGGATCTATGTTGCATTACTTCAGCGGTCACATAGTGCCAATACCTAAGTAGGTACCTCTATGAACAAGTAAGAGTTGTGACGGTCTTTTTATTGATTTTAAAAGAACAACATAATAAAAAATATAATACAAGAAAAGTTATTTTTAGATAATACGCTAGCCAAACTAATATTAACATAATATTTGAATGTTGACGACCTAGGTATTACATACTCTTTGCCTTGTGGCTTCTAGTATTTTCCCAGGCATTTTAGACAAATATTTTTGACAATCGCGTCGCATACAACAATCTTCCAGAAATCTTAAATGATAACGGTTAGCTTTGCGAACATTTTGACAATGGTGACAAACTATAAAATAATTGCACGTACTATCCAAACACCTATTTGATATTTCAAGGCCCCCAGTAAACCGATAAACTCATTGCGCACGCTTCTCATACAAAATCGGAAGCGCTTGCGCATGACAATACCAACAACACACGTAAAAGCTTCGCGGTTAAAAATGAAACGATTACATTGTCTTTGGTACATCCATATTATATCTGAAATTATATCACCTGCTATTCTACTAATTTAGCAATAACAATGTACTTACCTACCTATAAGTTAATTTTGCCGATAATGCTCGATCTAGGAATCGATATGGTAGCGTGATTATTCTTTTTTTGAAAATTAAAAAAAACATTCTAATACGTCTCTAAAGTATAATGAGATTTGTAGATTAAGCTACTATCTACTTGACTATCTTTTACGTTGTCAAGAATTAAATAAATTCTTAGATACTAATCCTTACTTATAAACTAAGTATTAATATAGTATTTAATAATATAATACTTCTGATATTTACACGAATGTTACACATTTTGAAATAAAACTACGTTTACGGAATCTATCGCGTTTACTTGATTTTCTACTATCCCGATGTTTCGAATACCTACTTTACAGTATTCATGATCACGGGTGGACTTAGATGGTAGACGCCCAAGGCTGATAATGTTGTTTCAACGGTTTCATCTACCCACCATAATATAAGTTAGATTTTGGCCGCGACTTCCTCCGCTAGAATTTTTAATACAAATACGTCACACTATGGCATATTAATTATTTTTATGCATAAACTGCTATCCTACAGAGGCTATACATTTTTCTGAGATAAAAAGTAGCCTGACCTTTTCTAAATAAACAAACAAACAGATACACTCCCTTTCGCATTTTACTATTATTATAAATTTGAAAGTAAGTTTGTTTAAACACAAAGTGAAAAATGTGAAATCGAAAATAACAGTCAGGAGCAGGATTTGAACCTGCATCTTCTGGATACCGTCCAGATGCTTTACCAATTCAGTCATCCTGACAATTGCTCCTGACTGCTAATTTCGATAACACATCATACTTAACGTCTTTGGGTGACGCCTGCGCCATCTGTCGGAAGTATTTTCATACATTATACCGACCAGGCAAACTTAATTTTACAATTAAGATTTTACCTAATAATGATGCAAACCCTTTAAATATTTAGATATTTTTATATATATTTTTAGATCGATTTCACATTTTTCACTTTGTGTTTAATGTATAGTGCTAAGCATGACAAATGCTAAAAATATATATAAAAATATCTAAGTAAGTTTGTTTATTTGTTTGCTTGTTATGCGTTTACGCCGTAACTACTGAACCAATTATCATGAAATTTTGCATAAATGTAGTCTGGAGTCCATGTCCTTAACAAATGCTATTTTTCATCCCGGAAAATTAAATGGTTCCCGAGGGCTAGCTATTTGACGTAATAGATAATTAATATGCCGTAGAATATCATGAAGTTTATGCTGACGGAGCAGTGTGCGGAATCTAGTTTATAATATTAGTAAAGATGCGAAACTAAGTTTGTTTGTTTGTTGCGCTTCAAGCCGTAATTACTGATACAATCATCATGAAATTTGACATACATGTAGTCTGGAGCCGACAAAAGCACATACTTAAGCTACTTTGGATGATTCCTGTGGGGTGGCTATTTTTACATAAAGATAATTAATGCGCTCTAGAGTGATGTATTTATACCTATTCTTAAGAAAACGCAGACTAAGTCGAGGGTTGAATCTAGTCTATTATTATGTAAAATATGCAAAGACCAAACATTTAAGAACGTTGCGGCGAGAAAGCGTAACAGACAAACAGACACTACTTATACATTATATTAGTTAAAAAAATAAAAATGATTAGTAAGAAATAGTAGGTATCTATCTATATTTATCGATATAATATGTTATTTTCTTATTCTACCACAGTATCTAAATGTAATTTTACTGGGGTTCTTTCTTCCGTGGCTCGTATGAGGACCGCGGTCCACCTTTTGCTGATCGACGCTATAGAGAATCGAGAGGTGATCACTTTGTCTGTGGTCGAGTCGTTTAGTCCTTCGAGCCCATTTGTTACTCAAATAACAGAACAAAATCTAGGTAGACAAACTATGTATGTTATTATTTACATTATGCAGAGTATGTATGTAGGTACTAGGTACCTACCTAACTTTGTTACGTCGTACTTAGGTAGGTATTAA
Source organism: Leucoma salicis (assembly GCA_948253155.1). Taxonomy (NCBI): domain Eukaryota; kingdom Metazoa; phylum Arthropoda; class Insecta; order Lepidoptera; family Erebidae; genus Leucoma; species Leucoma salicis. The sequence continues at coordinate 18,783,721 of OX411805.1, forward strand.
AATAATATACCCAAACATATGATAATAATTTTCCTGTAATTTGATATTGTTATGATTGTAATCATAAATCTCAAATACTTCCGTGTATTCTAAATTTTCTTGTATAGTTCATATAAGATACGTTAGTAAGTAGGTAGGTATCTAGGTAGGCACCTACCAATTATTTAACAATAGTCAATACCTATAAACTAATTAAGTTAATTTCTTTGTTTACAGTTGGAAAACGTCCAGTGCTGTTTGGACTTCCTCCACGCCCAAAAAGTCCAAGGCTTAGAACAAGTTACCGCTGTAGATATAAGGGATGCCAAATTAAAAGCCGTCCTAGCCTTATTTTTTGCATTGAGTAGACATAAACAAGCTGCTAAACAAAGAGCCGCGCCATCTAGCGGCAATACTACGAACGCCGGAAAAACGTCAAGCGAAGATGTTTCACTAAGTGCAGCGCAACGCATAATAGGTGGCAGCAGCTGTGATGACACACTAACAGCGAATGCTAATAACGTCGAAATGACGACGTTGACGGCTAATAGGTAAGTTTATTTTAAATTAAAATTAATATCTTATAATGTTGTTTTAGTATTTATATGTAACTAGTTATAATTACATTTTATACCAATATGCATAGCGCCATCTAGTATCACAAAATGTTAATCGCAAGACAAGTGAGGGTGTCTTCTCTTTCATACTTATGTGGTTAGCCAGTAGAGGACTCTTAACTAAATTACACGAAATGAAAGTGCGACTTGTTGCCGAGCTTAAATGGATCCACCACCGTCATCTCCAGTTTCAATAGTGGCAAAAGTGGTAATTAGCTAATGCTAACACCACTCGCCGTGAGAGTCGGTTACCTTTGTGGTAGAATTTTGCAAATCCCAACATGAATTCTGTCGCTGAACAGTAAAATACGTACCACCCTTTCTTACAGAACATTAACCTGAAGCAGTGGTAAATATTTGTACACCTTCCTGTTTCATTCGACGAAATGAGAGTACCGCCATGTCGGTGGCCTCATCTCAATCTTTTCTCAATCATGCTCTCTACTCACCTACCCATCGCTTCTATAACATACCTACTTCTCCTTCATCTTTCCTTTTCACTTGCCCTCATTTTTTTTTCTTCTCAACTCCTCACCTTCTCCTCCATGAACTTGTCCCCTTTCCGGGATTGACGCCGTAACTTGGGACGCGAGTTCCTATTACTACTTAGTACCTATGTAGGTTGAGGTGGATGCTTACCTTTGGGCAGGCTGAGCAATTAGAAAGTAAGTACCTATCAAGTACGGGGCAGCTGAGAGATGCAATTGTAAATGCTTATTTTTTTTTAATTTAAAGAAAATACTAGCTGACCCGGCAAACGTTGTTTTGCCATATAAATTATTTCTAGAGAATTTTAGGGGATTTCTAGGGTATAAAAAATAACTAACTTATATGCCGAATCATAAAAAAATTAAAATAAAAAATTTGGTCCAGAAAATAAAAAATATTTTTTTTGGGCTGGACCACCCTTACCTATCACTTAGGGGTATGAAAAATAGTTTACATCCTATTCTCAGACCTATTGAATATACACACAAAATTTCATAAGACGTCAAGCCATTTCGGAGGAGAATGGCGACAAACACTGTGACACGGGAATGTTATATATTAGAGATAGATTACAGGTAGGTACGTCATAATATAACAGCTAACATAAGTTATACTGAAACTATCTAGTTCAAGTGCGTTACGTAGTTTCGTTTTGACTTAAGAATATCTAATATTCTATTGGCGCTTATCTTGCGTAACTCTCGTGGCAAATAAGCACTGTAAAAATTCCAACCTTCAAGAGTTCAGCAAAGCTTCGCTATAAGTGACATCGTAAATGTAGCTATAAATAAATTACGTTGAGCTTTAGTCCATTCGAAGTAGAGGAGTTACTCGTACCTATTTAAGTATTTATGTATGTTGGAAAACAAAAGTATTGGATATAGTGGCCCTAAGGCTTAGGGCCTAAGCCCGAAGGATGCTCCATGATTATGTTATGTACTGCATTTCTGTAAAGTATTTTAAACTTTAGATATCTAATGGTAATTTATGCAGCAGAACTTTGCATTAATGGTTGTAATGTAATGTAACCATAGAGTTATTTTTGATCTATATTTTTTATCATTTGTCATGCTCCACCACTTAGAGTTATATCAATGGTTGTAACTTTTTATAAATGTATCTAAAGAGATGCATGGAAAGTTTTGGTAAGAAATATTGAACCTTTCTTTTTCTTCTTAAGGCGGGAAAAAATGTTCCAAACCGCACGGGGTGTGGGGGTCGTTTGGGGCAACGAACAGGGTAGTGTGGGGCCTTCACCCACTAAAGAAACCCGCCGTGTGCCGTCTCTCCGCCTTCATTGGCGGGCCACTAGAACTATGTTACATTCCTTCGGTGGTCCGCCGGCGGCTTACCCTTTCGGGTACCCTCTACTGAGCGACGCATCCACACACGGAGCGTCGCACCTTCTCGGGAGGCCATGCGGGTGGCGGACGTTCCCCGGTCCATCCATCCGCAGCCTCAGCTAGGGCGGCATGAGGCGCAGGTACCTGCGCCTGCGCCGCCCCGGTCGCTGGCGGCGGTTTGGGTCAGCGGAAGAATCCTCCTCCCTGGCCCTCTCCGCCGCTTCCTTCCGCGAGATAACCTCCTCGCAGAAGGCAGCGACCGCGGCCCAGCTCCTGTCGCTGCTAAGCATCGATCTGACGACGCTCGGCAGCGAGAGGTCCCCCCTATTGCCGCGACGTGTTCACGGCGCTGCTAGGCCCAAGCCGGGCACGACTCGAGCGTGTGCAGCGCCGTGTTCTCGTCACAGTTGCAGTGGTGACAGCCCGGAGTCGCTTCCCTCCTTGCGAGTATGTGCAGATATCTGCCGAAGCAACCGTGCCCCGACAGCACCTGCACCAGTCGGAAGGTAAGGACACCATGCCGTCGCCCCGCCCACTCCTCCAGCACCGGCTGGAGCGCCCCTACGGTCCAAAGACCGGCCCGGGGCGTCTCCAACCGTGCCCTCCACTTGGCATGGCAGCTCGGCAGGCGTCGCCCTGCCACCTGGCCACCTCCCTGGGTAGGGGGCGTCCGCCCCCCTCCCGCTCTTGCGACGCCCGCCGATACACCGGGTCCGCTCATATTCGGCATGAGCCGTGCAAGGGTGGACGCTGCACCGACGAGCCTCGGGGACAGTTGGCGGAAGTGCTCGCGAAAGCGCCACCGCCCGTAAGAAATATTGAACCTGGGAGAATATTTTTTTAGGTGTACGCGTCACGTCACGCTTTTTTACAATCATTATTTATTGTAATAATATTTACTACTTTTTAGTTCAACTAGCTATTTATTTAAAGCGTGTTATTTGAGTTTTTTAAATTATAATTTATTTTCTTCTTTTTGTCTCAAAATAGTATCAAAAGTACTGTTAAATAACATAAAAGAAATAAAACCTACTTATTATTATTATTAATTTATTTATTATACAATTGGTACAACATTTAACTTCATCTGACGGACGGACATGGCTAAACTATAAGGGTTCTTTATTGGTTACGGAATCCTAAAAACCGATAAACTCGATAGGTAACTCAAATTATTGCATTGTCATCGGTCCTTGATCAATCCGACGTTATGAAGTGGTTGAAAATCACGTTCGAAGATTCTGTAGCGTGTTTTTTAAAGTTATATAAATTAACAAATCTTATTTTGCAAATTGAAAAATGGGATAATTTTATAAAAATTAGTGTATTGTCATCGGTCCTCGATAAATCTACAAAGTTTGAACGAAATCTGTTCGTAAGTGGGTCAAAATCGCGCCCAAAGGAGTCAGTTACAAACAAACATACAGGTGAAGCTAATAAAAACCGTGTAAAAATACAAGGTTCTTAATAAGAAATAGGAAGCACTATTTGTATTGTGGATAGCACAAAATTATAATGTAGTGTGTGAATCGAATCGCCAACACTCAGCATAGAGGTCTACGTACTAAATCACTAATACGAAATTTGTGCAGTCTACTGTTTGAATTAGGTAGGTAGGTAGGTACTTACTATCCGTGATGCATTTGTGATTTCTGTTATTTCACGTACTACAAGACATATACCATTTTGTAGGAAACGAATAGAAGTGACCAGATACCTCTATTTCAAAAAGGATAGTCCTTACTAGTATTATAAATGCGAAAGTAAGTTTGTTTGTTACGTTATAATGCTGCAACTACTGAATCAATCCCTGGTGGTAGAGCCACAGAATAGATACTAGTCCTACGGATAGAGCGTTGTTTATCCCAGCTTGTATGAGCCGGTTCGATTGGGGAAGTACCACCCTCTCACAGAAGATCAGCACGAAACGACGGTAGGAACCTAGGTACCCCTACCGTTCTGTTTCCTTATGGTGTGTGAGAGCGCCGGAGGCTCAAACCCTATCCTCTCTTGATTATCCTTCCTATCCTGTCCTTAATATCTTACCTATCCTCTCCTTATCATCCTTTCTATCCGACTCTCATCGCTTTTTATTGCAAATGGCGACGCCCGAGTCATGTCTCTGGTGTTGCTAGCGTTTTTAGGCTACGGTAACCGCATACCATCTTCAGGTTGACCGTATGCTTTTTGCCACCCAAGAAGTATGAAAAGAAACCAAACAATATGAAATATTGGTTTTGTTAATATTATCACATAAACCTACCAAGTCAATCAAATTTAATATTATTTTAATTCGATGATGTATGGTTTTTTAATTATTATCAATACGGGTAGCCCAGTCTACTGCTAAATATTAGTAACAGCGATAACTCATATCTGTCGTGACATTTGTGACAGTAATTAATGATCATCTAGTACAAGAAAGACACGCTGTAGTTTTTAAGTACCTATATCGAATATGGATATGTAAGACACTTGCCTACCTATTCTTCGTACAATTGGCTATTTACGTGTTGTGACAGACTAAGAATACAAGTGTCACCACCACATTGTTACCAACGGGTGTTGTACGAGGCGACAAAGGTAAGTAAGCAGTTATCACCCATTGCATTGCTGATAGTAGGGCTGGGTACCAAGTGGGAGTAGATACGACTTTCTCCCGTGTGACCGGCCCTGAAAATGAAGCACATCGGTGTGTTTTGGTTGTAGCTGGAGATAGACAGGTGTTAATTCTTTCGTAGTATGAAAATATCTGTGAAATGAAATGGTGAGCAGCGGCTTGACAATTCTCTTGGTATAGTTGAGTCCATGAGGGACGGTTACCATTTACCATCAGGTGGGCCTTGGTTCACTAAATATGTTTTTATGACTGTTTAAAATCAACACAAAGTGTGAAAATGTGAAATCAAAAATTCACATTTTATGTTGATTTATATCGCTAAGCATGTCAAATGCTAAAAATATGTAAATACTGTTTAAAATGTCAAGTGGATAATGTATTCATAAAAATAAATATAAGTATTTTCATCCTTGATGCGCTGCAGCACAATCAAAAACTTTTATCGAAGTGCCACCTTTATGTCGTAAGACGCTTATGTCTATTCGGATGATCGGAAATGCCTACCGCGAGGAGAAACATAACTCTTGTGAACGGCCACTTAGTGTCATTTCTATTTGTGTCCCTAGCGCCCTCTATTGGCGAGGTGCCGAGACGAGCCAGTCAGTTTACTCATGTTCTATGTTAGTAAACAAAGACGACCACTTGGCAAATGAACTTGGGATTTCACCTTTATCACAATGTAAAGGCCGTCACACACGTACCTGGCTATAATATATATTAATACCATACTATAATATAAATTACGGTAAATATAACTTAGTGACGTTATGGAAATATAAGCTGCATGTGCGGCCACTCGTAAATGTGTAAAAAGCTAGTTTTTAAGGTTATATCTAAGGTTCCCGATATAGTAGCGGCATAAAATGTATACCAGTATTTATGTCTAATCAAGAGCTATCAAATATAAAAGTTGCATAATCCATTCAGTAGTTTTTGTGTGATGCACGAACGAAGAAAAAGACAAAAAAATAATATAAAAAGATATGTTTTGTGTTCAGACATATGTAGCCTAATAATATATATTTTTTTCTAAATATCTTAAATGTACATAGACACAGCTCTGTTACAGCTTTATAATAGTATTGATTATAGCTACGTGTGTGACGGACTTATTGGTTTCTAAGGTGACATGGACGCTTCAACTTGTATTGAAAGCGCTTTTAGAAGCAGGAACACATAACTTTGCTGAAACAGTATGACTTTTGTTGTTAAATCGTTAATTATGTGTATCACCCATTTGTCTCCACGCTAATTTATTGTTAGTAACTTAAATACTTTATGGACTGTTCATTTTGTGACTTTGGTAGGGGGGGTTTATCAGCAATTTTTTTTCAGTTCATAGAAGAAAACTTAACGTAGAAAGAACGTATTCTTCTTTTTATTAGCTTTTATTTAATTTTATTTGTTCTATCAAATAACTCTGTTTTGCTTTGACAGTTAAGTGAGAAGAAATAATGATAAGATCGTACTTTATAGCAGGTTGAGGTTATAAAATTATTTTGATAAAGACTATGCGTGTATAGGACCATTAGGTATAAGGTAATTAATTTTTTTTTAGATTTATTGAGTAAAAAAATCAAACTTAATATTTGTTTTTTACTACCACAAAAGAAAAGAAGCGACCCAATTGTAGATTTGATTTCGTAAATATCGAACTAAACCTCATTATTGTGTTTAAAAGACCTCAAATTTTATTCACACGGGTACACAGATGCATTGGATGCACTTAATAACCTAATCAAAAAATTTGAATTCAACTTGATCTACAAATAAATCTGTAGTCCACGCGAATGGAGCCTTGGGCACAGTTAAAAACATTAAAAAAAATATAGACCCAAGCCTGTATCTCCGAAGTGGTAGGCAGATGTGTATTGCACACCCACGATTCGCCAATGTTGGTCCCACGTAATAGGGGGCGAGCCTATTGCCGTCTACTGGGCACATTTCCAACCACTGATATACCTATAGCTAATGACAATTATTCCTCATAAGCGAAGCGTTGAGGTGTGCAAAATTGTGAAATGAGAGTAATACACTCTCGTTTCACGCAAAACAACAGATTTTTCAAACTTAAAATGTCTCTAGTATTTATCATATATTGCACTTGTAAAATAATATATATATACACATATCAAGAAAAAACACTATTTTTAACACTCATGATATTTTTGATGCCATTTTTGTTATTTAAACTAGTTAAAAAACTGTTTAAAAAAGTTCTGTCTTAGACTTCCGTTTGTTGTAGGTAATGTACCTATGTTAACACAATAACAACCGAAATACTTTACTAATCGAGTATTTTTTTTTCTTTTATGATACAGTATGACTACGAATAGAGCCCTATCACTTTTCACGGTCTGATTCGATGTGGTTTAATTGTTATTAAATAAACAAAAAAATTGTGAATATTTACGCTCGACGCGACACTAAAACGCGTTAACCTTATTTTGTGAGAACTATTTCTGTAGAACAATATAGAAGTACTTCTTAAAATTAGCGCTAGATGGCGTATAAGACATGAAAACTACTATGTACTTTTTGAAATTAGCGCTATCTATGTGATTTATTGAAAACTACTTAGTAAGACCCAATACATTATTAGTTACTTATCAAATAATCAATTTTATTGAAAAATGAAGATTATGAGGCGTGCACTTTTGGATTTTTCGAAGTATTTCTTTTTACGAAAATGGTCAATAACACTGCCTGGGCACACACTGCCCGACCCGGGGATCGAACCCAAAACCTCATGATCAGCAGTCACTCACACTACTGCTGCACCACCGAGGCAGTTGTGTTGGGCACAGCTAGTTTTATAATAAATAAGTAGATTGTATTCCGTTGCCTTAGTATTTTTGTAACTGTAGGTATCTAGTTATTGAACCTCCGAAGGAATGTAACTTAGTTCCAGTGGCCCGCCAACAAAGGCGGAGAGACGGCACACGGCGGGTTTCTTTAGTGGGTGCAGGCCCCACACTACCCTGTTCGTTGCCCCAAACGACGGGGTGTGCGGTTAGGAACATTTTTTCCCGCCTTATCAAAAAAATAAGGTATCTAATTATTATTTACAAAAGTCTAAATCAGTAACCACTTCAAAAAGCCTTTCATTAAAGTGTTATAAACACTCAACCCTCTCGAGGCTTGGTCAATGCTTCTCTGATTGCATTCAGGCCACAATAGCTCACAATGCGAGGATGTCACGTCACTGGGAGCCCCGAACTTGACTCACGACAAAGGGTTAACAAGCCATTGTTTGTCATTTGTTTGTCGCGTAGCCCGACAGCACGTGTCAGTCGTGAGCGTGACCCTAAAGCTATTATTATTAAAATTAAAGATATAATAATATCAAGATGTTCGAATGAAATGTTATATCGAGTGAGTAGAGTATAGTTAAGTATTTTATATAAGTACAAAGGCAACAAAAACATTTCACTTTTTGGAAATAGTGAAATTATTCAACTGTAACATTGATTAGTACCTACCTGCCTGTCCTTATTTTCGCATAACATTGTTTTAATATCGCGGAGATGCACTATTAATAATTTGGACATCTAAACATTGTACTTACTTAAGCGCTCGGTGTCCATTGGGTGATTGAATACCTAATTAATATAGTTTACTTAATACCTGTACAGAGTTATAGGTATTACCCACTTATTCATGCAATAAAGGGCAATTTACTCAATTTGTGATATGTACCCATATCATATTTTTTGTAGTCCTGTGCGACTATCATTTAGTTAGGTAAGTATTTATATTAACTTTATTTTAAAAATTCTAGTAATTTTGGCAACGCACACATTTGTAAACTACAATATATGACCAATGAAGGCTTTCGTACCTATATTATAGTTGCAACAAGAGCATTTCATCTCGCTGGTATGATCTAACTTTATGGTGATTATTTCCTTCAGCTAAGTTAATTCATCCATCCATCCATCCATCAGCCTTTCACCGTCCACTGCTGGACTTAGGCCTCCCCAAGAGGACGCCACAACGAGCGGTCCCGTCATGGGGGATAATGCCGTAATCGCCACGCTTGGCAGGCGGGTTGGCGATCGCAGTGGATGTTGTTAATACTCGAGGGAGTGCTGCTGCCCACTCCCTCGGTATCCCTCAGTCGGCTCTTACGACTCCCGTGGGTAGAGAGGGGTGGGACAATTCTAAAGCCGGCTCCACACGGCACGGCATCGGTAAGTTAATTGCAGGTGTAGGACCTGCAATTAACTTACCGATTTAATTACAATTAAATTACCGAGAAATTATAATAAGCGAACATTATTTATTGCCACATCAATTTATATCTATGGCATAAATGTTGGTTTTTTATTGAAGCAACCAATAATTGAAAATAATATTACGCACCTAATATTTCTATGCTAATGTACAAAAATAATTAACAGTAGTTAGTATGGATAGGCCATAGATCATCAATGTATTATTTCATATTGTATTTTTTGGATAGGATTTGCGTAAAATCCTTTTTTATCGCTCGCCTACAATATTAAAGAAACCTAGGTATATGTAAAATCACACCCAGGAGTTTGGGCTATATAAATGTTGAAGATTTGTTTTTAGAATAAATTTATTGAAGCGCTTTCTGTATTTCAAATACTTGTACATTACTTATGTCAAACAATAACAATTTGTTGACAAAAACATCTTCATTTTGTTATTTTATTATTATTTAAAATATGTCCTTAGCAATTTTCTATTAATAAATTAGGGCACGCTAATCTGTATATATAACAGAATAAGTGGCTGACTGACTGACATCAACGTGCAGCCCAAAGTCCTGGAGTTAGGATCATGAATATTTGCATATATTAAAACACATAACAGGGTATCACTATGTTGCGATTGAAGCCGCGGGTGATTCGATAGTGATCTATATACATATAATGCTATCTCACAGAAACTATCCACTTTTCCAGGATAAAAAGTAGTCTGTCCTGTTCTAGGTTCTGGGCTGTATGTACGCTGAATTTCATGATGATAGTATCTAGTTATGACGTGAAAGCACAACAAATAAATTATCACTTGCATATTTTATACGTACTCGCATTACAATATAGCACAGAATAATAGATACTAGTCCATATTAGTAAGGATTTTGTACTTTATGCGTTCTATAAGATTTTTTATTTGTCAGTTTCATCTAAATCAGGTGGATAATGAGTAAATGCATAGAAAAATGTTTGTATAAACATTGATTTTTATGTAGTAAACATGTTTTTGAAAAGCAAAGCTTATTATTCATTTTGTGCTTGTGGCGCATAGAGGCGGAGCAAAAGTGAATGCATTCCTTTAGGACTAAACCTTTCTACATTTAGAATTCCGCAAGTTTCTCCCATGGGTGAACAACCGAGAGCATAAATACAATAGGACTACTTTCCTTACCGGGAAGCACCAAGTAAGGGCTTAGGGGACTGACGAGTTGTCACCGCTGAATACCTTTCGTGCGTCCAGGGTAAACACTTACCGAGGTCATTATCTATAATGACGTAAATTATGTTACTCGTCGGGTATCGCTGTGATATCCGTGTAGGTATGTAGTACGTTATTTGTTTTTTTTAAGCTCATGTTGACTGAGTGTTGGGGCGGAAGCTGTTTTAGCGACCTTTTTTAACAGAGGATCCTTGTGTTTTGAGTGCAAAAGGCTGTTGGTTCGAGACTGGACCGATATTGTTGAAATTGTGTTTGTGTGTGAGTTTAGGTGGGCTCTCTGATGGCTACGATTAACGAACCAGAATTATTAATTTTACTTTATGATGGAATTTTGTTATTTTGATTGTTCCATATTTTTTTGGAACTGAACATACCTGACTACAATATTTTACCTACCTCTAACTACAATATTTTACCTAATGTTTCCACCGATATCCTTATTGATAATCCAAATATCGATAAAAAATCTAGAGTCGCTAATAGTAGACAACCCAGCTTCTACCGGAGCCGGAACTTCTAGGTAGGTACCTACCTAATTTTCCCTAAAATTGAATGTGCAGTTTATAGATACCTAATATGATATACCTAAATAAGTAAAAATATATCCATAATGATGAATGTTACAAGAAATACCTACAAATCGTGTCTAGCTAAACAGCTTGTTATTTAGTCCATATCATATATTATTGTTCAGCTCGCGAACGTCGGCTGTGCCTGTGCACGTAGTTGGGCCCTAGCATTTATATAAGTAAGTTGAAAATCAAGTTATTATAATCATTAAACACGGAAATAAATTTGTAGTGACAATGCACATTGCACATAGTAAACCGAAGGAGATGAGAAATGCGTAAAAGGCTTATGCGTAATAGCAGCTTTGAATAATCTATACTATTATAAAGCCGTAACAGAGCTGTGTCTGTAGCTGTACATTTAAGATATTTGAGAAAAAAAATACTGTATTAGGCTATATAGGCGCGTCTGAACACAACACATTTTTTTTTAGATTTTTTGTCTGTTTGTCTGTTTATCTATTTGTCTGTTTGTTCGTTCGCACATCACGCAAAAACTACTGAACGGATTTTGATGCAATTTGATTTTTATTTGATAGCTCTCGATTAAACTTAAAAACTGGTATACATTTTATCCCGCTACTATATCGGGAACCTGAGATATAACCTTAAAACTTGCTTTTGGCTGCGGTCGATCGATGGTTTATATTTTAAGACCTCGTATTCTTGTCAAGTGTTGATTACAAAACTTGGTTCAGTAATTAGGTACAGTTTGTAACTGCTTCTTGAGTTTTATTGTAATTTTATAAAGAATAATAATATGTTTATATAAACTATGTGGCTCATGGTCATTATTATGTGTCATATAAAATCCCATACATCCATTACCATCCGTGTCTATTGGGTACAAGTCTCAGCTATGAATGACCCGGGGTGCACATGGCCATCATGGTAGACTACGACCTATATCCCTCTCGCTCTGAGAGGAGGCAAAAAGAGGACGTAAAATACCGATAATTTCTAGGGATGGGCCGAAATTCGTTTTACATTCGGTTTAACCGAATTTCGGTGGCTTGAACCGAACTTCGGCTGAATGCCGAACCTTCGGTATAAGAAAAAGGTATGGTTTCTACAAAAATTAAGAGAAATCAAATCTGTCATAGCTGTAAAATAAGTCACATATACCAATACTCTAGAATAATTTAATTATGTCAGTTGTAGGTACGTTAAACTATAATTATTATATGTACATGTATATGTATATAATATAAAATGTATATAATAGTTTTTTTCGCAATCGAGGAGTCTATGAATCAATAAACCCAAAAGTTTGAAATAATGTGTCTCCTTTAGACTGACTGTCTTTTTATTGTTTCACGACGTTGTCTTTTATAAAAAATACACACAGAACCCAACAAGTTACTTCCGAGAAAGTACACACCGAAGTTCGGCCGAACTTCGGCCGAATTTTGTATATTTACCGAATGTTCGGCCGAAGTTCGTATTCGGTTAAAATCACATTCGGCCCATCTCTAATAATTTCTGAATTTCTTTCAATCAGTAGCCACTATTTAACTCGCAGATATTTAGCCGTAACTTGTGGTCCTAGCCTAGTTGCATTCTATGATCGCTAACGCTATAGAAAAGGATTAAAATGTATGGAAATTTTACATCTCTAACGTTAAGTCACGTGACTTAGCGTAACAGATGTCGTTAAAGATGTCAAATTCCCATACATATTAATAGTTTTCTATAGCGTTAGCGACCATAAATTGCAACTTAGCTAGGCTCACTGGTTAAATGTTACTTTACCATAATACACATAGTAAATCTCACAAAAGATATGAAATATTTTCTTTTCCAAGAAATACTCTGTTCGATGTATTATAGGGCCAGCAGCCGCATCATGTCAAGCGTGTTTATTTACACATCGCTCACGATTACTCTCGAACCACATCACTTTCGTCTATACACTCTGTCAACAAATATAATTCTCTAACTCCCTGCGACCCTTAATGGTAAACAAAAATAAGACTGCGGTTCAGGGATGCGTTTTGAGGTTTTTAATGTCTAATAAAAAGTTATTTGTTATTCTCACTGTAAAGTGTATCCAGTTAACAGTATTGGAATACCCCATTGGTTATTTTAAGAATATTTTAAAACAAATCATTGTTTTCGCTGAATTGGCCAGCTACTGTTAGGTATAATGATTGTACAATAATTTTATGTACCTCAATATGGCCCAAAAATATATCCATCCATCCATCAGCCTTTTAACGTTCACTGCTGGACATAGGCCTCCCCAAGAATGGGGGATAGTGCCGTAATCGCCACGCTTGGCACGCGGGTTGGCGATCGCAGTAGATGTTGTTAATACCCGAAGGAGTGCTGCTGCCCACTTCCCCGGTATTCCCTCAGTCGGCTCTTACGACTCCCATGGGTGGAGAGGGGTGGGCCAATTCTAAAGCCGGCCCCACACGGCAATATAATATTACACATTAATCCAAATTTAAAGGAACTCATTTATCAATAAGTAGTATTTATTTATGTAAATTCGTTCAACATACCTACATACTTTCTCAGATTATCCCTTTTTTTTCAAATATTTAATTAAAACGTGCTATCCAAAAATTTATTCCGTTAACAAATATCGGCAGGCCTGATGCCCCTTTGAAATTTCCACTTATTAATCGGCAGTCTTTATGTGATCGTAAATTAAGCCTTATGAGTTCAATGCTTCGTTTAATCTACCCGTTGTTAGAGCTATGGACAATACATAATGCTTTTAAGGGCCACGATTGAGAGCGGTGAAAGATTGTTTAAAATAATTCTAACTTCGAATATTGTTTTTCAGAATGTTTATTGTTCGAGTTAAAATATTCAACCAGTAATGAGTTTGAGTATTTATTCACGTTTTGATACTTACCTACTCTAAAATGATTTACGTGTGGTGTGTTTCCTCTTCTATGTATCTATACTTTTCTATCTTACTTCTCTTCTATCTATCTATTCTTACGTTGCATCCGGCACAGAGATAATTTGCATAAAAAATATAAAAAGGCGCCAAACAATGATGTTTTAAAAATAACTTTCACCAGGTACAGAAACTACTGTAACAAGCTGCTTAAGAAATTAAAAATTGAATACGAAAAAAATGAAATACATAAAGCTGGTAATAATACTAAGCAACTTTGGACGGCTATAAATAATATATCCAATAGGACTAAAAAGAAAGAGGATGCATCAGATCTCCTCACCTTGTCTATCACCCCGAAACTTTCTGTTAATTTAGTCAATTAATTTTTGCTGATGTTGGTAAAAAGCTTGCAGAAATTATAGGTAATAGAACAACGGTAACAACTGAGTCATCAATCAGTAAACAATTGCATTCGATGGCACTGTTACCGACTGGCCAGAACAAGGTTACAAATACAATCATATCTCTTCGTGGCGATTGTGCTGTAGGCTGGGACAAAATATCCAGTGATCTTCTTAAAAAACATAAAGCCACCGTTGTACCAACTTTAACGTATATTTGTAACCTAGCCCTCGTAACAGGCCAATTCCCCAAAGTCTTTAAAAGGTCACTCATACACCCAATCTATAAGAATGGGGACAGAAGCCGTGTCGACAACTATAGACCTATAGCCGTATTGCCTGCTCTTTCTAAAGTACTTGAACGGATCATGAATAATAGACTCGTTCAATATTTGGAAAAGAACAATTTGCTGTCCGCCACACAATATGGATTTCGACCAGGTAAATCGACGTCTGACGCTGTGCACGATTTGAAAAATTATGTTGTTACCCACTTGAATGGTGGCAAGAAAGTTCTAGGCATATTTTTAGACCTCGCTAAAGCTTTTGACACGGTTTCTGTGCCCATTCTGATTTAAAAAATCGAGAATATAGGAATTAGAGGGGCACAATTGGAACTTTTTGAAGACGATTTAAGTGAGCGTACCCAGCGCGTTAAGGTGGGTGAGTTCATCAGTGAGGAGCGTACAGTCACTTATGGTACACCTCAGGGAAGCGTTCTTGCTCCTACTCTATTCCTCATATACATTAACGATCTGGGTATGCTCACTCTCCCCAAAGGTAGAATTGTATCGTTTGCAGATGATACAGTTCTGTTATTTAGCGCTAACACTACGCGTGATGTCTATTTAAATGCTCAGTTGGTATTAAATACGGTGTCAAAATGGCTTCGAAATAACACCCTCACACTAAACACAAAGAAAACTAATTACGTGGAATTCTCCCTAAAAAGTAAACCCTTAACCTCGTCAAAATCACCACACATACACAGTATCATTGCTCACTCTTGCCGAGAACCACATGAAACTTGCACCTGCACTCAGATACGTAGAACTGAGACCGTTAAATACTTAGGAGTAACGATTGACAGCACGTTAAGATTTCAGCAGCATATCAATATCCTCAGTAATAGATTACGCAAATTAATCTACGTCTTCAAAACCTTAAGACTAGTCACAAACGAGAAGCTCATAAAATCGGTATACTTCGCTCTCGCACAATCTCTTGTATCCTACTGCATTACCTCCTGGTGTGGTGCTCCAAAAACGACTTTACTCGACCTGGAGAGAACGCAGAGAGCAATATTAAAGGTATCATTAGGTTTACTATATCGCTATCCCACGGAGCGTTTGTACAAAGAGTCAAAGGTATTAACGGTGCGTCAATTATTTATACTACAGATACAGACGATACACTGTTAACCTACAACCCCTTATTGTCTCGTGGAAAAAGGCGATTTAACCCTGTAGATTGGCGTCACGTTCATCTATCGACCAGTTTTTCAAAGCGCTTTTTTGCCATCTAGGTGGATTTCTATATAATAAAATAATAGGACATTGCCTATCTTTAACCTCAGAAAGAATATTTGTAAAATAAAAGTCAATCTCTGGCTTCAAGAACTGAACTATGACGATACTGAAAAACTACTCAATATCCCAGTGTAATATCAGTATTACTTGCTCTCAGGAGCAAGTGGATATAATATTAAAACATACATAATAATAATGTATATAAAAAAAGACAACAATTTCGCCATCTGTCCCATTTCCCATTTATACAAAATAATAATAATAATAAAAATATATGTGTGCACACATACAAACACAGGAATCACTCCAATAGCGTCACACATACACACAGGCACGCCACACACAAATCATATACACGTACGAAACACACACATACACACTCATGCACACACACACACACACACACAGACACACACACACAGAGACACACACACAGACACTAATAACTAGTTTTACTAACTCTATATCTGTATATGTATATAATTATTTAAAAGAAATATATATAAATAAAACATCAAAATTACAATGCAGAAAACATCTTACCGCATTGCTGTCTAAATAGTAAATTTAAACATATAAAATTAAATTGCAAATATGTTATAAGGGGTGGGGACCTGGTGTCCTGAAATGCAGGCCTAAAGCTTAGCTTAGGCACCAGTCTCCCACAATATACAATATTTTGTTAAGTAATATTCTAAAAATGTATAACATTGCAAAATTGTGGTGAGAAAATAAATATTTTATTATTTTTATTTTTATACTATTATAAAGCTGTAACAGAGCTATGTCTGTACATTTGAGAAAAAATGACTTTATTAGGTTATTTATAGGCGTGTCTAAACACAAAACAATTTTTTTTTAGATTTTTTGTCTGTTTGTCTGTTTGATTAGACTTAAAAACTGGTATACATTTTTATCCCGCAACTATATCGTGAACCTGAGATATAATCTAAAAACTGGCTTTTGGCTGCGGCGGAGCCGCGGGCAAAGGCTATTTTAACAAAAAAGATGTTTGACTATCCACGGTAATCTATCTATTTAATAAGTTCTGACTAAAGAGCCCAATTGTACAGTATGCAGGCCTCAGGGATACCTAATTTCAAGTGACTTATAGTGCCGATTATTTTTTTATATTTCTTAATGCATTATTTTCAGTAATAATTATCTTGATTCCCTAAAAAAGTTACACATCTCTAACACTTATATTCATAAATATAAATACTGTTAACAGATTAATATCCACTTATATTATATATGTATTATCATAGTGACAGTGCAATCATGCATAAAATTTAACAAATCTACATTTCCACGACTGGCGGCTGCTGAACTGCCAATATGCCTCGAAATATAGGTATAATTCATATTTTTCCACGTTTGTATTATAAATCACGAGGTATTTTTAGACTATTCCTCGAATAGTTAAATCCAGTTTTACAAGTGAAAGGGATTTCGGTTAATTCTTATAACCCGACAACTTCCGCATTTTCTGATAAATAACTTACCCAATTTCATTCAACGAAGTATATGGAAAATGAGTATGGAAATATTAAATGTTAGTTTTCTTTTACGCAACGAAGCACGCAATAGTCGTAAATTTTAATGATGTAGAATGTAGAATATAATATGTGAATTGTCTTCCCATTATTACTAGAAGTGCATCAAATATTAAAGGATTAGAGCAGTTTTCCACAAGACTCATCATTAGAGTATAATTGTAAAGATATAGAAAAAGTACAAAGTAAAGACAATATACCGCAACTAATTAGATATGTTGCACAAACACAAATATATAAGTATAATAACTAACAACGACCACCTTTATCCAGAGCTTTACTTGGTACTAATAATAATAGATCCATTCATATATAACTGAATTTTAATATCATTATAAGAACAAAGATTTTTCTTGTAATTTAGTCAGGAATTGTAATTTTACTACTTACTAGTAGGTAGACGAATATTTATTAGCTGGTACAAACATTGTCAAAAGATAAACATTCCTTTTTTTATTAAACACAAAGTGAAAAATGTGAAATCGAAAATAACAGTCAGGAGCAGGATTTGAACCTGCATCTCCTGGATACCGTCCAGATGCTTTACCAATTCAGCCATCCTGACAATTGCTCCTGACTGCTAATTTCGATAACACATTCATACTTAACGTCTTTGGGTGACGCCTGCACCATCTGTCGGAGTATTTTCATACATTATACCGACCAGGTAAACTTAATTTTACAATTAAGATTTTTACCTAATAATGACGCAAACCCTATAAATATTTAGATATTTTTATATATATTTTTAGCATTTGACATGCTTAGCACTATGCATTAAACACAAAGTGAAAAATGTGAAATCGAAAATAACAGTCAGGAGCAGGATTTGAACCTGCATCTCCTGGATACCGTCCAGATGCTTTACCAATTCAGCCATCCTGACAATTGCTCCTGACTGCTAATTTCGATAACACATTCATACTTAACGTCTTTGGGTGACGCCTGCACCATCTGTCGGAGTATTTTCATACATTATACCGACCAGGTAAACTTAATTTTACAATTAAGATTTTTACCTAATAATGACGCAAACCCTATAAATATTTAGATATTTTTATATATATTTTTAGCATTTGACATGCTTAGCACTATGCATTAAACACAAAGTGAAAAATGTGAAATCGAAAATAACAGTCAGGAGCAGGATTTGAACCTGCATCTCCTGGATACCGTCCAGATGCTTTACCAATTCAGCCATCCTGACAATTGCTCCTGACTGCTAATTTCGATAACACATTCATACTTAACGTCTTTGGGTGACGCCTGCACCATCTGTCGGAGTATTTTCATACATTATACCGACCAGGTAAACTTAATTTTACAATTAAGATTTTTACCTAATAATGACGCAAACCCTATAAATATTTAGATATTTTTATATATATTTTTAGCATTTGACATGCTTAGCACTATGCATTAAACACAAAGTGAAAAATGTGAAATCGAAAATAACAGTCAGGAGCAGGATTTGAACCTGCATCTCCTGGATACCGTCCAGATGCTTTACCAATTCAGCCATCCTGACAATTCAAATATTTATAGGGTTTGCGTCATTATTAGGTAAAAATCTTAATTGTAAAATTAAGTTTACCTGGTCGGTATAATGTATGAAAATACTCCGACAGATGGTGCAGGCGTCACCCAAAGACGTTAAGTATGAATGTGTTATCGAAATTAGCAGTCAGGAGCAATTGTCAGGATGGCTGAATTGGTAAAGCATCTGGACGGTATCCAGGAGATGCAGGTTCAAATCCTGCTCCTGACTGTTATTTTCGATTTCACATTTTTCACTTTGTGTTTAATGCATAGTGCTAAGCATGTCAAATGCTAAAGATATATATAAAAATATCTAAATATTTATAGGGTTTGCGTCATTATTAGGTAAAAATCTTAATTGTAAAATTAAGTTTACCTGGTCGGTATAATGTATGAAAATACTCCGACAGATGGTGCAGGCGTCACCCAAAGACGTTAAGTATGAATGTGTTATCGAAATTAGCAGTCAGGAGCAATTGTCAGGATGGCTGAATTGGTAAAGCATCTGGACGGTATCCAGGAGATGCAGGTTCAAATCCTGCTCCTGACTGTTATTTTCGATTTCACATTTTTCACTTTGTGTTTAATGCATAGTGCTAAGCATGTCAAATGCTAAAAATATATATAAAAATATCTAAATATTTATAGGGTTTGCGTCATTATTAGGTAAAAATCTTAATTGTAAAATTAAGTTTACCTGGTCGGTATAATGTATGAAAATACTCCGACAGATGGTGCAGGCGTCACCCAAAGACGTTAAGTATGAATGTGTTATCGAAATTAGCAGTCAGGAGCAATTGTCAGGATGGCTGAATTGGTAAAGCATCTGGACGGTATCCAGGAGATGCAGGTTCAAATCCTGCTCCTGACTGTTATTTTCGATTTCACATTTTTCACTTTGTGTTTAATGCATAGTGCTAAGCATGTCAAATGCTAAAAATATATATAAAAATATCTAAATATTTATAGGGTTTGCGTCATTATTAGGTAAAAATCTTAATTGTAAAATTAAGTTTACCTGGTCGGTATAATGTATGAAAATACTCCGACAGATGGTGCAGGCGTCACCCAAAGACGTTAAGTATGAATGTGTTATCGAAATTAGCAGTCAGGAGCAATTGTCAGGATGGCTGAATTGGTAAAGCATCTGGACGGTATCCAGGAGATGCAGGTTCAAATCCTGCTCCTGACTGTTATTTTCGATTTCACATTTTTCACTTTGTGTTTAATGCATAGTGCTAAGCATGTCAAATGCTAAAAATATATATAAAAATATCTAAATATTCCTTTTTTTACCACGGTATAATTAACTATAGTTACTAAAAGCTGTTGCCCGCTCAAAAAATAAGTATTTCCATCACTGTAGTAAAGAACTACAGTAGTAGGTATATGTACTACAAGCTGTTCCTGCGTCAAGATAATAATATATCTACCAGAGAAAACCACAAAGTATAGTATAGACACAATGAACTTTTGACAGAATCATACGATAAGTGTGAATAGTGCTGACCAATTCAAATGTTATTACTCGATTAACAAAACAATCGAAAGAGATCATAATGTTTTCATATATAGTATTTAGGTTCTATTTTTTAAATATTCAATAAAAAATATATATTACGAGCGATTTCAGTGAATAAGCTTTAATCTAGATATAGAAGAGTCCACATCTTTTAGTACGATCGATAAATTATATAATTATCGATTACAATTGTTAAATTATAATCGAATATTTTTCGATTAATGTAAACTGTAGAAGACGCACATGCCTTGCGTCACAAAAATGGCTACTGCGCAGCGTCTTGCAGCCAACTTCAGAGAAACAAAGATCCGTTGTGACTACTGTAATTATGTTTTAAAAATAATGAAATAACCATTGTGAAATCTTTCAATGCGTTCGTTTTATTCGACGTAACGTCTGGAACTTTGTTGTTATCGTATTATAGTGAAATGTACAAAACTTAATTATGTAGTGGTTGTACCTTGCTTGTCCCAGCATTATTGAAAAGGTTAATTTTCTGAGTGAGAGCGCCGCAGGCCCAAACCCATTCCTTCCATATTGCCCTTCCTCTGAACCTCATATACCTTTTCTTGGATTTGGCGACGCACGTATACAGCCTCTATTGTTACTAGCGCCTATTGAAAATATGACCATTAATGAAATAAAATGGCATGTTTTCATACATATAAGTTTTAAAAACTTATTTTTATAGATATTATTAAAAAAACACTCCTATTATTACTTCAACACCATAAACAGTATTTATCTCGTGCCTTTTTTTTGTTAAGGTGGGTAAAAATTTTCCTAACCGCACACCCCGTTGTTCGGGAGCAACGAACAGGGTAGTGTGGAGCCCTCACCCACTAAGGAAACCCGCCATATGCCGTCTCTCCGCCTTTATTGGCGGGTCACTGGAACTATGTTATATTGCTTCAGTGCTTATTTATCTCGTGCCTAACTCAGCAGAACGTGTCAACAATTTATTTAGCATAATGTTTGTTCCTACGAAGCTCTCCCCGAGCCCGAGCGCATGTGAACAATGAACGTTTTATTTTTTATCGATGTTGTTCAGGTTATATGAGGTTTTAGCAAATAGGTTGCAATATCGGTCCCTGACTATTAACAGTTTGCTAATAGAGTATGGGTTGTTTATGATTATCGACATAGTATGAATTCGATAATGGTGACGCAACTGACTTGCATGCCACCCTCCTATAATTACTACGCACTTATTTTATTGATATGTGAGATGGAGTCATCAATTTACTGAATTATGATTTTTGTAAACAATATTAGGGATATAAAAAAGCTAACATATACAACAGAACAAGTATACATCATAAAAAATACTTGCTACTAAGTATATATTTTAAGTCTGTCTACTAGAACAGTAATGTAAAGTTAATAAATAATATCATATATAACAAATCAGAGTCCGCTTAACATTTCCTAAGGCAGCGTATTAGATTTTAATAGGGTTTTTACTGTCGTTTAGATGCTGACTAAGGAAGATTTAAATAATAAAAAAGTAACAGAGCTGTGTCTGTACATTAAATATATTTTACAAAAAAATGGCATATGCTAGACTATATCGTCAAATCAACATTTTTTTTAGTATTTTTGTGCATTACGCAAAAACTAATGAATTGATTTTGATTGTACAATTGGAACAATTTCTTGGCATATTAGATCTTAATTAGACTTGATAACTATTACCATATTATCTCACTACTATGGCAAAAATTTGAGATATTACCAAAAAATAATAAAATTGTACTGTAGTAATCATCATTGTATGTAGTAAAGTCACATCTTTCCACAAAATCCCAGAGATTTTTTGCATTAGTACCGAATTTTTATCGCCCGGGGTGTGTCGCTAGATGAAAATAATAGAGGTTATCTGTAAGAACTCCATACCGCAAAGGAACTCATTGAATAATATTTTGCAGGAAGCTCGAGTGATTTAACGAGATAAGCCGCGAACCCTTCTGTGAGTGCATAATGTCATCCCGCTAATGCAAGGGTCCCCTCCCTAGCGCAGATGGCACCCGTGCCGTCAGTTTTTCATACATCTTCTAGCCAGGGCTGTCTAACAATAGTTTCTGGATACGGACAATATATTATACATATTTATGCTTTGTAACAAATTCTGAACTACTAATAACTGGGTTAACACTAAAGTTCATAAAAAAGTGAAGTCTTAATATTGGAAGTTGATACACATTCTTCGGTCTTCTGGCTTTTAAACGATTTGTTATTATCAATACCATATTTCTAATAATATTTTTTTTCAGCAACGATAGTTCTTTTGCGAAGACAATCACTAGATAGGCAGCTCATTAAACTTAGATGAAACTAGTTGAGGAACAGCCCTGAATAATATTAACATTCGCTGCATCCCGTCGCGCCGTTATGGATTCGGAAGGGGCGAAGGCCCTTGCGCTTTCGTAGATGGTTTTGTCTGTCGTGTGGACGCTATGGTCGCGCGTGCACGCTTTCGTGCGCTAACCGTCGCACGCGCTTGCGCTGCGCTGTGCTCTACCGTCGAGAGTGCACTCCGACTGTGACAAATCGTTTTAAGGATTATTGTTTATGGTGTGCTAAGCTCGCCACTGTGTATTTATAGCCTCTGTGATGCAGTGTTCATATAGGAGTTGTTTAAGTGTATGGAATACGATCACAGATCATTTTGATGTTTACGTTTTATCTCGTATTCGTAGTTAATTCGAGATGCCGCTCGTTTTCTTGATACGCGTGAATCATTGCTTCTGCCGACTTAACTTTAACTTGAAAGGATTTAATTATATCTCATATGCATTTATCTTTTGAATACTCGACTTGGGCAACAAATAGGTAGATGAGATTTTAACTAGCTTGTAGACAAGCCTTACCTTTGTAGCATACATACGACCTAATTATTCAAAATATAAGTAAATAACGATTTGGTACTTACTAATATTATGAAGTTTATTGACATCATATGAACATGATATGTAACTATATTATGTTATGTTAAAAGTAAATTTAATTATTTATACTTTTAACTTTCCTTTGTCCGTTTTTGAGGTATATTCTCTTGTCTGTGTAGTGTAGCATAACAATGTTGCCATTTAAATTATTGCGATGTTGTGGAGGCTGTATAAGATTGCGCGGGCGATTGGAACCTGGTTATCTCGGCCTGGTTCCCGCCTACGGCTTGAGCAAGTGTAGACTGGTCCCGAGTTCAGCGAGTTCACCAGACTAATAAAAAACTCAAGTTGTGACATATTTATATGGAACTGTCGCGAAAATTGTTATTTGAACCTTATTGAATAAAAAATGTTAAATTTTTGTATTGCATGAGTTGATATGGTTAAATACGTGATTAATACTTTGCAATTAAAATGTTAAATCTATTGCTGCATCTAAAATTAATTACCTATATTTTAGTTCAATTTAAAAAAAAATCTACCAAAATAAAAGTTAAATTAGATATTACGAATTTTAGTGAATTTACTTTTAGTTAAATAAAACAAAATTGTTAATACGAATTTATCCTTAATTGCTAAAAATATACAGTGATGTAGGAAGATTCCGAACTTCCGTACCGAAATATGTGGATTCGATTCTAATGCAGGATAAATACACAAGATGATGCGAATTTTTATGTCCGTTTATTTTGAGATTTAAAAAATCTAGTACTTATTAATTACATTTCATTTGATATTAAGATCATATAGGTACATAATACTCGATTACAAAATGACAGAATTAACGTAGTAACGACAAGTCCACTGAGTAAACGAATCTGTTATCCCTGTCCACAGTATAACTACAAAAAAGGTGTGTTTATGACTTTCTGTTAGTGTCACGCCCACATTCTCATATTTTACTTATAATAAACAATCTTTGATAAAATTCGGAACTTAATAGAATACTCATCTATTTTTATTGATCAATGTTAAGGAAATAGTGATTTAATAAGCACGTACCGTACCTAGACGACAGATAGTTTTGTTTATAAGTACAAAAACTACATTATAATTATAATGAACCCGAAATATAAAGCAAGAGGTGCATTATTATACATATAAATGATATTGAACATAATATGTGTATGTCTAGTAACTTATTTTTCTTAGAAAGTACTGGGGTGCTTATTTTATTTGTTTTACGCTTACACATTCGCGATGGTTTAAATGACTAACTTATTCAGGAAGTCACAGATTCTTAGCTTGCACATGTTTAAATAGGTATGCAAAACAAACATATTTGAAATTCAAAATATTTTAAAGACATTCTCCAGCTCCCTAATTGTTAATTTTGTAAAAAGAAAATGCGATAGAACATTCTTCTGCTCCTAGGAGCACGTATAGCCGTCGACCTTGCACGTGATATCTTAGTGTTCGTATCAGTGTGATTATGAGAGTGAGAAAATATAGAGTGCAGTTATTTTTGTGCACACAGATATTGTATGCATTTGATTAGACTCTTTGAGATAGGTTGGCTTGACTAAGATTTGAATATGAAAGGACAAAGAATAAATTATTTGTGAATGTGGAAAATTATAATTTGTTCTTTAAAGTAGCTGAGCATGCTAAAATACAGATCAAAATGTTTAGACAAGGAAATATAAGATCCTACTAATCCTTACTAGCCGTAACCACTTAGCCAATGATCATGAAATTTAGCATACGTACCTATAGTCAGGGATCCAGAAAAGGACTTACCTAGGTTATTATACTTTTTATCCAGGAAATATAGAAATTTATATTTGCATAAATATAATTAATTTTTAACCCAATTCTGTAGTCCACACATACGAACTCACAGGCAGAATCTAATAATATTGGTGCCTAGTACTTTATTGTAAACAGTAATAACAATAGTAAGTATTGTTATTACTGTTTACAATAAAGTATAAATAAATAAATACATATAATTACTAGGCAACGCCATTGACAGCACTGTTTATTATCTACAACAAACTTTAGTAAATCTTGTATTAATATTTTAAGCTCTAGATAGAAATATTACAACATAGTTTATTACTCAATTCGAACTCAGGTATCCTGTATACTTACTAATACTAATGTTGCTGAAAAGTTTGTTTCTGTAGCGCTATCTGGCTGAACGCTTATCTCAGGAAGTACCAAGCGATTTTGACAAAAAAATACTTGCATTTTTATAGTTTATCTATTGGGGGAGACTATTTAGTTATAATACAGAGAGTGAGTGACACCATTAGGGTGCAAATACGGGCGCGGGGTGATAACACTCTAGTCCAAAAGTGAATCTTTAAATCTTCTGTTAATTGTTTTGTAAATTCACACGCATTTGAATCCACCCACGGTTAAAACTAGTGTGAGCACAAAACAGGTTCAAGCTCCATTAGAGCTCAGTGCAAACTTGATTAATGGACAAGCAAGCAGCCATATTGAAATAGAATTGCTATACGTTGCGACATAATGTAAAATGTATATAGGGATTAATATACAGGGTTTTCAACAAAACTTTGTTTTTTAAATTAAAATAAAACAATAAATTTAGATGATAATGATTAAATTTTTTATTGCATTACAATAAGTAAGGTTTGGCAATTATGAATGACAAATAATATCTGATAAATGTACACCACGACCACGGTTACAAATGTCGATTCTTCGATTCTTTCATCAATTTTTAATCACTGATTGACAAAATGGTGGGTTTATTTCCTTAATCACTTCACGAATTTTGAGTTTTAAGGCTACAATCGATTCGATTGACTTCGTTTAGACTCTGCTTTTAACATAACCCCACAAAAAATAATCCAGCAGTGTTAAATCACATGTTCGAGCTGGCCACTTAACAGTTGAATTTCGTGAAATTATGCGGTCGGAAAATTTAGTTTCTAATAAATTCATTGTTTCGGTGGCTGTAACCGTGGTCGTGGTGGACATTTATCAGATATTATTTGTCATTCATAATTGCCAAACCTTACTTATTGTAATACAATAACAATTTTAATCATTATCATCTAAATTTATTGTTTTATTTTGATTTAAAAACAAAGTTCTTGTTGAAAAACCCTATACAAGAATAATAAAGTATTTTTTATGATCCTGAAGTGTAAATAGGTAGAAGATAATTTTACACGATGTTCGAAAAAGAAGCTTTCAGTTTTTATGTATGTACGTAGATATATACCTATGTGAGTTTTTTATTCAACCGTAACTTATATCTAATGCCTGAAGATATTTGGAAGGTTGTAGTATCGTTATAATACTTACGTCATTCCGAGTAACCCAAGATCGGAAATATTGTTAATTAGGTATATATTTGCGAAAAGAAATATTTTATAAATTAGCATTCCATTTAAGTTTATTTTCGAACGTGCTCTAGCCATCTCTTCATAGTTATTACGGTCTTTGCGGATGACTTAACTGTTTTGGGCTTTTACTTTGAACGTAAGTAGCAAGCGAGCGTGCCCGCTTCATGAAATAATAAACAACGTTTATGGTTTTACTTTCCCAACTACTTGTACGTAACATTCGGTGTTATATGAAAGAGTCTGTTTGAATGATCATAAAAATGTTATTTCTGTGACATGGCTGCGGTTCACGCCATGTTTTTGTAAACACCGCGACTTGGAGAATGAAAACACGTTTGCTCTGATGCACTTTGTCAATGCGAGCCTGTTTTCTTATACTTAGAAGTAAGAACAAGAAGGACGTTTTATGAATGTCATGTTTTTTTATAGTAAATTTTGGACGTCTTGAGATTAGTTAATAGAAAATAATTATTATGGTCTCCGTAGTTTCGCTTAAGACACTAGTGTAAACAGACACTAGCCATATACGCAGGAAAAATAATATTTGCCTATAGCAAAATACCAATATGTAGAGTTTTTGCCTGTCTGTCTGTTTGTTCCTGTCAATCTCCGAAAAGGCTGAACTCGTTTGGATGTGGGACCTCTACTGGCATATATCTGATATTATAAGGAGTAACTTAGACCACTTTTATTTTGGAAAAATGATTAAAGTTCCTCACAAAAAACATCCACGCGGACGAATTCGCGAGTATAGGGTAGGTAGGTATTATATATACATATTTAATAACACAAAAAGCTTTGATATTATCAAAATTTTATTCTTTTATTTAATTCCAAATGTTTTATAATCATTCGTTAATTATTCAATTACATATTAAAAGACATTTAGATAGATGTTGATAAAATTAAAATTACGGTATAAGTATAAATCGAAGCATACATTTATTAGAGGGTTAATGGAACTGATTGGAATTTGCGATTTCTATAGAAATTGTTAGCACATTTATACGTGTATTTATCTCTAACCGGTTCGGTGGGCGTCTGAAGGCGCACACTCGCTGCATTTTACTGCAATGCAACACTAGAATAAAATTCAATACGAAAACTTTTACATGCGAGAAATGTTTTTTTTTTATATATATTCGAAAAATTATCACAAGTAATATTTCAGATATGTAATGTATTCGTATGTACTGTCTCTGTGGTGTAGCGGCAGTGTGGGCGACTGCTGATCATGGCTTTCGGGGTCGATCCCCGGGTCGGGTAGTGCTATTGAGCTATTTCGTAAAAAGAAAAATTCTCAGTAGCAGCCCGGAGTTTGGAAATGTTGCCCGGTAGACAATAATAGGCTCGCTAACAGAGGTGTTACGTGGGACTTAAACATAGCAGGCGAACCGTGGGTGTGTAATACACCTCTGCCTACCCCTTCGGGGAATACAGGCGTGATGCTATGTTTTTTCTATGTATTCGTATAGTACCGCCGAAATTATCTATACTATTATAAAGCTGTAACAGAGCTGTGTCTGTACATTTAAGATATTTGAGAAAAAATTACTGAATTAGGCTATATGAGCATGTCTAAACACAAAATGATTTTTTTTAGATGTTTTGTCTCTTTGTTTATTTGTTTGTCTGTTTGTTTGTTCGCGCATCACGCAAAAACTACTGAACGGATTTTGATACAACATTTTTGTTTGATAGCTCTTGATTAGACTTAACAACTGGTATACATTTTATCCCGCTACTATACCGGGAACCTGAGATATAGCCCAAAAACTAGCTTTTGGCTGCGGCGGGGCCGCAGGCTAAGGCTAGTCATTACTAAAATTGTACGATACCAAAGACAAATTTGCTTAGAAATGAGTGACAATTTAAAAGTTTCAATGGTTTATAATTATGTTTCAGATTTATTTAGTTTCAAATAAGAATTAATAAAAAAAAAAATATGATGTTGTTTTTGAATTTGCTCGAGTGTGTAGGGGTCGAAGGGGCAGTGTCCCCTAAAGACTGTCCTCCCGGCTGTCGGAAACAACAATAGTTCACATAAAATCGATAATAATCCCAACAAGGAGAGATCGAGCACCCCTGTCAACTATCCCATATCGTGCGCGTGCACTGTTTTAGGATCGTTTATTTTGCCCCACATCGCGACGTGTCGTGACTCTATTTCTTAATGTAATATTAATATATGTAAATACTTTACATAATATAATTATTTTTGAAATTAGTTTTTGGGGGCTTAAGAAATGTTGAATGGAAATGAAACGTGTGAATTGGTACAATATTGATGAACATAATTAATTTTCTTAATATATGTACAAATAATATATGTAAATAAATATACATCTGCAATAGTCTTCAAGAGTTCGATAGTCGCAATCTCTGCCTTCATGTTAAGAGTTCATAGAGGTCAACTATTATATAAATAAGACAGTCCTTTATCTTTAGCTATTTAACGTTTCATTTGGCATTCTATTATTCTTATAAAGATTTGCAACGGTTAGATTAAAGAAATATGATTATTTGATTAAATTATATAATAAAAACATAGGTAAAATTTTGAATATGTGTCGTTTGTCCGACAAGATGAAGTCAATCTCGTTTCAGTTCAGTACGAACTATCAGGGCTAATCCAGGTCCATTTTAAAATAGCTTTGCCCATTCATGCGCTCTGGTAAAAAGTAGGGACCTAAAATTCTATTCCGATAAATCCCTACCCATACGTTTACAGACCAACGCGTTTGATGTCCATGTTGTTGGTATGCATGCGGATTGTTTCGTGCCCAAATGTGTGTATTTCGGCAATTCTACATACCGTTTCTAGTAAATGTGGATTCGTCAGTCCAAATCACATACGATACAAAGTTGGGGTTTAGCCGCTGCTAACTCGCCAACCATCTGCAGTGAGCAACACGGCGGCCATGATCACCGGACTAAAATTTGGCAGTAGTGCGCGTGCCCAGATGTGGATTACGTGCAACAGTGTCCAATATCCTCTGTTCTACGCGGGTATTAATCGGCCTGCCAGCACCTTCTTGTTGACGTACAATGGGAACATTATCCAAAACCCATTAATAAGCTTGAGTAATCACCCGACTGTTCACTGGATGACGGTTATTTGGGTAGCGCTGAACGTAAATACGAAAAGCCAGAGAAGCATTTCCTCTGGCTTCGCCGTAAGCCATCAAAATTTGTCCGTATTCACGAGCAGTGAACGGTTGATACCCTGCCCGGCTCATCTAATGAAAAAGTCAAATTCTCCACAAATTAAATCATTAACACTGGTCTGTTATCACTCAAAATAGTTCACAACCACAAAACACGTAGGTAATTAAGTCACGATCGAGGCACATCATGTCAAGTTCCGTAGAAAGATGCAGCTGAACTGACCAAATTTAAGTACATCTTCATTGCGAATTGTATGTATCGATAGTGACGTCAATGAGGAATAGAACTATCGATTAAACATCTGAATAAAAATTCAAAGCAGTCATGAGGTCTGCCAAGAGAAGTGAAAACTTAAAACTATAAATAAACAGTTATTATTTTTGTAATTATTTTTTAAATCTTAAATGAAAACTTGTAAATCACTCGTCAAGACGAAACATACGAGCCTAAACTCGATGATGTTATGTCGTTTTATAACGGAGTTCCTATGGCCACCTTCTAGCTCCATCATCAGACCTTGGATACCATCTAAAGACAAAGTACTCGTCAAGACGAATCAAACAATTCCAAACTCCATGGGGTTGCGTCATTTCATTACAGAGTTACTGTGGCCACCTTGCTGTTCCATCATCAGACCCTGGATATCATCTAGGACTGGAGTACTAGTCAAGACATTTCAAACGAACCCTAACTCGATGGAGTTGCGCCATTTAATTAAAGTTTCGCATGGCCACCTTCCAACTCCATCATCAGACCCTGGATACCATCTAAAGACAAAATACTCATCAAGACGAATCAAAAGAGTCCAAACTCGATGGGGTTGCGTCGTTTCATTATAAGAGTTACGGTGGCCACCTTCCAGCTTCATCCTCAGAGCCTGGATACCATCTAGAGACAAAGTACTCGTCAAGACGAATCATACAAGCCCAAACTCGATGGGGTTGCACCGTTTCATTATAGAGTTCCTAGGTCCACCTTCCAACTCCATCATCAGATCAGCTCCATGTAATCTTAATATTGCATTATCACGCGATATACATATGGGTGTAAAATTTCAGCTCAATCGGTAACCGGGAAGTGTGTCAAATTTAATTTCCAATGCACACACTATAGCTGCGTCTCGTAACGATTTCGCGAGTCCAGAGATTTTATCTCATCTAAAAATATGCGTACCGCGCTAAAAGAAGTTTTCACTTTAAAACACCATCCATTTTATATAAGACTACCACTTAAAAACAGTTAAAACAGCATAAAACAACGTAGGTATGCTTCGACCTTCGGTGCCGCAACGAATCGGTTAGGTTAGGTATATAGAACCGAAAAAAATATTGAATAAGCAGTATTGAGTAAAAGAGATGGCATGGAACAATAAATAATAACATTATTATTTTGATAACAATATTTTAGAAACGTTAATTGACAAATGTAATGTAACCTAATTATAACGTTATATTATGCAAAGCTTTGCATAATATCGTTTTGATATATCGTTTCTCTCAAACATAACGTTATCTCTCACTTGAGCAGATAACATTAATATTTTTTACCGGTATTTAAGTCCCTGGGTACAAAACAACGTAATTTTCTTTTAAAACATTCGTTTGTGTAAGTTCTAAACTTTTTATTAATAAAATAGTTGCTAATGTACGTATGTCCTGATCTGTAATGAAAGAGGTAATAAAATAAAACAATATTAAAATGTATATCTGAAGAATACATTAATTAATGGGCTTCGATTTTTGCTTTTATTTCGAACAAGTAAATCATAATTTTATTATTATTGGTTTGCCTTTTTACTGTAAATTGTACCTATACCCGTAAGCTACCTAGAAAAGTTGCCTACTAAGATAATCCTTGAGGGATTTTCACACTCATAAACATGCTCTAAAACTAACAATCACGCCTGCATTCCCCGAAGATGTAGGCAGAGGTGTATTACACACCCATGGTTCGCCAACTATGTTTAAGTCCCACGTAATAGGGAGCGAGCCTATTGCCGTCTACCGGGCACATTTCCAAACTCCGGGCTGCTACTGAGACGTGCGTGCGTGCGTGCGTGCGTGCGTGCGTGCGTGCGTGCGTGCGTGCGTGCGTGCGTGCGTGCGTGCGTGCGTGCGTGCGTGCGTGTGTGTGTGAGAGAGAGACTGTGGTGAGTGTGAGTGTGGTGTTAAGTGTGGTTTATGAGTATGGTGTGTGTGTTTCTAATATATACTGTGTAAGAGAGTCTCAATTTCCTCATAGGTTTTTGGTTTTAACCAGTTTATTAAAGTGATTTTACATTTTTGGTAGGTCAAATTGTGAATCTGTAATTGCTTATTTATTAAATTATAAAGAAAACCTGATTGTCTAGTGTATTGCCTTTTTGCATAAGTAGAATGAACGGTGATGAGTGGAGCTACCATATGGTTTCTTCTTTTTTTAGGTAGATTAGGGTTATAGGGCAATGTTTTATGCAGTTTTAAAATGACTTTAAGAACGTATAATTTTCTAACTGAAAGTAGGCCACCTAGTGTGTATAGTTCATTAGAAGGAAATCTATATGGTTTGAAATACATTACTCTTAGTAAAGACCTTTGAGTACGTTCAAGTTCAAGAAACTTTATTTTGGTAGCACCACCCCATACGGGTATGCAATAAGTCAGGATTGATTGGGCTAGAGAGGTGTATACTTGGCATAAGTACATAGATAGGTATATATATTAATTATCTTAAAGATGTCATATATTAATTATATTATTTGTAGGTAACTAAGGCCGCACGGCGGTTTGTTGCGCACCTAGTGTTTTAAAACTCTTTCAGCGGTCATCATCACCACAATTTTTTCTGCCACCGTTAGTAAATAAAATGCAATAAATATTAGAAGTTTAATAAAAACTGTAGTAAACATATTGTAGGAATACCAATCCCATAAGATTATTAAGTTTTCGTTCGCATTAAATGACACTGAAAAAAGCTAGGGAGGGGTGGCACTGACACGTAATAAATCTGACTTAGTGTCATGAGCAGGCAACTCGTGCTCGCAGGTACCCATTGTCGTCTTAATGAAAATATATTACTCCTACACTTCCTGCATTCTGTTAAAGCTCAACAAAAGTTTGCTCTTGAAATATATTTCTGCAAAATGCTGAATTTGGCACGAAATCATCCACTGAACAGAGAAAGGGCTGTAGAGGGTACGGCCTGAGCACCAGTCTCTACTATTTAAATATTTGTTGGGAGAATTTTGGTTTTTATAATTGCTACAGAGTATTTATATACTTTTTGGATAGTAATTCCTAATAAATAAAACAAAAAAAGGGTCATCGAATCTAAAACTTCAACTGATAGCTTGATGCTTTTGATTTTTATAATTTAACTATGTACGAATATTACTAGTCCTCTGTAGTTTTGAATTATTATTATAATAATAATTTTAGATGTTAGTAGAGATTTTTATCGTACAACGTAACATCAACAACAATGTAATAGAACTGATAAAGTGTATTTACTAACTTAAAACCTTTTTCTTTAAATATTAAACACATAAAAGTGTAAACAAATGAATCTCTAAATTTATTTTCGTGTAAAATAAAGAGTAATATATTAATATATTTTGTTAAAGCCCCGCGAACGTATCAGCCGAGATTTTTCGCATTGGAATTCCACACAAAGGCCTTTACATTATTAACAACACTCAGATGATATTAAAGGCTGATTTTGCTGCGTAAGCCTTAGTTTAAATACAGAGGAGAAGCGTTTTCACGTGGCATTTAATGGATTAGTAATTTACGACCGTCCCACGTATTTACATTTACGTATTAATATTAAGTAATTTTAGACTTAGTTGGCGAATCGTGAGTGTGTAATACACCTCTGCCTGCCCTTTGGGGTTACATCTAATTTTAATATAGGTATATAATGATATCGCTATATTTATAATCATAACAGATACATAACATTGCAAATGGTGAGAAAATAAGTATATGTATAGCATTACTTTTGAATAATTCTTTTTTTTTAAACTAAGTGGGTGACAAAGTGACATACGGCCCATCTGATGGTAAGCGGTTACCGTTTCCTATAGATGCTAGCAACACTAGAGCAGCATATGCGCGTTGCCATTTCCAAGGTAATCAGAAGCCATAGCAAGCGTAATAAAAAACAAATTTTAATGAGAGCCATTTGGAAATTAAATTATTTATTAGCAATAAAGGCAAATTAATATATTATGCAAATATGAGGAAATTAATCAAGGTTATTTCTGTGATTTCAGGTGCAATAGAATACAGTATTGATTTAATAATAACTGCGTCATTAGTTTTTGTTATTGATGACGGTCATTTATTTAGCTCTTACACGGAACAACTTTCACAAGAATAGAAAAATATCGCTAAAAAGCTAAAGACAGTGCTTCTTAGATTGATCTATAAATTAAGGATACACAATTGTGTTTAGAAATCGTGGCAAAAGTTGTACATATAATTAATCTTATTTAAATGTATAACATTCATTTTGCAAATAGTAACGGCGGCTGTACACACTCGTCTATTTGTCTCGCGAACCTCTCGTCCACTCTCGTCTCGTATATCCTCGACACGAGAGCACACCATGTACACGCTCGTTGTATTGATTTAACTTCGGATGCCCGTCGCGATGGACGTGGAAAAAACAATTGCGGCGTTTATTTTTTTATTAGTTATTGTAATTTTTTAATCATTTACCATAAAAAAATAAATTATACATTGGCGAAAAAGAACTTTTTAACTATTCAACAGGAATATATATATTTTTTTTAATCTTCCACGGGGATATCAAAATCGTTGCTTATCCGCAACCAAGCGTCGTGTAATAGTTGCTTATCCTTGTGCCTGACATTCTTACGAGTCCATAATAGTGATTGCCTTTAGTAGGCTTCTAAAAAGCGTTAGAACACATAGTTGTCGCACGCAGAAAGCACATCTTTACGCGAACGCAGTTGGCGGGCAACTCAGCAAACGAGTGTGTACAGGCGCAGTCTCGTTTTATCGCGAGACTCATAGAGCCTTTGACTCGAGCACAAAGAACCGACACTCTTCCGAGACATAGCAAGAGCCCCGAGACGAGTCGAGGCTATTATGTACACACTCGCCCTCGGCCTGTCTCGGGGTGTCTCGACGAATGTGTACAGCCGCAGTAACAAGTTGTAATTGTGTACGTGAGTGTAATGACACTATTCAGAAAGAACGAGAGAGATAACATAACTCTTATCTCACTGTGATCTTTAATATCACACATAATATCAAAAAAGACCGAAAACACGTAACAAACTATATATAAAATACCTACCACAACGTTCTTGTAATGGTTAGAGAGCTGGGTGCCAAAATTTCTATATGATCTGTTCGTGTGGCAGACATACATTAATATCGATGGTTTTACCATAAAAAACACCGCGTATATGCCGTAATAGGCCTGCGTTATCAATTGACAGCACCTTAAAAATGTAAAAAAAAACGGTATACTAAATCATTTGTTCGTGTCTGCCTCTTGGACTGATGGTCAGAAACATCTTCAAAACGATAAACATCGAAGAGGTAGACGTCCAGATCTCTGATTTTCCAAGGGCAGACCATTTTCATACAATTTTTTTTTAAAAGTGTTACTTTCTTTAAGCGATCCACAACCTATTAAGAATAATCCATTGATATCAATGTATTTGCTGTATCTGGTTGTTGGTGAAGAAATAAAATATTATTATTATAATTATTTCTTTCTTTATATCTTAGAAAGAAGAGAGCGACAACGGTATAATTCCCCAGGTAGTTGGGGTTTACCTATGGGGCATTCCATGTCAAATCACGCGGTCATTGGCCTGAATCCCTCGGATTTTGATGTACGGTACAATGAATCGTGGGTTTCGTTTGGTTCCAAATATTATTTAAAATTTTTAGAAATGTTTATTTTATTTTTATTAGGGTTTGTCCGAGCTAAGAAACATTAAATTGAGGGAAAACATAAAGAAAACAAATTTCCCTAATAGTTCGACAAGGGCCCAAAAAAAATTGCCACTTCTTTTTTAATTTAAATTTTTTAAGTCTGTTTGATGCATCCATTTTATTCCAGGCCATCTAGGCTAATAAATTAATGAAAAATATTTTTATTTTATGTAAACCAAGAAACAAAAATCAAGTTTCACTAGGAAAATATTTTTTTTGTTATTCTCGCTTTAACACGATAACGACCGAAATACTTTACTAATCGAGTATTTTTTTTCTTTTATGATTCAGTATAATTACGAATAGTAGAAAGTGATAGGGCATCACTTTTCACGGTCTGTTCAATGTGGTTTAATTGTTATTAAATAAACAAAAAAATAGTGCATATTTACGCTCGACTCGACACTAAAACCAGCACTATCCTTATTTCGTGAGAACTACTTCTATAGACCAATATAGAAGTACTTCTTAAAATTAGCGCTAGATGGCGTATAAGACATGAAAACCACAGTACTTTTTGAAATTAGCGCTATCTATGTGATTTATTAAAAACTACTTAGTAAGACCAATACATTATTAGTTACTTATCAAATAATCAATTTTATTGTAAAAAAATAAGATTATGAGGCGTTCACCTTTGGATTTTCCAAAGTATTTAAATTTTTAATGGTTTAAAATTTTATTTCATTTCATATAAGACAGAAAACAATACACCACTACGTGAACTGTTAGTAATAACAATAATAAACCGTAATACCCACTTTACATTCCATCCTGAAAAAAGCTTTAAAAAATCGTACATAAAAAAATCAGTGACCTAGACGTCCGCCAACTTTTTTCCCTATTCTGGGAGTCCTAATGAATCGAATGGACGCAACGAGAACGATGAAGTGACGATGTGAGTATAGATTTTTTTTACATTTTTGCACCTACGTCCCGTGATAAAACAGAGCCCTGCACGTCTGCCTCTTCAATGTTTATCGTTTTAAGGATGATTTTGACCATCAGTCCAAGAGGCAGACGCGAACAAATGATTTAGTCTCTTGTTTATCGTTTACCTTTTTGAAGCGTGCAGCGCAGAAAAACGCAGGTACATAGACTTTCATTTATTGGACCAAATCGATTTGTATTGGCATAAACTTTCATCCCTATTAATATGAAAGACGAACAAATCATATACCAAAATGGCACCTAGTTCCCTAACCATAAATCTGACATCCGACCTCCGAGCGCAGATGATCTGGTTTTGTAATGCGTTGTGTGCACACCTACCCACATATCGCACTCAAGAACTAATGGAAATTAATCAATAACTTTAAGTATAGTTGGTAAACATGTGTGTTACACATTCATAATTATAGGAATTGATTAATAGAAATTTCTATAACATTAATGTAATATTAGCAAGCTACAGCGCGTTTCAAAATTGTCACACAACGCAGCACCCAATCGATTGACGAGGTACATAATATATACGCACGATTTTCAGTTAATACGTTACTTCTTGCACTAAACCGTCGATGTACCAGTAACGTGTGATACAACGCTGCAGATGCAGATTTATTTACGTTACATACTTCAGACGCATGGCACACGCTATGTAATGTTATTAGTATATTTAATTTAAAGTGTTAAAATTATGAGGATATTTTTATTGAGTGTTCCAAACCAGAGTTTTTAAATATTTAAGTACTAGCCTTTGCCCGCGACTCCGCCGCATCCAAAAACTATTTTTTTGTATATATGTCAGGATCCCGATATAGTAGCGGGATAAATTGTATAACAGTTTTTAAGTCTAATCAAGAGCTATCAAATAAAAAAAGTTGCAACATAATCCGTTCACTAGTTATTGCGTGATGCGCGTACAAACAAACAGACAAAAAATCTAAAAAAACAACCTAATAGTAACTTTTTCTCAAATATCTTAAATGTACAGACACAGCTCTGTTATATTTTATTACGATTAATTGGGGTAGGTCTTAGGACTAATTGTTGTCTGCTTATTATTTAACAACTGATAGCTCTCTTTATATATCTCTTTAAAAGCGATTTATCGTAAACATTTATTTTATTCAGTCTAAAAATAATAGTAGTCGGGCTCTCATGTACAGTTTATGAACAAAATATTGAGGAAAATGGAGATAAGGGTTGACTGCTTAGTATGTAATACTTTGTAAATTTTATATGTTACCTATTTATATGGGCAATTCCCACACTTGATAATGATAATAGTTAAAAAGTTAAGAAACACATGTTTGTGTGTTAAATGTATGTGAAAATTGTATCCTGAAAGATGCAATGCAAGGAATTATAATTTTCATTTTACTCGGCATTATTCGCTTACGCCTCTGCATTAGAACTCTTTTTGCACATTGCCCTAACTCACGCCCCCATCCATGTCTCGCAAACAAACACCCTGTTTATAGCCAGCTATTGTATGGGCTTAATTAATTTGCTTTTATGTGAGCAGTCTTCGCATTTTCGTTGAATCACCATTCGTGAAATATTTTCGCCACTTTTAATGTCCCTACAATGAATCTGGATCTTTCTCGTTACAATGGAATTTATATTACTTATAATCTACCCCAAGGCTGGTAATTTTAAAATGATATATTATGATAATAAATATTCAAATTCTTAAGGAAATCCGCCTGATGGAAACCTTGTTTATTTTGTAAACTGGTATCCTTACTAATATAAAAATGTGAAAGTGCGTTTGTTTGTTTGTTAGGTACTCTTTCACGTCGTAACTACTGAACCCATCGTTATGAAATATTGCATACATGTGATCTGGAGCCCATAAAAGCACATTTTTATCCTTTTTTTTCTCCAGCACCAGCTGGAGCGCCCCTACGGTCCAAAGACCGGCCCGGGGCTCCTCCAGCCGTGCCTTCCATTTCCGTCGTCCATGGCAGCTCTGCGTGCGTCACCCTGCCACCTTGCCACTTCCCTGGGTGGGGGGCGACCACCCCCCTGCCACTCTTGCGACGCTCGCCGATACACCTCGGAGAGCACCTCCACCTCCAAGTCCCACGGGGGGATACCGGCCAACGCGTAGGCTGCCTCCGTCGACATCGTGCGGTATCCACGTATGACCCTCGACGGCACATTTTTATCCTAGAAAAATTGACGGCTCATGTGGAATAGATATATTTGTATCATAAATAGTTCAATTACACACAAACACAACTGCCTCGGTGGTGCAACGGTAGTGTGAGCGACTGCTGATCATGAAGTCTCGGGTTTAATCCCCGGGTCAGGCAGTGTTATTGAGGTTTTACGTAAAAAGAAAAATACTCAGTAGCAGCCCGGAGTTCGGAAATGTGCCCGATAGACGGCGATAAGCTTGCCCTCTATTACGTGGGACTTGAACACAGTTGGCGAACCGTGGGTGTGTAATACACCTCTGCCTGCCCATTTATTCTTTTGCCGTAGAATGACGTATTTATATTTTATTGTCCCAATCTGAAATCCACACAGACATTGTCATGGGTAGAGTCTAGGGAAATCATAGATAAATAAACACATTAAAAAATTGCAAATTATAAAAACTATCTACGGGAATTATATACATCATGTAGCTTT
This sequence comes from Leucoma salicis, assembly GCA_948253155.1. NCBI lineage: Eukaryota > Metazoa > Arthropoda > Insecta > Lepidoptera > Erebidae > Leucoma > Leucoma salicis. The sequence goes on from OX411805.1 coordinate 18,823,168, forward strand.
ATGAATTGAAATGAGAGGTAAATTGATTTGTCTTGTTCTTTTTAAAATTGTAATTCAATATCACCATAATTATTTATATAATATAGCAACTCCATGCTGCATAACTTTTGTATTACCTCACGAAACAAGAACCAAAATTACTGTATAGAAATCGTCAAACGTCGTAAATCAATTTTCACGATTAGTGCCTCGGACTTGACTTATTTATTGTCTGAATATCTCAACATGTACGGGTATACTGCAGTATATCTAGCGGTCATTAACGTGCATATGATTCAGTCCTCATATTCTCGGAAACGATTGATTTAGTCACTTCTATTAATAACTTATGTTTTGATTCTATTAATTGCTCCAAGAATGACTATAGGTGTGAATTGTGCTTAATTTCATCTAACAATTATGGTAAGAGACATACGAGGTGTTGAAGCTTTTATAGTAGTCCTAAGAATAGACACTACATTCGTTTTATTTTAATTAGTTTTTTAGCCAGAGTAGTTTGAAACTTTTTATGCTTGTTTATGAATCTCTATAATTAATATTATAAACTAGCCTTCGCCCGCGGCTCTGCCAGCACCAATGGGCCTGCCAACCAAATCCTCTCCTTATCCTTCCTATCCTTTCCTTATTATCTTTCCTACCCACCTCTATAGGCTACGGTAACCGCTTACCATCAGGTGGGCCATATGCTTGTTCACCACCCATTTAGTATAAAAAAAAACCTGAACCTTTTAACCCTTTGGGTTGATGAAATTGTGTGGCTACTTTGTCAAATCAAGTAGGTAGACTAATAAACCTTTATACACTTATAAATTCTAAACATAGTATCAATTGTAGACTGATTAAGTGGAATAATGGAACAAAGCAAGCGTTTACTTTGGTTAAAACAACAACTACGGCGGTGAGAAATAACTCAAACAAAAACATTTACACAAAATAAAATATACAAGCATTTTCAGTAATTTATAATATTACATAAACAGTAATTTTGTTAACGATACTTAAGTATTTCAAATCGTTGTCGTCTGAAGTCTGAAGTACCTACTTATTTGTTGCGTGTTGTTAGTAATTAAACGTCGGACGTCTGTTTCTTGAAAATCGTTACATTACTACATATATTAGATGTAGTTTTGTTTTGTATATAATTATAACAATTCATCTAAAATAATTTTTGAATAAAGCTTAAATTCATAAATAGCAACAGCTTTACAGAATTGTAATAGATATTCATGTTCATTTGCCTTAATCACTGATAGCACTAATGATGTGATACTTAATTCAAATATATATTTATTATGTTATATAGAACTAGCCTTGACTCGCGGCTTCGCACCAATCATAAGTTAATTTTTGGGTTATATCTCAGCTTCTCAATATAGTAGCGGGATACAAAATATTTATTACTAAATCGAATTAAGAGCTATCAATAAAAAAAAAAAAAACAAAATCTGTTAGTAGTTTATGCGTGAACAAACAAACAGACACTTACTTACTTATCATCACGCCATTTCCCTTGCGGGGTAGAACAGAGTGCCAAGAGGCTCTATTCTTGCATACAACTCTCGCTTCCTCAACATTCATAACTCTCTTCATACACGCTCGCCGGTTTCGGAGACTCCTTCAATACATGACCAATTTGGTCTAGGTAGGTAAGTCTCGGTCTCCCCCTGTACCTACATCCTTCCACTTTCGCATTGTATATCTTCTTAGCCAGTCACTCGTCCGGCATTCTTTCCACATGTCCGAACCATCGCAGCATTCCCTTTCGCATCTTTACGCCAATACTCTCTTTCATACCTACTCGCTCTCTTACGTCATTGTTACGAATGCGGTCAGTCAGCCTCACTCCACAGATTCTCCGCAGAGATCGCATTTCGACCGCATTGATTTTACTCTCATGCTCCTTTTTACATACCCAACTCTCGCTGCCATATAATAACGTTGGGAAAAGCACTGCGTTGTGTATTGCGACACGTGCCTTCTGGCTGTGATGGTGGCTGCCGAGAAGTTGTCCCAATGCTCCGTTCACTCTATTTCCCGCATTCGCTCTTCTTTCTACATCAGTGGTGTACCTTTCATCCCGACTGAATCCACATCCAAGATATACAAATTCATCCACTTGTTCTAGCAGATCATTTCCTATTGCTAATCTTACATCTGTTCTGGCTTCTTCTCTTTCAAAAACCATTACTTTGGTTTTGCTCACATTCACACGTAGGCCCCTTTTCTTACAATCTTCTGCCATTACGTCGACTAGGGTTTGCAGATCAGTCGCAGACTGCGCTAATAGGACCGCATCGTCTGCGTATAGCAGTGAGTTAACCACTGAGTCGCCTATCTGAACTCCCACATTAATTTCATTCAACCTTTGTAGACATTTATCCAGACACATGATAAACAGTCTAGCTGATAGAACGCAGCCCTGTTTAATTCCGATATTGACATCAAACCAGGGTGACATTCCATCATCCAGCCGCACACAAGCTCTGCAGTCCATGTAGTTGGACTGCACCGCTTGTAGCAGTCTACCGTTAATACCATACTCCGGCAAAATGTCCCAAAGTTCCTTTCGTACAACAGTGTCAAATGCTTTCTCCAAATCCAAAAAACTGCAGAAAACCCTCTGGCCTACAGCCAGATGCTTTTCCACAATGTTGCGCAGAGAAAACACTTGATCTATGCATCCCCTTCCACACCTGAAACCTCCTTGTGCCTTACACAAAAATTCATTCATTCCATCCTCATTCTCCTTTCAATAATCTTACCATACACTTTGGCTGCCAAACTGGTCAAGCTTATGGCTCTGTAGTTTGCACAGTCATAACGTGAACCCTTGTTTTTAAACAAGGGCACGATGACTGCGCTTCTTCAGTCCTTGGGAACCATTCCTGAGCTCCAACATAAATTGAGAAGCATCAAGCTTGATCATCTCAGCAGACACCATATCAATACCCGCTGCCTTACCATTTTTCAAACTTCTAATCGCCCATTCAACTTCATCCATACTAATGTCATCAGAGGATGCCGGTACCGAATGCTGATCTGTTGGACCACATGTGGCACCAGCATCACCCTAAACATCCGAATACATATCTCCAAAATATTCATTCCATTGGCTTAACATATCTTGTGTTTGCGTAAGAATGTCTCCACCTTTAGACCTTATTTTATTCATTCTGAAAGCTGACCAACCACTCCGAGATTTCTTCACCTCCCTCCAGAAAAGTTTGGTGTTGCTCTCGAAGTTTTTGGTCAGCCTTTCTTCTGCAATCATATTTGCTCTATCATATTTTCTTTCACTAAGGCTTTGGTGTCATTCTTACGTTGCCGGTATATTACTTTCTTCTGTTCTTTCATACTTGCACTCAGGTTCAAAGAAGATACATAGTCCAGCCACGCTTTCTTCTTTTGGTCTATGGAAGCTGCTACTTCCGTATCCCACCATGCATCACCTTTCACTTTCCTATGCTTCTTTGAGCATCCACATACTTCTTTCGCTGTATCTACCATACTATCTTTCAATACTCTCCAGCATTCTTCTATGTCAGATCCCGGCTGACTACCATTGTCAGCCGTTCAAGGATACCCTCTACATACTTTGCTCTTACACTCCCTTCTTGCAACTTTTCTTTATTCTTTCAAGCCCTCCTAAGTGGACATGCTATCGCCAGTGTCTCCACTTTCTGAACAGACCACTAAATCTAGCAATAACGAGATAGTGGTCCGTGTCGACAGTGGGACCCCTGTAGGCTCTTGTATCCAGAATTTTACTTCGGAGGCGACTGTCTACCAGAATTAAATCTATCATACTTCTCTGTTCATTCCTTCTCCATGTATACATATGGATGTCCTTATGTTGAAAAATGTGTTTGACACAATAAGGTTTCTCTCCATACATACATCCGCAATGAGCCTACCTGCATCATTTACTCTCTTATCACCAAATGAACCAAGCACGTCCTCGAAGTCTGGACGCTTGGTCCCAACCCATCCATTCAAGTCTCCGCATACGATCACGCGTTCACTAGCTTCTGCCAAATCCAGAACTTCTCTAACATTATCCCAGAACTTCTCTAGATCCGATGCCACCGAAGAGCCTACGGGAGCATAAGCTGCGACCATGAAGACCCTGGTGACACATAGTTTTATTCGGACCCATAGAAGTCTGGGATCAAACATTCCGTAGTCTTTCACACCTGAGGCCAAGCGAGCGGACAGCAACGCCTCCACTCCCATGCTGGCCCGATCGCTCTGCGGTACACCAGAGCACAGAGCTAACCCGCCACCAGGAAGATCACAGGCGTCGCTACTCTTTCGCTTGGTCTCTGTTACACAGAGCACATCAAGCTGTCTGTCCGACATGACGGTTACCAGCTCGTGTAACTTATCTTCCACACCACCTCTTACATTCCACGTGCCTACTCGACACTCTGCTCCCCTTGACTCACCAAACTGGGCAAGGCGTGATGGGTGGCGGCCCCCATCGCCGCATCTGCCGTTGTTCGTACCGACGGGGGCGGGTCGGTACGCGTCGCGTCTGGGGCACGCACTAACCCGCACTGCAGTACGCATTCGAGCCGGATTGCAGCCTGTGGATTACAGGCTGGCAGGGATCGCGACGAGCACGCTCCGGACTATGATCACAAACAGACAAATATTAAAAAAATGGTTTGTGACCATAGACGTTTAAATACTTTGGAAAATCCAAACCTGCATGCCTCATAATCTTCATTTTTCACAATAAAATTGATTATTTGATAAGTAACTAATAATGTATTGGTCTTACTTAGTAGTTTTCAATTAATCACATAGAGTACTAATGTGGGTTTCACGTCTTATATGCCATCTAGCGCTAATTTTAAGACGTACTTCTATATTTGTCTTTAGAAACAGTACTCATGAAAGGCGCTGGTTTTAGTGTCGCGTCGAGCGTAAATATTCAGTATTTTTTTGTTTATTTAATAACAATTAAACCACACCGAATCAGACCGTGAAAAGTAGAAGGGCTCTATTCGTAGTAATACTCAAGTTAACAAGAAAAAAAAAGATTCGATTAGTAAAGTATTTCGGTTGTTATCGTGTTAACATACCATTACCTACAACAAACGGACGTCCAAGGCAGAATTTTTTTAAACAGTATTTTAACTAGCTTAAATAACAAAAATGGCATCAAAAAGTGTCAAAAATAGTGTTTTTTCTTGATGTGTGTATATATTGTTTTACAAGTGCAATATATGGTAAATAGAGATATTTTAAGTTTGAAAAATCAGTTGTTCTGTGTAAAACGGGAATAGTACCCACCTCAACGCTTCGCTTATGAGGCGTAGCCTAACACATTTTTTTTTTTCTCAAATATCTTAGTTATACAGACATCTCTGTTACAGCTTTATAATACTGTAGATATAGATTAACAATAAAATACTATAGTTCTAATTTTATTAAGACTATAAGAGTAGGTACCTATACTAACAGCTTATTTTTAATAAAAATGTACCGTAATCTTAAAAGTATAAGACAGCCATTTCTGTGTTTATTGTATCGTACTGTCATCCCTTTATCTGCGTAATTTATCAAGCTAAATTAAACCTTACATGAACTTTGGATGTATTCAATCGCCATCGAATAATGTTCGCGCATAAATTTGCATATTGTCTGTAATGCAAGCGGGCCTTGTTTGTCCGGTTCCACGGAAACCAATTCTATGTTTATAGTAACCACAGTGCAAACACCCTGCTCTCAAGGTAGAAGCATACAATATTCACTGGTTTCAATATAGAATGTATTGTACCCTATTCACTATAACTTGAGACAAAATGTAAACAAAACTACCAACGTTTTTCAAATTGTTCCGGTTCAGTATTTTAAACCACGAAAACGTCAGTATAACAATAACAAAACAATCACATAAATAACAAATACTTTGTAAAATCCAAAAGTGCACGCCTCATAATCTTAATTTTTCACAATAAAATTGATTATTTGATAAGTAACTAATAATGTATTTGTTTTACTAAGTAGTTTTCAATAAATCACATAGATAGCGCTAATTTCAAAAAGTACCTTCTCATGTCTTATACGCCATCTGGCGCTAATTTTAAGAAGTACTTCTACATTGGTCTATAGAAATAGTTCTCACGAAATAAGGATAGCACTGATTTTAGTGTCGCGTCGAGCGTAAATATTCACTATTTTTTTTGTTTATTTAATAACAATTAAACCACATCGAATCAGGTCGTGAAAAGTGATAGGGATCTATTCGTAATCATAATAATTCGTAAACGAAAAAAAAACTCGATTAGTAAAGTATTTTGGTCGTTATCGTGTCAACATACATTACCTACAACAAACGGACGTCCAAGACATAACTTTTTTAAACAGTTTTTTAACTAGTTTAAATAACAAAAATGGCACAAGAATTATCATGAGTGTTAAAAATTGTGTTTTTTCTTGACATGTGTGTGTATATATTATTTTACAAGTGCAATATATGATAAATAGAGACCTTTTAAGTTTGAAAAATCAGTTGTTCTACGTAACACGAGAGCAGTACCTACCTCAACGCTTCGCTTATGAGGCGTGCTTAACTAATTAAGAAACAAAAGTAATAAGAAAATACCATGAAATCACCAAAAATATTTAGAAACAGTTATTTCGTACCTCAAAAGCAAGTTTATCAAAAGTATTTCACTTTTCAGTGTAAAGAATTACATACTATTTACAATTTTATTAGTGCACTAGATTCCGCCTGCGACTGCGTCCGCGTGGAATTAAGTATACAAATGCCTACGTCACTCCATTTTTCCGGCGTAAAAAGCAGTAAAAAGGATATATTTCCTTTTTTTGCGCTCCAGACTATATGTAATCATGCATGTTACGAAGCTTTTAATAAAAAGTACATTTGTAAAGAATATATTCAATTCTAACCCATCATTATCACTCCTGGAAAGTAATAATTCAAAGTGCCAAGAATGCCCATGATGGATACATAGCAGCAATGCTCTTGTTTTGTTCTTTAACGAACCCAGCTCTCTCATTAAACAAACCAGTGCTTCGAAATTCTTGGAAAACCGAGCATACATAGAAAATCTCAAGCGATGTTTGAATTAAACAAAGTAAATTAAATGCATTAATGCATCACTCTTTGCATTTAGATTTATCTTTCACGACCGACATTTGACATCTCACGAATACTCTCACGCCTTCTGCGCGATTTGTCCATTGTCATTATGTACGAGTGTAGTGGGCGTTATGCTTATAAGCGTCGGGGCTTAGGAGAAGTTCATGAATTATTTACAGCTATACATTTTTACATCGCATCTAAGACATTGTCTCGGCTAAAGTATTATAATATAAAATGTCTCGTACTGTTACGCCGTTAAATCTCTTATTTCTTGTCTTTTTATAGTTTCTTCATAGTAAAAGTTATAAAGTTCTATGCAAAATAGTATTAATATTAGTCCAGTTTTCGATAGTAATTTTTCTATATGTTACGATGTACCTATATAAAAATATCAAATCGTGAACAATTAATCCATACGGAATTCATAATTGGAACTCTCTGTTTGTTATCACGAAATATAGAAATTCCTAAAAGTTAAATACAAAACTAAATATATAAAGAATGAAACATTACAATAAATTCGACGGCACAGATGGCGGAATGGTTTAGATAGCAGCCTCGCGCCCGAATGTTGTGGATTCGATACCCACACAGCTCTTTATGTGATCCACATATTATGGTTGTTCTGAGTCTGGGGTGTACTTTATGTCCGTGGGATTATTGCATGAGGGAGTTGTCTTTTTTTATTTTTATTTTAAATATATTACCAATGTTTGTATCACAGTTTTCACTACCGGGTGGTATACTGCACCCGCTATTATAATTTCTATAATGGGCTTAAAACTGCTCGTTCAGCTCTACTTACAAAACCACAATAGACTATATTTATTTATGAAGTTCTCAATCCGTATCCTACATGCACATTATGTTACGTATTTTTCAGCGTCAGAGAAGTTAATGTACCTTGAAGTCATTTGAAACGACACTCGTAATTAGGCCCTTTTCTCCATTGTTCTTAGCTCTCGGAACAAAAGCGACAATAATAACTAATCATTCGCTCCCCTCCTTCAATCCTACTTTTAACTAAATTGGTGATTGCTGCACATCAAAGAAATTATACCGTTTAATATAATTCGTAATTTAAAGTACAAATTATTATTTGTGAATGAGGAAAAAGAGAACTTTAGTGCGAGCGGGAATTGAACCTACGTCCCTTCCAATCGTCTTTCTTCCCTTTTTCCTTATTCACAAATAATAATTTGTACTTTTAAGTAGCTGGGCATGTCAATTGCTATAAATACAGATCAAAATGTTTAAAAAATCACGCCAGCAAATAGTATGAATTTTAATTGCAAAATTAAACCAATATATTTATTGTCTTAAAGACCAACGCCATCAATATAGTAAATATTGGATTAATGCATATAAATGCGTTCCGATAGATGGCGTTGGTCTTTAAGACAATGTGATGAGGAGATTGGGTATGGCCGAAGGTGGTGCTCAGTGGATTAGAGCACTTCCAATTCCAATCCAGGGAAGGGGCGCAGGCTCTATTCCCACTCGCACTAAGTTCTCTTTTTCCTCATTCACAAATAATAATTTGTACTTTAAAGTAGCTGAGCATGTCAATTGCTATAAATACAGATCAAAATATTTAGTAATTTATACAATCAAATAATGCCTATATATTAAAAAAAAAGTTTGTGGAAAATGTTGATTGAAGATATTTAAGAGAAAAAAATACTGTACTCGTATTAGGCTATTTAGGGGTGTGTGAAAACAAAACATTTTTTTAGAATTTCTGTCTGTTTGTTTGTTCGCATGCCACGCTAAAAGTACTGATCTTGATTAGACGCAATAACTGATGTACATTCTATCACGCTGCTATTTTGGGAAACTGATCCATCCATCAGCCTTTCATCGTCCACTGCTGGACATAGGCCATCCCAAAATGGAGGTTTTACCATAATCGCCATGCTTGGCAGGCGGGTTGGCGATCGCAGTGGATGTTTTTAGTACACAGTGGAACGCTGCTGCCCGGTCCCCCGGTAATCCCTTAGTCGGCCTTTACGACTCCCATAGGAAGAGACGGGGTGGACCTATTCTTCGTGCCGGCCCCACACGGCATCGGGAAACTGATAAAATAATAAAAACAGCCTTGTCCACTACAAACGGCAAACGCTTTTACTAAATCTTCGCCTTTTGAAATTCTGTTTCATTATTCTCGTTAATTTTTCATTTTATTCTATTAATTTTTGTCTGTTACTTTTCAAATGTAATGCAGTCACTGGAAGATAGCCTTTACTAATTGTAGTTAAAACTAATCCAAGAGCGTGCGGTGTTGGTGTGAGACAGTTACTCGGAACTGTTTAAAATTCTTTTAGCTTGAGTCAAGTGTTATATATCCTGAAAATGTATTACACTTAGGCGCCAATACTTCCACATATACAGTTACAACGGTATACGGGCCTTTTTTCAGGTTTAGTATGTGTATAATACTTAGCAAGAAATTGTGTAAATCTAACAAACAAACTCACTATCGCATCCATCTATACTGTACCAATTATAAAGCTGTAACAGAGCAATGTCTGTACATTTAAGATATTTGAGAAAATATGAATATAGGCTATTCAGGCGTGTCTACACACAAAACAAGTTTTCAAAGAATTTTTGTGTGTTTGTTTGTTCTGGCTGCACGCAAAAACTATTGAACGGTTTTTGATGAGACTTTTTTTGATACTACATCGGAAACCTTATACTATATAACCTCAAAACTGGCTTTTGACTGCGGAGGAGCCGCGGGCAAATGCTAGCTTATAATATTAGTAAGGATAATATCCCTTCGTGGTTGCCAGGTAATGCCGATATAACTAAGCAGTTTAACCGATTTGAACTTTGAAATGCCAACAATGCTCGAAGTACCGACCAATGGCATTCGAAATGATCGGATCGCAAAATTATAGATAGGTATGCAGACTATGCTATAGAGTTTACGGAGAAACTCCATATTTGAAAAGAAATATGTTAAGCATTTCTTGATGACATATTGATCCGGCCTGCTCAAATGTATATCATTATTTATGGCTTTAAGATCCATGATAGTCCACGCATTTACAGGTATACGAGTCATTATAATATTGTCGTACTTCAATCTTATTTTATGGTGAATATTTTTTTAAAACACATGCCTGTCAAATTATCCAGATGACCAATTAATGGCTAACCCTAGCGTTTTACTAGCAAGTACCCTTAAGAAATTCCTTCCTTGCTAACGAATAATTCTGTGGCAATGAATTTGTAAATAAATTTATGATGAATTATAACAATAACGTCGATTTAACTATAGTTTTCAATATATTAGAACTATCGAGTGTATCCTCCTCAACAACTCCTGTATGTACACAACAATATATAATATAAAAAATAGTACCATGGGTGAAATATATGAAATGTCTAATAAAAATTACAATGTAAGTGTATTGTGTACTCTATACTGTGATATGAGTGCGAAGAATCGTTTATAAGTGAATCATGGGCAACGCCACCTCGGGCCATGGCCATCACAGGCAACACAGCAAGAATAGAAAGTCTAGAAGTCTTCCAACCTCACCCGAAGTTAGGAGGTATGTATTTTTAAATTAAATGACTTGCCCCTATCTGCTCTGACGATATAGGTAGTCAGGGATTCAGAGAGGCAACATCCCTTATTTGCAAATCATCGCTGTGTCGCGATACTTTACAAAGTATGTAGATCAAAAATATACGTTTTCTGGTGTGAAAACCGAACCCACTTACACGGCACTTAAGCTATTCACTTACAGACATACATTCACTGGTGAATTGCCACTTAAGTATATAAAAATTCCTTCCGCTGCCCACTTTTTGCTACCGTGGCGTGACGGGTACCGAACAATGTCATCGCCACTCGGATGATTGTTACTAAAATTTTACCATTTTTCTGCAATCTAATTGACAGGTTTTTGCAGGATAGTTGGTAAACTATATGTATGTACGAGGTTACTCCTCGTCTAGACACTCGAAGAAAGTCAAATCTCTTTTTAATCATTATTTATTTGTCTGCTTCCATTCATTCGTTAAAAAATAATTTCTATAAGTACCTAGGTAGGATTTTATAGTACCTACTAATTAGTAAATTAGTTTTCTTTACAAAAGTCTATCTGGATATTTGATACAAATTTATTAATACAAAAATTTGTGTATACAGGCGGAGAGATGACACACGGCGGGTTTATTTAGTGGGTGAGGGCCCCATACCCTGTTCGTTGCCACGAACGACGGGGTGTGCGGTTAGGTACATTTTTTCCCGCCTTAACAACAAATAGGATGATTTTGTTTACTGTGAAGCATAAAAAGTTTTATTATTGTTAACAGTTAGGCCCTTCTCGCTTTTTGACCATACCTATAGAATGCCAGTGCTACAAGGCCGTGCCTGTTATATGTTGTAGAAGTCTTAAGGATGTTTACGAATGAATATACGAGTATAATACACAGAAAATACACAGAAAAATATTACACTGTCGGTATCAGCCGTTTCTATATATGTTTAGGCCGACAGATATCAGTTATTTGTCAAAAGTGAAGACGTATATTATATTGTGCTTTTACAATATATACGATATAATATACGTTTCACGACACCACACCACACCACCGCAGACAGTTCTTTGATTATGTAACTTTTCAATACAATATTCTGCACCACTGTTCTTGATTCTGATTGTGAAGTTGGTCGCCTATTAAAGAAAATGAATTCATATCTATATTAATTGTATAAAATTTGAACTTTTTAACATTAAATAGTTTGTTATACAAATAAATAAACTTGAAGTGTCTATTTGTAAAAATCAGTCAAAATGAAAGCTTTTTACTAAATTCATATTATGAAAGTACGAGTATATGCGGTACCTACTTATACAACCAATCCCAAAAACAAGTTTTTAAATTTTTTGTCTATGATTGTGTTCCGGCTTTTTTTTGAAACGGCTGGACCAATTTCGACGAAACATTTACTGAGATAGTCTGACTACTGGAGATACGTTTCAAAACCAAACATAAAAAAAAAACTAAATTCCATTCCGCAGTACATGTGTAGCAGCTACTCTAAAATATTATAGACAATAATATATATATATGTATATATAGCATGCGATAAAACCAAAGACTGTATAGACTTTCGATTCCCAATCCTAGGTTCAGACTTCGCAAGGATCACTTTCACACTCAACTTTTAATTTTCGAAATGATGATTGTTTTTGTTACCAGTGTGCTCTGTGCAGGAAAACATCGTGAGGAAACCTGCATTTTTAATGATCGAGCCAGACAAGCGAGCAATGTCAATGCCCATCATCGCGATAGTTATTGCGTTAACGCGATAAATTGGGTGGCCAGTGGCCACACTTGAACGTTCATTCTCTTCTCTGATGTATCTGCACTGGAGTTATCGCCTAAAGTTAAACGGCAATGTGAATGCAGTTGTCGAATTCTTGCGATAATTTGTGGCCACACCAACGTTAAACGTTCATCATCGCGATAATTAACGGCGTTTTCCGTAAATGTGGCCCGCCCCAGACATGTTTTTCGACGGTTTGCAAAGTTTGCCAATCCGCACTGGGCCAGTTTGGTGGACCACCGTCTACATCGCTCTCATTATAAGAAGAGACTCGTGCTCTAACTAAATACAAGAAAAAAAAACTGTTTAAAAAAGTTAAAAATAAATCTTTGTGTACGTATCAAAGTCTCAAGTTTTCAAATAAAATCGTGTTACATTTTAACACAGAGAGAGAGAAATAAAACAGAGTGTTGAAGTAGTTCATGTCTCTATCAGCTAAGTATAAGCCTATCAAAGTTGCTCTAAAATTTTATAAAGAATTCATAGATTTGTGCACTGACTGCAATACTTTATTTTGCTTTTGGAGTATTTCTGCAGATTTATGCAATATTATATTGAAAATAAAAACTTATGTTAGCAGTATTTCAAGCTGAACTTAACAATCTCCTTATCAAATATTTAAGCAAGGTCGCCTTTGCGAAGGTAATAAATTATTTATAAGTATCGATTGTAATTACTAATTCACTAACCTAATTAAAGACGGGACTAGATATCCATCCATCCATCCATCCATTAGCCTTTTAACGTCCACTGCTGGACATAGGCCTCCCCAAGAATGGGGGATAGTACCGTAATCGCCACGCTTGGCAGGCGGGTTGGCGATCGCAGTGGATGTTGTTAATACTCGAAGGATTGCTGCTGCCCACTCCCCCGATATTCCCTCAGTCGGCTCTTATGACTCCCATGGGTGGAGAGGGGTGGGACAATTCTAAAGCCGGTCCCACACGGCTGAACTGACGGAACAATATATACTCGTATATACCTATATCAATATTACTAATTTTAATGCTATTAAAGAACTAATTATAGTGAAAGTGGAAAAAGAGAGCTTTAGCCCGGTCGCAGCGGGATGCGAACCTGCTGCTCTTCCAATCCACACTTCCCTGGATTGGAAAAGTAGCTGAGCATATCAAGTGCGAAAATACAGATCAAAATATTGATTGTTATTTATAATTTGTGAGTATTTTCTTGTTAGTGACAATAAAGATCTTTAAACCTATATTTAAAAGCGAATTACCTATTCCATATATGCGTATAATACAATCACACATTTCTGAGAGGCTCTCAATTGAACGAGGTTGGCGTGTGGAATGGAGATACGTGACGTCACGACGTGCGAGTCCCACGACAGCCTCTATTTCCGTATGAAATGCCTGTATTTCGGATGCTCATGTCACGCCCGTCGCTCCTGTTTTGGAAGTATCGTGCGCCCCTGTAGCACGACCACTTACTTATGTAACCGGGCGTGATGCTTATAATAAAGGTTTGATTAACGTTTTCATCCATAGAATGTGAGCCAATGTTAGTACTTGCCTTTTAGGAACAACGGACTAGCTTTGCCAACGGGTAGAGTGACTTTTCGACCACAAAAGATGAGAGTTTACACATATGAAGTTTTTGGCCACTGCTGAAGGATTTCTTCATGCGTATTATTGATGGATACACTACACTACGCTTTTGTTACCAGGCTAAAAGTTCATTGGGCCTAGCAATTAAATAATGTTTTGACTGAACAGATAACGGACTGGTTTAGATACCGGCCTCCTCCGAGTGCTGTGGGTTCAATTCCCACACAGGACAACTCTGTGTGATTCATAAATGGTTGTTCTGTTTCTGGGTCTGAGACTTTGTGTCCGTGAAATTGTATGTTTATAAAGTCAGTGTTTTCACTGTACAGACACATTTTTGCCAATTTTTAGTTGAAAAATATAGCTATCGTTAGTAATCGAAGTCACGAATTTAAAGAAATCCCTTCAAGAAATAAACCGAAAAGCTGTCGTAGATTGCCGCTAGGCATGTCTATTGTATTAAGCATATTTTAAGCAGAAAATTGTAACTTCCTCGTATTGTATATTTATTGATTATTGTCGTATTTCTAAATGCAAATGGTAGTGGAAATACGAGAGTATGTCATGGCTGGGGCGATTTTTCACATAGCTCTACATTCATAGGCATATTTTATGAGGGGAAGCAGAGACTTGGCCTGATTCTATGTAAGTTTTTATGATATATAATATAACAGCATAGATGAACTAGTGCAAAGACCGAGCCAAGACAAAGAAAATATACTATACATATAATATCTTGGACTTTCCTAAATAGATATGTGTATTAAGTAATTGCTTGAATGTTTCAAATTTTGCACAATGCACGAAATAATAAAGAAACATACATAGAAGGAGCTTTCTTAATTAGATTAATTGAAATTAGATGTTAGAGATACGGAGTAGACATCCAGCCATCGTCACAAATATCGCGAAACTTATGTAAGTACAGATTGTTTGCGAGGATTGTGTCGCGCTATGACGTATCTGGAACAAACTTAGTTCATTTGAATTTACTTTACAACATTTAAATATTCAACGGAATAACTATAATATAACCATACCCAAGCAGATACTTTGATAAAGTATAGATTATTATAGAAAACAACTATAAAAGTTTGATAGGTAGTAAGTTATACGCGGGCCTGTTTTCCGCAACTTGACGTCTTTCACTTGCGCCTTTTTTGCGTGGCGGGTTGGCGGCACTACTCCAGCCAACCCAACTCTACCAAGAAGCCTAGCAGACCCTTAACATACATACATTTATATACTTTTATTCTTAAAACACTTCTAAAAAATACATTACAGTGAGTAAGTTCATTTAGTCAGTTTGTCTCATGTACCTACAGATATTTAATACGCAAAGTCATCCATATCAAATGACAGGCGTCGACTTTCGAGCGCCCGCGCCACATGCTCATTGTTTAAATATCGCCCCCATTATCGATCAAAGCTCTTTACAACAAAGGGCTTTAACTGCACTTAATAGCTGCTATCTGGTTCGTCACCGTTCGAAAGACTGGCTACGCAAGATGTATTAAAGTCTGCAGCGCCTTTTCAAATATAAACTTAAGACATAAATGCTGAGTTTATGGACTTGATCGGATTTATTTTAGTTTTTTACGTTTATTGTTCGATTATTGTTTGTACAGTGATCGATTACGAATACATTCTGTTACTTCCCTCCTCCGGTATCGTAAGATGACATTAGTGGCAGTTAAATGTTCAACACTTTAGTCGTGCCATGATCACGAGTGCTAAAATGTATCCGCTAAAGCCAGAGACAATAGATGCCATAAAACTAGATTTATTTCATAACGTAGGTGGTATACCTACGTACGTTGGTACGTGGTTATCAACATTAAGGAATAATAACATTATCATAGGAGCGTTGATTATACTATAATTTAAGTATCTACTGTAGACGCAGTACGTTATAGAGAGAAAAGGCCGTATAACACTCCATACAATAAATTATGTCATTTAATTTAGGTGGATAAGCAGAGATTCCAATGATGCCATTAAATAAATAAATATTCACGGACATTTTCACACAACGTCCTCTGGTCCCAAACTAACCGTAACGCTTGTGCTATGGGTACCAGATTATGGATATAATACATATACTACTTTTTTCTTGTAAATAGGTACATACATATAATAGATAGAAAACACCCAGACGCAGTACAAATATCTGTGTCCATCACACTAATAATTGTCCTGAGTGGGAATCGAACTCACGACCTCGTGCACGGAAGTCGGTTACACTACCGACTATGCCACGAGGCCCGTCATTTTAAATTCGACTCATATTTTATCTTTCTTTTCTAAAAATCTAACTAAACTTTTTAGTACAAGTAACTTAGTACCAAGTATAATTTAATTTCTAGAATGTAAACCTTATTTAATTGTAACCAGAAAGTGATTCATGGGAAAAAGTAAAATGCAATTCCTGTCTAGACCGCAGACTATTGGATTAAGATGTATCACTGTGGAACTTTAGCCCACTATGGTATAAAAACAAACTTGAAAGAGATTTTAATGCAGTTTCCATTTCACTAGCGTTGCGGTTCCCTTTGATATAGATACAAAAATACTCATAAATATCTATAAAGACCAAACTTGAGTTTCATTTAAAAAGCGACTATCATTCGTAGGAGTTTCAACAATCATGTACCTACCTGTCTTTAAAAAGTGTATGAGAGAATTTTTAAATATTTTACAAGAAGTAGTAGATAAGTACTTATAACTTTTCTATCTGTATATAACTTTTATATCTTTTCTATATATATATCGTCGCAGAGCATGTCAAATGCTAAAAAAATATAGATCAATAATGTACATGGACTGAAAATGACGTTAACGACGTCTAGTAACAAGTAGACGTATTACGGAAAACTAATTATATATTTCTTGTAAATATTCTTACTAATATTATAATGTGTGTAATTCTGTCCGTGTGGTGACGGACTAAGAATACAAGTATCACCACCCTATCCATACCCGCGGGTGTCGTACAGGGCGACTAAGGGTTGTAAGCAGTTATCACCTATTGCATTACTGGTTATAGGGCTGGGTACCAAGTGAGAGTACTCACTTGCGATTGGGCCCGAACGGGTCGGTACCATCGTCTCCTGCGTGACCGGTGATGAAGCATGTCAGTGTGTTTTGACTGTAGTAGCAGATAGCCGTTTATTCTGTCATTTCATATCTGATAATTGAAATGGTGCGCAGCGGCTAGATGTATGCAAGAATAGAGCCTCTTGGCACTCTGTTCTCTCTGCCTACCCCGCAAGGGAAATGGCGTGATGATAAGTAAGTAAGTAAGTATTACTTAATACCAAAGTGAACTGATTGTAATTCGTTTTTAAAATAATTAGATTAATGAAAGCGTTAGGATGAATTATTATTAATTTGTCAGCACAACTGATTTAGTAACAACACTCCTAATAGAGTATTGCTAAGATAATAATCGTAGGTGCAGAACAAGCCACGCGGATGCTTCCTTCAACACTGGTTTATTGCATAGTCGTGAGTCACCCACGCTCGTGTTCCAACTGTTGTATCGTGTTTCGCTGGTATGCCTTCTAGCCTTTTAGAATACTTTGAAATATCATTCCTCATTCCATAACCTTTCCGGGTACCTACTGCGTAATCAGAACATAGAAATAATTTATATTGAAATATTTGCATAATACAAATTCAGAAGTGTTGCCACTTGTCTTAAAACGGCCTTCTCTTTCACGAGACGTGCCGGGTGGCGAACCACGTTGACGCTGTTGGGATGCCATCATCCCATATAAAACCATTTATTCAACATTTAAGTAAAGCTTAATAAATAAGCAAGAAACACCTGATAGATATATGCACAGCTTGTGGCAAGCAAGCATCAATAAGCCCGTCAGTGAAGTATTTTAGAGCTAGATGCTCTCGCTATTGTGATTTTTGTCCATCTATTGAGTTAATAAGTACCTATACTCTGAAATCTAAAAACATAGCATCACGCCTGTATTCCCCGAAGGGGTAGGCAGAGGTATATTATACACCCACGACTCGCCAGCTATGTTTAAGTCCCACGTAATAGGGGGCGAGCCTATTGACGTCTACCGGGCATATTTCCAAACTCCGGGCAGCTACTGAGAATTTTTCTTATTTTTTTTTACGAAAAATCTCAATAGCACTGGCCGACCCGGGGATCAAACCCGAGACCTCATGATCAGCAGTCGCTTACACTACCGCTGCACCACGGAGGCAGTTAAATCTATAGAAATAAATACAATTGAAGTGCCTGTTTGTAAGACTCACAACAGCAATATAAAAATATGTTATACGGTACTATAACTGTACAAAAACCAATTCTCAAAATGCTGCGCTGTCTGTCTGTTTGTTTCGGCTAACCGATTTGTAACCTTCACTGGCAAATAGCTAATGTTTTAAGGAGTAACTCAGGCTGTTTTTATGTTCTAAGAACATTCCTATTCCAAGCTGAAAAACAAACTTAGTTCCACGCGGATGGAGTCGCGAAGTAGAGTTTAGTTGACCGCCTGTCATGCAGGGGTCTGGGGTTCTTGGGTGTAATATCCCGATACGCGTATTCCTCTGTCTTATGGAAGTTAAGTTAACGCGATGAAACTTTTTTTATTGCATACTGTGACAGATGAGCCAAGGCCCACCTGGTGGTAAGTGGTACCACCGCTCATGAACTCAATAGTGCTAAGAATAATGCCAAGCTACTGTTCTTCAATGGACGGCTATCTCCCGCTACAACCTATCACACCGAGATACTTCATGCTCAATCACACGGCAGACGGCGATACTGATCCGCACGGGCCTGGTAACAAGCGAGTACTCCCACTTGGTATCTAACTCTACCACTAGTTCCCGAAAGCACGTTTAGGCGGTGTAAATATGTATGTACCGCAGTGGGGGTTAGGGCGTGCCCCAGAGGCGATGCGTACCGACTCGCCCCCGTCGGTACGAACAACGGCAGATGCAGCGATGGGGGCCGCCACCCATCACGCTTTGCCCAGTTTGGCGAGTCGAGGGGAGCAGAGTGTCGAGTAGGCACGTGGAATGTAAGAGGTGGTGTGGAAGGTAAGTTACACGAGCTGGTAACCGTCATGTCGGACAGACGGCTTGATGTGCTCTGTGTAACAGAGACCAAGCGAAAGGGTAGCGACGCCTGTGATCTTCCTGGTGGCGGGTTAGCTCTGTGGTCTGGTGTACCGCAGAGCGATCGAGCCAGCATGGGAGTGGGGGTGTTGCTGTCCGCTCGCTTGGCCTCAGGTGTGAAAGATTACGGAATGTTTGATCCCAGACTTCTATGTCACCAGAGTCTTCATGATCGCAGCTTATGCTCCCGTAGGCTCTTCGGTGGCATCGGATTTAGAGAAGTTCTGGGATAATGTTAGGGAAGTTCTGGATTTGGCAGAAGCTAGTGAACGCGTGATCGTATGCGGAGACTCGAATGGATGGGTTGGGACCAAGCGTCCAGACTTCGAGGACGTGCTTGGTTCATTTGGTGAAAAGAGAGTGAATGATGCAGGTAGGCTCATTGCGGATGTATGTATGGAGAGAAACCTTATTGTGTCAAACACATTTTTTCAACATAAGGACATCCATATGTATACATGGAGAAGGAATGAACAGAGAAGTATGATAGATTTAATTCTGGTAGACAGTCGCCTCCGAAGTAAAATTCTGGATACAAGAGCCTACAGGGGTCCCACTGTCGACACGGACCACTATCTCGTTATTGCGAGATTTAGTGGTCTGTTCAGAAAGTGGAGACTCTGGCGAGAGCATGTCCACTTCGGAGTGCTTGAAAGAATAAAGATTGAAAAGTTGCAAGAAGAGAATGTAAGAGCAAAGTATGTAGAGGGTGTCCGTGAACGGCTGACAATGGCAAGACAGCCGGGATCTGACATAAAAGAATGCTGGAGAGTATTGAAAGATAGTATGTTTTTTTTTTTTTCTCGTATATATATATATATATATATAATATGTATGTATTTATTATTAAGTATTTATATACCTAAGTATATATTTGCCTACCTAAATATTACTACCTACTTACTTAAATATTTAGATATTGTTTTTACACCCACCTTAATATTTTCTTCACTTTTTTTTTTTTTTTTTTGTCGCTGTGGTTATGCATTTACGCATTCCCTCCGTCAGTGACAAACGGAGGGGTATGTAGGACTCGCCGGGTGCTCAGATCTTAGTTGCGCCCGGAATACCGACTAAAACCACAGCGGCCCCTTCCACGCCTGTTAGCGGGGCGCCAGAGGGTCGTCTTTCGACATTCTACTCCGACGCCCCAGGCAGATGGCCAACCGGCCACGTCCTGTCGTAATCAAGGCGGTGGGAGAAGGTGAGCGTAGCGACGCCTCCTGCCCCCTGGTCGCCGCCGGCGGAGCGAGTCGGCGTGGGCCAACGCCTCACGTTCCCGCACCGCGGCCTCCTTCCGTGCAATTACAGCCTCACAGAAGGAGGCAACGGCCGACCAGAACCCGTCACCGTCAAGCATTCGGCTTACTACTGCCGACAGCGACAGGTCTCTTCCAATTGCCATCGACAGGGCGTGGCGCTGGGGCCCCCAGGTGGGGCATTCCTCCAGAGTGTGGCGCACGTCATCAACTTGGGCGCCACACTCGTGGCATCCGGGGGCTCCTTCCCTTCCAATACGATGCAGGTACTTACCGAAACACCCGTGTCCGGTAAGTACCTGCGTCAACCGAAAACTGAGGTTGCCGTACCTTTGATTTAACCAGCGGTGGAGGTGCGGTGCAACCGCCTCTAAAGTCTCCCGTCCTGCTCCGGGAGACTCCAGCTCCCCCCTCCACCGCCGGATCAACGTCCTTCGAGCCGCTTCAAGCGCTCTGCCCAGACTCCTTTCGGAGATTTCCTCACCCCCGGCTCGCGCCTCAGCACGAAGCCAGTAGACCTCTGCCAGTGCCTCGGCCTGGAGAGGCCAAGGCGGGTCACCTGCCAGCAGTGTGGCTACGGCCCAGGACACCGTTCGGTACCCCCTAATTGTCCTCACCGCTATGGCCCTCTGCGGACGTCGCAAGAGGGCCCTATTAGAAGCGTTAAGGGAGTCCGCCCAGATTGGTGCACCATACAGTGCCATAGACCGCAGAATACCACTATAAAGTCGGCGGCAGAACGACCCTGGGCCTCCAGTATTTGGCAGAAGCCTACCCAAGGCCGCGGCAGAATTAACGAGCCTAGGGGTGAGCTGGGCAAAGTGCAGCCCGAAATTCCACTTACTATCTAGGTGCAGACCCAGATATTTCATCTGGGTCTGCACCGGCACGGCAACCCCTTTTCTTCACTGCCCTAAGGTTGGCTGGTAGAAAATGCCTTTGGCATTAAGTCCGCCTTTGCATACAAATTGCATGAAGTGTAAAAATAAATATAAATAAATAAATAAATACAGCGAAAGAAGTATGTGGATGCTCAAAGAAGCATAGAAAAGTGAAAGGTGATGCATGGTGGGATACAGAAGTAACAGCTTCCGTAGACCAAAAGAAGAAAGTGTGGCTGGACTACGTATCTTCTTTGAACCTGAGTGCAAGTATGAAAGAACAGAAGAAAGAAATATACCGGCAACGTAAGAATGACACCAAAGCCTTAGTGAAAGAGAATATGATAGAGCAAATATGATTGCAGAAGAAAGGCTGACCAAAAACTTCGAGAGCAACACCAAACTTTTCTGGAGGGAGGTGAAGAAATCTCGGAGTGGTTGGTCAGCTTTCAGAATGAATAAAATAAGGTCTAAAGGTGGAGACATTCTTACGCAAACACAAGATATGTTAAGCCAATGGAATGAATATTTTGGAGATATGTATGCGGATGTTCAGGGTGATGCTGGTGCCACATGTGGTCTAACAGATCTGCATTCGGTACCGGCATCCTCTGATGACATTAGTATGGATGAAGTTGAATGGGCGATTAGAAGTTTGAAAAATGGTAAGGCAGCGGGTATTGATATGGTGTCTGCTGAGATGATCAAGCTTGGAGGCTCATGTGTCTGGGAATCCTTCCTGATGCTTCTCAATTTATGTTGGAGCTCAGGAATGGTTCCCAAGGACTGGAGAAGCGCAGTCATCGTGCCCTTGTTTAAAAAAAGGGTTCACGTTATTACTGTGCAAACTACAGAGCCATAAGCTTGACCAGTTTGGCAGCCAAAGTGTATGGTAAGATTATTGAAAGGAGAATGAGGATGGTGTCTGATGAATTTTTGTGTGAGGCACAAGGAGGTTTCAGGTGTGGACAAGGATGCATTGTGTGTTTTCTCTGCGCAACATTGTGGAGAAGCATCTGGCTGTACGCCAGAGGGTTTTCTGCAGTTTTGTGGATTTGGAGAAAGCATTTGACACTGTTGTACGAAAGGAACTTTGGGACATTTTGCTGGAGTATGGTGTTAACGGTAGACTGCTACAAGCGGTGCAGTCCAACTACATGGACTGCAGAGCTTGTGTGCGGCTGGATGATGGAATGTCACCCTGGTTTGATGTCAATATCGGAATTAAACAGGGCTGCGTTCTATCAGCCAGACTGTTTATCATATATCTGGATAAATGTCTACAAAGGTTGAATGAAATGAATGTGGGAGTTCAGATGGGCGACTCAGTGGTTAACTCGCTGCTATATGCAGACGATGCGGTCCTATTAGCGCAGTCTGCGACTGACCTGCAAACCCTAGTCGACGTAATGGCAGAAGCTTGTAAGAAAAGGGGCCTACGTGTGAATGTGAGCAAAACCAAAGTAATGGTTTTTGAAAGAGAAGAAGCCAGAACATATGTTAGAGTAGCAATAGGAAATGGTGTGCTAGAACAAGTGGATGAATTTGTATATCTTGGATGTGGATTCATTCAGGATGGAAGGTACACCACTGATGTAGAAAGAAGAGTGAATGCGGGAAATAGAGTGAACGGAGCATTGGGACAACTTCTCGGTAGCCACCACCTCAGCCAGAAGGCACGTGTCGCAATACACAACGCAGTGCTTGTCCCAACGTTATTATATGGAAGCGAGAGTTGGATATGTAAAAAGGAGCATGAGAGTAAAATCAATGCGGTCGAAATGCGATCTCTGCGGAGAATCTGTGGAGTGAGGCTGACTGACCGCATTCGTAACAATGACGTAAGAGAGCGTGTAGGTATGAAAGAGAGTATTGGTGTAAAGATGCGAAAGGGAATGCTCCGATGGTTCGGACATGTGGAAAGAATGCCGGACGAGCGACTGACTAAGAAGATATACAATGCGAAAGTGGAAGGATGTAGGTACAGGGGGAGACCGAGACTTACCTACCTAGACCAAATTGGTCATGTATTGAAGAAGTGTCCGAAACCGGCGAGCGTGTATGGTAGAGAGTTATGAATGTTGAGGAAGCAAGAGATGTATGCAAGAATAGAGCCTCTTGGCACTCTGTTTTCTCTGCCTACCCCGCAAGGGAAATGGCGTGAAGATAAGTAAGTAAGTAAGTAAATATCTATGACAGTAAATAGAGCTCAATAACACTGCCCTACCCGGGGATCGAACCCGAGATCTCATGATCGACAGTCGCTCACACTGCCACTGCACTACAGAGGCAGTTTCGTAAAAAGAAAAATTCTCAGTTGTAGCCTGGAGTTTGGAAATGTGCCTGGAAGACGGCAATAGGCCCTATTACGTGGGACTTAAACATAGCTGGCGAACCGTGCGTATGTAGTACACTTATGTCTACTCCTTCGGGGAAAACAGGCGTGATGCTATGTTTTTGTTTAAATAGAGTCCTTCACATCACCATGTCAGAGATATAAAATTATAACGGTATCGTAACTTTTTAATAACAAAGCTACGTGATTTAATGAAATTATAATAAACTCTATATTTTAAACAATCCAGCTTGTCGCTCCACTGCAAAAGAAGGTCACTCAAGGCGTTATATAAAGGCTAGCCTTGGAATATTTCTACGTGATTAGATTCTTAATCCGGTGGAGGAACTTCATGAAACTAGTATTCGCACCCAAGCCTTTTGAAATACCAACCGAAACGTGAAACGTAATCTTTAACAGAACAATGTCAATCAATAATTACAAAATAGATCAAATATTATGGTCATAAATATCATAAATACCATTTGCCGTGTGGGGCCGGCTTTAGAATTGTCTCACCCCTCTCCACCCATAGGACCAGGGGGAGGGTCGTAAGAGCCGACTGAGGGAATGCCGGGGGAGTGAGCAGCAGCACTCCTTTCGAGTATTAACAACATCCACTGCGATCGCCAACCCGCCTTCCAAGCGTGGTGATTACGGCACTATCCCCCACTCTTGGGTAGGCCTATGTCCAGCAGTGAACTTTAAAAGGCTGATGGATGGAAATACCATACCTACTTAGATTTTTTTATACTACAAGGGTAATATTGGATTATGATTCGCTGTAGAAATATGTACCTACCTACATAAATATGTATTGGTATAGAATGAAAATTTTCATGTGATGTCCAAGAGAGACCCCGGGAGGACGGTGGTCCGCTCAAACGCAGATCCACTGGGCCTTTATGGTCCTTATTGGTGAATAAGCGAGAGCTTCTCTTGTTGCCCTCCTCGTGATATCGTCCCGGGAGGGACAGACTCGTAGGAGACACTGGAGCTGCTATATATGTCCCACACAAGGCGTCGTGAGCTAAATCATCGTGGTAGTTATAGTTGGTAGGCCCTTCGGGGAGAATCCGATATAACATCTTTTGCATGCCCTTTGTGGAGAAGTATGCCTAACGCATTTCGCCACGTAGGAAACGTGTACCTAACTATCAGCGATTTGTCCTAGGTATACTTTAGAGCGTTTTGGTGTGTTTTTATATATTGGGGAAAATAGCTAATAGGTACCTAGTTGTCCCCCTAGAGCTCCTAAGTACATAAGTAGTAATACACTCTACACGTCACAGTATAATTGAAACTTGGAAACAGATATTGTATTAATCCTGAAAAGGAATGATGCATGTATCATACGAATCTCGTTTTATTTACTGAATTAGAGATACGTCGGAGCAATAATAGGAATTCTCTGGAGTGGAAACAGTGGTCGATTACACGTAAACTTTCCTTTTTATTACATCGAATATTTCCGGGTATTGAATTCGTGATTATGTTCACTGTAAACCTTAAATGTAAGCCGCTGAACCGCAATGAACTGAAGCGTGCTAAAATGTTCACACACTCGTTGAGTACTTTATCCTTGCACACTTGAATTAATCAAGACAGATTATTAATATCACACTATCAGATAAACGTGAATTCGTAAGAGTTAAAATTTTTACATTCTAAATTCGAAAAGTCAAACATACATTGAAATTCTGATTCTTACTAAATCAAAAGCCTACAAAGTTTTAAAGGTGTTGAAGTCGCGGTTATCTGCTAGTTTCCACATATAACTGCAACCAATTACTGCAGCCAATTTGGGACAATAAAGGAATCTTCTCTTAACAAGCAATTCGATATTATAAGCTTCAGTACTATCCATCCATCCATCAGCCTTTCATCGTCCACTGCAGGACATAGGCCTCCCCAAAATGGAGGTTTTACCATAATCGCCACGCTTGGCAAGCGGGTTGGCGATCGCAGTGGATGTTTTTAGTACACAGGGGAACGCTGCTGCCCGGTCCCCCGGTAATCCCTTAGTCGCCTTTTACGACTCCCATAGGAAGAGACGGGGTGGAGCTATTCTTGGTGCCGGCCCCACACGGTTTAGTACTATACCACAATTTATTTGCAATTCGGTCCAGTGCACTGTTTACTTTAATGCCCAAAATTATTTATATTCTATTATCTGTTATAAAACTGTTGTTTTTTGTGTGTTATGTACCTGATTGTTTTAATAAAAAAAGGACTATCATACCGTAGGACAGTTTTTAGTAGTATGGTGGATAGTGCAAATATAAAATACATAAACTACTTATGTAAGTAAATATTTTTTTTTTTAAATACACATTGTCAGCAACAAGTTCATGTAGCATTATCATATTTATAGTAGTTTTGTATTCTTTTGTGTTCTTTTATTTGAAATAAACTTATTATTATTAATTCTTCATCTTTTATGTTATAGTTTAATTAACTTGGCCGTGTGGGGCCGGCTTTAGATTGTTAATCAGGTGGAGGAAATTCATGAAACTAGTATTCGCACCCAAGCCTTTTGAAATAGCAACCGAAACGTGAAACGTAATCCTTAACAGAACAATGTCAATCAATAATTATAAAATAGATCAAATATTATGGTCATAAATATGATAAATACCATTTGCCGTGTGGGGCCAGCTTTAGAATTGTCCCACCCCTCTCTACCCACGGGAGTCGTAAGAGCCGACTGAGGTAATACCGGGGGAGTGGGCAGCAGCACTCCCTCGAGTATTAACAACATTAACTGCGATCGCCAACCCGCCTGCCAAGCGTGGCAATACGGCATTATCACCCCCATGACGGGACCGCTCGTTGTGGCGCTCTCTTGGGAGGCCTATGTCCAGCAGTGGACGTTGAAAGGCTGATGGTTGAATGGATTAATTAACTTGTATTTTATGTCATTAAAATATATTAAGAAGATAATATAACCCGTGTAATGATAACCTATAGATAGATGGAAAACGTATTTGTTATTTTTATAAAAAAAATTGCGATTAGGTTTATTATTTACGCGTTTTGATAACATAAATGGTATATTGAACTTGTGGCCATTTAAATTCAGTGTTACTGCTTAAATTCTGTTATCTACTATTCCAACGGCTTAAGCAGAAGCCAGGTACAGTTTGCCTGTTAGTTGTGTAGCACTGTTCACATGAGTAAGTATGTTTTCGCGTGATAGGTACAGTCGGAGACTGCCTCTGATACATTAACAATTTAAAAACTACCAACTGGTCGTGTGTGGCCGGCTTTAGAATTGTACCACCCCTCTCTACCCACGGGAGTCGTAAGAGTCGACTGAGGGAATACCGGGGGAGTAAGCAGCAGCACTCCCTTGAGTATTAACAACATCCACTGCGATCGCCAACCCGCCTGCCAAGCGTGGCGATTACGGCATTATCCCCCATGACGGGACCGCTCGTTGTGGCGTTCTATTGGGGAGCCCTATGTCCACCAGTAGACGTTGAAAGGCTGATGGATGGAAGTGATGAACTGACCCGGCGAAGGTATAACTTTTATGCTGTAAGTATTCATTATAAAAATCATCGAAATCGGACAATCTGACTGTCCTCAAAATATCATCATAAACGCCTTTCCATACAAAATGTATGACAAAATTAATTTCCTTCATATTATTTTTCAGCTTTAGATAGTATTCTGCTATTCCGGGTGGAGACAAATCCAACCAATAAACATCATAACAATTGGGCGAGCCGTTCTTTAGTTATATATGGCGGAATGGTTTCGATAATAGCCTCCCGCCCAAGTGTTGTGGGTTCGATTCCCACATAGGACAACTCTTTGTGTGATCCACAAATGGTTGTTCTGAGTCTGGGTATACTTTGTGTCCAGGACATTGTATGTTTGTAAAGTCCCTCGCTATACAAGGATTATTCCTTAATGCAACGTTTTGTCTTTAAAGAAAACGGTGTGGTTCTTTGTGTTCAGAGACGCCTAAATAGACTAAATACATTCCTTTTTACTCAAATATCTTTTTACAAACATAGCTCTGTTGAAGCTTTATATTATTGTAGAACTATAGATAAGTATGCCTATGTATATTATGCAAATATAGATATTGTGATTAAGTTTAGATATTTTTACATATATTTATAGCATTTGACATGATTTGCATGCACATTTTTCACTTTGCGTTTAATGTATTGTGATTAAGTGATAAGAGAAACTCACTACCGTGTTTATTTTTTCTACTGTGGTGATATTATGATTAGTTTCACCTTGTGATAGCACTTGCAGGACACCCAAAAAAAGATATCGTAATTAAACAATTCTTAATGATACTATTTGTTCTCCATGTTTGTTTAACAATGTGTATTGTTTGTGCAGGCAAGTGTCGGTTCTGCAGACGTCGATCCCGCTGCCTGCGTCTGCGGCAGCCGTGCGCCGTGCTCCGCCTGACAAGCGACCGCTGCCAGCTACACCTCATGCAGGTAAAACTCAATTATTAGATATCTCTTCTGTCATAACAATTTCTATACTTACAATTTCAATCCGTGTGGTGACGGACTAAGAGTACAAGTGTCACCACCCCATTCTTTCCCACGGGTGTCGTAAGAGGCGACTAAGGGAAGTAAGCAATTATCATCCATTGCATGGCTGATGGTAGGGCTGGGTGCCAAGTGGGAGCACTCATTTGGTATCAGGCCCGAGCGGGTTGGTACCGTTATCTTTCGTGTTACCGGCCATGAAGCACATTGTTGCGTTTTGGCTGTAGCAGGAGATAGCCGTTTATTCTTTCATTTCATATCTGTGAAATGAAATGGTGAGTAGCGGCTTGACAATACTCTTGGTATAGTTGAGTCTATGAGCGACGGTTCCATTTACCATCAGATGGGCCGAGGCTCGTCTGCCACTATATATGCAATTAAAAAAAAAAGCAATAATTCTATGAATTAATTAAAGCCGTAGTTCCAAAATATATATTTTTTGTTTCGGATATAATCTTTGAAGAATACCTACCTACAATTACATTTTATCTTCAATACGTAGAATGTAGGTTCATTCTCATCTTGGGTAAATATTTATCTCGTAATTTCTATGTGGAAGTCTAGCTAGACCTAGTCAATCCAACTGTGTGGAAATATTTGCAACTTGTTACTATCAACCCACGAAAAGTAACCTTCGGGGAATAGCCGAATAAACGACTCCGCATAACGTGGAATTTGACCACCCCATTCTATCCCGCGGGTGTCGTACAAGGCGACTGGCAAGTAAGCAATGATCACCCATTGCATTACTGGTGGTAGGGCTAGGTACCAAGTGAGAGTACTCACTTGCTATCGGGTTCGAGCGGGTCGGTACCACCGTCTCCTGTGTGACCGGTCATGAAGCACGTCAGTGTGTTTTGGCTGAAGCAGAAGATAGCGGTTTATTCTTTCATTTTTCATATCTGAGAAGTGAAATAGTGCGCAGCGGCTTGACAATACTCTAGGTATAGTTGAGTTCATGAGCGACGGTTGTGGGCCATGGCTCGTCTGCCATCATAAGCAGTAAAAAAAAATCTGATGTAGAGTAGCTAGTGTCATTCTAAATAACAAGGTTGAATGTCTGTATAACTGCCATTTGTATAATGTATTTGTTTGTACTTACATGACATAACTACTCAACCAGTCATCATGTAATTTAGTATACATATAGTCCAGACCTAGAAGAGGACATAGGCTATTTTTATCCCAGGAATTGGATAGTTTCTGTAGGATATAAATTTTGGCATAGCGATCGTATGTGAGCTGTAATATATAGAGTGACCGTTTTATATTTAAAAATTTCCATGCGGACGAAGTCGCGCTTAAAAGGAATGCCTACATCATATCGTTAATAATTCTAATAGTTGAGTTACTAACTCACATTAAACATGTCACAGATTACTTATACAAATACGCGCTCCTAAGTGTTACTTTATTTTATGTAGGTTCCTATCTAGTAGAAGAGTTAGTAATATAATTCATCACATTCTTTCAGAAGTGCATCTTAATGTGTGGTCGAATGTATTTAATACTTGCTTTTAGATGCGATCTGATATTTTTGTACAATATAATATCAATATAATAAAAAAAAAAGACTACTTATACATAAATTATTTCTCTCTATAATAAATTACATCGATTTAACTACTATACCCTATTCATTTTAGTTCGAGACGAAATATAAACAAATACTTATACAAGTTACATATACGAGTACATAAAATTACGCTCTTACATATTCACGAACATTTTCACACAACGTCCTCTGGTCCCAAACTAAGCTTAACGCTTGTGCTATGGGTACCAATAATTGTCCTGAGTGGGAATCGAACCCACGACCTCGTGCACGGAAGTCGGTTACACTATCGACCACGCCACGAGGCTCGTCAAAGGAAAAAGTAAGGGTCCTTTTTTTTTAAGCAATTGACGTACTAGCCATATAAATTAACACAAAGTGCGAAAATGGCCAACAGGTGCAAGTTCAAATCCTATTCGTAACTATTATTTTCGATTTCACATTTTCGCACTTTGTGATAACTTGCATGGTTGTTTACCTTTTGTCTCACGGCTGAATAGAGATAACAAGTGAGCCGCACATTGATATCCATATCCAGTCTCTTCACGCACAAAGAATTGTTTACGGTTATCAGAGGCTGACGAGATAATTTAACCTAAGAAGCAAATTCTTGTAACTTATTATTATTATGTGGGATAAGGATATAAGGTTATTTAAGACACTCTGAACTTGGGAATAATCCCTGTATCGCGAAGGACAGGGAGGTTTCACAGACACAAATTCAGACTCAGAATTATCATTTGGGCCATTCACAAAATTTCCCTGTGTGGGAATCGAATCGACAACGCTCGGCATGGAAAATATAGAAGTATATATAGCACTCAACCATTTGTAGTCATAATAAAAAATATTTTTTTCCGAACTTGCTAAATAACTGTTTGAAATACATCGCATACTTATAGCAAATTATGTTAACGATAAGATGCTTCCATCCCTCAGGAATTGCAATAGGATATTTTATTTATTAGTACCCCGATCCCTGAGCTCTTAGGTGGTCTATCACATGAGTGATAGTGCACATAATAATATTTTCGTTACCATAAATTGACATATATCCCAATTACGTAAAAGGTTTATGTCGAGATGAAAATACTTGACTTGCCCTTGATCTAAATAAAAAGTGCCCGGCCTGTAAATTCAGAGGACTTAAAAAGCCTCGGAGACTTCAGTAAAATGGACTGTGTATTAAATTTATTTATTTCCATCCATTCATCCATCGATCAGCCTTTCAACGTCCACTGCTGGACATAGGTCTCCCCAGGAAATGGGGGATAGTGCCGTAATCGCTACGCTTGGCAGGCGGGTTGGCAATCGCAGTGGATATTGTTAATACTCGAGGGAGTGCTGCTGCCCACGCGGGTTGGCGATCGCAGTGGATGTTGTTAATACTCGAGGGAGTGCTGCTGCCCACGCGGGTTGGCGATCGCAGTGGATGTTGTTAATACTCGAGGGAGTGCTGCTGCCCACGCGGGTTGGCGATCGCAGTGGATGTTGTTAATACTCGAGGGAGTGCTGCTGCAAACTCCCCTGGTATTCCCTCAGTCTGCTCTTACGACTCCCGTGGGTAGAGAGGGGTGGGACATTTCTAAAGCCGGCCCCACACGGCCACTTTTACAATTACGCTACTTTCACAATTTATTTATTTAGTTTGCTATATATGTCTGTCTACGAGTTATTTATTAAATTATTTTCACTTGGGTAACATGGAATGCCAAGAGTATAATTTATCATATCCTTATCTTTACATGTATCATTTTCCTGATACGAATGATTAGTATCTAATAAAATTCGTCAAAAATTATTAGGTAATTAATCGTCGATTAGGTAATGCTCAAATAAAATATATTTTTTACTAAAATACATGGCTAGAAAAATAAAATAAGATTATATGTTTTTGTTCAAAGTACTTATATATTAGTAACTTAAAACACTTACCTATAAATAAAGCACAATGATACGTTTATAAAGTTTATACACATTTTAACCACAAAATGATGACGAAGATTGTTAGCTTATTTTCGTAATCAAATCCCATACTTAGATAGTACTAGCTTCAGCCTACGACTTCGTTTGCGTGGACTTCAAAAATCGGTCTATAGTTAAAAAAAAATAGCATCACGCCTGTTTTCCCCGAAGGGGTAGGCAGAGGTGTATTACATACCCACGGTTCGCCAGTAGTAAAGCACATCCTAAAAGAACAAAGAGTTCTCATCGGAGTAAATAATGTCCTGTTTGTCCCTTTATTGGTTAGGTAATTCACAGAAAATTACTAATCCCTATAAGTGAAATTTCTCTATATAAAAATATCCTATGCGTTATTCTAGTTTTTTACTAAATTTCATCCAAATCCGCTTAGTCGTTTAGGCGTGACTGAATGACAAACAGCCAAACATCAAAACAACGAAATATCTTTACAAAATTTTACATTGATAATACCAGTAAGATATAAAAAGATACGTCATTGTGATACAGCTTTTAAATATGCGACATGTCATATGTCTACTCGAATATTATGATTCTCACGCGGGTCGAGTTAACTCGAGTTATCTTGTGAGTCGTCGTGCCCCGTTGATATCGTGTAGATATCAGTGTGTGCAGATGCATCCTCAATTCCTCAGTTGTTAGCCATTACTCGAGCTGATCGCATTAGACAGCCCCAGTTGTTTGTGACGCCCGCGCAATTACCTATAGGTACATGTTTTGTTAAGTTACATTTGTGACATGTTATCTGCGTAATCGTATTTAATTTTTGATGTGCTTTAAAACTCATGTAAGTAGTATCTTATTAACACAGAAGTTCTGTTTATATTTGTATTTAATTTTATTAATAACTAAATATATGCTATTAACTATAATAACTATATTTACAAAATATTTGTTGCATTACCCCTGTTTTCTCATTATTCTGAGTAGTTAATTTTTATTGATATTGTTGAGGGTACTTCAGCAATTTCATAATCTTCTAATGTTTACGAATTACTATTGGGTGGGTGATGTGAAGTCATTTTTAAGTGATGGATAGTTGTGGTCTGAATAAAGAACGGATGTAGCCCGCAGTTCGTTGACAATGTTATTTGGCGAATTATGACTATGTGCTTCCCTTGATCTGTTATTAGTTTGTAATAACTACCTAAATATGTTTATTGTTATTGAAACTTAGTGGATAGACAGGATAGCTAGAATTCTCAGCAGCACTTACACTGTTCAAAGTTAACATTTAGGTACTTTATATAATTAATCAATAGAAATTTAAAATAATTGGACTAGCTTTAAGGTACACATCTGGTGTACTGCGTACATTTTTTTTTTATTTTATCGTCTTAATTGCGTGGAATACCTAGTTCTTCATATCTATAACAGCTACCAAAATGGTGTTAAAAATTTCGATCACAATTATTTGTTTTATTCGAGACCGAAGGACCGTAGGGCCTTTCAATGACCTTTATAGTACCTTGCCTATATTCAAATGAAAACCGTTGAAAGTAAGAAGAATTTATTATAAACACTTCATCATTAATTATTCTCGTGGTCAAAAAATAAAAAAAAAAACAGGTGTCTAGCATTCTACACATATTATCACAAACAAAAACATGATATCTGTGTTTTGGTTTATAAGGGAAAACTACTAATTGCATACATTTATTTAACCTTTTACATTTATCGTTTTTATTTACTTTCAACTAAAATTGTTACGCTGTTATCTATGCAACGTTGACCTTAAAAGAAACTTCTAATGGCATTTACGTCTACCATAACTCATTAGATACCCTTAATTAGGGCTACTTTACGCATAGGCATACATTAAAAAGTAATGTTATGACGTCACGAATTATTATTTTGGTCAGAATGGTATCGATCAATATAGCAAACTAGACTAGCGTGACCCTTTGTTTTCAATTCAAGTTCCCCTGCGTACACTCATTATTTTATACGCAGAAGGGTACTAGGGTTCAATTGAAATTGGTGACTGTAGTATACTGCATGCACTGTTTGCGGTGCAAGTTACTGGGCCTGTCAGTCGCGCGCGCAACACATACAGACCACCCGTGCCGTATTTCGATAAAAGCTTACACTTATCTAACGATTGTTAGCTCAATACCGATGATATTTACTCAGCTTAATATACTTATAAGATAGTAATATAGATATAGGATAACATTAAAGTTATTGTGTAAGTATAATATAGTGCTATGTTATAGTTTGTCACAGCTGGAGATAATGAAGTCACTTCCATTGTTTTACTGCAGGTGGCAAAAGCGGATTGTCGGCTAGTTCCAGTCGGTCCACGAGTCCGCTGGGGCACGGAGCTGTCAGCTTCATACCGCGAGCGCCAACTTCTTCATCCGGGTAAGTTTTGATAGTTGAAAACAAAGGACTGCAAAAACAGGCCAGTAATGTTTTGAGCAAAAGTTACTAAGTTCCATTAGATATTGCACATCAAGACAGTGACAACTTAGTGGAGTGACAATAGACCGACTGCGGTCTTGGGTTCGTATCCAGGCACCGTGGACTTTTTACCACCACCGTGTCTACGACTTTTTAATATTATTACTTATGTACTAGATTGCTAATTATCGATTAGGCTGGAACTTCGAAAGCTTTTTATGAGTAAATCTCGGCTGTAAAGACTACACTAGACACAGATACAACAAGTGGTGTGGTACTTCGGGCTATTGAACAAGTTACACTTTTCCTCACTATACCTCACCGTAAGCGGCAGGTTGGGTACCTCACTGAGTTTTGTTTAATGAGCTATTGTGAGCGTCTAGGCTAGATTTCCTAACATAAATCTGGGTATATAATTGCTCAAGATTAGGCTCTCAAACTTTGCGGAATCTCACTACTAGGAAACCTTTTTCGTGATTCTGTGATTTCCGTCTATAGTCATCTATTATAAGCGTTCATAGCTGAAATTCCTCACAGCAGTATTAAGTTTATTTCATATTTTATACCCATTGTTTGCGTCTGCGTAAAATTTTGTATTAATATAACTTTAATATATTTAAATGAGGACTGCGTTTTTCTTGACATCCGAATCAAGCAAGCCAAGATCTATCTGAATGATATGATGAACGATCATATGACTAGACAAAGATACAGACACGACTAAATAAAAAATAAATAATTATTTTAAGTATTTTTTTCAGTTCTATCTTCTTTCTCCTGTTGTCCCTCTATTTTGGGTACATCATACCTTCAGCTAGAGAAACACCGGGATCTACGTTTTGTAATAAGTGTACATGATTAGATGGCACAACCCTTAATGGCTATAGTGTATTTTTGTTTGTTATTTAGTAATGGCCTTTATATTTTAAGCTCTGATTTTAACTTCCAATATTAAAGTTACAGTAATTAAATATTCATTAACGATAAGAATACCAGTATGTACCATAAATAACTTCGTATCACTTGAATGTACCTTAATCATTTGTTTTTTAGAAGTTCCAATTTACTATACTATGTGATGGACAATATTGATAACGGGAAATTTTATGTCTTGTGGCTATTATTTTCTATTTCACATTTTCGACAATTCTGTTCTAGTGTCTGAGCTTGTCTAGGTTTTAAAATTAAAAACATGTATAAAGATTTTTTGAGTCTTCACTAACCATTATTGTATCTTTTGTTCTAGGTCACGACCTAATTCTTCGTTAATAGCACCCGGTAGTAAGATCCCGTCAACTCTAACTCAGCAACACTCTCAAACTCCATCCAGCCATAATGGAACACCTACAAAGCATTCCATGCTGGATAAATTGAAACTTTTTAACAAAGATAAATTGCCCAATGAAAAACAAAGCAGCAAAAGTACGGCAGTGTCAAAACGCACAAGTTCTTCCAGTGGTTTCTCATCGGCTAAAAGTGAGAGATCAGATTCTAGTTTAAGTCTCAACGAGTCTTCTAATACACCAAACGCACATATCAAATCTTCGAATATATTAGGACCCAAAAACTTAAGGCAACAATGCGATACGTTATCAAAAGATAAGTCTGGTAAAAATATAAAATCTAAATTAGCTAGTTCTAAATCTCCTAAAGAATCTTCCACAAATTTAAGCAGGGGCAGCGGCAGAATAAGTAGTGACAAGACAAAAAATAGTCCTAAGCTTCCAGCTCGTGATAAAGATTCCAGACTGGCTGCACCAAAATCTATGAGCAATACAAAACTAAACCAGATCGATGACTGCTCTAAAAATACGAATTCTTCAAAGATGGTTAAATTATCAGGTAGTCAAATGAAACTCAGCGAAAAACGCTCTGATAGTATAACGGATGTCAAAAATCATGAAAATTTTTCTTCGCCGTCAAAAGCTCAAGTGAGTCAACAACAAGCGTCATCAGCTCAAAATTTTGGCACACCAAATCATACTGGAATTCCTAAACCAACGGCAGCTGTGAAAGGAACCTTTAAAATAGCAAAAGATGATAGGCATATCATACATAAAAGTACAAATAGTCAATTAAGTCCAATACAAAGCAATTCTAGTTTAAATTCTACAAACAACATGAGCACACTTCCTTTTAGTAGGGAACAGTCTAATTTAAGTAAAGATGTATCCCAAAAGCAGACCTTAGCCGTTTCACCGATGCCTGTTGTTAATTCTGGCTGTCATAATAATACCTCTCAAATGTCTGAGAGTTCACATTCTAATTCCACCCATAGTACAACAGGTCAACATTCAAATTCTAGTGATAGTAGTGTCATATACCGTCCTTCTAGTGAATCTGGTTCTGAAATATCAAAAGGTGTCAATAGTGTTGTAACTTCTAGTAAAAGACTTGATATGAATACTACATACATAAATGATGTAATAAATGAAGCAGAAATTTCGGAAAAAGAAGCAGCTCAAAGAAGATTAATGGATCACTCTGCAAAACCAACTCTTGATCATAATAGGACGTTGACTGAGTTGAACAAATCTAGTGATAGTCGATCGAGCACACCATCTCATTGCCGAGACAATTCACTTGGGGACGATGAAAATCCGTTAATGAACGTTATGCCTATGAGACCATTACTTCGAGGTTATAATAGTCATTTGACTTTACCAATGAGAACATCTGGTTTAACGCAAAAGAACATTCCTGGTTATCCTCATCATGCTAACACAGTTAAAGCTAATTTTGGCAGAGAAAATATGGGATTCCGAGACAGAATAAATTACAGTCCTGGATTTTCTAATCCCGATTATTGTGATCTAGATATTGCTTCGGGTTATATGTCCGATGGCGATTGTTTGCGACGTATTAATCTTAGTGAAATGGAGTGTGGACGTAACACCGATATAATGGATGGATATATGTCAGAGGGAGGCGCTTCGCTGTATGGTCGCCGAATGAATTATCAACAACCATCACAGTTGCAGCAGCTAGATGAAAGGTACGTTATTTTTTTATTAATTTTACCTACTAGATTTACCACTAGATTCTACGCGTGACTGCGTCTGATTGGTCTTCAGAATATAAATATACGTCACTCTACGATACATTTATTATAGCTATGTAAAAATATGTGAACTATCTCATGAGAACGATGAATTTTTACCCACTTCTTGTATAATGTCCTTTTCTAGGTGTCAGACTATAGTATGGTTTCATGATTATTTGTTCAGCAGTTACGGCGTAAAAGCGTTACAAACAAATAAACCAACTGACTTTTGTATGCTAATTATTAAAAATCATTAACAGAGCTATGACTGTACGAGTACATTATTTTAAGGTATTTGAGAACAACACTATTAATCAATCGTCTCTGAACACAAATATTTGTTTTAGAAATTTTATCGGTTGTTTTGTTGACGCATGCAAAAACTACAAAACGGATTTTAATAAATAATCGAAATATGTTTAGTATTTTTATGTAGCTCTTGTTTAGACCTAAAACGGGTATTAGTTTTATCCAGCTACTATGTCCGGAACCTGACATAAAACCTACACACAAACATCTACACACAAACAAAATCTGTTGCGTGGTTTAGTAGAAGAAAGCGACACATAGACTGACGCGAATAGCAACTGTATAAATCAACTAGCCTCTGCCCGTGGCTCCACTGCAGCCC
Organism: Leucoma salicis; assembly: GCA_948253155.1. NCBI lineage: Eukaryota > Metazoa > Arthropoda > Insecta > Lepidoptera > Erebidae > Leucoma > Leucoma salicis. The sequence continues at coordinate 18,860,967 of OX411805.1, forward strand.
AGAGGCTGGTTTTTAAAATAATAATAATCATAAATTTGTTGGTGCTGATAATAATTTTACACACAAAGAATTTCAGATATTTCTGCTTAATATTAAATATTTTATTCTTAAATTTTCAATATAGGTACTAAAAAGTACATTTTTCAGGAAATCCATTTCCCAATAGTGTAAGGTTGGGTTTCTCAATCCACAAGTGGTCGGCCTGCCTTCTGTTAAACTCTGTCAATGTTCTAACATACTCGTATATCCCTTCAGACCTACACTTTACATCTATGTAAACTTAATTCTAAAATATAGATATCATTGTTAGTTTTATATAGATATGTAATCAAATATTGAATATAGGATATATTAGGAAAAATAAGTTGAAACTAATTCATTTGTTTTAGTTGTAAAGGCTCAATAACCGCTTTATTACACTTCTATCGCTTTATTGAGTATAAAAAGAAAGATTCTTAAGCCTTAGAAAAAATAAACAAAACTCAGTACTTCGTAATTTAGCTTAGGAGTCTTACAAGACAATATCAATCGACATTTCAATTATAAATAAATGTTCTGGACGTGACATATAAGTGGCCTGTTAGTACGAACAAAGCATTTGTTAGTATTTGGACGCTGTTTCCCGCGGTGTGAGACTGACGATCTCTCAGTAAGGACTCGTACAGTACACTCACACTCCTAACGTTAGGGGAGAGAGCGGGGTGGCCAAAATCGATACTCGTACGTCTCACGCCGCCCCTACCCCGCGCGACTGCCTACCACCGTCATGACCCTAACTACCCTAACAATTACGCACCATTCCGTAACTTGAGCATTCTAATATAAAACTCAACATTCATCGCACCGACCATGGCATTCTCTACTCTCTCTTCTACGTCTAAAACTTCGATCACCTACTCTTTAATACACGTACATTTTTCTGCATTTTCCTACAATATCGTCGCTATATCAAGGAAAACAGACGCTAATTAATAGAGTCCAGTAATTTTCACAAAAATTTTATTATTAGTGCTAGAAGCTGCTGGTTGAATTATATGACTTCAATGTCATGAAGTAGTTACATACCTAAATGACAGCGTAAGGCGTAGAGTGGCTGTAGTGTGGTAGAGCGAGTACGGGTGGCTCCATGCGGTAGTGTCGGCAGGGCGGGCGGCACTCGGCGGCGCGCACTATCGGAGTGCGGGCGCGCCGTATTCGCCATCCGCGCTCACCTCACAAACTTTCCCGATTTCCACGGAAAATGTAAATCTGTTGCCGGCATCGATCGTTCCGTCGGCAGACGCGCGCTCGACGTACCGAGCACGCCGATCACAGCTGGCGCCATGGAGCTGAACCGCACGTAACAAAGGATCGCGAGAGACCGATCGCGTTTTTCGTTATCTCGGATTGTTATTACACGTTTCCTCATTGGTGTTAGTTATAGTGTTTTATAGACGTTATAGTGGACCATATGCGTTGTGCCTTCTGTCACTTGAACTCTGACGAGTGTATGGGTCGTTTGTCTGGACGATATTTAATTTGCTGTAATTATATACGCCAATAACAATAATAGTCCCGCGGACATTAACATAGGATCAGTGTTGCCTTGCAATGTGTCTTTGCTTTTCGCGTTAGTTGTTATAAGCTTACGGTGCTTTATAGTGTTTAAACTAGAAGATATTGTAATTTATAGTGACTGTGTTGAAGATGAATAACAAGAATTTGGTAAGACACTTAGATATCTTTACTAGTTTTAGCTTGTATAACTTATTAAATAAAATATATATATTCTGTAGAAACAAGGCATTACACATCTGGCGGTTAGCGATGTCAATGTATTGTAAGTCAGTCACATGTGGTCACCATGCCAGGCACAATATTTTATACTTATCATTATTGTTTTAATCGAATTCTTGAAAGTGTTGCTTCCGAATAAGTAAACAATTTAATAACACATTTGTCTTGTTAGTAAATGTTAATGTTGCCTGTAATAAGTCAACTGCTAGATGCGATTAATTCGTGTAATGCTTATGTAGCCAAATTAATATTAATTAGAATATTTAGAATTAATATTACCTGTAGTGATAGCCGAGTTGTATAATGAAGAACTGCAAAGACAAGGTACCCAGTTCGATCCTCAGTCCAAGGTCAAGGCACACACCACACACATTGTGAGAAATTTAGAAGGCGCAGTAGTTTAGATACTGGCCTTCCACCCGAGGGTTGTGGGTTGGCTTCGCACACAGGACAACTTTTTGTGTGATTCACAAATGGTTGTTCTTAGTATGGGTGTACTTTGTGTCTGTGAAATTGTATGTTTGTAAAGTCCCCCGTGATACAAGGATTATTCCTTAGTGCAGGTTGTTGTCTTTAAAAAAAGGCAAAATTCGTGAAAATACCTCCATGCCTGAGAGATTTTCTCGATGGCTTGTGAAGTCTGATAACCCGCACGCGAGCGTGGTAGATTATGGCGCGAATGAGTTGGGACTCGTGCCCAGCAGTGGGACAATAATATTAGTGTATTTTTCCATCTATTGGTAGAGAAATATACCTAAAAAGAAATAATATGCATTTAGACGGGTATTATTCGTAAATTAGGTGCTTAATATATTTTTTGCTTACAAATTCCAATAAAATAGAATTTTTGTGTTAACTCGCTTTCTACCTTTATCATAGGTCAAATTTAAGTGGTTATATGGACTGGACTAATCTTATAACCCCATCTTCAACAAAAAATAGTGATATCACATGAACCCTCAACTTTTTCGGGATATAAAATCTATATTCTTCTCTATACTCTGGACTGTATTATGTGCGATTGGTTAAGTAGATTATGGCATTATCCCCCCTTTGAGGAGGCCTATGTCCAGCAGTGGACTTTAAAAGGCTGATGGATGGTTAAGTAGTTACGGTGTCAATAAGTAACACACAAACCAATTCACTGTCTGGTTCACCTAAGTAAGGATTAATTGAAACTATATATAAATGTTGAAATAAAACACATTTCCATAACGCCAGGCTTTGTTTAGCTTACCATTGAAGTAATGTAACATGGTTCCAGTGGCCCGCCAACACAGGTGGAGAGATGGCACACGGCGGGTTTATTTAGTGGGTGATGGCCTTACACTACCCTTTTCGTTGCCCCGAACGACGTGGTGTGCGGTTAGGTACATTTTTTACCGCCTTAACAGAAAAAGAAGGCCTTTGTTTAGGTTACATCATATACGTAATAAAAGTAGTTACAGTCAACTTATAGGCTCCGCCGCAGACAAAACCTATGTTTTAGATTATAGCTCATATTCGTAATTTCATTATTATCTAAGAATACTTTGGCTTCTACGAGTACTTTCTATATTGTAATTGTTGAATACTCTGAACGCCTTAAATTGTGTGGGAAATAGGTTCACTTCATTAAATACTAACGTATAGGTATATAATAAATCCATCCAACCATCAGCCTTTCAACGTCCACTGCTGGACATAGGCCTCCCCAAGAATGGGGAATAGTGCCGTAATCGCCACGCTTGGCAGGCGGGTTGGCGATTGCAGTGGATGTTGTTTATACACGAAGGAGTGCTGCTGCCCACTCCTCCGGTATTCCCTCAGTCGGCTCTTACGACTCCCATGGGTGGAAAGGGGTGGGAAAATTCTAAAGCCAGCCCCACACGGCGCTCATCAGCCTTTCGACGTCCACTGCTGGACATAGGCCTCCCCAAATTGGGGGTATAATGCCATAATCGCCACGCTTGGCAGGCGGGTTGGCGATCGCAGTGGATGTTATTAATACTGCTGGGAGTGCTGCTGCCCACTCCCCCCGGTATTCCCTCAGTCGGCTCTTACGACTCCCATGGGTGGAGAGGGGAGGGACAATTCTAAAGGCGGCCCCACACGGCGGAAATACATACATATAATAGATAGAAAACACCCAGACGCAACACAAATATTTGTGTTCATCACATAAATAATTGTCTTGAGTGGGAATCGAACCCACGACCTCGTCAACTCGGTTACACTAGCGACTACGCCATGAGGTGATCGGAGAAGATATTTTAACACTTAATATACAATCATCAGAAGTGGTTCACTAATCAAACTTGAGAGAAACAAATAATCATCATTGTAATAAGTGCTCTGTATTATAATTGAAATACTTTAATCAAAATAACCACTTTGTGATTCATAAATAACTTACCCCTTTTAGGTGCCCACTTATATAGCTATACCTATGCGAAACCAAACATATAATCAGCTTAGGGAAAGTCTCTATTGTCAATATGCGTCATAATTTGGTCGGCTAGTCTTTCATTTTAATAAGGGACTCAATACTTGTGTAGTGTTAGATATATAATATAATGTCTGTACTATTACAAAGCTGTAACTGAGCTGTGTCTTTACATTTAAGATATTTAAGATTTTTTTTGTAAAAGCTCGGTTTTGCCTCGAGACCGCGGGCAGAGGCTAGTCTATATACTATTATAAAACTGTAACAGAGCTGTGTCTGTACATTTAAGATATTTAAGAAAAAATGACTGTAATAGGCTATATAGGCGTGTCTAAACACAAAACAGTTTTTTTTAGAATTTTTGTCAGTTTGTCTGGTTATCTGTTTGTTTGTTCGCGCATCACACAATAACTACTGAACGGATTTTGATGCAACTTTTTCTATTTGAAAGACTTTGATTAGACTTAAAAACTGGTATATATATTATCCCGCTACTATATCGGGAACATGAGATATAACCGAATAACTATATTTTGGCTGCGGCGAAGCCGCTGGCAAAGGCTAGTATTGATAATACTTACTAACATTGCGAAAGTGAGTGAGTTTGCTTGTTTGGCCGTAACTACTTATATAGCTAATAATCACAAAAATTGGACTACCTACTTGGAGTTTGGACACAGATAAGGGCACAGACTACTGTTCTATGGATTTTTATGCAAGAGGGTGATGTGTTTATATTAAAGGTACCTAGATATTTCCTAATCTTTTTTTTATTGCTAATGATAGCAGACGAGTCACGGCCCACCTGCATGTAAGTGGTAACCGTCGCTCATGGACTTAACTATAACGAGAGTATTGTCAAGCCGCTCAGATATGTAATGAAAGAAAAAAACGGCTATCTTCTCCTGCAGCCAAAACACACTGACGTGCTTCATGACCGGTCACACAGGAGATGGTGCTACTGACCCGTTCGGGCCCGATAGCAAGTGAATACTCTCACTTGGTACCCAGCCCTATCACCAATGATGCAATGGGTGATAATTGCTTACTTCCTTTAGTCGCCTTGTACGACACCCGCTGGAATAAATGGGGTGGTGACACTTGTATTCTTAGTCCGTCACCACACGGATAAAGCCCAGCTAGTAATATATGCCTATTTATTATGGTTCGGGTCACAATATTTAATCTAATATGTTGACAGATTATAATACCACAAATATGAGTGAGTACGAATTTTGAGTTTATGAATTCATAATAATGGAGCCTCCATAATAATCGAGCCAAAACAAATTCTGCAAAAAGCAAGCATTTATGAAAAGAAGGCTTTGTTTTATTACTAAATTTTTGTAACAGTTGGAAGTCGGCTAAAATCTGGTAAAATACAGTAACAATGTAAGCCTCGTTGAAAAACTTTGGAACCCCGTGTTCGAGTATTAAAAAATGTTTGTTCTGCCCCTTGAAATTTTAATGAGTCAAAGTCGAGCGCCGGGCAGGCCGAATTGACCGGTACGTTAGGTGTTTTTAAAGTACATAATTAAGTCACGTTTTTTAATCGTCATTCCAGAAGTTTCTTATCACAGCAATATTCAACCCTTAACAGCTACTTTCTTACCGGCTTTCAAATAATAATATAGGTAATGGTTATGATTCTAAATTCTATCAAAAAAATGTGTGCGTGTACTAGCGTACACTCGTAAGAAGTGAAACTTCTTTATGACGTTATTTTTCAAAAAATAATTTACTATATGCAACTTTACAGAAATTGGTTACATAAAGTTAAATTAGATAAAGTTTAATAAAAGGCTTTTATTATCATAGACATAAATACAAATTCTACAATTATTTCATTTTAGCTTATTACTACAAAGATTATTATTGAATTTCATTAATTGTAATAGAATTATTACTATCATTGATGTCGTTATTATATATTTGTGTTATTAATGGCTTATGGTAACTGAAATACGAAATATATTGTAAAAATAAAAAAAAAATCAGAAGAAAAAATACGATAGGAGGGATAATAACGAGAGTATAGAAGGGATAAAACAGATGGGATAGGAAGGATAATAACTTTCGGAGACGGATGAATAATGAAGATATTGTAGACATTCCAAATTTTTATATTGTTGTTAATTACAAAAGACAACGTACGAGGGCAGGCGGAGTAGCAATTTATCATTTTATTATCCTTCCTATCCCATCTGTTTTATCCCTTCTATACTCTCGTTATTATCCTTCCTATCCTGTTTTATCCCTTCTATACTCTCGTTATTATCCTTCCTATCCTATCTGTTTTATCCCTTCTATACTCTTTTTATTATCCTTCCTATCCTATCTGTTTTATCCCGTCTATACTCTCGTTATTATCCTTCCTATCCTATCTGTTTTATCCCTTCTATACTCTCGTTATTATCCTTCCTATGCTATCTGTTTTATCCCTTCTATACTCTCGTTATTATCCTTCCTATCCTGTTTTATCCCTTCTATACTCTCGTTATTATCCTTCCTATCCTATCTGTTTTATCCCTTCTATACTCTTTTTATTATCCTTCCTATCCTATCTGTTTTATCCCGTCTATACTCTCGTTATTATCCTTCCTATCCTATCTGTTTTATCCCTTCTATACTCTCGTTATTATCCTTCCTATGCTATCTGTTTTATCCCTTCTATACTCTTTTTATTATCCTTCCTCGCCTATCTGTTTTATCCCGTCTATACTCTCGTTATTATCCTTCCTATCCTATCTGTTTTATCCCTTCTATACTCTCGTTATTATCCTTCCTATCCTATCTGTTTTATCCCTTCTATATTCTCGTTATTATCCTTCCTATCCTATCTGTTTTATCCCTTCTATACTCTCGTTATTATCCTTCCTATCCCATCTGTTTAAATCTCCCTGGTCATTTCTGCTTTCACAGGCACATATTATTCCAACTTTCGAAAGCTGAACAGACAATGATTCCAGCTGTTGTGCATTGTGATCTATTTGTGGCGTAACAACACGGGCTCCATCATTTACGTTGTGATAAATTGCTACTCCGCCTGCCCTCGTACGTTGTCTTTTGTAATTAACAACAATATAAAAATTTGGAATGTCTACAATATCTTCATTATTCATCCGTCTCCGAAAGTTATTATCCTTCCTATCCCATCTGTTTTATCCCTTCTATACTCTCGTTATTATCCTTCCTATCCTATCTGTTTTATCCCTTCTATACTCTCGTTATTATCCTTCCTATCCTATCTGTTTTATCCCTTCTATATTCTTGTTATTATCCTTCCTATCCCATCTGTTTTATCCCTTCTATACTCTCGTTATTATCCTTCCTATCCTATCTGTTTATCCCTTCTATACTCTCGTTATTATCCTTCCTATCCTATCTGTTTTATTCCTTCTATACTCTCGTTATTATCCTTCCTATCCTATCTGTTTATCCCTTCTATACTCTCGTTATTATCCTTCCTATCCTATCTGTTTTATCCCTTCTATACTCTCTTTATTATCCTTCCTATCCTATCTGTTTTATTCCTTCTATACTCTCGTTATTATCCTTCCTATATCTGTTTTATCCCTTCTAAACTCTCGTTATTATCGTTCCTATCCCATCTGTTTTATCCCTTCTATACTCTTGTTATTATCCTTCCTATCCTATCTGTTTTATCCCTTCTATACTCTCGTTATTATCCTTCCTATCCTATTTGTTTTATCCCTTCTATACTCTCGTTATTATCCTTCCTATCCCATCTGTTTTATCCCTTCTATACTCTCGTTATTATCCTTCCTATCCTGTTTTATCCCTTCTATACTCTCGTTATTATCCTTCCTATTCTATCTGTTTTATCCCTTCTATACTCTCGTTATTATCCTTCCTATCCTATCTGTTTTATCCCTTCTATACTCTCGTTATTATCCTTCCTATCCCATCTGTTTTATCCCTTCTATACGCTCGTTATTATCCTTCCTATTCCATCTGTTTTATCCCTTCTATACTCTTGTTATTATCCTTCCTATCCTGTTTTATCCCTTCTATACTCTCGTTATTATCCTTCCTATCCTATCTGTTTTATCCCTTCTATACTCTTTTTATTATCCTTCCTATCCTATCTGTTTTATCCCTTCTATACTCTCTTTATTATCCTTCCTATCCTATCTGTTTTATCCCTTCTATACTCTCGTTATTATCCTTCCTATCTTATCTGTTTTATCCCTTCTATACTCTCGTTATTATCCTTCCTATCCCATCTGTTTTATCCCTTCTATACTCTCGTTATTATCCTTCCTATCTTATCTGTTTATCCCTTCTATACTCTCGTTATTATCCTTCCTATCCTATCTGTTTTATCCCGTCTATACTCTCGTTATTATCCTTCCTATCCTATCTGTTTTATCCCTTCTATACTCTCGTTATTATCCTTCCTATCCTATCTGTTTTATCCCTTCTATACTCTCGTTATTATCCTTTCTATCCTATCTGTTTTATCCCTTCTATACTCTCGTTATTATCCTTCCTATCCCATCTGTTTATCCCTTCTATACTCTCGTTATTATCCTTCCTATCCCATCTGTTTTATCCCTTCTATACTCTCGTTATTATCCTTCCTATCCCATCTGTTTTATCCCTTCTATACTCTCGTTATTATCCTTCCTATCCCATCTGTTTTATCCCTTCTATACTCTCGTTATTATCCTTCCTATCCTATCTGTTTTATCCCTTCTATACTCTCGTTATTATCCTTCCTATCCTATCTGTTTTATCCCTTCTATATCTATTATATGTATGTATTTACAAAATAAATATGGCGCGTAACGGAAAAATGTTACGCGTAACGAAAAAATGTTACACTAAATTTTTTTCCAACCCCGATAAAGAAGTTTCACTTCAAAAACTTACCTGTGGGCCTAGCCAAGTTGCATTCTATGATCGCTTACGTTATAGAAAACTGTTAAAATGTATGGCAATTTGATATCCATAACAATATCTATAACGCTAAGTCAGAAGACTTAACGTTAGAGATGTCAAATTTTCTAACATTTTAATAGTATTCTATACCGTAAGCGATCATGGAATGCAACTTGGCTAGGCCCACAGGTCGGAACAGTGTCTGGAAATATATAAATTAGACAAACTAGGAACCTTAGAACAACACCGTAGATTAAACACAAAGTGAAAAATGTGAAATCGAAAATAACAGTCACGAGCAGGATTTGAACCTACATCTCCTGGATACCGTCCAGATGCTTTGCCAATTCAGCCATCGTGACAGTTGCTCCTGACTGCTAATTTCGATAACACATTCATACTTAACGCCTTTGGGTGACGCCTGCGCTATCTGTCGGACGTATTTTCATACATTATACCGACCAGGTAAACTTAATTTTACAATCCAAAAAAATAAATCCAAATCCTATAAATATTTATATATATTTTTAGCGTTTGACATGCTTAGCACTACACATTAAACACAAAGTGAAAAATGTGAAATCGAAAATCTCTTAAGCGACGCCTCTTCCGAAGCACGCCTGGGGTCAGGTGTTAAAAATAAGTGTCACTGTTTGGTTACCATCCAATTTTCTATTAAGATGATATGCAACTTCTGTATGGGTTGTTTACAAAATAAGCTCATATTATGTCACCTGAAAGCTATAAATTTTGACAAGGGTAAGCTAAACAGGGATCTATGTTGTAGATCCTTGTTTCGCACCCATTGGAATTAATGAACCAAAACATATTGACATTAACAACGGTAGGTACTCATACTGTTGTGTTTTGTATGCTGAGTGAGAGCACCGGAGGCTCACACCCCCAACCTATCCTCTGCTTAGTGTTTTACCTATCCTCTCCTTATTATCCTGCCTGTCCACCTCTTCTCACTTTTCTTGAGAATGGAGACCCGCGAGGGATTTTTCTGGTGTTGCTAGCGTCTATATGCTACGGGAATCACTTACCATCAGCTGGGCCGTGTGCTTGTTTGTCACCCAAGTAGTATAAAAAAAAATCACTGCAATATAACTTCTTAAGTCTTCTACATTATAACATAAATTATGTACTTTAAAGCTCTAGGCGCGTTTTGTTAGTTTAATGTACATTTTAAGCACTTAATATGTTCGGTGATTATACGTTAATTTATCCTGAAAATTGAATAAATTATTTACACATTTTTCTATAGCTTTCCTCATTTTTGTTATTTAAACTAGTTAAAAAAACTGTTTATAAAAGTTCTGTCTTGGACGTCCGTTTGTTGTAGGTAATGTATGTTAACACGATAACAACCGAAAAACTTTACTAATCGAGTCTTTTTTTTTTTTCTTATTAACTTCAGTACAATTACCAATAGAGCCCTATTACTTTTCACGGTCTGATTCGATGTGGTTTAATTGTTATTAAATAAACAAAAAAATAGTGAATATTTACACTCGACTCAATGGCACAGTGATACACTAAAACCAGCGGTATAGCCTATACCTTATTTCTTAGAACTACTACTATAGACCAAATATTAGTACTTCTTAAAATTAGCGCTAGATGGCGTATAAGACATGAGAAACACATTGGCATTTTTTGAAATTAGTGCTATCTATGTGATTTATTGAAAACTACTTAGTAAGACCAATACATTATTAGTTACTTATCAAATAATCAATTTTATTGTGAAAAATGAAGATTATGAGGCGTGCAGTTTTGGATTTTCCAAAGTTTTTTTTAAGATTTTTGTAATTTACAAAGTATTATTATTTTCTTTCAAGAATTATCCTGAAATACTAACCAAGAATCATTACAAAAATCATTAATACCTAATATAAATCTTCTTTACTTTAAAAGCTTATTTGGAGTATTATCAACTTGTTAAAATCAGGCAAATCGTGCAGCAATTCTTAACTCATCCCTTTCCAGGGTTCTATAAAAATATTATGATTACTACTACATACTAAGATAAAAACTGACATTCAGACTGTCTCTTAACATACTTAGATATTTCTTTGTCAGACATTTTCCTCGTCACTTAACACATTCATCTCATTACTCGCACACCCACTTATTTTTGGCCCATCACAGTGGTTGTGATATCGGAAAGATAAAGAGCAGTATATATGTATTACTATATCTACATATATAGTTATAGACCGCTGTTCGATTTTACAAAACTATTGAACATCGGCAGTATTGAAGCCTCTAGTTGATAACAGAATATATTCAATTTGAAATTCCCTGGCACTTCTAAACGGAAATCCGGTCGATTTGAAAAGCTTTCAACATTTCACTCGACATCTGTATGTTCGATTATAGTTATCGTATTTTCATGTTACGATTTTTATTAAAAATAGTATTAGTACCTAGTAATACATTATGCTTGAATATTTACAGATCACATTGTTGTTATACTTCTTAAACAAATATTAAATTAATTGATCTCGAAGATAACTTGTTACTTATAGGTAGGTATATAATATAACTTGTTAAAACCTGCCCCCTTGGCATGTAATATGAAACTTTATACGCACGTTTGATTCGCTCCATTGTGTTTGGTCGCGTGAATCGCGAGTCGGTTTTCTCCACTAATCAGCCCCCTTATAATGAAAAACGAAACGTTAGACGAACTTTCGTTTCGAGTAATTGTGATTGATTAACAGTCCGACGTGTGATTCCTGATTAGTCGAGATTTTGACGCGTGATTCAGGCGATCAATCACAATGAAGCGAAACGAAAGTTCGTCTAACGTTTCGTATTTCACTCTAAGGGGTCGGGACTCATACGTCAGAATTTAAACCAATCATAATTAAGCAAAACGAATGCTTGTCTATCGTTTCGTTTTATATTCTAAGGTGAGTAAGATAAGTATCTGCATACTAAAACTGAACTAAAACTGCCTTTAATTTAATAATGCTAGTATCGAAATATATATTGCCGTGTGGGGCCGGCTTTAAAATTGTCCCACCCCTCTCCACCCATGGAAGTCGTAAGAGCTGACTGAGGGAATACCTGGGGAGTGGGCAGCAGCCCTCCTTCGAGTATTAACAACATCCACTGCGATCGCCAACCCGCCTGCCAAGCGTGGCGATTACAGCACCATCCCCCATTCTTGGGGAGGCCTATGTCCAGCAGTGGACTTTAAAAGGCTGATGGATGGATGGAGTATCGAAATAAACTTAATAAAGAGAAATGTAATATTGATAAATTTTAACGAAAATTGCGCGAAAATTAATGTTTTAATAAAATTGGTGTGATAGAAAGAGGAGAGATATTATGCTATGTTCATAGATAATGAGAAACGTAGGAGACAGTTCCTTTCAGGAGATCCGGCATCATTAGTGCGCGGCTTCAGGCGCTCAGTTTTCATCAAGACGTCACTGTTTTAAATGACAACAAAACGCAGCAGATGATTATTGTTCGCCAACTTATATGTTTTGAGGCTTGATCCTAATTGCCAAGCAAAACACCCTCTGTCTCTCACTGCGATTACACTCACTCACTGCAATCTGTCGGTTTGATTACAAGTTGTGCTCTCTGCACGTATAGAAAAACAAACGCGTGTCTCTGTAGATACTCGTAATTATCTATTGTCACATCTTCTCTTGGCACTCTGTGAAAATAAATGTTTAATACTTTCTGAAATTTACGCGTATATTACACATTATGTAATAAAACTACGTTTTCGGTATCTCTTTACTCGGTTTTATACTATGGCCGGTGGTCCACTCATACCGTAGTTTTAATTCATAAATACTTAATTTCTCTTTACGTTTATAATTAAATGTTCTTCATTGAGACGAGTAGACAAGTATCCGCAAATACTACTGATATCTACTAGGTACTTTTAAGAACAAATTATTTGTGAAATATGGAAAAAGAGAACTTTAGTTGCGAGTAGGAATCGAACCTGCATCCCTTCTAATCCAGGGAAGTACTCTAACCGCTAAGCATCGCACTGACCAACGGCCATTCCCAATCTCCACATCACATTTGTCTTTACGACTCACTACCTGCTAAGCGGTTAGAACACTTTCCCGGATTGGAAGGGATGCAGGTTGGATTCCCGCTCGCACTAAAGTTCCCCTTTTTCTACGTTTCACAAATAATTTGTTCTTTAAAGTAGCCGAGCATGTCAAGTGCTAAAATACAGGTCAAAAATATCCAGGCTACTTTTTGTGTTTTTAACTTGAACTTTTGTGAATACGTGTTAATGTTTAAAAATCATTTGCTTTTTAATGTTTACAGTTATATAGTTACCTAATCTTTTTTAATTCAACATAAATATATTGGGACTCACCTGCAGTTTTTTGTACTTAGTTCGGTATGATTAAACTGATAGTATATTACTCTCTTGGTCCATTTTTATTGCTAAACTAGCTTTTGCCTGCAACTTCTTGCGCCTACCAGATTTTAAATGTAATAAAGAATATTCAATCAGAAAAGTTTCATCAAAATAGTTTCATATATTATTTGTTTTTCAGGTTATATCTTGGGTTCAGGTCATAGTAGCGGGATAAAACGTATAAATACCAGATTTTAAGTCTAATCAAGAGCAATCAGCCAAAAAAGTTTTGTCTACAACAATTGTATGTTTGAGAGTCTTGTTTATTTCTGTATTATTTAAAAATCAGGTGCGTTCTATCTCATGCTTGCCCTTAAGATGAAATGCAAACGGACAAATTTCTGCTTCAGCGACCATCGGTCCCTGGCAAAGATGCTCAGCTCGTCCCACTTAGCTAATTCTGCGAGCTAAATTGATAACACATCTCGGTGCAAATGAGTTAAATATAATTAAATTACCACATAGTATTACAGATAAAAAAATATCTTATGGAGACTTTTTCATATTAAAATTTTTATCACTAACATGTCAACTATTGGATATCCACAGAGACCCAATGTATTTAATATCTATAAGATTCTATAACGACACGTCCATGTTATTTGTAATCAAAGGTAGTAGTTAGATATCAACTGCATAGAGCTCTAGATGATGATTTCATTAGAAAAATAAACACAAAAATATAACGACGTCTTATGAGCTACAAACTAGGCCACTGCGGTATTTGTAATGTAACCGCAAAGGCTTGGCTCCGACTCTAATAAGTTACAGTTTACTTAACCTGCCTGTAAGACAGAAGAACAGTTTTCTCAGCATCAATGCCTCTTTGCATTTTTCACTCCATGTAATTGTAGTACTTACTGTAAATGGAACACGGAAGAACTTAGGCAGTTAAAAAAGTTTGAGTACTTTTCTTCTTATCGTAATCTTTATTGTGGAGTTAGAATTTATCCTGCGTTTGCGTTTTACTGTCAGAGGGCCGATAAAATTGCAGTGTCAAACTTATCTGAGTAAACTTATTTCCTAAGGATTTGTCACGATCGATAGTTTAAACAATATCGCTTTGAAACATAATACCTAATATCATTATATTGTTATGTCTTAACAAGCTCGATAGGTTTTTAGATACTTATCTTAGGTATAGAGAGAGAGAGAGAAGGATACATCGACGATACGAAACTAATTTAGTAGAACGAACGCAGTTTGTCTATCATCAAACTAATAAATCTAATAACTGTACTTTATAGTAATAATAATGATCTTCTAAACTGCAATTTCGGTTACGGCGATAGTAAAAGACACTAGCGATAAGTACGCAAAAGGTGTATAGTGTACGAGTGTACGGGTAACGCAAGTGCACTCCCATAGTCCTATGGGACGGAATTCCGACGTGACCTGAGAGAGATCAGGCTCAGAATCAAAGGTTTTACGTACTTTCCGAGGCACAGGGGTGAAATGCTGCCAACTTCAACTCCTGTTAAGAATTTCTTGACGGAAAACCTCAATAACTTTTTGTTGTTCTGACTCTGGAATCGAACCCGACATCTCATAATCTGCAGTCACATACATTATCGCTAGACCACCAATTATTAGATATAACTGCCTCGGTAGTGTATGCGACTGCTAATCTTGAGGTCTCGGGTTCGATCCCCGGGTCGGGCAAAGCTAATGAGCTATTTCCTAAAAAGAAAAATTCTCAGTAGCAGCCCGGAGTTTAGAAATGTGCCCGGTATACGTCGATAGGCTCGCCCCCTATTACGTGGGACTCAAACATAGCTGGCGAGTCGTGGGTGTGTAATACACCTCTGCCTACCCCTTCGGGGAATACAGGCGTGAGGGTATGTTTTTTTACATCTATACTAATAAATGGAGAACCGGTTTTTTTGTTCGGTAATACTGCGAAAACTACTGAACCGATCGGAATACTTGTACCATAAGATGCAGCGTGTCTCGGAGAAGCTTTTAGTATATGATGTTGTGGTGATTACATACTTATCCGGAAACTATATTTTTAATATACCTACTAACTATATTTTTATAACTGCCTCTGTGGTGCAGCGGTAGTGTAAGCGACTGCTGATCATGAGATCTCGGGTTCGATCCCCGGGTCGAGCAGTGGTGGTATTGAGATTTTTCGTAAAAAAAAAAATCTCAGTAGCAGCCCGGAGTTTGGAAATGTGCCCGGTAGACGTCAATAGGCTCGCCCCCTATTACGTGGGACTTAAACATAGCTGGCGAGTCGTGGGCGTGTAATGTGTTATATTTTTGATGTGAAACATCTAACGCGGAGGGAGGGTAAAACCGGCTGTTAGCGTGGCGATGCTTATAATTAAATAAATCCCCGCGGACGAAGTTGCGGTTACATAACTAGTGTAAAATAAATAATTATGAATATCGAGCTTATGCACAAAGTAAATTTTAAGCAAAGTTGTAAATTAGATCGAACATCAAGACCGACACTAATGAGTTCGATAATATTATCTCGATTAATAATAATAGTTCAAAACGCCCTTTTATCAAAGTACACCTGACCTTACTCTTTACGCGACTTAAAAAATAAATGAACTCTTCAGTATAAAGGCTACATTGATCGCAAATGAGTGTAATAAAGAGTGATTAATAGTCGTACTGAATAGAGCGTTCTTTCGCAGTATTAGGTAGATACTCATCTTGATGTAATTACATTGATGTACATAACTACTCTCTGACTAACAAGTAAGCACGTGGTAGACTTTTTGTTTCCACTGTATATTACAGGACTACTAGCCGCAATGCGCTGTAACAAAACAAATTTTCTATAGGGTGAAATGTTAAGCGAAATAATGTTTAACAAAAAAAATTCGGTGTCTATACTCAAAAGTCTACATGTAAACCTTATTTCGTGCTTTTACACATCTACAATATATTTAATGAATGTATTTTTATTACAAATACTAATAACCTACACTGGACTATAATTCTTGAGCACTTTACAAATTTATAATACAATTGATGAATACAAATTAGGCATTTATATTATTAGTAAAGATAGTAGATAACGATTGACCTTATTCTGAAGTCCTAGAGGACGAAGTGGCGGGCACTATCTTGTTTCAATATAAAAGTTCAGTTTATGCATCAAAACACAGCTTATCGCATATTAAACACTTTAATCTTGACTTGCTAATATTATTTTAACGATGAAATAAACTGTGTCAAGTCTATCAAACGCACTATAAGAAAAGATATTGTTCGGACTAAAGAACTATTTAAGATTCATCCATCCATCCATCCATCAGCCTTTTAAAGTCCACTGCTGGACATAGGCCTCCCCAAGAAAGGGGGATAGATGCCGTAATCGCCACGCTTGGCAGGCGGGTTGGCGATCGCAGTGGATGTTGTTAATACTCGAAGGAGGGCTGCTGCCCACTCCCCAGGTATTCCCTCAGTCGGCTCTTATGAATCCCATGGGTGGAGAGGGATGGGACAATTCTATTTAAGATTATCTTAGTAATACTCACTAAAATTAACGTTGGATTGATGAATTGACGAATGATTATGAGGTTCAATCGAATGTATCCTTCGGCATTAAATTAAAACGAGACGAATTTATAAATAAATTCACGAGTATGTAACAATTTTAAAAATGTTATGGGTTACAAACACAGTAAAGCTATGCGGTAGTGGATTTTAGTATGTACAGTCAAACCTGAGTAAGTTAGAACTGGATAAGTGAGAAAACTCTATAAGTGAGAGTAATAGCCAGGACCCGTCATTTTAAGCTCCCAAAACCTCTATTAGCGAGAAACAGAAACCTTTGTAAGAGAGAGTCGTTTGTCCCTCATGGACCTCCGTAAGTGAGACTGCTACTTATCTATACCTCTATAAGCGACAGTCGAGCTTTATTTATTTATGTATATTATTTAGGAGGAACAAATGACAAAACAAATTACAAATTTAACATCTGCTATTTTATGACTCATTCTTAACTTTCGTGGAACTTCTTACCATTGTTTTCGTATTGTTTCCTCGTCAATATTGTTCCTATTCTATTTCGTGGAACTAAATAACGTTGTTATTTTATCGCATTTTTTTTCACATGGACACGTGTGCCTGTGTACCGTCCTGTTTGTCGGACTTACTCAGTTTATCGTTCATCAATTGAGGAGGAAAGTTCTGTTCTGCATCATGTCAAAACGGAAAATTAAAGTACTGTCATTAAGTGATAAACTTAAAATAGTGAATGCGTTTGAATCCGGAAAATCGCGAAATGAAATTCAGTGGGAGTTTAATTTACCAGAATCCACCTATTATAAAATCATAAAATCAAAAGACTCTATAAAGTCTGAGTGCTCTGATGGACATGGAAATATTAAAAGGGCTAGAGTTTCTGAATTTCCCAATATGGAAAAGTTCCTTTTGGAATGGATAAAACAAACTCTCGATAAGAACATTCCCATAGATGGACCTTTGTTGAAAGAAAAATCAAAAGAGTTTGCTACAAAACTGGGAATCCAGAACTTTTCTGCTAGCAACGGCTGGTTAGAGGGTTTTAAAAGGCGTCATGATATAGCTTTCAAAAAAGCAGCTGTGGAAAGTAAATCTGTGGACCAAGGTGTGTGCAACCACTGGACTGAAGATCTGCCAAATCTTTTACAAGGGTATGAACCAGACGATATTTACAACGCGGGTGAAACTGCTTTGTTTTTCAAATGCAGGGACAGATTACGGATATAGTACATATATCACTTTTTTTTGTAAATACATATATATAATAGATAGAAATAATTGTCCTGAGTGGGAATTGAACCCACGACCTCGTGGACTGAAGTCGGTTACACTACTGACTACGCCATGAGGCCCGTCTGTATTCATATGATGGGTTCTGTAGACGGATCAATGAATAGAGCTCGAACTAGAAGTTAACATTTGATCTCTCCTATACCTATTTCTTTTTATTTTTTGCCGTGTGGGGCCGGCTTTAGATTTGTCCCACCCCTCTCCTCCCATGGGAGTCGTAAGAGCCGACTGAGGGAATACCGGAGGAGTGGGCAGCAGCACTCCTTCGAGTATTAACAAAAAAAATTACATTCAGCCTTCAGCCTAATTAAAATCATTATATACCTACACTAATAAGTCTGCAGCATTGCAAGGTGTTTTTAGTCTTGTAAGGTTGGGTCAAAGCTGAATGTCAGTTCAGGAACATAATACATTTTTTTAAACTAAGTATTTAAATTTTCCGAGAATGTTTGTAATGTTTTAAAGCTCTAATCCCTGACTCATTCATAGAGGGAGGCGGACCCTTCACTGATATTACTGAGGGACGTTTGCCTGATATGTCACGCATTTCATCGATATAAATAAAATATATTCATACATAACATGCAAATATATTATGTAACTGTAGGTAAAACCTTTATATATGCTACTCTTTGGATGTTAGCAATGGTCATTGTGGTAATTTATTAAGTTTTTATAGAAATCTCTTAAAACTGGCACTTCTTCTTTTATATTGATTTTTTGATGAGTCACTATATCACGGTTGATATATTTGTAAACATTTAGTACGCACAATACCTTTCTTGTAACATAATATAGATTATCTTTAATAATAATTTCTGGTGTATATGCTCAGCATAATATATTATTATATTACAAAATAAGACTTAGATTAGGGGAGATGGAACGATACTATGAAAATTCTGAAAGGCCGGGATAGTATAAATTCAACGT
This sequence comes from Leucoma salicis, assembly GCA_948253155.1. Lineage (NCBI taxonomy): Eukaryota > Metazoa > Arthropoda > Insecta > Lepidoptera > Erebidae > Leucoma > Leucoma salicis. Next base: position 18,880,196 of record OX411805.1, read on the forward strand.
TTCATAATTATGATATTTATCTATACGTCCTTCCAAGGCATTCTTTTGTATGATTGCAAGTTGTCTATGGAATTTCCAGATACTAATTTTGCAAGTGTCAGAGGGCATTAATTATCTACATCCGCATTTTGTGTTAAAACTTCTTAACATGGCATCTACTTTCATTTTATTGAATCATCATGAAATTAAAAGGAATGTGCGTTGATGGCAGCTTGAGTCGAAATGTTTTCAAAGACCCTATTAAGCCCGTCACACACGTAGCCATAGTGTGTATTAATATACCATACTGTAATATAAATTACAGTACCTACAAGTTAGTGACGTTATAGAAATACATATTATAGCTACGTGTGTGACGGGCTTTACTTTCATTAGTCACTTTTTCGCCTGTTGTAAATTTTAATCTATTTTTTTTTTAAATCGTGGGTAGCCAGTAAACAAAATTGTATTTCTTTTTAGACGCGGTCGTAGAGGCATGGAGGGAGGTAGTGGCGTTGTATATCGCGTGGTAGGGCGAACACGTAACAAAGCCGACTGTGGACAGCAAACCGAGCGTCAGCCACCAGTACCACGTCAGGACACCACGTGGAAGAAGTATACGGACTCACCTGGGGTTGGAGCACCACCATTGGTAAGGATATTGAACTTAGAGTGCATTATGTGACTAGGTACTCTATTTTTTTATATTTCGCCAGTTGTTACCGTAGCCTATAGATGCAAGCAACATCAGAGGCATCAACCGCCCGCCGCCAACTCGTAAGAAAAGTGATAGGTGGTGGAGAGCAAGGATAAGGAGGAGGTGCGGGCCTCTAGCGCTTCCACTCACCATAAGAACACGGTAGTAAAAGTATCTACCGTTGTTTCACGCTGAATTTATGTAAGAGGGTGTTGGTTTCCCCGCTCGAGCCCGCCCGTTCATGCTGGGATAAGGCTTTACCACTAGAATAAATTCATTATTACGGATATCGTTTAAATGGAGACTAAGGCAAGTAAGTCCCTCAGAATATAAACTGTGGTACTAAGTGAAGGTTTTGATTTCTTCCAGGAGCCTAACGGATTGGTTCTACCACTTCGTTTTCAGCAGGCATATGTAGTGTTTTAATATGTTTTGGTTGTATTGGTGGGTAGCCGATATGAAAAAGTTGTTTCTGCGTCATTACTACTATACCTACTTTGAAAAAATCAGTTAGACATAGTTCTACTTGTTATTACAGAATCAGCCACCACCAGCACCGCCGAGCCCATCACACAGTCGCAAAGGTGAAAGGCGCGCTGGACACCACTCACCGCAACACCACAAGCGGGAGAAACTTACTGCAGCGCAGCAACTAGGCATCGCACCACATCCTCAGGTATTGTATTTACGGAGTTTGTGTTACATAATATCATGATCATATCGTAATAATGAATTTTACTACTATCTAATCTACACTAATGTTAAGGATTTGTATATTTGTATGTCTGTAACGAATAAATATAAATAATACTACTTATGTCCTGCATATACTCTATGTTTAATCTACTTTTATCCCAATATGTTTAAAAAATTAATGTCCACCCGCGCGAAGCCGGGACGGGCCGTTATATCATAATTATATAATGTCTCTCCACCCCAGGTTAAATTAACAAACATATTGTAAATCATTGTACCTACTTGAGATTTTAATTATATTAGTTTTAATTGTATTTTCTCGTATTTGTGGGATTCTAGTTGTTTTTTATGCTCTATTTGACTGACAAGGAGATAATCATTTCTTCGAGAAGAGTATCAAGATATACATTTACTCATACATACCAATGAATTATGCTTTTATTGGTTATAATCTCCACCCTTTTTACAGTATGCTGCATCCAATTCATCTGGTCAACATTCTTCAAGAAGCGGAGGCTCGCAGGTACACATTAACAAATTTCAAGCAATTTGAACATAATAATAAACAATGACTCTCCACCTCGTTGATTTAGTTTTTTTGTAATCCTGAGTTGAGAGCAAAAATGATTCGCAGGGTAGACGGCAATACCACTGAAGTAATGTAACATGGTTCCAGTGGAGTGCCAACACAGGCGGAGAGACGGCACACGGCGGGTTTATCTAGTAGGTGAGGGCCCCACACTACCCTGTTTGTTTCCCTGAACGACGGGCTGTGCGGTTAGGTAATTTTTTTCCCGCCTCTACAAAAAGACATGGTAGATGGCAATAGGCTAGCATGATGTGTTTAAGGTACATAAGCAAAGTATGTATCTACCTATAACTCTAACGAATACGAAAGAAAAAAGAAAAAAATAATAATGCAAGAAAGAAGTATTGGTAGATATAATCATTTATTGGTTCGCCACCGTTTATAAATATTAACATTTTAATAATAGCTGCAGTCACCTGGTGGAGGATCTTCTCGACCATCGAGCGTGTCAAGTGGAGGAAACGGTAGCAACTGTTCATCTGGAAAGGCGAAGGTGCCACAGAGTTTCGGCTACGTGAAAAGACAAAATGGTGTACAGCAGCCTATACCACAAGCAAATGGACCCCCTCAGCATGGTTAGTTCTCCATATTTCTTATCATTCAATCCCTAATCATTGTTAAAAAAGCTTCTAATCTTTAGCAAAAAATCTAGTACTTACCGAAAATAAAATAGTAACAATTTGAAGATTACATTTTTATTTATTTTACTTTAAATTGTAAAAGTACGTTTTTTTTAAGTAAACCGTTTTTTTTGTTTTGGCAATTATTTTTTTAATCTATTCGGGTAGCTTATGAGCTTAAACAATCTCTACAAAGGGTGGAACCATTTAGGTAATATTAAGAGCAGAAAAGTCCGATCTGTGCTGAGGAGTAAATGCTTGGTGCGTTGTGCTTTCTCTGTATTTTTTGTAGTTAATACTCCGAGGATAGCAAGCTATTCTCAAGCTAAGCAACAGTAGTTTAATGATTATAACTAATATTATTAATTTATTTAAAATTTCACGTAACTAACCCAAGTATTGAAATTAATTCTAGGCGGTAGAACAGCTCAAGTTTCTGCAGTACCGAGAACAAAAGTAAAAGTGTCCGGTGGTACTCAAACCTGTACGCAAGATCTTCAGATTCATAGTAAGTATATATTGATTATTTAAACGTAAATTACGTAAATTGATTTGCATTATGGTCTAGTTACTATTCTGACTTACATGAAAGAACCACTTTATTGCCCGCGGTGAACTGTCCTTCAAAAAGTATAAATAATTTTTACTCTTAAATTATTTATTTTATGGTAATACATTATCTACTATTTAGTTACTTATATTATTAATCGTATGCCCCAAAAGGGAAGCAACTGACTTTCTATAAAAAGGCATGGAAGGGGCTCTCGCTGCCTTAGACAGGAGGCCGGAGGCCCAAACCCTCTCCCTATTATCCTTATTATCCTCTCTCCTATACCTATTCTCCCTTAAATATCCTTCGTATCCACGTCCTATCCCCCTTTCTTGGAGATGATGACGCGCGAGTGATGCCTCAAAGCTCGGTAACCGCTTACCAACAAGTGCCGACTAAGGGATTCCCGGGGACCGGGCAGCAGCGTTCCCCTGTGTACTAACGACATCCACTGCGATCGCCAACCCGCCTGCCAAGCGTGGCGATTATGGCAATACTCCCCCTACGACGGACGATGAAGGGCTGATGGATGGATATAAGACAGTAGAATTACAAAACTTTTATTTTCTTGGTCACACAGAAAACGGTATTGGTCCGAAGTCATATTCACTTGGTGGTACGGCTGCTGCACAGCTGTCAGCTTCGGTGCGGGAGAGGCTTCTAGGGTCACAATCACTCCCAAAACCTGGCACACACGAGTTCGCTGCATTGTTTCATCATCATAGGTAAATAGTAGATATTTATATCTTTATATGTAATAAATAAGCACTTATAATTTGGGGTATAGTGAAATACAACATTTAATAAATGTATTAAAAAATTCTTTATACTGTAGTTAAAGTAAACTGGACCTAAAACGTTCTTTCGAGTTTCATGTTAATATAATTGGTTCCAATTTAACTAAATTAAATAACACAATAATATTACACACCTAATACACACTATACCTATATTATTGTGCAAGCTTTTGTGTTGATCGCAAGTTATATTAAGGTGTGAATTATGTTGAAACGCATGTTGTAGATTCCATGCCAGCGTAATATCAGTTTACTACAATTAACAAAATAACTGCACACTCATATCACATGTATGTATACTAATAGTGAGTTAAATGTGTTAATTATAAAACTTATACAGAATTTTGTTGGATTACGTAAACCCTTTTCCAGTCCATTATAAGTTAGTCGAACTAGTTCAACCAGTCTACCTAGGCAAATAAATTAAGCGGACAGATACTATACATATTGGGAAATAGAAATATTGTCCATACGAGAATTTCCTAAGCGACCGTGTTAAAGTAGGTATGTGGTAAAACATACTATCTGGGTTATATTTAGTCGTGCCCGAACTCTATTTATAATATATAGCGACATAGTGCTTTATTATATGAGTAGCTACTAACCTGCTACTAAAGCCTCCTCCAGGTAAAATAATGTGCATCTCAGCTAACACTAACTATTTCTTTATTTAGCTTTGTACTGTATACTCTTTGAGCTACTTAAAGGTGGGTGTTGACATAAATGCCTGTTATTCAGCTCAATCTTCTTACATTATCTGAACTATTAAATAAATATTCACGGACATTTTCACACAACGTCCTCTGGTCCCAAACTAAGCTTAACGCTTGTGCTATGGGTACCAGATTACGGATATAATACATATATTACTTTTTTTTTTGTAAATACAAACATATAATACCTAGATATAAAACACCCAGACGCAGTACAAATATCTGTGTTTATCACACAAATAATTATTCTGAGTGGGTATCGAACCCACGACCGTGCACGGCAATCGGTTACACTACCGATTACACCACGAAGCCCGTCAAAAAAAAATGTGCTTTAAAAAAATATTAATATAAGTAGCTAGAAGCACATTTTATTTTTTACACATGTAACCTACCTATATATCTACGTCTTTGTCTCATTTTAAGGAGTCGGCTTCGTCTTCTATGTACAGAATACATGGAATAATTAAACAATTTTGACTAAGAAAATCAAAATTTATATATCAACTCTTTAAAAATTCAACTGAATATCAGAAATCATTAGGTAAAATTACGTCAGTATATATTATATCTATGGATAAAATTGATCTAGACGATATATATTATATTTGACAGTTTCTAATATTGGAGGCTTAGATTAATTATATTTCTAGATGGACCCTAGGCGTTGTAAACGCGTCAAAAAAAAATTGTGGTGAACTTTTCATCCCAATGCTGTTCTATGGCTGTTAGTGTCAATCATGACGTCACTTGACAAGGTCGTATCCAGGAGCGTTAATGTGTCATTTAAAATGTCAACGAGTGTAATTAAAGTGTGCCGTAACTAAAAACATCGGAAAATGAGCACTAAAGATATCTCTTATCATCGGTTAGTAACATTATTTCATACAATACTGGCTAAATAAGTAATTTAAATATTCCAAAAATAAATTAATTTTAGTTCGTATTTTTTTATGTGATACCAGTTTATGAACTTAAATTTCTCGCGTAACCTTGCAAATTTGATGATATTTTAACGATAGAGAGTAATAGAAGCATTACCTAACATAATTATTAGCGTTTTTAATGGATCCATAAAGCTGCACAGTCGTCATTTTCGGAATTAATTACATTATATTATTTGTAATATTATTATTTATTTTAATATTGTTTACATGATTGTTTACATTTTTAAATTTATAATTATCGTGGGTTATAGTAGTATTTCTCATTAAAGAAGAGGTTATAATATAGTATATAATTATATTTTTTTATAATATATTAAGATTATGAGAGTAAATAGAAAGAGATAATTGACTATATACCTACGAAATATTTTGTAGTATAAGAATGTATTGAATCTATGATAATATAATTTTCCCATAACCTAATACTACTGAAACTGGTATCATTACGCACGCACACAAACACAAATTGTACAAGCGTAATGACAGCTGTCACGCACACTAGCACAATAATTCCCGCCCGATTTCTATGACGTTAATAAAAGTGACAGACTATCTAGATATATAATTTAATCTAAGATTGGAGGCCCTGATGTAGGTATGATATTATAGGTAGACTATTTCTACTATTTTTATAATAGCCATTGATTACAAGCCGTATTTTCTTGAAAACAGATAATTTTACAAAATGTTATTATTTTATACTAAATGATAATTCTTTGATAAAATATAATATTTTCTTACTTATCAAACCTTGACCTCTGTTCTCAAATATTTAATCCAAATATATACAGATAACAGTGCAAGCATTTATTAACTATTAAATTGTTCTTATTTTTATAAATCTAGGTAAATTACACCTATTCCGGGAATGTACAAGTGTGAATTCGACTCTAACTAATACTAAGAGAAACTTATTCCAAATATAATTAGTAAATCTTTAACGTAATTTGTCAACATAAACAATAGTTTTTATAAGATGAATGGCGAATACCAATTTATAATATTACATAAGATCCATACACGTTTGTAAACCAACGCCCTAACAGAGGTGACCTTGAGCGGCCGATTGTCTGTTTACAATATATTTTTTTTTGTTGCTAATGTAATCTTTCATTAATTAACTTTCTAATAAAATTAAATTTGAAATAAGAATGTTGATCAGAAATAATTTACAGTCAGACTACGCTATCATACTTATTATGAATATTGACAGGTCTACGCTCTTATCGTTATCAAACTATCAATCGTGGGAATATTTCTGTCAGTGTTAATATTACCTTTGGGCTAACATACCTCATCTCAGTTGAAAAGTATTACAACTTATGACAGCTTGTTAAATAAAACGTTTATGTCTAGTTTTTAAATAAGTAGGCATTCAATTTATTTTGAGCAAAAGTAGCTTCTGACGGGCTTAGTAGGTATTTACACCACCCATTAAATTACAGGATTGCACCCAGAGGTGGTATTAAGATCAGTGATGGTAGTCTTTCTGATACCCAAACATATTCTGAAGTCAAGTCTGATTATGGAATACCCTACGCACCTTGGCTAAGACACAGGTAAATATATTTATTAACAATTTTTCTTGTTATTGTATGCGGTTCGGTGTTTTATTGTGTGGAAATGTAATTATTAATTGTAACGGGCAAAAATGTATGTTGTGAATTAAGTGTACAAATATTATTACTGTTCATATCATTATCATTACCATTATCCCTCATCATTCTATCTCAAATTGTGTGTCATTTTTTATTTAACTGTAACGCTGAACAATTTTAAAATTTATTTGTTATAATTTTTTTTACGTAATAAAATTTGACATGCAAGCCCTGTGCTGAAGATCACCTGCTTTTTCTGTCCTTTTTAATGGCCAGTTGTCAAATACCTCGGAAGTTATTCAGTTTTGTAGGTGTTTTGGTAAAATCTTTCTCGTATTTTTTTATTGGGAGTGACTTGAAAGGACAGCTGGCTATTTCGTCATCACTGTTCCCCCTTTCAGCAACACATACTCGGCGAGCGGGCGCCTGTCCGAGGGTGAGTCGATGGAGTCGCTAACGTCGCTGCACTCGGCGCAGGCGCACAGCCATACTTCCCCTAACTCACACCACCGCAGCTCACTTACACACAATAAGCTGATCATGCACCGGGACGCACAAGGCTCCAGGTTAAACAGGAGCAACAGTATTAGGTGGGTCCCCCTTTGTTTTGATGTCTCATTAGCAGATGTGTAACATGAAATATTTAAAGGTCTAAGGGGTATATTTATTCAAATCTCCGAATTGATCAAACTAATCTACTGCTATTTAAAGGAGTTGTACTTAATAAATTCACTCATGAATGACTCTTTAGGAATTACGTATATATAACTGAGTTATAATATTTAACGGGGTTTATAGGTTCAGAATTATAAAATTTCCAAGCAATAATCTTCTTTACAATTAATTTAATTCTACTTATCATGCTTTTTCTTCTTTCTATATATTATCATCAGAGCTTTTCTACTCATTGTTATGTATTTGTGTAACTATGTTATTGAATTCCTAGTCTAAGATACTATGCAATATGATGTAAGTTTTATTGGTTATATTTTAGCTACCTCAGAGATAGGACATTTCCAAGGTATGCCACATTTGGAAGTTTGTTCATGTTTTAGCTTCAAAGTGGCACGCTTCACTCACAACTATATGCATGATATTGAGCATAGCACGGCTTTATTTTAATGTCTAATTACAATTTACATTGAAATCGCCATTTCACCATAATATGCTCAAACATTTTTAATTATTTTTATGAATTGTATACACACAACTCACTCAACTAGTGCGTAATTATGATAACATAATGAAATATACTATTGACTAAACTTTTTATTTCAATTTATGCAATGTCACTTATTTTTCATCCTTAATTAATCTCGTGGTTGACACAATCAAATTCGACTATTTTGATGTTGTTATTATTGATACCGTTTACTCTCAAAATGAGATGATTTCAGTAGTTTTGTTTCATACTTTAATTATTTTATTAAGTACCACATAACACAAGTAAACTCTACGATTTTTGAAGATTATCACTTCAAGCGGTTTCAAAGCTTTTGTTGTAAAATTGCTACTCGTATCGTGTACATTCTGTGCCATTTTGTTATGTGTCGTTCACAATGTAATTGCTTTATTTCATTATCCACAGGTATTTCGGCCATTATAAAAATGAGCTTAATGTTTAAATAAAATCTATTGTTTATCACGCTGTGATTTGATTACTTTGTGAATTTACTGATATAATTATTGTTATTATATAAAGATCATAAAACTTTATCTAACATATTACACTCATGTCCAGTTAACGAAATTGTTAGATCTTTATGTAATTTAGCAAAGAAAACCTTTACTCTAGCCTTAATTTTCGCTAATTAATTGCTATTTAATTAATAATATATGTTTTATTGTCATATAAGACACAGTTTAGGTGATTTATTAGGTAAACACAAAACGTATGTTTCAACAAAACGAGTGTATCTTAAACTACGCGTTGAGCCTCCGACGCTCTTACTCACCATGCGAAATACAACACAACAGTACACCGTTGCTTCACACTGATCTTCTATGGGGTACTTTCCCGATCGAACCGGTCCATTCATACTGGAGCAATCAGGGTACTACCACTGTACTTGTTTGTTTGTAACGATTTCACGCCGTAGCTACTGAGCCCATCAAAATGCAATATTGAATAAAAAAAAGAAACTTTTATCCCGAAAAAATAATGGGACACTTAGTTTACAGTGTCAAGTCAAGTGATAGCTAATGTGCCATATACCTATTTGTATATATATTTGTTGAAATATTTGTATTCTGAATGTGAGTCCACACGGATAGTATGGTACAGTACCTATATGGTTACATAATAAATCAATTTCTTAATGATTCTGTGATATCTTCTGTAGAAAAGTGCAGCTCTCTGCGGGGATAACCAGAATCTATCTATAAAAGGCTTTCTTTATGTTGATTAGACTCATTATACTATTAGTATTATGTTATATACATGTGTTAGACAATTAGACGTGCGAGAAACCACTAGTAATGTATTAAAGTACTTATAATAATTCTATGCCGTAAGTAAAATGCTATATTTATGGACTAGTTTAATTAGTTTTTATTATACCGAAATTTGAATAACTTTCCAATAGAAAAGTCCTCCCAGAATCAGACGTAGTCCATTCATCCATCAGCCTTTCAATGTCCACTGCTGGACATACCTAGGCCTCCCCAATAAATGAGGGATAATGCCGTAATCGCCACGCTTGGCAGGCGGGTTGGCGATCGCAGTGGATTTTGTTAATACTCAAGGGAGTGCTGCTGCCCACTCCCTCGGTATTCCCTCAGTCGGCTCTTACGACTTCCGTGGGTAAAGAGGGGTGGGACAATTCTAAAACCGGCCCCATACGGCAATCAGACGTAGAGGCCTATAGAATTTTCGTTTAAACATGTTTCATGGTTTGTTATATGGCCAACAGCAAATTCTGAAGATAATTATATCAGTAATAAATCCAAGGACGTAAAAAAATACCGTTTAAACAATTATTTTTTTAAAGCACCAAGCAGGTTTTTGTACAAAAACACGCTTCTTCACAGCTTGTATTGTATGTTTTTTATTTAATACTAAAAAGATTCCTGTTCACAGATCAACAAAGTCAGAGAAGTTGTATCCATCGATGCTGCAACGATCTTCGGAGAGTGATTACGAGCCGTACTATTGTTTACCGGTGCAATATGGACCACCTGGACAAGGTATTTATTAGGGATACACCCACACATTTACCATTATTTTGCGGTGTATGATATTTTTGATAAATGTCATTCTATAATCTTTATGACTACCATATAAAATAGGTTGTCATAAAGATGTTAAAACAATTTGTATCGGCGACGGGCGGCGCAGTTGAGGCAGATTATTTGGAGAATTTTGAACAGGTATTTTAAGAAATCATTAATTGATGATTGGTTTACGTACCAGTACATATTATTCAAGTAAATTAATTCAATAAATAAAAATAAATATTCAAGGACATTTCACACAACAGGACGTTGGTCCCAAAATAAGCTTAACGCTTTTGCTATGGGTACCAGATTACGGATACAATATATATACTACTTTTTTTTTTGTAAATACATACATATAATAGATAGAAAACACCCAGACGCAGTACAAATATCTGTGTTCATCACACAAATAATTGTCCAGAGTGGGAATCGAACCCACGACCTCGTGCACGGAAGTCGGTTACACTACCGACTACGCCACGAAGCCCGTTTGTCATTAATACCATTAAAAAGTCAGTGTAAGGGATCTTCATATTTACACAACTAAATAAAAATACAAATGATAGAAATTCCTGATAAAAAAATGTGTGTCAGCTCCGACGCATGACTGGAGTTTACTCCTTAAGTACGATTGTCTTTGAATAATTATGCAATAGACAAAGAGTGTAAATAAACGCATTTCTTATAATACTGAAAGCATGTACTTGTGTATTTTTACTCCATTCACATTTTTTGAATTTATGCATTATAAATCAATCGTGGTCATGCAATGGGGTGGTGACATACCCGTATACTTCGGTTACAAGTACCTATACTCATAAAGGAAATAACAGCCAAATAAAATATAAAATTTAAGATCAAAACTGCAAGTTTACAATTGTTGCAAACTCTATGCTGGGGGATGCGCAAGATGAGTTGCGCATCGAACTTAACGCGTAACTTCTTAAAGTATCTACAAATTATTTGTGAATAAGGAAAAAGAGATTTTTAGTGCGAGTGGGAATCGAACCCGCGTCTTTTCCAATCCGGGGAAGTGTTCTAAGCCACTGAGGTATCGCACTGACCTATTCGGTCATCCCAATCTCCTCATAACTTTTGTCTTTACGACCAACGCAGATGGAGTTGGTCATACAGACAAAAGTCGGAATCGGAATGCATTTACATGCATTAATCCTATATATCGGAATGCATTTACATGCATTAATCCAATATAGTAAGTTCAATTTTCCAATTAAAATTCATACTATTTGATGGCGTGATTTTTTTGTTCAATGTTCTAGACTCAATCTACGTCTTCAATTCGCGGTCGTTCCCATGTGATTTCCATAACATAAGTATGCAAATGAAACTATGTTTACCGACTATGAGAATATTCGTTAATTACTCTCTATGTTATGCTCATACCTTCTTTTTATACTACTTTAGTGGCAGGCATACGGCCCACCTGATGGTATGCGATTTCCGTAGCCTATCTATAGAGGCTAGCAACACCAAAGGCATCACTCGCGCGTCACCATCTTTTATTTCCTCGCCAAGGAAAGCGACAGGGGGTGGGGAGGAAGGATACTAAGGAGAGGATAGTAAGGATAATAAGAAGAGGATAGGGAGAGGGTACGGGCCTCCAGCGCTCTCACTCACTATACGAAACACAACGGCAAGAGTACCTAACGTTGTTTCACGACGATCTTCTCTTTCCTCTTTTACTTTTAAACCACCAATGTATTAGAGGGAATAAAACAAAAAATCAATGATTGAAATCGGTCAAGCCAGTTTTGAGTTTTAGCGAGACTGACGAACAGCAATTGATTTATATATATACAGAAGATTACTTTAGCCCTAATAAGGAATGTTGTTGTTAACGTTAACACTTACCTACACACGTGGTTATTAATTCATTGCATTGCCAATGTTCTTTTGTCGGTGACATTCTTTAAATAGTTGCATAGTTACTGTACAACAACATAGAATAGTTAATTAATAAGCCTCACTTATCAAACAATTGAATATCAATGAGGACAAACAACATTCAGCTGCTTGTATAGATCTGGAATTACATAATTTAAGATAAAGTAAGTGACTAAAATTAATATTTTCTGATTTTTACGCAAATGTTACATATTATAATTTTATAACGTTGGTGGCAAACAAGCATACATACGGCCCACTTGATGGTAAGCGGTTACCGTAGCCTATAGACGCTAACAACACTAAGGCATTACTCGCGCGTCGCCATCCCCAGGGAATTGGCATAGGAAGTATAATAAAGAGAGGATAGGTAGGGGACTTGGGCCACCGCCGCACTCACCATACGAAACACAACGGTAGAAGTATCTTCTATTGTTTCACACCGATCTTCTCTGTGAGGGTGGTACTTCCCCGGTCGAGCCGGCCCATTAATGTGGGGATAAGCAAGGCTCTATGACTAGAGTATATAATATGATTACGTTTACGGAAACTTTCGCATTTGCTTGCTTATCTACTATCCCAACGTTTCGAATACTTTACATGCATTCATAGTCCCCTGACCAGCGATAGATTATGAACGTAGTTTTTCATAATGACCAAAATTACTTAAGCTCTATCGCTACTACCATCAGTATTATATAAGTAATAAAATATATCCAGAGAGATTTTATTACTTATAATTACTTGTTCTAATACGCGCGACGTGGTTCCCCATCCATCAAATCTCGCTCCCACCTTGACAAAGTGGGCAGCAGATGGCCGCTTTGTGGCAATTAAAATACGTTGTCTCTGCCTACCCCTCTGGGAAACAGGTGTGAGTATAAATATGTGATGACTCATATTGTTTTAGGTCTCAATTACGGCGTATCTGAGCCACCGTCTCCGTCTCCTCGGTCAGCATTAAGTCCAACACACCAACCTGGAAATGTGATGCACACGCCGAGACATTCACATCACTACCCTAAGAAGAATGATGACGGTACGTTATTTATCCTAAGACTTTTCTCAACTCCAGTCCTCAGTCAAACTTTACAAGCCAGTGACTTTAAAGCTTGCTGGTTTTCTTACGATGTTTTTCTTTATCGGGCCTATCGAATTCCACCCAAATTTATTAAGAAGTGATAATGAACTCAGCATTTGTTTGTACATTTTTAACGCAAGACGTTTTTTTGATAAATCTAAGTCTTTAAGTAGGTTTTGTATAACAAAAACCCTTTCTTGAATTCCTTTCCAAACTATTAGTTTATTTCATCCATCCATCCATCAGCCTTTCAACGTCCACTGCTGGATATAGGCCTCCCCAAGAAATTAGTTTATTTATTATTTAATTATATTTTAATTATTATTTTATACATATATATGTATATATATACAAGAATTGCTCGTTTAAAGATATTAGATACGTCTGAGACCTCTATATCGACCTGCAAAGTTACTGTTGACTAGTCCACGATAACATAGATACCCAGCCCGTTTGGTCACATTAAAATTTTTGGTTAAGCAGTTGTCTGTAAACCTTAGAGCGCTTTAATTTCTTCTTGGAAATGGATAGAAAGACAGGAGATGTTATTGATATTCTTATTTCTATTTTTTCGTAATATTATCTACAAATAAATACATAACTTTTTTATATAAATACATAATTTTAACCAATCTAATCGGAATAATTAAAAAAACAGTTTAAAATCCAAATATGAGAATGCTACAACAAATAAAGTAATAAATAAACAAGCTTTACCTAATAGCCGTTTTATTAAGTGTGCTCCATATTACATTCGTATCGTCCGGTCATTCATATCGTTAATTTAAAGCATATGTCCGTTATACACACCCGTGGTGGATGCAATGTTGCAACCGCAGACATGTGGCTTGCATCACATGGTATATTAACATGGAATCACGTTAACTGTAGAACTATTTTAGAGATGCAGAGGAAATTGTCTGCATCATAAACTGATAATAAATAACTATCCATATTATCGATTAAATAACGTTTGAAAGATTTGAGAAATGAAAAGTTCCCAAGTGAATATAACTAAAGCTGTTTGTTGACTATGATAATTCATTTTCAAAATATATCCATTTTTATAAATAGTTGGTATAAAATAAAGTTAGTATTAAACACAAAGTGAAAAATGTGAAATCGAAAATAATAGTCAGGAGCAGGATTTGAACCTGCATCTTCTGGATACCGTCCAGATGCTTTACCAATTCAGCCATCCTGACAATTGCTCCTGACTGCTAATTTCGATAACACATCATACTTAACGTCTTTGGGTGACGCCTGCGCCATCTGTCGGACGTATTTTCATACATTATACCGACCAGGTAAACTTAATTTTACAATTAAGATTTTTACCTAATAATGACGCAAACCCTATAAATATTTATATATATTTGTAGCATTTGACATGCTTAGCACTATACATTAAACACAAAGTGAAAAATGTGAAATCGAAAATAACAGTCAGGAGCAGGATTTGAACCTGCATCTTCTGGATACCGTCCAGATGCTTTACCAATTCAGCCATCCTGACAATTGCTCCTGACTGCTAATTTCGATAACACATCATACTTAACGTCTTTGGGTGACGCCTGCGCCATCTGTCGGACGTATTTTCATACATTATACCGACCAGGTAAACTTAATTTTACAATTAAGATTTTTACCTAATAATGACGCAAACCCTATAAATATTTATATATATTTGTAGCATTTGACATGCTTAGCACTATACATTAAACACAAAGTGAAAAATGTGAAATCGAAAATAACAGTCAGGAGCTTTTCACTTTGTGTTTAATGTATAGTGCTAAGCATGTCAAATGCTACAAATATATATAAATATTTATAGGGTTTGCGTCATTATTAGGTAAAAATCTTAATTGTAAAATTAAGTTTACCTGGTCGGTATAATGTATGAAAATACGTCCGACAGATGGCGCAGGCGTCACCCAAAGACGTTAAGTATGATGTGTTATCGAAATTAGCAGTCAGGAGCAATTGTCAGGATGGCTGAATTGGTAAAGCATCTGGACGGTATCCAGAAGATGCAGGTTCAAATCCTGCTCCTGACTGTTATTTTCGATTTCACATTTTTCACTTTGTGTTTAATGTATAGTGCTAAGCATGTCAAATGCTACAAATATATATAAATATTTATAGGGTTTGCGTCATTATTAGGTAAAAATCTTAATTGTAAAATTAAGTTTACCTGGTCGGTATAATGTATGAAAATACGTCCGACAGATGGCGCAGGCGTCACCCAAAGACGTTAAGTATGATGTGTTATCGAAATTAGCAGTCAGGAGCAATTGTCAGGATGGCTGAATTGGTAAAGCATCTGGACGGTATCCAGAAGATGCAGGTTCAAATCCTGCTCCTGACTGTTATTTTCGATTTCACATTTTTCACTTTGTGTTTAATGTATAGTGCTAAGCATGTCAAATGCTACAAATATATATAAATATAAAGTTAGTAGTTAGAATTGTCCCACCCCTCTCCACCCATGGGAGTCGTAAGAGCCGACTGAGGGAATGCCGAGGGAGTGGGCAGCAGCACTCCTTCGAGTATTAACAACATCCACTGCGATCGCCAACCCACCTGCCAAGCGTGGCGGTTACGGCACTATCCCCCATTCTTGGGGAGGCCGATGTCCAGCAGTGGACTTTGAAAGACTGATGGATGGATGGATGGATGGATAAAATAAAGTATCTGCCCCCATCTATTTTATTTTGGAAGTAAGCGTCGTTTTTGTATTTTGAAATGATTTTCACTTTACATTTTTTCAAGGAATATATGTGTATAACCCTAATTAAACTTTTTTTAAAGTAGAAAAAAAACCATAAAACAAGTAGTCCTAAAGATTTTCTTCATTAATAAAATACGCCTTTGCGAAGCAAGGGCAACCACCCACTAGTCTTCATCATAATAAAAGCGCCAGATTCATCTGTATTTAGTGACAAATAAAAGTTAGATTTAAACGATTTGATTGGTCCATGGAATGACGTTTCCGCGTCAGTCATCAGACTCTGACGACAAGCCAGTAGAAGAAGTTGGTGGTTGAGTTGGGGAGCCATTGTAGGACTGATTGCTATAACAATATATTATCATTTTATTTATATGTATAAAATATTTATTATATTAATCATTATAGATTTTGAACTGTATATGTTATATTTATTCGATTAGGATTTCTGCTTTATTTTTATGGTAAGCACAGCGAGATAATTAAATAATTATTGCCCATGTTGATTTTTAGTATTCGATTGCAATGTGGATGTCTAGGCAAGAACAAATCTTGGTATCTTTAAGGCAAAAACAAAATTAAACCTTGGTTATTTTATCATCCAGAACTACATTAGTACTTAATCAAGCAAATTTTTATCCAAACTTACTAAAGCTTTTTGATGTTTACACTTTTTGCCATAGTACACGGATCAACCGCATCGTTGGTGTCGACAGCATCATCTCTCGCAGCCGGCGCTGGCGCAGAAGAAAGGCAGGCGCATGAGGTACACGATATTGGAGTATGTGATCGAGTTATTGTTACTAGAGCTTATGCAAATCATTTTTATTCACTTAATTCTCAAACACTTTACATAGTAAAATCAGCTTGCATAAATGAGTAACGCTCAAAAATAGGGAAGAAAATATATGGAAGGATTTGTTACAGGTACGAAAATTGAGACGAGAACTCGCAGATGCGAAGGAAAAAGTGCACACATTGACTACGCAACTAACAACAAATGTAAGTAAAACCACTTTATTCTAATCCACATTCAACATTTTACATTTTTTTTTATTCTGTGAGGAGCTCAGGCCCCCTACTTATCCTCTCTGTCTCCCATCCCTTTTATTGGAGTTGACGCTCAAGTAATGCCTTTACTAAGGTGTATAGGCTACGATAACTTCTTACCATTAATTATGCAGGGTTGCCAGCCGACTAGTTTAACAAAAATTACAGTCCGACAGAAGTGAAAACTTAAAAGAATAAAAACATTCCTAAGTCATAATAGTTTTTATGTATCTAAATAGATCTCATATATGTACTGGATGTGTAATTTTTTAAACTTATAAATTCGTATTGATCACGAATTGTTTCGATAGGTGGCGTTTTATATGTATTCTGAACGGCGTGTGCGTGTTAAGAATTTCGCACGTACAGCATGCCTGTGACGTGAACTCATAATGTTTTACCTGTCTATATCTATAATACACCAAACTTGACCTGTCTTTAATTCACCAAACGTGCCAAACGTGCCAATGGAAGTTTGCACTTCTATCCAAGATCCAGTCCGCGTCTAATAATCGTCTCCCCAAAACGAACGCTACCTAACTAGCTCAATAAAATTATATGTAATATGTATATCTCAGGTTTTGGATATAATATATTATAGGAAATAGTAAAACATAAGTATAACTACTAGTTTATTAAGACTAAAAAGTAGTTTTATAAAAAAAACTTATGCAAATAAAAAATATCATTCAGGTTGGATATTTATGTAAAGGTGTAACCAATGGATTTGCGGGAATAAAATTAAATAAAAAAACAAACTGTATAGTTGTCGGTTTACGGACGATAATTTTACGTGATAACGTCATATATGTTTTCTGAGAGTTTCACAAACAATGCATCGGTCGCCATACATTTTTTCGAAACGTGAGACTTTTTCGCCGGCGTTCATCGATTTATAACACGTTATCGCGTCAAAAATCGTTTCATAGTTATTGCGTGCGAGCAAAAAACTGAAAAGCTTTAAATAAATTAAACACAAAGTGAAAAATGTGAAATCGAAAATAACAGTCACGAGCAGGATTCGAACCTGCATCTCCTGGATACCGTCCAGATGCTTTGCCAATTCAGCCATCGTGACCCTTGCTCCTGACTGCTAATCTCGATAACACATTCATACTTAACGTCTTTGGGTGACGCCTGCACCATCTGTCGGAAGTATTTTCATACATTATACCGACCAGGTAAACTTAATTTTACAATTAAGATTTTACCTAATAATGACGCAAACCCTATAAACATTTAGATATTTTTATATATATTTTTAACATTTGACATGCTTAGCAACTTGTGTATAATGTAATATATACAAATATCTAAATATTTAAATAAATTGTTTTGTATTCAGATGTTTTATATAGGCTAAGCGGGCGTTTTTTCTCAAATATTTCAACTTGATAATAGTAGGTATAAGTTTAGTGAAACGCCCGATTTCATAAGAACGCACTTAGTAAGAATAAGCTTTTAATTAACTACTTTACTACATATTAGAAATATATCACCGGCAATAACTCACGTTGAGGATCGACCGGGAACTCGTTGACACCGCTGCGCGCTCGCCCTGATGATGAGCATCGAATATGCTCGAAACCCGGGTCGACTAAATCGATCCTCAACGTGAGTTATTGCGGGTGATATATTTCTAATATGTATCAATCTCACGATAGTTTCAATACTTTACTTCAATAAAAATATAATTTCTGTACTGTGTCTGACAGTCCACCCGTGATCATGAATGCTTTAAAGTATTCAAAACGTCGGGATAGCAGAAAATGAAGCAAACGTGATAGATTCCATAAACGTAGTTTAATTTAATAATGTGTAACGTAACGTAACGTAAGCGTAAATATCAAAAAGTATTACAGTTTACTGTAAGCCATTTTTTTTTCTGTTGCTTCACTGCTGGGCAAAGACTTATCTCCTAGTCTTTCACAAATCGATCCGAGCAGTTGGCAACTTGGTGGTCGACCGTATCCAGTCAATCCCAGCCATCCTCTTCGTTCTTTTAATAACAATAGGTACAAAAAAGATTTAGTATTTGCGTGTAATCGCGAACTTGGATAAACATGACAAAGAGCCTTTTTCATGAAGGCGGTCACCGCCTAGGAGGAACACTAATTATGTGCATGAAGTCATTTAGAGCGTTGATGTAATTAGGATAAACATTTAAAACATACCAGTTCAACATTCTCTCTGTAATTAACACGCCTGGTTGTGTGGCTTTGTCGTCGAAATAATCTATTATTCCACCAATTTTCTAGAATAGACGTCCCATTATTATCACAAGGAAATAATGATATTATGTTTATATGTACTTACATATTAATTTTTATCATAACCAGAATAATGTTAAGCTGTTTTGAAACTTGATTTCTATACATAGTTTAAAGTAGCTACTCGTAACTTAAGCTTCTGCATCGGTCTGTGTTTTGTTGAAACAGTTTTCACTCTCGTTTAGGTAATTTTCCAATGCAGGTTTATGTGCATAATAACATACTTATCTCATAAATTATTTTCTTAAGCAGGAAAATAAATGGTTTTTAATGAAGTTGCGAATAAAACTATTTTTGTATCATACCCTGGCTAAACCACAAAACATACTTCAAAATAGGTACCTACTTTATGAGCTATAGTTCTTCAAAAAATTTCATAAAAGTTTCATAATTCTATTGCAACTATGTAAAACAAGGACGGGTTACTATTTTTAAATATAGCTCAAATCTCAAGATTCAATTCATAATTTAAATGTATAATTATAACAGTTATTGTCAATAATAATATTTATAATAAAAAAAAATATCAGACAAAATAATAACTGCCATATTGTTCCGTTTAATATAATACTTGCAAGTTTTGAAAATCTGGCTACATGTTTTCCTTTTCTATCTTTTACTAAATTCTGGCCGTGACTTCATCCGCGTGGGTTTCACATTATAAATACATCACTCTACGCCACATTAATGATCTCTAGCCAAATATAGCTAACCCACAACAACCCTTCCATTATTTTTCTTGTACAAATTACATATGTCCTGTTCTGGGCTCCGTACTGTGTTTGAGAGCCCCACACTGTCTCCCCGGGCAGTGGGGTGTGCGGTAGGTACATTTTTGCCCACCTTAAAAAAAAGGGGCTCCGTACTGTATCCATATTTCAGTAGTTATGGCGTGACAACGTAACAAACAAACGATCAAATATGATCCATAGTTACGTCACCTAAACACGCCCGCTGTGTCTGTCACACTGTGTTTGCTACCATAACTTCATTGAAACGTGATAATACGAGCTAATACAAAATATCAATTTGCCACCTCATAGACCTATCAAGTGATGATTTGTTCACTGGTGCTTACCCGACACCGTTGTTTTTGTTGTAACTCATATCTAATATTATCGTCGTTATATTTCATAACCGGTATTGCGGTTGACTATAAAATCTTCTTACTTTTTTATATAGGTAGGTACTCTGCGGTTTTCCGTTTTGAAAGTAGTTTATTCAAAATAGTTTGTATAGTTTTTAGCTTAAGAAGAGATCTAATGTCACAAGTTAGGGGTCAGCAAAACAATATTTAAGGTCTGTTAGACCGTGAGAGAACAGTTTGGTCATACCATATCGGGTATATAGAATGTGTGCCAAATGCCATATACAACTATTGATATCTATTGAAAAACAAATCCAATGCTCAGTTGTAATTCAAATTGCAGTCTATGATAACACTTAAAGATAACCTCGAGAGGACCAATACACCAATATATAATAATTTATCTACTTTCTATGGCTGAACAATAAAATTAAAAACTACTACATTAAATACTTTTTATATATTAAATATTTAAATGCTATGGAATCTATATTCGTACAGTTTGAAAAGAAATTGTTTTTACGGTTTTTTTCTTTTATTTAATGTTAACCCATATTTAGCCAATTATTGTGAACTCATGTCTGTTTCCCAGGCACGACGCATACCATACCTGTCATAATAATTCAGCCTTCTGCTATCATTTTCTCCCCTATGTAAATGAGACGTGGCGGGTGGCAAAGGATGTCACCGCCATTTAGATGATTGATACTAAAGATCTCCATTGAAGTGAAAACATAACTACAAGGTCAAAGATTTCGACAAATTTTGTGAAATAAAATTACGGTTATCGGTGTGTTAGCGTATGTAAGATAATTGAAAATAGAAAAAATTGCGAGATTGGATTCTACGCTCACCAGTAATGTACCATAGTTAGACCTACTAATATGTAACTACGCGTAGTAGTACATTATTTTCATGCAAACCCACTGAACGAATTCTATCAAAAATTAGTAGGTAGGACTAGAATCTGTATATTAAAAAAAATATATAAAATCTATTAATAGCTCCTTCGGCTGTTCTATCTATTTTTTTAAATTAAGAATCTTTTAAAATCATCTAACTTCGCAAGTTACTTGACTAAAAACAAAACAATATTTTTTTGAACTAGGTGATTGCACTCAGCGCTCCTAAATATTTAATTAGACATAATGAGAGCCAATTAAGAAGGTAGGTACTGTATTAGTTATCTCTGGGGCTCTTATACTCGTTATAATCTTGACAATGAGATGATAATAATGATTGACATATCAACTGGGCTATTGCTGTCAATAATTACCTTTGTAACGAATCTAATAATGATCCCGGCCTAGCTTTGCGTGGACACTAAGTGCCGCAGCCGATAATATTTTTTGACGCGATTTGTGCATCATAAATTTAAAACATCCTTGCTTATAGGGCTTATAAACAATATCGTTACTAAATTAATGTAGACATAGGAATAAGCGAATAAATCTCATTATATTATTTTCACTATGATCAGGTACGCAACTAACTTTCGTAATAAGTATGTTTAAGTCCACGAGACTAATAAAAAGGGATATATTTTATATTCATGTTGCTTTGCTAATTTACTGCGCGATAAAAGTCTGCTGACATAAATAATTCAATTCAGAGATGTCTACCGATGTTCTTGTTGATCCATTGTGTAGTTTGACTGTGATCGTTGTTTGAGGCAACTACATGGCACGCCTCAATGCCACCTCTTTGACTTTGTACCGATCAAATAAAGAACTTGTTTTATTGGAAAGCAAGCGCTCTGTGTCATTGATAACTATGTTTCTTAAGTCTTCTTCATTGGACCTATTACTGTTCCACCATCTTCATTGAGGGCACTCTCTTTGATACTATGAGTTTATTTCTCTGGGCTATTAACAAAATTACCTACTTAATATCATAAGCTTTCGTGGGAATATCTGAGACTTATAGTTTCCTTTTTCTAGTTGAATTGAAAAGTTTTGTAGATTTACCAAAAGAAAAAACAAAAACATAGCATCACGCCTGTATTCCCCGAAGGGATAGGCAGAGGTGTATTACACACCCTCGATTCACCAGCTATGTGAAGGCCCACGTAATAGGGGGCGAGCCTATTGCCGTCTACCGGGCACATTTCCAAACTCCGGGCTGCTACTGAGGATTAATTATTACCTACTTGTTCTTTTTGGCCTGAGGCCATAATCAGACTTGAAAATACGCCGTATTACTTTTATTGTGCCCTTTTGGAATACTTACTCCAAATATTCCAATAGAATCCAGTAACGTTAAGGTTGGCTGGTAGAAAATGCCTTTGGCATTAAGTCCGCCTTTGCATACAAATTGCAAGAAGTGTAAAATAAATAAATAACGTCCCTTTTTCTATTAATAAAGTGATAAAACAAACTTTATTGCTTGATTTGTTAGCTATTAATTAAGCTTTTAACGATTTATTGATCTTACAATGCTGGCAGATAGCTGTAGCGAAGCAAAATTGAAAACTTATTTTACACGAAGAAACTTTTCTATCGCTTTCCCCAAGCGGTATAAAAGTTGTTTTACGGTTTTCGCGCACATATCATCTCGGATACCGATCGTCACCACTCCACATCTCACCGTTAACCAGGTGTAAACTGAATGAAAGCACGGAGTGGATGAGCACCTCTAGTAGCTCGACTTGACTTTGCTATTATCACATTCTCTTCCATCTGTGAGAGTGTGGATTGGCAATCTTAGGTTATTTTGTGTGTGTCCAAAGATAACCGGGATTGACAATCCGTAGGTGAGTGGTGGGCTCTCCTACTAAAATATCCATTCTATAATAATAATTTAGTTCATCTAAATGCTTGATAAATTATTTAAATGTTAACAATTTAATAAAACAAGATACATAATCTAATTCTTGATTTTATTATGAATAAACATGCCAGTTATCTTGTGTTACTAGATATTGTTTAGAATATCAACTTCTGGTTGGGGCCAGTGATCTTTGCCGTATTCTTCTGTAAATTGATGTCCACCTTCACCTTAATTAGGAAATCCTTTACATATACCTTTTATCCAATGGCGATAGTTGTTAGTTATCATAAATATTTTATATATCTATATAGTAAAATAATATTGAAGGTAAAGTGAATACGATAACCACGAATGTTCACACAACGCCATATTAGTAAAAGAATAGAGTAGTAATATTTACGCTACCATTTACAGTAGAATTATTAATTGCGTACAATGAACACTTAGCATTATTACACTGAAATCACAAGTACTAATACGTTTAGATAGACCTAAAAGTTAGGTGTAACAAAGGACAATTGTGTTGTATCTCGTTTATTTTATTGTTCTTACAATGTTTAGGTACATGTTTTATAATGTTAGGTATTTTTATTTAGGTATTTAATATTTATATTTCGTAACGACGATGTAAATGAGCGAGTAGGTATGAACGAGAGTATTGGTGTAAAGATGCGAAAGGGAATGCTCCGATGGTTCGGACATGTGGAAAGAATACCAGACATGCGGTTAAGGAGATATACAATGCGAAACTGGAGGGATGTAGGGTACAGCGGGAGACCGAGCGAGCGATGTATGCAAGAATAGAGCCTTTTGGCACTCTGTTCTCTCTGCATACCCCGCAAGGGAGATGTTGTGATGATAAGCGAGTATCATGTAACTTAGATACTTTATTCTTGTCGATGGGCCATGTTATTTACTTATTCTTTAAACATTTGTCATTAAACGCAGATCAACACACTTGTCAAATATTTTCCTAGTTAAATTTAACCAGAAATAAATATTAAATAAAATTATTCTGTCACTGGACCATGAAAATTAATAATAATTTGGGAATTTTTAACAACTCTACTGACTGGGCTCTGGTTTTATGGTCATATATTGGTTTTGATTTGCATATTTATCTGTATTCCAGTATTGTTCCTCAGTTGCGAACAATGTTGTCTCTTTGTTAGATTTCTACTGGGTTAAACTGACACTGTGTTTTTGTGTTTATATGTGTGCCTGTGTAGGTAGAGTCTGTTGTCTTTTGTTTACTATACTAAATTTAAATATCTTTGTGTAGACGTCTCCGCGTGTGCATAGGGTTGTTATCAAGTGTAACTTGAGCTCGTGGCCCATATATCTCTAAGAAAGAAGTGCCAGCCGCACTTGCGCAACAAGTGTCCCGCGCGTCTAATATTTATTATGTATATGGTTGATAATGTACATGACCCGTCTGTGTTACCCATGCTATCTTTATGATTGTTATCATAAGTAAATATTAGACTAATATTACAAAAGCGTGAAACTACAAATTAATTAAAATTTTACTTAATTGTTAAACATTATATAAACATTGACAACGATATTGCTGTTACGATGTTATTTTTCCACACCCCAAAATAAAAATCCCCGACCCTATCCTGCCTGTAATCAATAGACCGTGTATTACTGGTTTGATCGGTGATCCGGGTTCCTTGGGTTCCGTGACTCAGTTTTATACAATACGGTACCATTAGTCAATTCAATTCAAACCAGAACCAGTGTGGACTAAGCCTCGTTGGAGGGCGGACGCACGCGGCCCGTTATATCGGCATTGTGCACGTTGAATTTACTACGGGCTTTATAAACAAACAGTTGCTTTACATAGTGAACACTACTGTGATACATGTGTAAAAAGTGTTTAATGATTATTAGTTTTAGTGCATTTTCTACGAGTTTTGGTACCTACTTATTTCTTCAATTGGTGCATTGTACTTTCAGTCATCTTTTGAACTCCATATGAGCAAAACACGTTTGATTATCGTTTGTTGTTTTGTTGCCAAGACATCCGTGTCTAACTTATCGTATCACCATATTTGATTGTACAAAAGTTGTACGACGTACCTACTTATAATTCACTAGTCATTACTAACTAACGATAACGTTTGCAGTAGTAATCGAATTCGAAATAAATTGACGACTCATTAATTATTATTATGCATAGTTCAAAAGATAATAAATTATAATATTAAGCTTAGGTGTATAGTAGTATACAACGATTTCCGCAAAGATATTCAATAATATAATATAAGAAATCCGAATATAAGGCAGTATTTAACAGTTTTGTTTAGGCCCTGTTTGAAAGCGCAGGTAACCGCGTCCTTTTTTTTACACAACTGCGTTTGTAAGAAAGTCTTTTATACACAGATCTTCCTTGAGGCAAACAATATCCCTTTGATGAATAAGTTTACGTCCACTTTGTTACTACAAGCTGTCTTTCGTTACTTGTGAAGTAACAAGACAACTGATTGTACTAAATGTTATGTACTAAATTAGTGATGCTGATATCTTTAAAGTCAGTGACATTCAATTATGACAACTATTATTAAAATTTTACCTTGTTGGTGCAGCGGTAGTGTGTGCGACTGCTGATCATGAAGTCTCGGGTTAGATCCGTGTGGCAGTGTTATTGAGCTTTTTCGTAAAAAGAAAATTTCTCAGTTGCAGCCTGGAGTTTGGAAATGTGCCCGGTAGACGGCAATAGGCTCGCTCCCCTATTACGTGAGACTTAAACATAGCTGGCGAATCGTGAGTGTGTAATACACCTCTGCCTACCTCTTTGGTGAATACAGGCGTGATGCTATGTTATTATTACAATATTCCTTTGACCATGTATTGACGGCCGTGGCCCGTGACACTTGTCAATGTGTCAATTAGGAAGAGTTGCGTATGTTTTGCTTGATGATAAAAGTTAACATCAAACGCGAGCCGAGGATCTGTTTATAGATGTATCTGGTTTTATTTGGGGCCAAACGTTTGATATCAACGTCGTTTCGTGTGTTTTAGAGTGATATTACTACCAGGCAGTATTCTCGTCTAAACTCTACATTTTACTTCAAAGTTAAATTACCTACCTATATTTATAGATGACTGCCTCGGTGGTGTAGCGGTAGTGTATGCGACTGCTAATCATGAGGTCTCGGGTTCGATCCCCGGGTCGGGCACTGTTATTGAGCTTTTTCCTAACAAGAAAAATTCTCAGTAGCAGCCCGGAGTTTGGAAATGTGCCCGGTAGACGTCAATAGGCTCGCCCCCTATTACGTGGGACTTAAACATAGCTGGCGAGTCGTGGGTGTGTAATACACCTCTGCCTACCCCTTCGGGGAATACAGGCGTGATGCTATGTTTATGTTTTATTTATAGATACATTGTTTATGCCCTTGATTATAAATCATTAATTTTTAACACAATCAATATGCAATAGACAAACGCCGTTTCTTTTTTTTTGTTAAGGCGGGAATAAATTTATCTAACTGCACACCCCGTCGTGCAGGGCAACGAACAGGGTAGTGCGGGGCCTTCACCCACTAAATAACCCCGCCGTGAGCCGTCTCTCCGCCTGTATTGACACATCACTGGAACTGTGTGACATTGCTTCAGTGGTCAATATACAAATACCTTCCTAATTCCAATCACCTACCTACTTTACCGGTTTATAATTTACTAGCGCATTTCCCGCAGCTTCTGTAAAGTTCAATCAAGTAAGATATTAAACTTTGTACATGGCTAGACTATAATATAGTGATGTAAACAATAATTCAGAATTTCACCTTTGCATTTTGCGTTGATTTAATATTTCAGAATTGCATAATATTATGCAATTCTGAAATATTTTACAGAGGTATACCTATGTTTGTTTTTAAGCGAGTAAA
This sequence comes from Leucoma salicis, assembly GCA_948253155.1. Taxonomy (NCBI): domain Eukaryota; kingdom Metazoa; phylum Arthropoda; class Insecta; order Lepidoptera; family Erebidae; genus Leucoma; species Leucoma salicis. Next base: position 18,907,384 of record OX411805.1, read on the forward strand.
ATCAAAATAATATCACCACTCTACTGACGCCTGTAGATATCGCGCATAAGGATTGATGGCAAAGGGTGCTTAAATCATGTAGGTTCAACTTTACCAAGATTTCTTATGGCAGTCACGGACCACATTTAAAGTTCAAAGATCTGTCAGACCTCTAAAGAGGTCTGTAAAGAAGGGATATGTGATCATGCGTAGTTTTTATTATCTTGAATTTAATACGGATGACCTGCAGCACTCCCTCGAGTATTAACAACATCCAATGCGATCGCCAACCCACCTGCCGAGCGTGGCGTTTACGGCCTTTTTTCAACAAATCATACAAACGAGAAAGACTTAAACGAATAAAAAGCAAGAAAAATGTCTTAGAAAACATTTAGATATATGAGCGTAATGAGCTGAATTTAAACTTCAAACATTTCCCAAAATTTTATGACTCAAGTCGTGAAAAAGTATTAGTTTAACAAATATGAGAATGCTAAAAGGAAAAATGCTTTTGATGTCACCGTTACAGTTTTACAAGCAGGCCAGCGTTCTTATCTAGTTACGAAATAGATATAAAATATGAAACACACGTTTATAACAACGATGCCTAAATTTAAGATCATCTAAAATAATATCAACATTATTACTAGCGAAATGCAGTAATAAGACATGGACTGCAAGGGCCAGGGATCGAGATCGCGCACTTCTGCCTTGAAATTACAAATTGTGTATTTGTTTACGTATACGCACCTCCAGGTCATCATCATCCATCCATCAGCCTTTCATCGTCCACTGCTGGTCATAGGCCTCCCTAAAATGAGGGTTTTACCATAATCGCCACGCTTGGCAGGCGGGTTGGCGATCGCAGTGGATGTTTTTAGTATACAGGGGAACGCTGCTGCTCGGTCCCCCGGTAATCCCTTAGTCGGCTTTTACGACTCCCATAGGAAGAGATGGGGTGAAGCTATTCCTAGTGCCGGCCCCACACGGAGAAATTTCCTTATTCACAAAATATAATTTGTACTTTACATGTACTTGTTTACAAATTATCACTGCTACCTGCAAGCCTGAGAGAATTTCTTGATGACCTAAATAAAGTCAGCCGACCCGAACTTGATAGACCGTGGTGGAATAGGGCCTAAAATTATGACTAAAATTCCAATGAAGATTAAGATTGATAAATAACTCTAGGTTGCTAAATACGATTGTTATCTTATCAAGAGTTTATCGCAAAAGTGATGTGTTACAGTACATTTTAGCTTGGTTACAACGTATGAAGCTTTGAGGGTTAACTAAATATAAACATTAGAGACTTTATAGTCTCTTTATAGTTGCTTATGCAACGATATACTTATACAATAAATATAATTATCTCAATCAAGAAGGCGATCATATCCACCTAATAATATGTCAATCCACATTATTATTTAATAGATTCGGCCCGCGACTTCGATCTTGTGGACTTCAGAATATAATTCATTTTAAGGCACTAATGATATCCATTTATTTTTCCGGTATAAAACGCAACGTAAATACTTATTTGGGTTCTGAACTATATGGATGCTAAATTTCATTATTAACGGTAAAGTAGTTATGACGTAAAAGCGTAACAAACAGACGCTCTTTCTCATTTACAATATTAGTAAGGATGAACATCAGAAAAGTTAATTTATGTGATAGTTAAAAAATGCATTTTTATTCAAAATAGGTATCATTAATACTGAATAAGTAATTCAAAAATAAGTTTCAAATCAGATGTATTTTATTCGCGTAATAGAGTACCTACATAAAGAAGCACTTATGGTAGCTGTCTTCAATCAGCGATGCGCCTTCGCGCCACTGTCAATTGAGGTTAATTCATATGGAGACTGGCCAGGGATCTCTTGATAGTGCCCCAACATTATTTATTTGTTCAATAAGCTAAATGGTCTACTAAATAAACTTCATTTTAATAAACAAATTGTTATTTTATATCTTCCTAGTAGTTTTACCATTATAAAAATGTATTTATTTTCGAGTATAGATTAAACATAATCCTAAATGTTTTATCGTCGCACCTCAACTGAAAATAGTATTTTATAACAAAGACAATGAACTCATAAAATGCATTTTATACAGTAAAATAACTTGAACTTGTACCCTTCACAGTGCCTGTTTTATACAGTGTAGCTTTTTCTCAACAACTGTACCTACTACCTACCTATAGACATATAAATAATATTTTATAATTTGTACTATTACAAACCTCTACCTAACAGAGCTGTTTGTGGATTATCGTACTTGAGGAAAAAATATTACATTAGACTATTTATATATTACTTACTCTGTCTCTAAACACAACACATTTTTTATAATTTTTGTTTTTTTATTCGCACATCATTGATGAGACTTTTTTGTTTGATTGCTCTTGATTAGTCTTAAAAACTGGTTGGTGTTAGTTACTTACTTATCATCATGCCACCACTTTTGAAGGGTAGGCATAGAGGTGTGTACGTTTTATCTCCCTACTATATTGAGAACCTGAGATATAACTTATAAACTAGCATTTGTCAAATGGTAGTTATTAGAAAGAAGAAAGAAAGAAAGAAAATATTTATTGTAACGAACAGTTGTACATTTATATAAGCCATAGAAGAAGAAGAACAAAAATACATTCGTTACAAAGCGACCCCAACTCAGCATAAAACAGGTTACAAGACCTGCGCTGGTCTTCCGTTGGGGCGCCTTAGTGATGTCACGGACGTCGTTGACATCCATCACACACCGAAGCAAACCATAAAACAATAAAATATTTATAAATATATGTGACAATAAAACATTAAAATTAAAAAAAAAACAAAATAAAAATAAAACGAATATATAAAATAGTTTAAAAAATAATAAAATAACAAACAAAAACAAAATTACCAAAATTTAAAATACACTTCTATACTCTAAATCTATACTCAATACAAACTACCACAGAAAGAAAAATATAAATAAAAAAAAAACAACTAACTATATAACTTGCATTTGTATCTTATGTTAAGCTAATGGTTCTGCCAAAGCCTGCAATAAGCGTAAGCCAAAAAAAAACACAATAACCTGTTATCAAAGAGTATATACTGAAGACCTGTTATAAAAGTACACGTGTTGACACGTCATAGAGATAATTTAAAAAGTTGAAATTTGGGAAAAGAAAATAAAAAATTGTAAATCTCGCAAATCACAAGGCAATATTATTATTTTTGTGTGTGATATTATATATCATTAAAGTGTTTTGTACGCCAAACTACATATTAAATAAATTTCAATCTTTTTCAAAATATGAGTTTCAGAAGATACCTATAGAATTTTCCTCTCAAAATTCAAAAATAAATAATTGATATTTTTTAATACATTTGGAAACATTATAAGTATGGGTCTACAAAATACTAGTTTAATACTAGTTGCATTGGGATGGTTTGCCAGATAAAAGTATATTCAGCTTGTTTAGTTAATCAATTAATCATATTTGAACCTTTCCGTTGCTTAGTATACTTACATATTACCAAACATTGTAAAAATCGTAGTACAGTTAACACAAAGCAATCAGAATCGTAAGAAGCTAATTAATTGTTAGCGCGTAATTAATATCGTCCGCCGTCTTTGTAATAACAACTACACGTTTAGGCAATGATGAATAACGGAAAGAAATCGTGATTTTTAACACTAACTCTTTAAACAATACGCAATGTTATTTTTGGTACGAAATTGGTATGAACTGAATCCAAGAACGGTAATAACAAACTAATAGGAGTGCCTCTAGTTTGTATGCTACCTGCGAAGACCCTTTTGATAATCCTAATTACAATACTGTAATTATTTAGCCACGCAGGTTTAGTCTAATTTTGTAAACTCGTACTATTTTCATTCAAGTTTCATTGCAGTTATAATGTAATCTATGATTACGAAATTATTGTCTTAACGAAAACAGTCCATTTTAATCTAATTTTCTCCAAATATTTATTGTGGATCTCGGAGCTCAAACTCTATGTTCCGTCCGTTTTTTAATCTAATGTTAAAATGTCACCGTATTGATGTTGATCTTAAAACAGGGTTACAATGTATTATTTATGGCATCACGCAGTATTGTAAAATAGCGGGAGATAGGTTCTTAACATGTATACATAAATTGACTTTAATAATTTTCCTATATATAGGTATAATATACAAGTAAATCTAAATAACATATTGTGTGTGTGATTGATAAAGTATTTCAATGATTATATAATAATATATAAATGTTTAGTTATTTAACACTGAGAAAATTTATCAATGAATTATTTTTACGCGCGTTAATACAAAAACCCGTTGAACGAAACTGTTGCATCACATTTAACAGCCGCCGACCTTGACAGGAAGATTGCTACGATCATCAGAAATATTTACCTTATGCTATGGTAATAAAAATAATGACTCTTTTAACCATGTACTTTATAATAAAGTCACCAGGTGTCACTGCAGTGCAAGGTGTGTCAACTTATCTATGTATTGCTGGAGGTACTTCCCTAAGTACTTTATCCGTTATCCTGTCTACTGACAAAGTTCAAAGGGAGCGCGGAAGGAAGCTCTACAAGATAGGATAGTACCATATCTAGTCAGGAAGTGCATCACAGGCACGTATCTACTTCAAAATGGATTACATAGAGATCAAGCTCGTATTACAGCGAACTATGCGCTTCAGGGCGTTCAAATATGTAAATATAAACTTAATAAATCACGGTGGCCCAATACAAAAGTAGATTACGTGGATACTTGACCAGGTACTGAGCAGACCCTTGTGGGAGCTTCATTCAGTTCTTACCGTTATTACAATAGTGATATAGCATCACATTGATAACGAAACTTCGGTATAGGTAGGTTTTATAAAAATAAAAATTATTGATTTTAATAATTGCATTTGTGGTGCGGCGGTAGTGTGAGTGACTGCTGATCGTGAGGTTTCGGGTTCGATCCCCGGGTCGGACGGTGCTTTTGAGCTTTTACGTAAAAAGAAAAATTCTCAGTAGGAGCCCGGAGATTGGTATTGTGCCCGGTAGACGGCAATAGGCTTGCCCCTTATTACGTGTTATTTAAACAGAGCTGGCGAACTGTGGGTGCGTAATACACGTCTGCCTACCCCTTCGGGGAATACAGGCGTGATGCTATGTTTTGATTTTACTTTAGATGTCTTTTTTATTTTCATCACAGTTGATTTGTAACTTTAGAATAAACATCATTATCATAACAATAGCTACGAATAGAGGTCACAGTTCAAACCGATGCCCTTAAAATTCAGTGCTGCGGTACTTAATGTGACATACTTAGTATGTATAGCTGCTTACAGGAGAGGTAAACAATGAACCCAACCCACGCAGTATATTTGCTTGTTACGGCTGCCGTCTGCGAAATGTTGCTCTTGTATTACTTGCGTATTCATTCGAGTTAGTAACCGTGCCGTGCCTATCGAGTTAAATCACGTCTACACAACGTTTCAACCGAACCGACCCCGTTCTTATTCGCTAGGATATCGGCATTTCTTATATTGTATTAAATTCCTGTAGTAACATAAATTACTATTATATTTACATAAAAAATATAGGATCACGCCTGTATTCCCCGAAGGGGTAGGCAAAGGTGTATTATACACCCACAGTTCACCAGCTATATTTAAGTACCAAGTAATAGGGGGCGAGCCTATTGCGGTCTACCGGGCACAATTCCAAACTCCGGGCTGCTACTGAAACCTTTTCTTTTTACAAAAAAGCTTAATAACACTACTCGCCCCGGGGATCGAACCCGAGACCTCATGATCAGCAGTCCCTCACACTATCGCCGTAGGTACCACAGAGGCATTTATATTTACAACTGATGTCTTTATACTAAACACTAAAATAGTACTTGAATTATTTCACAAACTTTGCTAATACAGAATTTTTACTATCTAATCGTTTAGGTAAGGCTTGTTAGCACAACCTACTTAGACAGATATGAGATGCTCGTATCTGGGCACAGTATATAGATGTGGAAATTAATTAGAGCTCCTTGACCGTAATTTTAAGGCAAATAATAAACTTTACACATGACTGTGTTCATTCCCAACTTGTTACGTAGATATCGAATGTCTTCCCCTCAAGCATGCTCTTGTAACGGCTTGCTTCTGAGCCATGTGCACGACAGATGCTCTCCTTGCGCCTTCAAATTGTTGTTTAAAACTATTCGTATAGATCCGCAGTAGTGCAAATTAATATTGCGCATTATTTATGTAGTAATTTTTAAACTACAATAAATAGAAGCTGGATATATATCAAAATCATATCGATGTACCAGAAACGTGTATAAATAAATAAATATTCACACAACGTCCTCTGGTCCCAAACTAAGCTTAACCCTTGTGCTATGAGTACCAGATTACGGATAAAATACATATATTACTTTTTTGTAAATACATGCATATAATAGATAGAAAACACCCAGACGCAGTACATATATATGTGTTCATCACACAAATAATTGTCCTGAGTGGGAATCGAACCCACAACCTCGCGCACGAAAGTCGGTTACACTACCAACCACGCCACGAGGCCCGTATGAGAATTTGGTTTTACTTTACTTGAGATTAATTTCAATGAAACTACATAATTGGTCGTAAAGACAAATGTGATAAGGAGATTGGGATGGTCGAAAGACCTGTACTATAGCTCAGTGGCTTAGAGCACTTCCCCGGATTGGAAAAGACGCGGGTTCGTTTCCCGCTACTACAAAAAATCTCTTTTTTCTTTTTCCTTATTTGCAAATAATTTGTACTTTAAAAAAAGTGGCGGAGCATGTCAAATGCTAAAAAATATAGATCAAAAATGAAACTACATAGTTACATCACATTAATAATAAGACTACAAATAATTACGCGAGGAGGTAGGTATATTAACGATCCACGTATTCAGAGGTCCAGCGTGACATAATGATTACATATTTAATTCTGTTGTCTGTTGAGATCATCACTATTTGCGTATTTCTTCTTTTTGCGCTTGATTTACTTTATAGACTCGTATACTTACATTATGTAAGCAGGGCATTCTGGAAGATTCTGTTTTCAGACAGTGTAAAAGTATTGTTTATAATTGCAAATTTTACTGAAAAAAGTTTTGTAAATGTTTTTAATACATCTCGTATATCGTCTTTTACCCTATCTTGTTTTTATTGCATAACAGTTGTACTTAAGTGGAATGCTATATATTACCATGCTATGTGATTTCAAGATTCGTTAATTGTCATTATATAACACCTGATTTGCATAGGTATATAACATCTATCAGAAACAGGTCCGGTATACTTTCTATTAATGATTTTTATCAAATCATAATAACTTTGAATTGGTGATAACTTCCTGTGTTTCAACGTACCTACTCGTATACCCAGGGTTATCTCAAGATTTAAAAAGTTTTGTCGGTGTTTTAAGATAGTGCTTGATTTTTTTTAACGACAGATAAAGTAAAATTGTGGACTGCATAGATGACGGAGTGGTTTAGATACCAGCCTTCCGCCCTAGTGTTGTGGGTTCGATTCCCACCAGTACAACTCTGCGTGTGATCCACAAATAGTTGTTCTGAGTCTGGGTGTACTGTCGGTCCGTGAAATTTTATTTTTAAAATGTTCAGACATACCTCTGTTACAGCGTAAATATAGAAAGTAAATTAAATAAATAAATAAATATTCATGGACATTTCACACAACGTCCTCCGGTCCCAAACTAAGCTTAACGCTTGTGCTATGGGTACCAGGTTACGAATATAATACATATTCTACTTTTTTTTTGTAAATACATACATAATATATAATAGATAGAAAACACCCAGACGCAGTACAAATATCTGTGTTGATCACACAAATAGGTAATTGTCCTGAGTGGGAATCGAACCCACGACCTCGTTCACGGAAGTCGGTTACACTACCGACTACGCCACGAGGCCCGTCAAATGGTCCGTATGTTTGCAAAGTCCCCCTCGATTCAAGGATAAGTCCTTGGTGCAGGGTGTTGTAGTCTTTAAAAAAAATGTTACACGGAATATTCTATAGCTTTATACGAGGTAAAAATTTGCTAATCATTTATATATAGGTACACCATTTAAAATATTATCAGCATTTTTATATCACTAATCTGTAAAAACCTTCACACTAAATCAATGCTCAGAGTATTAGTAATAAAACGTAGACAGCTATTATGGTCTAAAATGGATTGTAATTACTTTATAGTCGCATGCCTACTGCAGACTACGGCATTCAAAACATACTAACGCTTAAAGCATCCTTCATTAAGGATACAAAACTATTATATTTTCTTTGAACGCAATCATAGGTACCACTGTAAGTTAATAATCATGATTTTATTGCTTTTCTAAACAATCATTTCTCACATGTTCCACCGTATAGACTGCGACTTTGAACAGGAACCGTTAGGACCGTGATCTCATTCCTATATGTGTTTTTCAAACTACATACTAGGTATATATGAGCTACAAGAATGGAATTTCAAAATTTCAATCGATCATCGAAGAACATTTATGTTCAAAAATATATCTCGATAATGATTTACATTGCACTATACTCTGTAGGAATTCAACAAAACGCTGGGATTAGTATCTTAAACCTGTTTTAAGTTCTTGGTAACGAGGTGACACATTAATTTTTAAGAATTGAACACAGCAGCTTTTGCGAGAGCATTTGTTTTCAGTTGAGCAGCGGGCATTAGCTAGTAGGTATATAAATTCATGAAAATTATCTTTAAAAGTATTATATCCATTTACTATTGAATAGAGAATTACGCTAAATTGCAACGAGGTTCCGTTAACGATTCAAAAATGCTTTAATCACGACACAACAGTAAAGCAGTTCTATAGTATGAACTTTATTTACAAACGTCAACGAACACTGGGGCAGGGTTATTGAAATGTTACGAAATGACCATGAAATGAAAATAATTGTTGTGTTGAGCGCTGTTACTACAGCTTCGGCAACCAAAAGCTACACACATACACAACAAACAGGTCGTTGATACGCGAGCGTGTATTTCATTTGTACAAAAGAGAACGATATATAAACAGTGATGCTGTCCTGCTTTTTTTACTAACTAACGATGGTTCTCAACATGTACCTATACCGGGGTGATTAGGTCTAAGAACCAATCTTATATCCATAACTGCATCTGTTATTTCGTTTATAGGCCAATGCTTTCTATATAATTGGAATTAATATCCAATATTATATATGTATTTTAAATGACTACGTCTCCGTGGACTTGCAATATAAATAATAGCTGACTCTACCTCAAACTAATGCTCTCTATGCAAAAGTACACACAGGAACTATCCCTTTTTCGAGATCAAAAGTAACATTGCCTATGTCCTTTTTTGGGTATTAGACTATACTAAACAAACAAACAAACGCATTTTTGCATAGGTATATAATATTAATAAAGAAGATAGAATTACAAAAAGCTAGAAAATACTTGGGAAGAATACATTCACTTACAATAATTATATAAATAGAAAATTGGTTTCCGTTACAATACTTAAAGTTTGAGAACTTTAAGGGATATTAGTCGATGCATAGCTTTAGAGGCTATTATTTTACCCTCCTATTTGAAGAGTTTGGGAGTACAAATGGCGCCCGCGTTCGCTTATACATATAATTTATGACATAGCCCATATAATTATATGACCTATCATTATTTGAACTCGGCTTAAGCAAGTAGCTTAAGCCCAGCCCAGCTGGTATTTTTTCCAATAGTTATACAAATATTTAATATGTACTTTATAATGTAAGGTTGATTGGTTGGTTGTGCAGTGTTAGCCTAGTGGTAAAATCGAAGGCTGCCAATAAAATGGTATTGAGTTCGATCCCCAGTCCAAGGTACTTGCACGGCACAGTCATGACTCGAATTTTTTTTTAATTATATGTGTTTTTGCTTACTTATTATCACTGCTGCGTAAAAAAACCTGGCATGCAGGTAACAAATTTTCTCGACGTCTTTAGAAACCCTGTAGTGGGACACAGTAGGTTGGAAAACGTTTTTAGTTTATAAATAAATAAACATTCACGGACATTCCACACAACGTCCTCTGGTCCCAAACTAAGCTTAGCGCTTGTGCTATGGGTACTAGATTACGGATATAATACATATATTACTTTTTTTGTAAATACATACATATAATAGATAGAAAATGCCCAGACGCAGTACAAATATCTGTTTATCACACAAATAATTGTCCTGAGTGGGAACGACTACGCCGCGAAGCCCGTCCCGCCCGTTTATAACAAATGGTGCCTAATACCCAGTTAAACCTAAATATAGGGTTAGGTATACTTATCCACAGATGGCTGTCCTGTGTGGGAATCGAACCTACAACACCCAGCACAGGAGGTCGATAGCTATACCACTTCACCATCTGTGTATTATATACTTACTTTATTTAATGATGTGATATCCATTATTTTATAAATGGCATTTCAATATGAGTCCGACTCGTGCTATTATACTAGGAACACACGGATTTTAAGAAGTACATATTATCATTATCCTAAGAAAATGAGTTCAAATTGTAACTAAACTTTATATTGTGTATTATCCAAATTGATAAGATATAGACAGCTGATTCACTAACTTACATACATGCAGTATTAGATTTGTACAAATTAATAAAAAATATCTACATGCCAATTAGTTCCCGTAGACTGGACATATATGATTTATTGTGACTCATTACGAAGATTCTTTAGCTACTGACCAGGTCTATTTAGAATGTGTAAGCATTCACCGTATATAAGCAGTCGGTTACGCGCTATTGTGTTGTGTGTGATGCAAATGAATAATGCAGTACTCGTAACTCGTAGTTTTATAATATAATTTGTTGTCTGTGCATAATCAAAACACTAGAAAATGTTTACGTATGCAAGGTCATTGCCTCGTTTTTAAATGATATTTTGTAATTTAACCATTATCTCCTTTACTTAATTCTTCAATGCTCCCGTATAATGTGCTATTAACTTATGATCTAAACTTTATCATAACCTTTACAATCATTAATTTGTTTTATTAACCGACTTCAAAAAAAGGAGGAGGTTTTCAATTCGTCTTAATATTTTTTTTGTGTATGTTCACCGATTACTCAGACGCCTGTGCCGATTTGCAAAATTATTTTTTTGTTTGATAGGGTATACTTCCCAGGTGGAATTGGTGTTGTGTTAATACTGATAAAAGTAGATTTATTAGTATTAACACAACATAAATAAAATAGCATTCTCACTAAACGTAGCATAACCCATAAGTAGTTTAGTTTATAACGCAATTGACTAATGTTAATAATTATCGTAAAATAGATATTCATTAAATATTATTCCTAATCTATATGTAGCTATATAGTTAAGCTATCTACAAAGGTTTTGTTGAGCAGATACTGAAGCAGCGTAATGGATGTGTAATTATAAATCTCATTCATATTTATATGAGCTTTACAGGTCAAGTGTCTACGCCGCATTAAGCTTACAACGACTACCGATGTTACCTATTTATAAACTGTTATTTAAGCTCTTAAGCTTACCCTTTATATTTTTCACATTTTAATTTCGATGACACACTCTAAAATATGAAAGTACCAAAACTCGGTAGATGCACGTTCTATATCGTAATTAATTTTTTTCCAGATAAGGAAATATAGTTTTTGTTGTGATATTGTTTAATAACGTACGTTTATTGTTAAAAACAATTAAAAACTGTTTTATTCTTATTAAAAATGTTTACACTGAAGATATGAAAACTTATCCTGATATGGCAGTGACTACATCGCCCACGTATCACGGCTCACCGATACACGATGGGTTCGCTACTATACGGGCACCAAGAAGCAAAATCAAAATTAGAAATCTAGTAGAACCAAATCAAAGCATCAATCTACCTCAAAGACACTCCGAGTATTTCACACTAAACAGAACACCTAAAAATTCATTTTTAGAGAACGGTTGTGGAATACAGTATGTCAGTAATGAATTAAATAGTACATTTATAGATAAAAAATCAAGGCTGAGCTTTACAGAGCCGATATACGCTAAAATAACACCACCGCCATCCAATAGCAATTCTCCAGTGAAAACTCATAACAGAAAACAATCTGATTATGATTGTATAGACACCAAGCCAAGAAGGCGCTTAAAAAGCTCAGAGTTGTCTATCGAACGAGGCGTAAACGGCGAAAAAAATGTAAATGCTAGCTTAAGTAATGGCGACCGACTGTCGTATGAGCAGCACGTAGCAAACCAGGATGAGGGCGAGCAACATTCCGTGCGCGCGGACTTTACTGGCTCGTCTATCGATTGTAGAAGAAGCCTTAGCGATCGAGATAACTGTTCGGAATCGTCATCATACTTTACAGATACCGACAGGCCTATATCAAGCTATAGCGATAATTCCACGATACCGTCAACAGACACAGAAGATGTATTGAAGGACTTACCTAGTAAATCTAAATTTCATAGGTCACCACAAAAATTTGCCACTTTAAATACGCGACGACCAAAATTCATAGATCTGAAACTTTCCAGTATGAAAGAGAATCAATTGTATGGAAGCTTACAACGCAGCAGAATAGGTTATCACTCTGAACCTAGTACACCTCTTATTGATGAACAAACGAGCTTAAATAACGAACCCAGTATTATGAGTCAGGTGCAACAAATACCACGAATGCCTTTGCAGAATAACAGAAATAATTTTCAGAGATCAGTAAGCGAAACAAACGGCTTTTCGAAACGATTAAATTATAGACATTCATTCAGCGCTGATTTTAGACAAAATAGAAGACCTCATAAATGCTGCGAATGTATTACAGGCATTCCAGCCGAAGAAGAAGTTGATCAAACATTAGCAAAGCCTCTATCGAGGACCTTAGGCACTTTATATGAATCACAAGATCCTAAAATTGGCTGCCAAACAATCCTACGCGCTAAACCACCTGTGCCGTGGTGGGAATTGGCTATCAAAAAATCCCGCTATAAAAGCTGTCCAATTTTAGAAGAGGTAAGTTTTTAATTATTATTACACTAGACAATTTTTTCTAAAACGCCGTTCCATAAAGTAAAAATATTGAAGATTGTATTGATTTATTTTATCTTCTATACCTTTAATTATATGGTTAAGGTTATAATATATTGATTCTAGTCTTATTCACAATTAATCACGCATATTTAAATATTTTTCTAAGCACAGTTAAAATGTGAGACTACAAATGGGGGGACTCATTAATATTAATGAGTGACGTAGCGTGTTCACCTGACATCTCGTGTGTAGGGTCAGTAGCGTGTAACTTCCCCTCAGGCAGAACAATCAAGGAGTGTCACGTAGTTTTTCAATTACAATTTAACTAAATAGGTAGGTATCATTACGTTACGAATATTCATTGCCACGTTTGCAATGGTGTACATGTTTTTTTACAACTACATAATTATTTGTAGAGATGGGCCGAATGTGATTTTAACCGAATACGAACTTCGGCCGAACATTCGGTAAATATACAAAACTCGGCCGAAGTTCGGCCGAACTTCGGTGTGTGCTTTCTCGGGAGCAACATGTCGTGTTCTGTGTGTTTTTTTTTATGATATGTCTATCATTTGCATGTTGCAAAACAATAAAAAATAGTCAGTGTAAGGGTGTCAAAGTATTTCAAATTATGGGGTTTATTGATTCATAGACTCTGGGATTGCGAAAAAAACTAATTCATTTATACCTTTTAATTTATCTATAATAATTTTATTATAGTTTAACGTAGGTACTACAACTGACCATGATTAAATTACTCTAGAGTATTGGTATATATGTGATTTATTTTACAGCTATGACAGATATGATTTTTCTAAAATTGACTGGAAACCTTACCTTTTTTTTTACCGAATTTTCGGCATTTAAAACCGAATTTCGGCCGAATGCCGAAGTTCGGTTCAAGCCACCGAAATTCGGTTAAACCGAATGTAAAACGTATTTCGGCCCATCCCTAATTATTTGCTAATTGTACTTCCACTTGATATGCTTTCCAAATTTCATTTCCATAAGTTTTAAATCCTGGAATACCAGATGCTTTTAAACTGGCAAAGCATGGTTCAAATCTTGCTCGTGACTGTTATTTTCAATTACACATTTTCGCACTTTGTGTTAATTTTTATGGCTAAGCATGTTAAATCTTTATACATAATATATATAAAAATATCAAAAAGTTTTAAAACAGATGTCGCGGTTAACTTGTAATAATACCAATATAAGGATAACTAAGAAGAAGAAAAAATCTTACCTGACTACTGGTCGCTTTTCAAAAAGGATCGTTATAATTCTCTCTGACGGTCAGGTGTTGACTTAATCGATCCCGAATCTTATTCATGGTTAAATATAGTTTCCCACGATATCATTCTATAAGAAATTATTACCATTTCATTCATGTCTACAGGTTTATAAATAGAATAATTCATTAAACTTATATCCTAATAAATGTTGATTAATTAAAATTTATTTTTAAATGTCTGTACACCTAATATTTGTAGTTTGAAGTTAATAGTTTCGGTATTTTTGTGTAATTGCTATGGACGTTAAAAACTTTTAAAACTTAAGTTTTTATACTTGCAGAATAACAGAACTTTTCACTGAATTTCAAGCCATGATTAATGTTTCATACGTGTTATATTTAAAATAATAAAAAGCCAACTAATCAATAAAAGAAATCATATATAGGTATATACCACAGGAAATTCAGTACAACCTTCTATTAAATAGGCAAGAAAGAAAGTAGTAGATATGTACATTAATATTAAAGAGTACCTGCGGTCCTTATTCTAGCTATGATCTCCAGGTATAGAATCACATATAAGTATATTGGGATCGAGCATGAGATAACTATCGTACCAAACGTCGCTGTGATGTTGTCCGACAGTGGTAGCCACGGCACACTTTCCTAATGCAATTGCATCCGCTTGTACCATTTCTTTGAGGACTTATCGTTTGTGCATATTTTTGATGAATCGCGCCACTATTTTTCTATCCTGCAGCGATTATTTACATAATTTGTATCAAAAAAAAAATATTTCTAATTGTATCTAGACCCGATAAATAATAAATATTCATGGACATTTTTACACAACGTCCTCTGGTCCCAAACTAAGCTTAATGCTTGTGCTATGGGTACCAGATTACGGATATAATACATATACTACTTTTTTTTTGTAAATACATACATATGATAGATAGAAAACACCCAGACGCAGTACAAATATCTGTGTTCATCACACAAATATTTGTCCTGAGTGAGAATCGAACCCACGACCTCGTGCGCGGAAGTCGGTTACACTACCGACTATGCCACGAGGCCCGTCAGACCCGATAAAAAATTACATTTTGCATTCTAAGAGAAAACCATTGTTATTTATTTCAGAATAAATAATAGTCGACTGATAAATATATCCCTAACGTAAACGTTTTCTATGTATAAAAGTCGTGTATAAACATATTTAAAAAAATATCGTGGCCAGCTGTTTCAACTTTTAAAATGCCTTTGTAATTTCTGACCTTACGGGGCGGTCTTTATTCTTTAAGTTGTTCATATAAATTGCCGCTGACGTACAGCCCAGATATGTCCAAACCGTAAAAGGAAGAGCGCACTTGAACAAATATCTCCGACTGTAACAATATCTCGTAAAAGACACCGGTGGGACGCAAAGTGGGCCTTAAAATATGATTGGGGAAGCATGTAGACCTACTGAACACCTACTCAATTTATATTAAGACATTACTTTTTCCGTGTGTAGACCCTCTCTAATTCAAAATTCAAAAATTACTTTATTTCATAGGCTTTTTATAACAGCACTTAAAATCGTCAAAGTTACTTACTAATGACTTACTATGGACTGCCTCGGTGGTGTAGCGGTAGTGTATGCGACTGCTAATCATGAGGTCTCGGGTTCGATCCCCGGGTCGGGCAATGTTATTGTGCTTTTTCCTAACAAGAAAAATTCTCAGTAGCAGCCCGGAGTTTGGAAATGTGCCCGGTAGACGTCTATAGGCTCGCCCCCTATTACGTGGGACTTAAACATAGCTGGCGAGTCGTGGGTGTGTAATACACTTCTGCCTACCTCTTTGGGGAATATAGGCGTGATGCTATGTTGTTTACTTACTAATAACTAACACGAGCGCTTGAGGCAAAGATTATTATTATTATTATTAGTTATTGTAATTTTTTAATCATTTACCATAAAAAAATATATTAAGCTATGGCGAAAAAGAACGTTTTAAACATTCAACAGGAATATATATATATTTTTTTAATCTTCCACGGGGATATCAAAATCGTTGCTTATCTGCAACCAAGCGTCGTGTAATGGTTGCTTATCCTTGTGCCTGACATTCTTAGGATTCCATAATAGTGATTGCCTTTAGTAGGCTTCTAAAAAGCGTTAGAACAAATCGTTATTGCACACGGAAAGCACGTCTTTACGCGAACACAGTTGGCGGTCAACTAAGCAAACGAGTGTGTACCAAACACGGTCTCGTTTTATCGCGAGACTCACCGAGACCCTTTGACTCGAGCACAAAAAACCGACACTCTTCCGAGACATAGTGAGGGCCCCGAGACGAGACGAGGCTACCATGTACACACTCGCCCTCAGCCTGTCTCGGGGTGTCTCGACGAATGTGTACAGCCACAGTAAGATACAGGCAACTATTACACGACGCTTGGTTGCGAATAAGCAACGATTTTGATATCCCCGTGAAAGATTTGAAAAAAATATATATTCCTGTTGAATAGTTAAAAAGTATTTAGATATTTTTATATATATTTTTAGCATTTGACATGCTTAGCACTATATTAAACACAAAGTGAAAAATGTGAAATCGAAAATAACAGTCAGGAGCAGGATTTGAACCTGCATCTTCTGGATACCGTCCAGATGCTTTACCAATTCAGCCATCCTGATAATTGCTCCTGACTGCTAATTTCGATAACACATCATACTTAACGTCTTTGGGTGACGCCTGCGCCATCTGTCGGACGTATTTTCATACATTATACCGACCAGGTAAACTTAATTTTACAATTAAGATTTTACCTAATAATGACGCAAACCCTTTAAATATTTAGATATTTTTATATATATATTTCACTTTGTGTTTAATAGTTAAAAAGTTCTTATTCGCCATGGTTTAATATATTTTTTATGGTAAATGATTAAAAAATTACAATATTTTTCTACGTCCATCGCGACGGGCATCCGAAGTTCAATTGATACAACGAGCGTGTACATGGTGTGCTCTCGTGTCGAGCTTCTACGAGACGAGAGTGGACGAGAGGTTCGCGAGACAAATAGATGAGTGTGTACAGCCGCCGTTATATATTATTGACGGATACGCGAGTATTACGCGTCATAAAATTACTTAGG
Source organism: Leucoma salicis (assembly GCA_948253155.1). Lineage (NCBI taxonomy): Eukaryota > Metazoa > Arthropoda > Insecta > Lepidoptera > Erebidae > Leucoma > Leucoma salicis. Next base: position 18,924,829 of record OX411805.1, read on the forward strand.
AGCCTACTTATAAAGAATCTGTCGTTTACTTGATTTTCTACTCTTCTTTAGTAGTTGTGTGTCATAATAGTCTTTATTATGCTATAAAATATCAACAATTGTTGTGCTGGATATTTTCAGTAGGTTATAAGGCAAAACCTGAGATTTCCAATGTTAGTGTCGACAGTTAATTTCAATTTGCGAAAGCTTCAATTAGACCGAAGCGTCGCGACGGATACCAATGTTTCACGACAAAAACTCGAAGTGTACTTACCTTTAATATAATTATTTCCATAGAGAGACATAACAACTATTTTATCTTGTCATTAAGCTTTTAGAAAGCAACTGTTGTGGCACCTGTTGATAAATAATTATTTTGCACCTGTCTGCGCATTGTTATATATTTCAGTGTCACACACCGATATTTATTATAGATGTGTTTATATACGCACGTGTCATGATACTAAAATCCACATACCTGTCTTATACGTACATGTACATATCACATCTGTTGATGATACATTTACGTAAAACCAACTGAATACCGACTAGACAGCTGGTGTGCAGTCATTCGCTATCTGTTATAATTATATTATATGGCTATAAATTGCTTACAACAAAGCCTGCTAGTTAACTTTGGCATATAAATGCGTAAGGTGCGTGCAATCTATTATTACGCAGATTCAATTTTTATAATTGGCTCTTTGGTTTAGCTATACATGCACAATAAAAATTAAACCACCCTACTTTTCTTTCATTAATATTTTTATATTTGGTCACACTTTCCTTAGGGATTGAGGCCGTTACCCTTATTTTAATATTGCTGAGTGCATTCCCGCAGCAAACAAAGGGTCCCGTGTCCAGCTACACCCACGTTCACTATTAGCCGGGTACCATCGTGTAAAGCAATTTACTGCGATGAGTCACTTTTACAGTTCATAAAATTTTATTTCCGATATTTATTATATGAGAGGCATATTGTGACAGTAAGCTAAAATGGTATACCTATTTATCCGGTACCTTATGATTCCAGAGCAATGTATGTCATTATAGATCTAATTGTATGTACAATGTCTCTACCAACCAAAGGGAAAATATTATTCTAGATATAGCGAGATCTATGTCAACTTGTGGTCGCTTCTGATTACCTACTGAAATGAGAAATTCCTGTTACTAGAATAAACTAATGATAGGAATTGATATAGTTACCTATATAGTTAGTGGAGTCATATATTTATACATAATTTGTCTTAGTTCTCTTTTGACCTAAGCAAAAACATACTGGCGTGAATTAACAGTATACATGTTTCTATGTTTGTCACGGCTGGCTTCCAAAGACTTCCTGATCCCCTGTGCTTGCATTTTATACTATTATCCCTTTCCAAATTGATATCCCTGGTGTTGCTAGTCTATAAACTATGGTTACAGTTAACGATCAGGCGAGCCGTATGGCGTTGGCTACCCTTGTACTATAAAATAAAAGTATTTTCGTTTCGTTGATACATAATACCACAGCAGCACAAATACATCTGTCGCAAGAGTATCGTACTCGTATGTTTTATTTAAAATTAATCAATTAGTACCTTACTACTTAATACTCTGTGGCAACGACGCAATCAATGTGGCCTGCTCCTTGCTTTAGGTAAATTTTCCTCCCATTGTGAAGGGGACTACCAACAATGAGATGTACAGCAATTTCTTCTAGATTTGTCCTAATACTATTTATCATGTGATATTTATTCCTGTTATTGTAATAGGCGCACGTGGTGTCCGCTTTCGAGCAGAGTTTGTCGAACATGACGCAGCGACTGCAGCAGCTCACTGCGACCGCTGAGAGAAAGGTGAATAAACAAGATTTCCATCGTAAAATAACACTTAATTGAACTTTATTTAAATTCATTTGGCTTCTAATATATACGCACAACTAGCGTTACAACGCTTGCACATAATACCACTTATGCTTAATTTTTTTAATAATATAGAAAAATATGACTATTTCTTTCCAGTGATGAAGCATTGTCCTCTAAGAACGTGTTTTCAATAGAAGCGACATGTTTTTAGTATCTTGAGACTAATATCATGACAATGCATTCGCTAAAGTAGTAGTTACCAAATCGTGTTCCCATAAGCGTCATATAATATTTAATACACCACAAAAAATTGTCTCACAAAGACATTTGATACACGAATGCACCATTCACACATGGAAGTTAAACTTGGTAGCAGTTATCCCAAAGTTGTAGCCGGTTTTAACCGGATACAAATTACTTTCTTTTAATTATATTTTATTGTTGTTATACACCGAATGGTTGAAAACTTTTTGTTTGTTTTAGGACTCGGAGTTAACGGAGCTCCGTCAAACGATCGAGCTACTGAGGAAGCAATCAATTCAGGCCGGTCTTACGACAGCGCATATGCAATCCATGGGAATCCGGGCTGACGGTGTTAATGTCACTGGCCAGGTAGATAACATTCTCTAAAACTGATATGACGTCGCGCTAGATGTAGTCACATTTTGTGTGTACCTTTGTATATAAAATTAAATTTTATATACAGATTGATAGAAATATGATTACTATAATATTTTCTAACAATTACGCGAATTTTACACATTTTGAAATAAAACTACGTTTACGGAATTTATCGCGTTTACTTGATTTTTATACTATCCCGACGTTTCGAATAGCTGCTGCAAATATCAGCTTTGGACGCCTACCATCTAAGTCCACCCGTGATCATGAATGCTGTAAAGTATTCGAAACGTCGGGATAGTATAAAAATCAAGTAATCGTGATAAATTCCGTAAATGTAGTTTTATTTCATAATATGATTACTGCACGATTTTGCAGATAAATATTCTGTTGAAAAGACTATTTTTACAGTAATAACAAATTAAGAACGATTTCTGTGTTCCAAATAAAATCTTACAAAGCTACCTATTGCCTTCTTATACAGAATTACTTGAGCGTTTCTATGAAAAAAACCTTTTCGTAGTTGATATGCCATATCCTTATGACTTTGTTTTTTAAGAACAATAATTATTAACATATATCTCAACATGTGACAGCTTCTGATGTCGCAACATCTTTATTTACATTTGCATTGCAATGTCGAAACTTTGTACAGTCCAATGTCATCTGTCAATCAGAGTCTACATGTTTTGCATTGAAATTCACATTAACATATAGACCATATTTGTTAAAATTGACACCATTGATGTTATACTATCGGAAGCTGAACAATGGAAATAGGCAACGGTCAGTCTGTAATCGATACTGATAAATTCTAGGATCATGTTTGAAATTGGAACATAAGTCTACGTATAATTCTTATAAACAAATATGTGAAGCACATTTTCGTCAATTGTCTGTCAATAGATCCGTCCCTGTTCTACATTTAAAGGAGGGCCGGGAGCCAGCTAAATGAGAAAAAATAAACGTAGTGTTATATGCTCTTTGAACAATAAGAGTTATTATCGGCTTTTGATATTGACGTAGCATAACACATTCAAATTAACAATAACATATAATAATTATCTATACTATTATAAATCTGTAATAGAGCTATGTCTGCTATGCTGCTATCCTGCACAGATGGCAGAGTGGTTTAGATACCTGATTCCCGTCCGAGTGTTGTGGGTTCGATTCCCACACAGGATAATTCTTTGTAAGATCTACAAATGGTTGTTCTAAGTCTGGGTGTACTTTGTGTTCATGAAATTGTATGTTTGTAAAGTCCCCCGCGATACAAGGATTATTCCTTAGTGCAGGTTGTAGTCTATTAAAAAAATAAGATATTAGAAAAAAAAAATGTAAGTAGATATTAAAAGCTATTTTGGTGCCTCAAAACACAAAACATTTTTTTAGAATTTTTGTCGGTTTGAATATTTGTTTGTTCGGGCGTCATGGAAAAACTACTGAACAGATTTTAATAAAACCTTTTTTGTTTGATAACTTATGATTAGACTTAAAAATTGGTATACATTTTATCCCACTACTACAACGGGAACAGAGATGAGATATAACCTAAAAAGTAGCTTTTGGCTGCGGTGGAGTCGCTGTCAGAAGCCAGTAGAAAGTGATAAATATTGCGTCAAATTTAGAATGTTATTGTCAATGCTTTGTTAGTTACTTAATTGTTTAACACAATGTTTGCTCAGTATTGCTTCGATTATAAACATATTGTTGTGAAATCTCCAGACCACAAACTTGTATAATTTATGCGTAGCCCAGCATTTTATATTCATTATAATCATTTCGGGGAAAACTTGAATGACATCGATCAATCTATCTAAGAAACATCGTTCAGTCAAAATGGTTTATATCATCAATTTAAATTTACGGGTGTAATTGACGATTGTATGGACGTCTAACGAGCCCTTAGTTATGTTATTTTATGTTACAAAAGCTGTTATTTATGTGTGTTAGTTATGCAATCTATTTTATAACTTTTTTAAAAAGAGTCAACATTTGTCGAACAAAAAGGCTGTTTAAGTTTTTGTTAAATTGTGTAGCTTTAATAATTAGATTTTAATGCTTAAGCAATTGTATTTGTCTGCGTTTTTATGTGACTATCCGAAGAAGGAGTTCTTAATATGAAATAATTCCCGCTATGTTCGTCACTCTTACTTTTTTTATATAAGTAATAGGTGATTGTTGTTGTTCAGGAACCACCTAACGTACAATCTCACTCGTCACCACAACGCGGTGTGCAAACCGGCAACGGCGCTATCACAAGACACCTGTCCACCGACAGCGTTTCTAGTATCAACAGTCTTAGCAGTGGTTCCTCTGTAGCACACGATAAGAAACATAAAAAGAAGGGATGGGTAAGCATGAATGGAATTCTGATAATTTCTCTTCTGCCTAATATAGATAACGAAGTCTAGGTAATTTGACAAATAGTTTCCTGGCGGAATGGTATGCATACACGGTAGTATGCCAGAGAATTGAGTATTTTTCCTGTGGTATGCAGTAACACTGGCTTTATGGCATGGCACTGATTCCTCAGTGAACCTAAACTTGAAAGTAGGCAGATTTGAGTTGTATCCCTGGCCATCTGGCTACCTACAGATATTATTTTCGTCAGTAAATGTGAAAGACCAATAAATTTTAGCATGAGTCATCAAAAATATGACATAATGCATTCTTTAATAGGAAATATAGTTATGCAAAAGTAACCATATCATTTGTACATAATGTTCCTGTAATACTATTTGGAAGCTTTAACTGGCAGTTACATTAAATTTAAGTGTAATAATTTTACACAATCGGAACACTTGTGTTTCAATAAACTATAATACAATACAATATTTCGTAAGATGCACACTCACAAATGGTGGCTATTTACATAAAATGTACTGTAATTTGTGTAACTATCATCTAAGAATGTGTGATTACTGAACAAAACTACTTACTTAGTACATAACGTTTGATTGTAATATGGCAAAATAAACGAAGATAACCTCGAACATTGTTATGTAACAGCTACGGTCATCGTTCACGAAAGCATTTTCGAGGAACGCGAAGATTTCTAAGACGGCTAAGCATTCGTCCCTGGGGCAGTTGTCATCGCAAGACAGCTCTTCAGGCTCACATCACTATGATGACCCGCACACGATCCGGGAGGGCAGCAATGAAAACAGTCTAGAACATTCGCATGAAACGCTCGACGTTAAAGACAAATGCCCTACGGTTAACACTGAAGACTCGACCAAAGGTGAGACATTAAACGTACAGGATAAAGCAAACAATGGACATATTACTTGTTCAGAAAGTAAGAGAGTTGTTTAACGAAATATTCTGGTACCCTAAGGTGGTGTGTAGTTATAGATAGATACATATTGCTTACCTACTCTAAATAGGACCATTCAACTATCCAATACATATTTATTAAACCAAAAACAAATGATAAACGACTCGCACCTTTTCTCAACATATTTCCACTTGCTACAACCTTGTCCACGTGTTTTGCCTGACGCACTCTTATTAGAGTCCTGCTTAGTGCTAACCTGGCTTTTCTCGAAAATATCTCTGGCTTGATCAGAAAACATGAGGTCTTCCAATTCCAAATGCCATATTTACACTCGCTATTTACATTTCTTCCGTTAATATTTTAGCCCAAAACATCTTAACCTTATTTAATTTTTGGCACTATATCTTCTTTTACACCCATATGGTTCTCTCACTAAGACTTGCCAACTACTCTTAAATGAATGTTGTGCCCGATTTACGTGATTACCTGCATTCATTCTCCTTTCAATATCCTTTTTGTATTTCCCTTCTCTCATAAACAACGCTTCCAGATATAAAAATTGTTTTTGTTGTCCCACATTATTTCCATTACCTACCTTCATTGCAATATCAATACTTTTAAGACCAATTTTTACTTACAGACAAACCAGAAGATTCTGGTTTAGTTGATGAGCTGAAAAGGCAGTTGAGAGAAAAAGATTTGGTGCTAACTGATATTCGATTAGAAGCGCTTAGCTCAGCGCATCAACTAGAGAGTCTCAAGGACACTGTCATCAAAATGAGGGTAAGTAAAAATAGTTAACCACGATGGATCATTGCAGGCTGGTAAACATATCTTAATATGACGTTAAAAAAATCTTTCACTCTTGCTACTGGGCTGTACATATCTAAGTCGTAAATAGATATGTCTTAGAATTGGTCACTTTATGATGTGGTCGACCATTTCATGAAGTGGTTCTATTTCATGATATGGCCACCTAAAACTGGCCGTATCATAATATAGCCTCACCAATGAATGTGGAATGGATTGATATTTCATCAACCATTGACATTTAAACGATATGACCCGTATCATGAAATAAAACCATTTCATGAAATGTTTGGCCACGTAATGAAGCAACAAATATATGACATGGCCACGATAGATATCTATTTATAATAATAATTTCAAATCTGTATGGCATAAAGTTGTTGACCTCAAGAATGACCTTTAAATACGTAAGAATGTCGTTAATTAATTCAACATAAAAATATACCTTTACGTATAATTTATTAACTACGCATGTGTAAAGTAGCTATCTAGCAATACATAGGAATTTAATAATATAGTATTAAAATGTACCCAAAGATTACTGCCGTTAATTACAGTATGTCTATGAAATTTTCGTTGTATAAATTTTACTGACGTATTTATGATCGGAAAGTCATTTAAATCTTATAGTTATATCCTATTTAGCAAATTAAAAACAGACTATTACAGTCCGTAATGTAAGTATAATTTATTTCTCAGCACCTGTATAACACCTGTAATATTCTATGTAATATACAAGCATGTGGTCAATAATAATACGTTTACCCTAATAGTACTCATAAAATTCGTCCGATAATATCAATTTATAACAAACATGTTGTGGCCATGATTATTACGAGTATATGGATATACTTTGGTAATTGATGACAGACGTCATAAATTATGCACAGTGAGTAGGTACAGGTGCATTTGTTATAAGGCAAGTATCGAAGTACTCTCATATGATTGTTAATCCATTATACGCAATCATTGTGGGATGTGAGCAGAGAATGCCATGACTATGTAACTATAATAATAATACCAGCATTCACCTGACCTTATACAAATAGGTAGTTAGGTGCGAAAGGGAATGCTCCGATGGTTCGGACATGTTGAAAGAATGCCGGACGAGCGACTGGTTAAGAAGATATACAATGCGAAAGTGGAAGGATGTAGGTACAGGGGGAGACCGAGACTCACCTACCTAGACCAAATCGGTCATGTATTGAAGGAAGGTGGAGTCAGGAGTCTCTGAAACCGGGAGCGTGTATGAAGAGAGTTATGAATGTTGAGGAAGCGAGAGATGTATGCAAGAATAAAGCCTCTTGGCACTCTGTTTTCTCTGCCTACCCCACAAGGGAAATGGCGTGATGATAAGTTAGTTAAGTTAGTTAGTAAGTAGGTACCTCATCTGTAAAAGTTTTGGCAAAACTTTATGATTGACCTGACGTCATCTTTTCTTCAGAATAGTTACGTAACCAGCAACATCATAATGGAAATGGTCCATGTGTACAATTTATTGTAACAAAAATATCTGCCGTGTTTATATCTCAGTAATTTTTAATCGGCAATTATACCATGGTACCATAGGTACTTAACCTTCTTCCTCACACAAAATGGAATATGAGGAAATTCCTAAATTCACAGTATTTTATCGAACTTTCTTAATACATTCCACATTTTCAGAACGAGATGTTGAACTTAAAGCAAAATAACGAGCGACTTCAGCGGCTAGTAACATCAAGGTCCCTAGCTGGCAGTCAAAGTTCTCTGGGCACTGGTGGATCAGCTGTTGAAGACCCACGAAGATTTAGCTTAGCTGATCAGGTTACTATGCACCAGGTAAATCCAACAAATTATTTTCATATGATGAAATTATTTACTGTTTGCATTTTTATAATTGCCTAAAAATTACATTCTTGCTTATGATTATACATTGTAAGATTGACGTATAGTGTACCTACTACTACAGTAACTATATATGTGAAATAATACTTAAAGCTTAGAATTATTAATATTTTATATATGTACTTAGATTCAATTGTTTATGTTAATATTTTATTCTCTTACAGGCGGCTATGGATATACACCCGCAGCCTTTAGACCTAGACTTCAATTGTATGACATCAACAAAAGGCTCACCTAAATCTAGCATAGAACCCATATACGGGAACAAGGCCGTCTGCGAGCTCAATGAAAACAGTGAGACGCTATTAGGGGCACTGAATGGCAGCAGTGATTTATTCACAAATGGACTCAACGCGAGCGAACGACTCAGTGGAGACTACGATATCAACACAGTTTTACCCCCGCCTAAGAGTCGAGAACTAGCGATAGGGGAAAGCTATTCAGATATCGGTAAGGCCTTTTTCAATTTCTTAATGACTTTATAATGTGATGAGATCATGGTGCTTAATGACTCATTATTTATCACAGGTGTTGCTGACAGTCAGGGAGACACAACAGATGGTAAAAAAATAGCTATAGCTGTGTATTTAGGACAACCAGAGACATTCCAAAGATATTTCGAAGAAGTTCAAGACACGCTCACAGAGTCTGAATGTAGATTTTACGCCAAACAATCTGCGAGCGCATACAACAATCATTTTGAGAAACAATCGAGTTTCGACTCGCCGCGGACTTCACAAACCCGGAGTCCCGAGACAGAAACACAAGACTACTCGATTAATAAGTCTAACACAAATAGCCTTAAAAGCAATAAATCTACACACAGTAATTCATATAAGAATGTTTATAATAGTGATTCGACAATAAACTGTAATGAATTTACAATAGCATTCACTTATATATCAGGCAAGACGACCTGGCAGAACTTAGATTATATAGTTAGAAAGACTTTTAAAGATTATTTGTCTAGAATAGATTTGGGAACGAATCTCGGTTTAAATACAGACTCAATAACGTCTTATCATCTGGGCGAAGCGACGAGAGGACCGGAGATAGGGTTTCCAGAGTTGTTACCTTGCGGTTATATTATCGGCACTGTGAACACGTTGTACATCTGCCTAGAAGGAGTTGGAAGCTTGGCTTTCGATAGTCTTATACCAAAAAATATTGTATATAGGTATGTATCATTGTGTATTTTTATGTTAAGCGTAAAGTAATAACATTTCTAAATAATTTTTCACCCATTTCTTTCCAACGATGGGCAGTTAACAAAACATGCGGCTGTTAGGCTATAGTCACTCATAATGCTATCCTAATTCGGATTTCTACTCCTGAAAACATCTTTCAAGAACTAGAAAGAGGCTTTTCTCGTGATGGCTTTGTTTACCTTTTAGTTAGTCAGAGAAGCGCACTTTAATTTCCAAATCTTCTAGAAGATTACTTGACCTGCAAAAACTTTACAAAGTATTGAAAGCCAATAAGACCTAGGACTGTAAAACCAGGGACTGCTCATGCAGGAAATGTTTTATAAGCTCCGCAAAATATTGAAGCCCTAATAGAAACTGTCCACGACTTCGCCTGCGTCTTCACATTATTAATCTCTGTGCCAAAATTGCTACGATGCGTACGTTATCCGGGATTTATCCTGGATATAGGCGTTTCTGGGTTTCGGACTAAATACCTATGTGTATGTTTGGTAGAGTAGTTACGGTGTGAAAATGTCCTTGTTTGGTTTAAGGTATGTGTCATTGCTCTCCGAACACCGGCGAATAATTCTGTGTGGACCGAGCGGTACTGGCAAATCTTATTTGGCGGCCAAATTGGCGGAGTTTTATGTACAAAAAACACATCGTAGAGGAAATCCAGTGGAAGCCGTAGCTACTTTCAAGTAAGTTCAATTGTAAAGAGTCTTACATTCAATTCTTCTATTGTAGATACTGCCTTTTTGTGACAGTTCTCATTTATTGCCAGAATTGAACAAATTCGTATGGTTGGTTAGTCTTGCTGCGGTGTATCTGTGCTTATCAAAAATACATTTAAAAAAGATTAATTTCAGTGATGATGATCAATGATATTGTATAATATATTATACTAGTGGACCCAACAGACGTTGTCCTGTCCAAATATTGGGCTTTTACATTAGAAAAAATTAAAGAAAAAAAAACTGAAATCCTATCATGGCGCCATCTACCGGGTCCAAATTTGAATCTAAGCCAACCCGGTACTTAGGCAAACATTCACAAATAAAAAGAAGAAAAGGTCCTGAAATCCTGTTGTGGCGCCACCTACTGGGTCCAAATGTAAATCTAAACCATCCTCGAATCCCCTTGAACTCACACAAAAAATTTCATCAAAATCGGTCCAGCCTTCTAGGAGGAGTTCAGTGACATACACACGCACACAAGAAATATATATATAAAGATAAAGAGGGTGTTGATACAAAATGTTTCATGAAATTATGTACTTATTCGGAAATATTCTTAGTAGATATCTATTACGAATTGTTGGCCGTATCAACATCCGTAAAAATTATATTTTCCGAAAAAATATGTACTTTGTAGGTATGTTAATAAGAATCAAATTTTCTCTAATCAAATATAATTTATCTGTAAAAAACTAGTACCTAGTAATATCTGTAGGGGCCGCACCATATCTGGTTGAGTACCTACTCAATAACCTTTCATATATTGTTCATTTTATAATTACAGTGTAGACCGTAAATCATGTAACGAGCTACGTGCATACTTGGCGAATATCGCAGAGCAGTGCGGCGCGGCAGCAGCCGAAGAAGCTGCGTTACCTTCTGTAGTCATACTCGACAATCTGCAACACGCCTCCGCATTAGGAGATGCCTTTGCGGGCCTCCTGCCACCTGACAATAGAAATATGCCTGTAATAATTGGTAAGTTTGAATATTATATTGTTTCTAACCTAAATTATATTGGTAATCAGAGAAACATGGTATCTGCACATTCTATACATTTTGCTCAGGTGTGCACCTTTCTTTATGCTGAGCTTATGTAATGGTGGCACTTCCTCGATCGAGCCGGCCCATTCATGCTGCAACAAGCAAGAATCGACGAGTAGTAAGCAATTATTACCCATTGCATTACTGGTGGTAGGGATGGGTAGGATGGATGGGGGTTTAGTTGTAACAGGAGATAAGCGTTAATTCGTTTATTTCATATACATTATATCTCTGAAATGAAATGGTGATCAGCGGCTTGACAGTACTCTCTGTATAGTTGAGTCCATGAACGATGGTTACCATTTTCCACCAGGTGAGCCGTGGCTTGTCTGCCACCATATGAAATAAAAAAATAGAGTTTTAGAAACTTTTCATATCTATCGTCATATGATAACTGGTATCAAGCGCTCGATAATGTAAGTAATCTTATTATTTTAGGCACAATGTCTCAAGCAACTTGCAACACGACAAACCTACAGTTACATCACAACTTTAGATGGCTTCTCACAGCTAACCACATGGAGCCTGTCAAAGGATTTTTAGCTAGGTAAGAGTTACTGCTTGGATGGCGAGCCAGGAAGGCCCTCCGATGCCGACTGTTGTGATTCCTTTTTCTACAGGGGGCACTAAAATATGGGCCGTGTGGGGCCGGCTTTAGAATTGTCCCACCCCTCTCCACCCATGGGAGTCGTAAGAGCCGACTGAGGGAATACCGCGGGAGTGGGCAGCAGCACTCCTTCGAGTATTAACAACATCCACTGCGATTGCCAACCCGCCTGCCAAGCGTGGCGATTACGGCATTATTCCCCATTCTCGGGGAGGCCTATGTCCAGCAGTGGACGTTGAAAAGCTGATGGATGGATGACTAAAATATACAATCCATGCATAGTTTCTCCAAATAGGTAAATCAAATCTGTGTCTATGAACTAATAATGACTATGAATTCGTCAATAGATACGTACCTATTATAAACAGTATTCATTTCTTAGTGCAGTTATTTTAAAGGACATTACTTAAACACAGTTATACCTAATATGAAAAAAACCTAGTTTTGTATGTGTTTTCTAGATTTATTAAGTGACTATTACCTGAATGTTTAAAATACTTAACAGCATCAATATTCTCGTTGTCATAAAATCTGTAGAGATATATTATATTATACCTAATAATTATATAAGTTACGAAAATATTGGGAGTCACATACAATCAAATCTAGCACTTTTATTTATCGAACTTAAAACACCTGCATAACTTAAGCAAAAATAAGGAAATCTTGCAAGTCTTGCCACCTATTTTGTAAATTCGACTGCGGCGTAAGACTAATACTAATTTTATTATAATGAATTGATTTCTAAATAAACTATCCGGTTTTTAAGTATATATATTTCTTATATGAACAAATTTATTTTCTTCAAAGTAGTACCTATCTAAAACTAATATTTTTATTTATTTTATTTATTATCTTTTTTGTCATCTCGTGTGGTAACAATGCATTACGGCTAAAGATGGAACCGATATATTCATATCCATTAAATATCAGTGATATTGGATGTATTCATTTATCAGTATCCGACTCAATCTGATATGCTAATACGGGCGTATTGCTAATATAGTATATTCAATATATCGTGGACATGAACAGTGACCGCTGAACATGGGTGTGTTGCTATATCCATAGACTAGATAGAATCGCATATCGGTGAGAATATCGTACGTATCATATCGGTCAAAACATCGTACGTATCATTGAGTTAAAAATGGTGGTGGGAATAGGACAAATTTATTGATATGCAGCATATATCTATATTCTCCGTATTAAATATTAGTGATATTCATATATTAGTATACATATTATGATATTACTTGAAGAATATATTTATATTAGCTGATATTGACAAATATCGGTATTAACCCATCTTTAATTACGGCTAAGTACTTACAAGGCAAAGTACTTGCCGTGTGGGGCCGGCTTTAGAATTGTCCTACCCCTCTCCACCCATGGGAGTCGTAAGAGCCGACTGAGGGAATACCGGGGGAGTGGGCAGCAGCACTCCTTCGAGTATTAACAACATCCACTGCGATCGCCAACCCACCTGCCAAGCGTGGCGATTACGGCACTATCCCCCATTCTTGGGGAGGCCTATGTCCAGCAGTGGACGTAAAAAGGCTGATGGATGGATGGCAACTAAAAACTCTGCTTAGTTTTACTGTAGTTATGTTTCTTAAATATATTGCAACAGGCATTTGACGTATTGTGTAAATGCTGCAGTCATCCATCTAACAAAATAAAAAATATTCTTCCCTAAGGTACCTTCGCCGCAAGTTATTTACTCTAGAACTTCGCCTGGGTCGTCGAGAACCCGCGCTTGCTGCAGTACTTGAGTGGCTACCCGGTGTTTGGTCTACGTTAAATGCATTCCTAGAAGCACACTCCTCCAGTGACGTTACCGTAGGACCTAGGCTTTTCTTGGCATGCCCCATGGATTTGGAAGCTAGTCAGGTAATCAAAGTTAAACTTATTTAGATAAGCTAGTTATAATGAGAGCTCAAGGTCACCCTAGAATTTCATCACGGCTGTGCTATAAAGCAGACTTAAATTTGTATAACTACTTACCGATTTGGCAATAGTATGTATGAAAGAGTTTCGTTCGATTGCAGCTCATATGTTATCGTTATACATACAAGGTCCTAGGTGAGCGAAATTAAAGAGAGCGTAGTATGTTGGTTCGGTATTTAAGTACGAATCTAAAGCCTGTCAATTACGTAGCTGTAATATATATTAATATATTATACTATAATATATTATAGCAACGTGTGTAACGGGCTTAAGCATACTATAATATGCCAGTAAGTTATATTTGAGCATGGTAGTGACCGATAGAGACATTAATAATCCCATTCTTCATCTACGTTGTTTATTAAATATCGATTGGCATCCATACAGGCTTGGTTCGCGGACGTGTGGAACTATAGCATCGTGCCGTACGCGTCGGAAGCTGTACGCGAGGGTATCGCGCTTTATGGCCGACGTAGACATGCTGCTGTAGACCCGCTGCAGCATATCAAGTCCACTTATCCCTGGAGGGAACCTAACCATTCTCACGTTAGTATTGCAATTTCTTCCTTACAATCCTTTATAGATTCCACTATTGGCATGACATCTTACAAAACGAGAAGGTAGATAATTAACCTATTATACCACGTCTTAGCATGACGTTTTGTTTCGAGAAAGACTTCAGAGATTCCCTTTATAAGATTCACAAATAGCTATGGGGTACGCACCCTAATTCTGGTGCTATCTCTAAGAATAATGTACCCACATATATGTTTACGTCTATCTTGGAGATATTAATATGATCATTCCTGTTTTGCAGACTCTAAGAGCAATAACAGTAGAAGAGATTGGTATGGAAGAGGGTAATCAAGATTCCAATACAAATAACAATCAGGATCCTTTGGTAAGTATAATATAAATTAGTTACATTAACTCGTATTAGTACCTAATTTTAAAAACCCCTTCAATCGTCCCGTGCAGTTACAGAAATAATAAATAGGTTAGTTGTTCAAATAATAAATAGTTCTGCTAAAGTAGGTAATTCACTCTAACAATATTGTAGCGGTACTTCGTGTTCAGTCAGTAGTGAGTTAAGGTACTCACTCAGAGAACCACACACCCACACTTGTATTTCTGGATGACGGAATGTGTGATTTTTTTTTTTTGTTATTTACATATTGCACGCCTCATAAGCGAAGCGTTGAGGTGTGTATTACTCTCGTGTCACGTAGAACAACTGCTTTTTCAAACTTAAAATGTCTCTATTTATCATATATTGCACTTGTAAAATAATATATAGACACACATATCAAGAAAAAACACTATTCTTCATGACACTCATGATATTTTTGATGCCATTTTTGTTATTTAAACTAGTTAAAAACTGTTTAAAAAAGTTCTATCACTTATCACGACCTGATTCGATGTGGTTTAATTGTTATTAAATAAACAAAAAAATAGTGAATATTTACGCTCGACGCGACACTAAAATCAGTGCTATCCTTATTTCGTGATAACTATTTATATAGATCAATGTAAAAGTACTTCTTAAAATTAGCGCTAGATGGCGTATAAGACATGAAAACCACAGTAGTTTTTGAAATTAGCGCTATCTATGTGATTTATTGAAAACTACTTAGTAAGACCAATACATTATTAATTACTTATCAAATTAAACACAAAGTGAAAAATGTATAGTGCTAAGCATGTCAAATGCTAAAATATATATAAAAATATCTAAAAACTTATCAAATAATCAATATTATTGTGAAAAATGAAGATTATGAGGCGTGCACTATAGGATTATCCAAAGTATAACTTTACAAACATATAGTAGGTACCCATACAATACATCAACATTACTTACAATCTCCAGGACAGCAGCAAATTTAGGTGCTCAGCTCAGGAGAGTTAGAATGTATCTCACTAAATCGTATCGACATCGCACCGTGTCATTCTTAGTGATAGCGTACCTGTCACAGAAGGAACGGCCCAGGGGTCTGTGCTCGGGCCCCTTCACTTTATAGCTTATGTTAATGATATGAATAATATATTGAAGTACTGCACTTCATATCAGTATGCAGATGATACCTGCCTATTAATTGCAGATCGCGATGTTAATATTGCCCTATCGAAATTGCAATTGGATTTTGATAATATATACAAGTGGTGTCACGATAATGACTTAGTAATTAACGCGAATAAGACTAAAATCTTACATATTAGATAACCATATGCTAAAGAACTTCAAATGATAGATCTTAAAATAATAGCCCATGAACATTTATGTCTTAATAAACCTAGCAACATCACATGTATCTGCCCTACTATAGAAAGTAGCAATCATCACACATACCTTGGATTATCGACCATAAATTTAACTGGTTACCACATATAAATCGCATATGTGATAAACTCAGAGCATTTTTAGCCAACTTATATATAATTAAGAAACGAATACCTTACAAAATCAGACTCATGCTATACAACGCATTCGCACAGTCGATTATCACGTATGGAATCACTAGCTACGGTGGAACCTTCAAATCTTACCTTGATAAAATTTATAGCTTACAACTAAAGATTCTCAAGCTAACTGTCTCACCTAACATCAAAGAACAATTCAAAGATGAACCTTTTAAACTATTTAAATATTGTAAAGTCTTACCAGTGTATTCAAATGTCACTTATAATCTATTAAAAGAACATTTTTTAAACAGTGATACCCAAAATTATATTTCACATAAGATACAAACACGTCAACAAACCAATAGGAAACTCATAATTACAAAAGCGTGCAACTACTATGGCGAAAGAACTATACTTTACCTTATACCCAGAATAATTAATGAACTTGATTCATCTTTAAAAGAGATTATAACAACAGAAAATCTAAAATCAAAATTTAAAACATCTTTTATAAAAAACCTGTAGTTTACTCACCGCACAAAATATTATTTATCATACCCTACATTATGTGACTGCAATGGACTTAGATTTAATTTAAAAAAAAAATGGGGGTAGACTTTTCAATATAGCTATCATGTACTCGTATGAATACTGTTTCTTTTTATGTTTTTACTGTGCAGAATGTTACTGCAATCTAGACAAACCTTAGTGGTTTTAAGATTGTAAGTTGATAATTGTTTTGTAAGATATTTGTTACAAAAAATAAAAAATTTGTGATTGGTTGAGATATCACCGGGATTAGCCGAGGGATTATTGCGACATCACGCGTTTCAGGCGGTTTCTCTACCAATCACAAGCGAGACGATACGATGTCGATACGATTTAGTGAGTTACATTCTACGGGCCCAGATCAGTCATGCATGTTTTATGTACCTAGGTAAAGAGTCTCCTCAGACCTCTTATTACGTGTTATTTTTTCTATTCCTGTGCTGTGTCTGAATTTCTATTTTTTTTTTTATTAGAGTTATTTTTTGTTTAGGGATGCTGTGGAAATTATATTTCCTTTTGCATTTCTAATTCCCTTCCGTTATTGACACTTGAGGGTATACAGTACTCACCGTCGCTGTCCCGTTCCCATCATCTATTATTATAATATACCTATATTGTAATTTCTTTGTTGTAGTTAAATATGTTGATGCGGTTACAAGAAGCTGCTAACTACAGTGGAAACCAAAGTCAGGACTCTGACAACGCGAGCATGGATTCGAATCTCACTCACGACAGCTCCATGGGCAATGAATTATAAGAACGCATCGTTCTAACAGTGTTGTAAACTAGTTACTCACTGTGTTTTATACAAACTGCTGTACCTATTGCAGTGAAAATGTTGCAACTATTAATGAAGCTAGAGGCTTCCTGAGTGATTCCAATGTGAAACTGACGCGAAATTATCAAACCGTCGCACTTGATATATCTCCTATTTTACTTCATTTTTTTTAGACGTGTTCTATAACCACTCTCATTCCTGTAATTATAAGTATCCGTTATATATGTAGTAGTATTTACGTGATACCGCGGAATCCTTTGGTGGGACTGGTCACCTTTTCAATGGTGCCAGCGGAAAAATGACAAACTTTGTAAAAATAAATCGCGTCTCGTTCACATTGCAATCGCTCATTTATTATTATAGGTATAATAATGTCCCATACAAAGGCAGACTTTAAGGTTCGGGACCGAGGCAGGCGACGCAGCTTGTTTTGTATGTAACTTATAACAATATGAGCACCTGACAGCGGCAAACTACACAGACAGTGTATGATGATTTGTCACAGTTCGTTCTTGTAACGTGTCGCACGTCGCGATCGCGTACCTCTAAGCCTACGATTCATAAAGAGATTCCATACAATAAAGCTATATAACGTTCCTTACATGTGGATATATGATATATAAAGCCAAATATTTGCCATATGTACATTATTGATATTTATTATTATTATTTACATAACATTAAGTGTTATTTTAGTTGTGAATCAATATTCTTTTTAGTTGATTTTTACGGCGATTTTAATTTTATTTCGAAAAGAAGATTACTCTGCAGTATTTGTGAGCTAGCAAATATCGATTACAAGAGTATCTGGTCCTTTTTAATTATATCAATTGTTTACAAAATTTATTTGTTAACAAAAATAAAAAAATACATTTCCATACATCTATGTTAATAAGAATCCTTAACGGTGCCTGGAACGATAATTTTCGATTTTTTACGATGTAACTTGAACGATGTAGAAGTATTACAGTTTATATGAAGCGTTGTGGCTTTTACTATTGTTATATTTTTCAGAGTTAGGATATGGACAACATTTGTATTAAGATAACATTTGTGTAAAATATGAAAGTGTAATTTTTATACCATTTTCATATTAAAATCATGTACCTTATAAAATACCTATCTTGTAAATATGTTTAGTACCTATTTGTATTTTCTTTTGTATGCGATTACACTAACCGCTGTCTATTATGCCATAAACAGCATTATACCTACTTTTGTATAAAAATGCGTAACAACATTGTTAGTGTTCCGTATGGATTGACTTGTGTGAATAAAAGAAACGTGATATCTACAATCTATGCTTTACAGAAAATGTGAAATTAAAAAATATTATAAAAATAATGGAATATTTTATTTGCAATCTAACTGAGGAACCAAAATATCGGAGAGCTCAGTTTAAAGATATAGTTGACGGGTATAAGCCCGCGGTTTTATTCACTTGCAATTTCCATAATGTTAGGTACTGATCGAAAACAACAGTTCTGCACTTCTCTGTCCACCTGCACTTAGAAGATCTACGGGCGTTTAACGTTGGTGTGGCCACGACTTATCGCGAGAATTCGTTTTTTATAGGTACTACGTGAGTGGCGAACAAGAATACGCAAGCATTTATGCATACCTGATGGTAAGCGGTTACCGTAGCCTATAGATGCTAGCAACACCAGAGGCATCACTCGCGCGTCGCCATCTCCAAGGAAAGAGATAGGAGGTGGATAGGGTAGATAATAAGGAGAGGATAGGAAAGATACTATGGAGAGGATAGGAAGGATAATAAGGAGAGGATAGGGAGAGGGTTTGCGCCTCCAGCGCTCTCACTCACCATACGAAACAACGGTAAATTACCGTTATTACACGCTGGTCTTTTGTGAGAGGGTGGTACTTCCCGGACCGAGCCGGCCCATTTGTGCTGGGATAAGCCAACGCTCTACCACTAGAAAAAAAAATTAAGGTCATAGCACACATATCAACTCGGAAAGGGATCCACACCGGATCAACTCGAGGCTTTCAGTATTATTTGTATGAAAAGCCTACTGCAAAGCACACTAATCGGAATCGTAACGTAAACGACTCGCCTCGGGACTAGCTCACGAACCGCCGTAAGGCACGTGGTCAAACAGCGGTCCCCGCGCTTACGGCTCGCAGTTCACGCGCTTACGCCTCTCCGCCGCCGCGCTTGCGTCTCTTCATCCTAGTAGCCTAACTGCTACTTTCAACAACAAGGATTTCAAGGTGGAAAAACCAGGACAATTCACTTAAAATCAGGACGCAGTAATAGAGTAGCAATAATCTATACAAATAAATAAAATTGACGTGTCTGTTTATAAACAACTGTTTACTAAATATATACGAGAGTATATTACGCTACCTATATAACAAATTACCAAGATTTAATCTCTGTCTGTTTGTTCCGGCTAATCTCGGGAACAGCTGAATTGATTTGGACGGGACTATCACTAGCAGATAACTGTTGTTACAAGGAATAACTTAGGCTACTTTTATTTTGGAAAAATAATTAGGGTACCGAACAAAAAATAAAATCCATGAAATTGCGAATGAATACCACTCCGGAATGCCTGGACCGATTTGGACGGGACTTTTACTAGCAGATAGTTGTTGTTATAAGGAGTAACTTAGCCTATTTTAATTTTCGAAAAACAATAACTATAACACCGTGAGAAAAAAATAAAACCCTAGAAATTGTGAATGAATATGGATGCAAATAGATATATAAGTACTAAGAAAAAGGGTCGGTTAAAAATCTTCAATACCTTCAAAAGTACCTGACCTAGCTTTATGAAATAAAGACTAAATTAAAGAATATTTATTGCCACATAAAATCTATACCAATAAATGGAGAGCCGGTTTTATGTTCGGTTATACTGCGAAAACTACTGAACCGATTGGAATAATACTTATACCATAAGATGCAGCGTGTTTCGGAGAAGGTTTTAGTATATGATATTTTGGTAATTACTTATCCGGAACTTATATTTTTGATATGAAACATCTAATGCGGAGGGAGGGCAAAACCGGCTGTTAGCGTGGCGACGTCTATATACGACGTTTATAGACGTCGCTACAGGTATACCTAATAATAGGAATCCTATCCGAAATTGATTTTTTATCGACAATACTAGGGCGCGAGCGAAGCCGCGGGGAATGTACTAGTAATATATAAAACCTTTTTATTTATTTTTGATAATTGTATAAAAACTGAAAATGTAAATTCAAGGTCGTTTTTGAATTTTGTACCAAAAAATTCAAAACAATTGTTTCGCGTTTGTTTTAGTTTTGCAATAAAAAAGATGTATATATGGTGTCTCTGCCTTATAAATTTCATTATTCTGAAGTCATCATGTCTTTAACCCCTGAAGAATGTACCAGGATATTGCTTAAAGATGAGCATAGTCAGCGAAATACAGTGCGAACTGTTGGTGTGACGCTTTCTACAGTTCAGCGAGTACTCCATCGTTTCCATGAAACTGGATCCAATCTTCGAAGACTAGGAACAGGTCAAACAAGGTGCACGACGGGACGGGAGGATCGCTAGGTATATGGTGTTAACAAGTTTGAGAAATCGCTTTCTTACAGCTGTTAAAGTAAAGAATCATCATTACGAGCTGGTGGAAACAATCTGAGTACGGATATAGTAAGTTTGCGTCTGGTTGAAGCAAATTTAAAGCCATTAAGTAAGCAAATGGCCCAAAACTAGAAAGGCACCACAGAAACTCAAGGTTGAGTTATGGTAGAGAACACGAGAATTGGACTCTGAATGACTAGTCAAGAGTTATGTTTTCAGACGAGTCTAGATTCTGTTTATAAAAGCACGACAGGAGGAAAAGAGTGTACAGAAGACCTGGTGAACCAAGCCTGTATAGAAGAAAAAGTACCATACAGCGGAGGCTCCGTTCACGTGTGGGCTGGGATTTCTTCACATATGGAGTGGCCAGCACGCAGCCCCGACTTAAGCCCCATTAAGCATGCATGGGATGAACTGCGATGACGTGTACGTCAGGGGAATCAGCCGCCAATCACGCTACGTGAAAAGAAAGACGCTCTAATAGAGAAATGGCAGAATATTCCGCAGCATCGCCTCAAAAACCTAGTAGAACACAACGGATAACAGCAGTATTACGAGCTCGTGGAGGCAAACAAAGTACTAAAATGCGTGAAAACGGCACATTTGTAACCAATCTACTTTTATGAAAATATCGGAAAAACTACGCATTTTTATTTATTTTAAATTTATTAAAAATAAAGAGCTTTTATTCATTTTTCTATTTTCACTTAAGCCCTTTAAAATATTCTTTAGTTCATGAAGCTAGGTCAAATACTTTTGAAGATATTGAAGATTTTGTAACCGACCTTTTTTTCTTTGCGGTCCTGTGTACGTCTACGGCTAATCTCCTGAACGGGTGCACTGATTTGGACGGGACTCACGGGACGGGGATTGCTACTTTTGTTTTGGAAAAATAAATAGGATTCTGCAATATAAAGAAAATAAAGAAAATCCACGCGGGCGAAGTTGCGAGTATCAGCTATAGTTAAATAATATGTTCTGAAAACACGTTAAATGAAATTTAAGTTTTTTTTTTTAATAAAAATATCCCAATTTTTTTGAAAAATACATAAAAATTAAATATAATATATTTAAAGGTTACAAAAATATAAAAGAAACACTTTAGTTTTTAAAAATTCTTTAAACTTAAGTACATTCTAATATTACAAACTTACTTATTTTTTTATATTTTTCAACCCCACCAATTATAAAAGTTGACGGGTATAAGCCCGCGGTTTTATTCACTTGCAATTTCCATAATGTTAGGTACTGATCGAAAACAACAGTTCTGCACTTCTCTGTCCACCTGCACTTAGAAGATCTACGGGCGTTTAACGTTGGTGTGGCCATGACTTATCGCGAGAAGGGAAACCCTGCTGAGATCATCGAGCATGGTGCCAAGGTCCTCCAGCGATTCTGCCATGACTACGATGTCGTCGGCATATCGAAGGTGAGTGATGTATTCGCCATTGATGTTGATGCCGAATCCGGTCCAGTCCAAGAGCTTGAAGACATCTTTCAATGCAGCGGTGAAGAGTTTCGGGGACATAACGTCTCCCTGTCTAACACCTCTCTGCAGTTGGATCGGTTTCGTACTCCTGTCACCATGTCAGTCCGTGTTCAGGACACCGTGTTCTGACATGGTGGCGTTTCTATACAAGCACTTCAGCACTTCTATGTACCGATTGTCAATTTGGCACCGCTGAAGGAACTGCAGCACCGCCCAAGGAACTGCAGCACCGCCCAAGTTTCGATCGAATCGAAGGCTTTCTCGTAGTCCACAAACACAAGACACAGAGGCCGATTGTATTCCTCGGTTTTCTGTATAATCTGGCGTAGCGTGTGGATGTGGTCTATGGTACTATAGCCTTTTCGGAAACCGGCTTATTCGGGAGGCTGGAAGTCGTCAAGCCTGCGCGTGAGTCGATTTGTAATGACCCTCGAAAACAACTTATAGACGTGGCTCAAGAGCGAGATGGGTCTATAGTTCTTCAAGAGGGTTCTGTCACCTTTCTTGAAGAAACACAACCACCACGTTTCTGGTCCACGACTCTGGAACGTCGCCCCTGAGAATGACGGAATTGAACAGCCTCTGAAAAGCTTTAAAGACCGGCTATCCGCCTGCTCTCAGAAGCTCTGTGGTGATTCCGTCGTCTCCCGGTGCCTTTCCGTTCTTTAGTTGTTTGAGAGCCATTCTGATCTCGTACAGGCTGACGTCCGGGATACCTTCGGTAAAGTACCGAGTTAGCTTGGATCTGGGGTCTTGGACCAAGCCAACAGCAGGGCTCTGGGATCTGTACAACTGTCCATAGAACTGCTAGACCTCTCCCAAGATCTCATCTCGAGAAGAAATGACAGTGCCGTTGTTGGTCCTCAGTTTAGTCAACTGACTTTGGCCAACAGAAAACAAATTAAAAAAAAATTCAAATTTCTTTAATTCCAGAAAATAGAAAAATAGATTATTATTTTAAATCTCCAAGGATATAAATTGATTAAATCATTTTGATTATTAATTTTTCCAAATAGAATTTCTTGAATTATCAATTTAAAAAAAAAGTTATTAGTTAATAGAATTAATTAATTGTATTGAGCAATCTTATTAAGACTAAAAAAAAAATTATACACCCAAAAATTTGCCGCGCTAAAAAATTTGCTGCCCTGGGCACTTGCCCCGACTGCCCCTAGTGTAGATCCACCGCTGTATGTGAGAATCAAGTAATAGGTAAGTCACTGACAGCAATTTAATTATTGCGATCGCTCTAGTAATTTTCACTTGATAAGTGGGTAGTAATAGGGAGGTACCCTATCTGTTACTAGTTATAGTCTTCTTTGAGAACCACTAAAAAGCGTTTGTAACAAGGTTACAAACGTTACAACCCATGCTCGTCTACATTTGTGATTATATAATATTATAATAGCTGATCTGGCAAACGGTTTTTTGCCCTATAAATTATTTCTAGAGATTTTTTAGGGAATTTCTGGTGTAGAAAAAAATAACTAACTTATGCCAAATCATAACAAATAAAAAAATTGGTCCAAAAAATAAAATATACATTTTGGGGATACCACCCATATCGATTAGGGGTGAGAAAAATAGTTTACATCCTATTCTCAGATCTACTGAATATACACAAAATTTCACATATTTTTTATTGCTTCTTTTTTAAACTTTATAAACATACAATTTCATGGACGCGAAGAACACCAAGACTCGGAACCATCTGTGAATCACACAAAGAGTTGTCTTGTGTGGGAATCGAACCAGCACCGAGCAGATGAGCCACGGCCCAGCTCACGGTAAGTGGTTACCGCCTCTAATGCTGAGAGCACAACAGTAATACTGAGAATACTGTCAGGTCACAGCTCACCACTTTATTTCACGAATGGGATTGCTTACCTACTTCCCTTATGTGTGATCAGTGACAGTTATAGTGACACAGAGAGAGAATGGTGTGTTAAAAAACAATAAAAATATGGTGTCCTTAGTAGTTACCTAGATAACTCTACTTTTTTGGCAAGGCGTGAAAAAATGCACCTAACCGCACCCCCCATCGTTCAAGGCAACGAACAGGGTAGTGTGGGGCCCTCACCGACTAAATAAACCCGTCGTGTGCCGTCTCTCTGCCTGTATTGGCGGACCACTGGAACTGTGTATCAATTCATCCATTTACCGTGTGGGGCCGGCTTTAGAATTGTCCCACCCCTCTCCACCCATGGGAGTCGTAAAAGCCGACTGAGGAAATACCGAGGGAGTGGGCAGCAGCACTCCTTCGTATATTAACAACATCCACTGCGATCGTCAACCCGCCTGCCAAGCGTGGCGATTACGGCACTATCCCCCATTCTTGGGGAAGCTTATGTCCAGCAGTGGACTTTAAAGAGCTGATGGATGGAATTCATCCATTATTTGTGAATTATAATTTTGGCACTTTTGGTAAAACTCAAAATGATTTAATCAATTTATTTCCTTGGAGATTTAAAATAATAATCGATTTTTATATTTTATGGAATTAAAGAAATTTAATTAGCATTTTTTTTTGAAAAATTGCAAAAAATTCGGAATTTTTAGCATTTTTCAAAACTTTAATCAGTCAATAAAAATTAATAAAATTTTGATGAAAATAAAAATATATAAACTAAACACAAAGTGAAAAATGTGAAATCGAAAATAACAGTCAGGAGCAGGATTTGAACCTGCATCTTCTGGATACCGTCCAGATGCTTTACCAATTCAGCCATCCTGACAATTGCTCCTGACTGCTAACTTCGATAACACATCATACTTAACGTCTTTGGGTGACGCCTGCGCCATCTGTCGGACGTATTTTCATACATTATACCGACCAGGTAAACTTAATTTTACAATTAAGATTTTTACCTAATAATGACGCAAACCCTATAAATATTTATATATATTTGTAGCATTTGACATGCTTAGCACTATACATTAAACACAAAGTGAAAAATGTGAAATCGAAAATAACAGTCAGGAGCAGGATTTGAACCTGCATCTTCTGGATACCGTCCAGATGCTTTACCAATTCAGCCATCCTGACAATTGCTCCTGACTGCTAACTTCGATAACACATCATACTTAACGTCTTTGGGTGACGCCTGCGCCATCTGTCGGACGTATTTTCATACATTATACCGACCAGGTAAACTTAATTTTACAATTAAGATTTTTACCTAATAATGACGCAAACCCTATAAATATTTATATATATTTGTAGCATTTGACATGCTTAGCACTATACATTAAACACAAAGTGAAAAATGTGAAATCGAAAATAACAGTCAGGAGCAGGATTTGAACCTGCATCTTCTGGATACCGTCCAGATGCTTTACCAATTCAGCCATCCTGACAATTGCCCCTGACTGCTAACTTCGATAACACATCATACTTAACGTCTTTGGGTGACGGCATGTCATGAGCATGTCAAATGCTACAAATATATATAAATATTTATAGGGTTTGCGTCATTATTAGGTAAAAATCTTAATTGTAAAATTAAGTTTACCTGGTCGGTATAATGTATGAAAATACGTCCGACAGATGGCGCAGGCGTCACCCAAAGACGTTAAGTATGATGTGTTATCGAAGTTAGCAGTCAGGAGCAATTGTCAGGATGGCTGAATTGGTAAAGCATCTGGACGGTATCCAGAAGATGCAGGTTCAAATCCTGCTCCTGACTGTTATTTTCGATTTCACATTTTTCACTTTGTGTTTAATGTATAGTGCTAAGCATGTCAAATGCTACAAATATATATAAATATATATAAACTAAGTTTAAGTAAAATTCCAGTATTGGGGCGGATTTTTTTCCGGTGCCCAGGAGCGGCATTAAGTTTAAATCCGGCCCTGTGGGTGGGACAATTCTAAAGCCGGACCTACACAGCCAATTATAATGCTTGTGGCACAGAAAATACCTACTAAATTAAGAAATGGCGTTTGTTGTCTCTGATAGTCGCTATAGTATAAAATACCATCACGCTTACAGTAAGGGGCAGGAAAGAATAAGGATATGTTTTGTTGTAAAAAATGTAAGTACCCAATAAATAGACCAAATAAACAACCGTAGAGTGAGACATTACGCTGGATCTTGCGGCATCCGTCGCTTGCAAATTCGTAGCTCACTACCATTGTAGCCGTGATAGTACCTAATAGTGATGCAGGGGTATAATCAAGACAGTACAGTAACAGGGGTGGTAGATACCTCAGTGCTAATGTAATTTAGTTGGTGATTTATTTCTCTACTGGCGACTCAACTATTGGTGGCGCGTCCAAACTATATATATCTAGGTACGCAATTTAAGTCTGAGCTACAATTCACGTTCAGTCCACTGTCTTGTTCACCTTAGTCGCCTCGTACGACATCCGCGGGAAAGAATGGGTTGGTGACACTTGTATTAGTCATGGTCCATTACCACATGAACGGGGCGATTTTTAAGTTATGAGGGGTCAATAGGGGGTTGATTGATGTAAACAACACATTAGCCGGTGTCGCCGCTTCTTCCCACCATAGTTAAGAATTTCTCTTATGTATAGTTGGCATTGATTTTATGTAGGAATTATATAACAGATTATATCTGTTACATAATTTACAAACTATTCCAAAGCCGGTTTGTCCGTGTGATAACGGACTAAGAACACAAGTGTCACCACCCGTCTTTCCCACGGGTGTCGTACGAGGCAACTAAGGGAAGTAAGCAATTATCACCCATTGCATTACTGGTGGTAGGGCTGGGTGCCAAGTGGGAGTACTCGCTATCGGGCCCGACTGCCGTGTGGGGCCGGCTTTAGAATTGTCCCACCCCTCTCCACTCATGGGAGTTGTAAGAGCCGACTAAGGGGATACCGGGGGAGTGGGCATCAGCACTCCTTCGAGTATTAACAACATCCACTGCGATCGCCAAGCGTGGCGAGTACGACACTATCCCCCAATTCTTGGGGAGGCCTATGTCCAGCAGTGAACGTTAAAAGGCTGATGGATGGATCGGGCCCGAACGGGTTGGTACCACCATCTCCCGTGTGACTGGCCATGAAGCACATCAATGTTTTGGTTGTAGCAGAAGATAGCCGTTAATTCTTTCATTTCATATCTGTGAAATGAAATGGTGAGCAGTAGCTTAACATTACTACCGGTATAGTTGAGTCCATGAGTGACCGTTACCATTTACCATCAGGTGGGCCGTGGCTCGTCTTCCACCGAATGCAATAAAAAAGTGTGTGTGTACTTATGTGCACGCGTTAGAAGTTATACTTCTTTGGCGTAACAAGATAAAAATCTTTTCAAAAAATTTATCTTTCGCCTTATTCTACGTTTGTAGAAATAACGACACTAACAATAGAAAAAAGGTATTTAAAATACATTGAAAGTTTTATTATAACGCATTATCAAGTTAAATAAAGTTTATTTAAATATCACAAAAACTAAAATGTTGAGCTAACTTCAGGGTGTCGGTATTTCGTGACGCTGTGCGCGCGCATCGTAGAAATTTACTCTCATCATTTTTCCCTAACGTGCCAAAAGAAGTATTTCAAAAAAAGCTTAAATATTCTAGGAAAGCTCTAGTATTTTTCTTAAAAAACCTGTAGGTACTGTTTGTGGTATACAAAATTTATAACGGGATATGGATGATATAAAGGGTAATAAATAAACAAAAACAGTTGTAGGCATTTTTATTGAAGTACTAAGTTACAGCAGTTATCTCTTCAATGGAGTATTCATGGAACATTCTGGACGGAACCGGTTTTGTTTTATCTAAAGACTAGATAGAACTTTTATTGACTACAAAAAGGAACACTCACATAACTTTTAGTAATTCAAGACTAATAAGGCACAACCTTTTGACCGAGTATCCTTGACATTATTTTGTAAAGGCTTTACTTAATAAAATACTATTGCGGTATTGAGATAATACTAAACATTGTGTAAATGGACATACATCTATATAATATATATTATTATTACATAAATATAAAAGTTTAACAACTGACTTACAGATATATCAATGCACAGCCCAAACTCCTAGGGTTAGGACCATGAAAATTGACATGTGGGTTTCTTTAATACAGTAGCTGAGCGCTAAAAAAGGATTTTTCGCAAACCCTATCCGAAATAGATATTTTTCTACCATCCCATACACTGGTTTTGTGGTATTACAAAGAAAAACAAAATTTCCTATTATATGTTTTTTACTGTGACTCAAGCGAAGATGCAGTTAATGCACTAGTATTATTATATACCTACAGACTCGATTATTGAAATGCAAATATCAATCCAAATTAAATGCATCATCTTCAACAAAATATTCAAATAAGGAACAGACATACTAAAAAAGGTAATATTAAGATTGCCAGTTGGATTTTGGTATGGCATACTAATAAGATTTATAAATAATGCTATAACAGATAGTAAATATAAAATTACATAGAAACTAGGCCTTTTTTTGGACCACTTCTTTTTTCTACACAATAAGAAATTTTCAAATTGGCTATCTAGAAATGTTTGTACTTTGTTTCTTTTAGATAAAAAATACACCTACTACCTTTTTATAACAGTCATGCAGGTACCATAATCATGATTCACAATATATTTCAAGTTATGAGGAACATTATATTATTGCTTCAAATTCCATATTAATCTAAATAAACTATTAGTCACTATGTATGTCAAGGCTTAGATTAGACAATGAAGGTACCGGAGACTGTGTAAAATCCCCTGAATCATCGCTTTGTATATTGCTTAATTTATCATTTATTTTGTGTTTTGAGTTGGTGAGTGAATTTATAGAATTATTCTCTTTGCCCTTAGAACTTTTTTCACTAATAAGATCTGCAACATCAGATAAAGACAAAGAACTTTGCTTGCTCGGAGACTCTGTGAGCTCTGCATGACGTGGACTTTCTACTGGTGAAATTTTATTGGAGCTTTTATCAATGTTACCCTTTTGACTGTCTGCTGAAATTATTTGTTTATCAGCATGATCTTTAAGCTTTGAGAGTAATGATGAAGATGATGCTGAAAAATCATCTCCGTAACTAAAATTACAAGTTCCATCAGACTTGATTGAGGTTGGTGATTTATTATCATTGTTTTCCACTTTCTCTTTACTAGACTTTGGTGATGAACCATCCAATATATCACATTTTGGAGAAGGTGGATCGTTTTGTGTATTCTGTCCAATTTTCACTTGGGAACTCGCTGGGCTATTTGTGTTAATTGTCACCACAGGTAAACCTGAAGTATTGATCATTTTTTCATCAATAGAATTAAATGGCTTTAAATCCATATATGAAGTAGAGTCACTACTACTATTAATTTTAAACTCACTATTTAATACTGGTGTATTTTTATCCAATTTATTTTGAGTAAACAAATTATGAACTTTTGTATCAACGCAATCTACAGATTTTAGAGAGATTGCACTAGATATATTGATACCTGTATTATTGTTAGATTCAAGTATGTGATCACCAGGAATATATTCTGAACTTGACTTATCCCTTGCAAAGTCACTGGAAGTATCTGTATCAGAGTTATCCAGTTGTAATCTTAAGTGAAGTTTATTTTTCTCATCTGAAGAATTGTCAGAATTAGAATTACTAGTGCTGCTACTTTGAGAATCTTCATGGAGTATGTAAGTGCAATTTTGATCATCTTCGTAATTTTTGTCGTCACATTTGCTATAGTTTTTCAAGTGCGAATTGCTTGTATCAAAAGATTTCTTATGTAGTGTTTTTAACATACATTTTACAAGTGTTAACAATATTGGTTCTTTGAATGCATCACTTTGTGAAATATTCAACTTGTCACGCAGCGACTTCTTTCCCTCGTAATTATACTCGTTTCCTTGGCGAGATTCTGACATGTACACAAATAATGTGTTTTTCAAACAAGAAAATTCCAAAAATTCATGTATCAATGACAACGCTATAACGCCTTCCGGCAGTTTGAGAATTTTATCCAAGTTTACATTCTGTTTCATAGTCTCACATTCTTCTTCAAATGCTAAAAAAATATTTGCTCTTAGCAGCGCGCGTATTTTGGCTAGTGATCCGTTTCTTTCCAAAGCTTCAATAACTAAATCTCTTAGTTCCGTATCTTCAGCTTGTGCCATTTCCAGAAGGTTCCTACTTTAGAATATACTTACGAATAAAATGAAAATTTTTAACACATTGAAGACTTATCCAATTATTATTTTATAAAAATGGATTGCAAACAAACAAATTATAGATTATACCAACACGCAAGACGCGACGTAAAATGTCAAATATGTCAACATTTTATTTATTTATTTAAGGCTTTGGCAGAACCATCAGCCTAACTAAAGCTTAAATCAAAATATTATTATTTCATATCATAGAATATACTCAGTCTACATTTTATATCTTAGACCTTAGACAAAGGATATTATAGACAAGCTATTAGCGTATGCAGTGTCGAGTTAGAAATTGTTTGACATAATATGATAACCGGAATAATTTTAAAAGATAACTAGGATACAACTTTACTGACTAAAAATTTAAGTACTCCCTGTTTTAGCCGGATACAAGAAGGACAGAACAAAAGAAATTGCAGTAAGGCTTATATTTTGCTTAAAATGTATTAGAAGCGTATATAACGTGATTAATGAAAGTTTTTTTTACGTAAAAACAAAAACAAGCTTACATACCTACCGATGCTGGGAACAGTTGTCCACCTTATTGTTGGGACTCAGTTGATTGGGTCCCAATAAAAATAACGCATACATACGCGAAAATGATAAAATACTTATACTTGTGTCTCTCTCACTCATGGTAAAACCTAATGTGTGCATCCTTTTCTTCATCCTTAGTGTCAAAATAGTAGCGAGTCTATATTATACTTTGTCTACGCCTTGCTTAGACAAAGAATATTATAGACAAGCTATCAGCGAATGCAGTGTCGAGATAGCAATAGTTTGACATATTATGATAACTGGAATCATTTTAAAAGATAAATACGATTATAACTTTGTTGACTAAAAATGTACTATCTGTTTTAGCCGGATACAAGAATGACAGGATAAACGAAATTGCAGTTAGGCTTATATTTTGCTTAAAATGTATTAAAACATATACATTAGCTTACAACGGGAAAGTTTTTTTTTATATCAATATAAAAAACAAGCTTATATACCAATGATGGGGATGGTTAGCCACCTTATTGTAGGGGCCCAATTGATAAGGCCCAAATACAATTAACGCATACGCGAAAAGAATAAAATACTTAAACATGTGTCTCTCTCACTCTTGCTAAAACCTAATATGTGCATCCTTTTCTTCATCCTTACTAATAGTAGCGAGTCTATAATATTCTTTGTCTAAGAGAAGCCTTGGTACCTTATTTAAATAACCTACTTGGTACATTACTAGTCTGTGTTTATATCCTCTGTCTACGGTTCATTTTTCTTTTATTTATTTAAGTCTTTGGCAGAATCAATAGCCTAATAGAAACTTGAAACCAACATCGCTATTCTCTGATCACTGGTACCTAAGTTTAATTCATCAAAGAAGTCGTAGTTGAAGTCAGTCATATAAAATTAATAAAGAGTCAAGTCAAAGTCTCGCTCCAGTAAAGCGGTGGCGACCTTACTGAAGCTTCTATGGAGTTTTGGAAACAACAGTAAAAAACACGTTATGTCGCATTACATTACTTGCCAACACTTTTAAGCACATACACAAATTTCACGAGACGTATCTATGGCGAGCGCAAACACGAAATGAATAATATTATCTCCTGGACCCCCGCAGGCGAACGCGGGGCAAGTTATCCATTTGAGTCGGCAAACTTGTTAGCGAGTTTTTAGAAACAACACGAAGAGATCTGTAGATTAAAATCTAACTCCAACCCCACAGAATATTTCACCTAAAGTCAATGTCTTATAGACCATCAAGGCAGATCAACGCTCAGCTGAGGTAGAGTTGGGACGTAATATTTATAAGGGGAGAAGGACAAGTGACTTAGATTTGATACGCATGATATAATCATTTCATACAAATTAGGTTGGAGTTTATATCAGTAATATACTTACTCCGCAACAAGTCGACAACCTTTGCACTGTATCAGCCAAAATTCGATCTGTACTGAGATCTGAAATTACCTAGTTTAAACCTACTATCAAAATACAAATCAGTATATTTGGTTCAGAAATGTTATCATTACGATAAATATTATACATGAAGTATAGTGACAAAAACGGCCCAAAGTAGCCCGAACGGGGATAATTTCTATTTTTATTGCAAAAATGGGCTGATGAGTAGAATAACTGCAAGGGTTTGTTAAACGATACAGCTTCTGAATTTTATAAGTAACTCTTCATTAAATTGTACAAAATAAATAATTTACGGACCTAATACTTAATACTTACTAAAGTTTAAGCACTTCAATGTTATAAGGGATTGGGCCGTTTCGAAATTGAATAAAAACTCGTTTAAAAAATATCTTCGTATCGATATCTATTCTTATTGATATATCGATATCTATTCTTAATGATATTACAAAATAAGTAACACTTTTAACACTTTCAACATCTACAGATTTATTTGAAGAAAGTATTGATGTATATTCAGAAAACCACCTTTAGTTCTTATCATATAAATGCTATACCTACATACCCCAAATTAATTCCAACATACATAATACCAGTAATTTAAAATATTTCGGGGCTTTTTATCTGTTTTCCATATTAATAATACCTACAAGCATAACATATATCTTAGTATTATAAAAATACACCATATTAATAACATTCGCCATTAGCTATATCTTTGCGAACGTGCTCGATTACAAGGGTGAAGGCTTGCGCCGGGAAATCGGGGAAATGTAGATGTTCAGTCAGTCGGGTCGAATGAGCGCAGCAGATCGGTACCGTGTTAGCGTCGTTATTTAGTGAAAAAAATAAACTTTAGCCCTTTTCCTATATTCTCCTGAGATAAATATTTAAAAAAATCTCAAAAACAGTGATTTAAATTTATAATAGGTTAGCGTGACATTAAAATCTTGAAAAGGCCGAATAATGTGTTAAAAATACTAAGTAGTGGCGGGAAACCGTTTTGATATCTCGCTTGACGTGTTGTGTTCTATGTGTACGTAGAGCGGGAGGAGCCGTCTGCCCTAGAGGGCGGCCGACATGCTGGATTCGTCGTGAATCGATATTTTGAAACGTTGTAGAGCAGAAACCATGAGGTTCGAGGCTCAATAAAGGTACGACAGGTGTTAATATTAATAACGCTCATTTGTGAAACTCTACCCCTTTAACTAGCAAACGCGTTGCACTAAAAAACACCGTCACTTGAGACCCATGTTGGGCTCCAATATGTAACTGAAGCCAAAGTTACTTTATGTAGCTTTGAAATTTATTATTTCATTTTACATTTAGATTTTTATAGTGATTACAATCACCCTATTCATAAATATGAATATAGTTTTCGTTTCATATTCATGAATGTTTTCATAGATATAGTTAATTTATATTGAGTTAACTAGATAACTAAAAAAACCAATATAATTATGATATTATATTAGTTCAAAGCAATCAATTTATTATTTACAGAATAGTAATAAGAACTTTTATCGCTAAAACGGCTATTACTATTTTAACATTAAAATTGGTTACATTAGGTACCTACGCGTTGGCTAAGTATGTAACAACATTTGCAGTCTGGATTCAGATTTTTGTACTTACAAAGGAGATGATAGTGTTTAAAATTATTTGGCAAAAGCTTAACATTTTTTATCAATTTTGATATCCCGTAGCACCTAGTCATGTTATCGAAAAGTAGTAATAATTAGTCTTATAACCCGTGACTCCAATGACTTTAATGTTAATTAAATAGTAATATCTTAAACATAGAGGCATAGAGCCAAACATTATGTAAAAATACACTCAAACTAATTAATGACTTCGGGAAATAATCATCTAATACATTGATAATTTATAAAATAAATAATATTAAAACGGGATTTGAAAACTGCTAATATAATAATTTCAAGTAAGTATAGGTATACTGTAAAATATATTTTCATAAACGTCTAGCGCATAAAAAATGTCTCTGTCCATACGGATATTTTCCCCGTGTTCATAAAGACTCAATAATCGTCTAAAAGCAAATGCTTGGTAGACTACATGTAATTTACCAAATTCCAAATCTCGTTTGGTAATATCTATTACCTAAAATACATTACCTATAGGGAGACTAACTAAGCTCAGCGGCAATCCATATGACGTCACTCAGGTAGCTCAGGTAGAAAATTTACATCAGTTACAAAATCATTTTGCCAAGGTTGCCGTCGATATCGATGTGTAGACCTATATGACCTTCAGCCAACAGCATTAGGGTATTTTGAGTATACGATAATAATATGATACCCTGGAAATACAATCTAGATTGTTCACACGTTACTTATGAGAGATGGGCAAATGAAAAACCCGCTTTAGTACTGATGCCCGGATCCCGGTGGAAGAGCAAGTTTTTGGAATGGGGAGGTTTTGAGGGATCGTGCCCTCTGTCTTCGAAATTCTAATAATCCCTTAATATACTATCGGATCTTGTTTATTTTCTTATGTAGCCTGAGATTCTCTTCAGACAAAACATTCTATGTTACCCTGGTAACACAGAATGATTTTTTTCTGTCCCTGGACAGAAGCCGATATTTAACGGTAGGTAGCTGGACCGCGACCAGAGATTTCTAGAAGGAAAATCAATTTAGTTTTTGAATCTGTTTTTCTCAATAGACAGATATATAGTGAGATGAATATTCTAAAAAATATTTACAAGCGCCACGCACACACAGACACACACACACACACACACACACACACGCAAAACATATTTCTAATTATTTATCATCTTAATAGTATTTAAATTTGAATATTTCTCATTTAAATTTAAGATTTTTTCATGAAAATTGGAACACTGTCGTCTTCTTTGAAGGTTGGCGTTAATAGCTACGACACAGTTTTTTCGTACGTCAACTGTGGCAACTTTACCGCATTTTTTAGTTTTTTTAATGCATATAATACATAAAACAAGTTTAATAGGCATTTTTGGTATTTATCTGCAAAGTTGACCCAGACCTATGCACTAAAAGAATAAGAGCTATTATGTCACATAAGAATCGCTTTTTAAAATAAAAAATGTTTGATGGGAAATATTAACACGTTTTTGGCAACTTGACCTAAAATTTAATCTTCATAAAAAATCATAGCAAAGTGCATGTAAGGCATTGTTGCCATTATTCTTTGCACAATTAATATAAGTCGTATACAACAGTGTTGGCAGTTTAAAAGCTTACATTTTTGATAAAACTGGAAACATTGATATCCGGTAAAGATGCAATGATTATCAAAGTTTTCACTAGTCAAGGGAATTTTGTCAGGGTTGGCACTCGAAAATATTACATTGCAGTAGGTAATCCATCCATCCATCCATCCATCAGCCTTTTAACGTCACTGCTGGACATAGGCCTCCCCAAGAATGGTGTTATCGAAATTAGCAGTCAGGAGCAATTGTCAGGATGGCTGAATTGGTAAAGCATCTGGACGGTATCCAGGAGATGCAGGTTCAAACGACTCCTTACGACTCCCATGGGTGGAGAGGGGTGGGACAATTCTTAAGCCGGCCCCACACGGCAAGATATAATAATATCTATTAATTGCAAAACATGGTTATAAGCCATTGATGTATAAAAAAGAGAAGATACACAATCAGGCACTAAAAGTGTCCATTATAAATGAGTGCAGATTACGTTTTCCTGCACTCATTCCGTTTAGTGCTGTTTCGACGCGCCAGCTGCCGCAACCTCCGCACCGAGATTATTCTACTCTTTGGCATAAACATGCTTAAGTATACTAAAACTACTTATAAAAACTCTACTACTCTTTTTATTGTCTGTCTCTTCTGCTCTCGTTCTTTCTAAATGGTGTCATTCACACTCACGTACGCAATTGAAAGTTGTTATTATTTTATAAAATTAATGCGAAATTAAATTTATAAATTATCTAGTAACAACTTTTAATTGTATGTAATGTTATTTAAATGTAATATATAATCTTACTTAAATGCAGCATTACATTTAAGTAAGATTATAGTATATTAAACAACTTTTGCCACGATTTGTATACACAATTGTGTATCCTTAATTTATAGATCAATGTGATAAGCAATGTTATTAATATAATATAAGAAACCTGTTGCCACTAGATTGCTAAAAGGTTAAGCTCATGGATAGAGTAGGCTACTAAAACTTAACAAACACATTCATCATCAAAGAGGTTTTATACAATTATTTGTAACGTATCGCAGATAATCCAAATAAAGCTAATGAATTATACCTCACAATATCTTAAAGCCAGGAAAGGCACTTAGCTCAATGACTTAAAGTACAATTTGTAGGTTACACGCAACATAATACCCATTTTTTACTATCTGCGAACGTCC
Organism: Leucoma salicis; assembly: GCA_948253155.1. NCBI lineage: Eukaryota > Metazoa > Arthropoda > Insecta > Lepidoptera > Erebidae > Leucoma > Leucoma salicis. Next base: position 18,962,047 of record OX411805.1, read on the forward strand.
TTATAGCAATAACCAGACATAATAAAGTGCTACGAAACGGGCAAATCTTAGCTAATTAAATTATAATTGGATAGGTTTACTGAATGCTATTTGACTGAAGAATTTAGCATCGCATCAACTCAATAAAATATATGGCATACTAAATCTAAGTCTAATCTAAAAGAAGTTGACATATGATTATTTCATACTATTTGTTCGATTCCCGCCTGTACTAAAATACTCTTTTTCCTTATTCACAAATTATAATTTGTACTTTATATGATTATTTTTTATAATTCAAACTAGGTATAACATCCTTTGTTGCATAGGCCCATTGAATAGCACAATTTTTTTATAATATTTATTTAATAAAGGATTTTTGTACATAAATACAATGCTGATCCTATTGTACCTTATAGCTACAACAGTTTCAAATAGTTATATAAGTACTCTTAAGCTAATTTAAATAAATATACCATTCTAGCTGAACCGCCAGAGTTTGGTGCAGATAGAATGCTGTTGATGACGCCGATATAAGATTAATATTATATTTGGTAAACATTCATTGTCTACTAGTAGCATTCCTTGCACATTCCATTACAAGGTGTTGCACATCTTCAGGTAAATTGTTCACAATTAGGTGACGTAACTTTTTGCATTAGAAACTAAAATTTTAAATGTGTACAAAACGTAGCCTTCATTCCGTTATAAATTGCTTTCTCGTTAGATTGCTGCTAACGAACCAAAGAACTTGAGGATGCTCACACTAGATGCTTTTGTACCAAATATCCACTTCCTTTTGCAAGATGACGTCCTCGCACAAGTCAACGATCCCTGCCTAATGCTCGTTGCTGTCAAGCATTGCTCTTAATATGGCGCTCGACAACGAGAGGTCTCTGCCTACTGCCACGATGAGTTCACGGCGCTGCTTGGCCAGCCACAACTCGAGTGTATGCAAAGCTGTGTCCTCGTCGCAGCCGCAATGGTGACGGCATCGAGACGCTTTCCTCCTTGCGACTAAGCGCAGGTATCTGCCGAAGCCATTGTGCCCCCACAGCACATAGTAGAAAGAGTGGGAAGTAGGTTATCTTCACACAAACGCACCGCGCGCGGCTTGTATGTGTGCGCCATAGTATCGTGCGCACACTCTAATTAAATCTCAACCCGTTTCTCAGTGCGCCAGTCAGGGCTAACGCCGCACAAGGTTCGCGCGTCACGGCTTTTCGGCACCGCTAAATAAATGAAAAATGTGTGATAATCGCCGGAGAACTTATTGCTATGTGTTTGGCTGTCTAAATAATTCATCGATTCCAGAGTTGTATCTGTTCAAATTACCTACTGAACAGGAAAGGTAAGGAAGTCACTTATAATACCTATAATTTTTACATGATGATGTGTGAGATACCTACTTATTTTTTTGTTGTATTAGGTAGTGTTTTATCAGACAGACGAAGTAGGCACGCCTACTTGCCCAATATAATGTATTACCTAGGTGTTTTTGATCTGTCAAATTGATACGCCGCTATTGCTTTGTTTACGTTTAGTCATGTCGATTTCTCAGTATTATAGGTATAGTGACTAAGTAATAATCGTAAGTAAAAATCGTAAGTTAAAATAATCTGTGTTGTGTCGTCTGGATTCAGGGTTAGTGAGGACTGAGACTTCCCGGCCCTTGCCAATTTCTAGGCACTGAATTAAAATTTAGCTAAAAGTGACAACCCTGAGACAGGCAAGTATGGTAGGTAATTATATCGCGGATAGGGCCGGAGATAGCTTACTTTCCCACTCTACTATGACAGCACCTTCACTAATCGGTAGGTAAATACTAGCGTATTACCCGCCAGCCTGGGAGGTAGCTGACAACGCAGCACTCAGTCGTAACCATATTGTTTTTGTTATTGCAAACCTACTTACATGAAAACAAAACATAAAAACGAATTGTGCGTATTCGTTTTACTTAGTTATGTGTTCGAAACGATGTAAATGACTATATATTTTTCAGCATGCAACCTCAGTTTGTTGGCACAACGTTACTCGTATCTTTGCATTCTTACATATACTGGGATCAGGTGTGCTCCAGTTCCTTCTGCGACGAGGTCATCTCGCGGAAGGAAGCGGCGGAAAGGGCCAGGGAGGCTGATCCTTCCGCAGACCCGAACCGCCGCCAGCGACTGGGGCGGCGCAGGCGTGAGTATTTGCGCCTAATGCCGCCCTAGCTGAGGCTGCGGGTGGTTGGACCGGGGAACGTCCGCCACCCGCAAGGCCTCCCGTGAAGGTGCGATGCTCCGTGTGTGGGTGCGTCGCTCAGTAGAGGGTACCCGAAAGGGTAAGCCGCCGGCGGACCACCGAAGGAATGTAACATAGTTCCAGTGGCCCGCCAATAAAGGCGGAGAGACGGCACACGGCGGGTTTCTTTAGTGGGTGAGGGCCCCACACTACCCTGTTCGTTGCCCCGAACGACGGGGTGTGCGGTTAGGTACAATTTTTCCCGCCTAAACAAAAAAAAAAAAAAAGGTGTGCTCCAGTTGTTACTTGCCGGGGCCTAAACTTGATTTATATCCGCAGCTTTTCTTGAATGTTTCTTGTATTGTCCTTACTTTTTTTGTCACATACGAACTCTGTGGAATTAAATAAACTTCATAGCATAGGTATCACAAGATAAATAACAGATATTGCCATAATCGCCACACTTGGCAGGCGGGTTGGCGATCGCAGTGGATGTTTTTAGTGCACAGGGGAACGCTGCTGCCCGGTCCCCCGGTAATCCCTTAGCCAGCTTTTACGACTCCCATAGCGATCGCAGTGGATGTTTTTAGTACACAGGGGAACGCTGCTGCCCGGTCCCCCGGTAACCCTTAGCCAGCTTTTACGACTCCCATAGGAAGAGCTATTCTTGATGCCGGCCCACCCGGCACATTCACTATTATTAATTATGATATTATTTTAAATTTTTTATTCGTTCGATAAGTGTGCAAATTTTCTATTTGAAGTAGGTCAAAATCACATTCAAAGATTCTGTTACGTACTTAGTAAGTACGCAAAACACAACTTCAGAAACATTTCTGTAAAATATAAATTCCTAATGGACTCTTATCTTCAAAAATATAATTTTATTTTTAGGATTTCTCTTCCACATTAAGTTGTCTACAGATTGACCTTTACGTTGGCCAATCTTATTTCTTCACTTGCCTTTACCTGCGGCTCCTGGTTTTTGGGTAATATCTCAGTTTGACGATTTATAAAACGGGATAAAACACATACCAGTTTTTAAGTCAAATCAAGAGCGACAAAAAAGTTGTATCAAAATCCATTTAGTAGTCTCTCTGTGTTGTGCGAACAAACAAACAGACGGACAGAAATTCTAAAAACAATTTTTGTGTTTAGAAATACCTACTAAATAGCTTGCTAATTTTTTAAATAGCTTAGCATAATAGTCAATGCTGAAGTGGCAATGGGCAGGCCATATTGTTCGACGAGTCGACAACCGTTGGGGAAGAAAGGTTCTCGAGTGGTGACCGCGTATTGGACGGCGCAGTGTAAGACAGCCTCCCACCAGGTGGTGGGTACTTAGTAAGTACGTAACGGAATGAACTATTTTGTCCTATAATATTACAGGCAAGGCTAATAAAATCGTGTTAAAAAAAGACAATATCTTTCTTTAAGTAGTAGTTTAGTCCTTGTATTGTGGGGGACTTTACAAACATATGAGTTAATAGACACGAATTTAAAAATATCCAGACTCAAAACCATTAGTGGATCACACAAAGTATTGTCCTGTGAGGGAATCGAATCCACAACCCTCGGCATAGTAGATCAGTATACAAAAAACTCAGACATCTGTGCAATATTTATGCTAAGTCTACCTACTCCTTTCACTTTTTAGAACTTTGGCAAGATCAAAAATAATGAATATTTATATATATCTGTTAGAGGTACGTTATTTCCAAGCTCTGAATCCAATTCACAAAATCAATTTGAGTTGACATTTTGTTAGTCTTTCCACGTGATTGAATATTTAATGAGTTTCATAATGTAAATGTAGGCGATGGTTGTAGCTTCGTGAGTCTTATGAATAAAGATTAAATTTAATCTTTTCCACATACTCTTGGATGTTTCGTAACGTGTACCTAATATATAATATATAAAAAACAAACTGTTGAATGTAGAAAGATTGCTACATTTCCTATATAGAAGGTATGTAAATTGTGTTAATTAATCTTAAGCTACAATTAGTATACATATATTAAAACATGAAAGGCAAGTTTCTCCTCAATTCCTGTCCATGCATGGTTGCCTGGGAGAGATCGCTCTGAGTGATAAGGCCGCCAGATTGGAAGACATATTAAGCCTTAGCTTTATATTTTTACTTACATTTTCATGTTCCAATAAAGAGTTTTCTATTATATTTTATTCTATTCTATTATAAATACATTAATCTATATCACAACAGAAATTATTATACAAATAACGCACAATTTCAGAAACATTTCTGTAAAATATAAATTCCTAATGGACTCTTATCTTCAAAAATATAATTTTATTTTTAGGATTTCTCTTCCACATTAAGTTGTCTACAGATTGACCTTTAAGTTGGCCAATCTTATTTCTTCACTTGCCTTTACCTGCGGCTTCTGGTTTTTGGGTAATATCTCAGTTTGACGATTTATAAAACGGGATAAAACACATACCAGTTTTAAGAGCGACAAAAAAGTTGTATCAAAATCCATTTAGTAGTCTCTCTGTGTTGTGCGAACAAACAAACAGACGGACAGAAATTCAAAAAACAATTTTTGTGTTTAGAAATACCTACTAAATAGCTTGCTAATTTTTTAAATAGCTTAGCATAATAGTCAATGCTGAAGTGGCAATGGGCAGGCCATATTGTTCGACAAGTCGACAACCGTTGGGGAAGAAAGGTTCTCGAGTGGTGACCGCGTATTGGACGGCGCAGTATAAGACAGCCTCCCACCAGGTGGACCGATGCCCTGGTCAAAGTCGCAGACATTCGCTGGATGCAGGTGGCATAGGACTGTTCGCTGTGGCGTTCCCTTGGGGAGCCTTATATCCAGCAGTGGACGATGAAAGGCTGATGGATGGATAGATGGATGGATAGTCAATGTTTCTCAAATATCTTAATTATAGAGATATAGCTCTGTTATTGCTTATAATCAGATATTTTTGCGCTATACAAAGCACAGGTACAACCTCACGTAGAGTTGGAGTACTTACTGCTCACAACTTTGTACGGAATTCTACCATTTAATAATCCTCAATTCAATAGCACATAAATATCAAGATTTTATTCTAAAATTACAAGGAAAAATAATGAATGTTTTGAGAGACTTTATTTGAAGTATAATTGGTCTAATTCACTTTTGCACGCCTCATAAGCGAAGCGTTGAGGTGTGTTCTACTCCCGGTTGACACGGCACAGCTGATTTTTCAAACTTAAAATGTCTCTTTTTATCATATATTGCACTTGTAAAATAATATCTACACACACATATAAAGAACAAACACTATTTTTAACACTCATGATATTTTTGATGCCATTTTTGTTATTTAAACTAGTTAAAAAACTGTTTGAAAAAAATCTGGCTTGGACGTCCATGAGTTGTAGGTAAATGTATGTTAACACGATAACGACCAAAATACTTAATTAATCGAGTCTTTTTTTTTCGTTTACGAATTATTATGACTAGGAATAGAGCCCTTTTACTTTTCACGTTCTGATTCGATGTGGTTTAATTGTTATTAAATTAACAAAGAAATACTGAATATTTACGGCATTTACGCTCGACGCAACACTAAAACCAGCGCCTTTCATGAGAACTACCTACCTTTTTACGTATGCATAGCCACCGGTGGTTTTACTATCGTCAACAGAACAGAACGCCGTTCGCTCGGCCGGTACATTGTTTTTTGTTAAAAGAAAGTTTTTACCTTTGCTTGACGAACTGATGATATTTGTCAAGTATAATAACTATTTTATCCATAAGAATCCATAATAATAACACGTAAATTATATCACACCAACGTTATAAAATACGAAAAAAACATATTTTATATTCCACAATTTTTTTGCATGGCCGGTGTTTTCACTTAGAACAAAGTATAAAATTATAAGGCAACCAAGTTAGGAAGATAAATGGTTTAGAGATTTCTTTTTGAACTCATTGATTTTTAAATAAGTCGTATAATATTGTCCAAAGTTGCAATTTTCTATTGATAGCTGTCGCTGTTTTAAAGTAAAAGAGATATTGACAAATGCAGCCCTAGATGTCGCAAGTGGCAATTTTATATGTATTCAGTTGCTGTTGTATATATAGAACCACAATATTGCTTTTTTTGTAAGGAAACTAGCGATGTCTTTTTGTTTCCTAAATTGTTTTTGTTTACAGTTTAATAAATTATTAAATTTTACATGTTTATATATATTATATGCACTTATGCAGGTAAACTCATGGATTGTTGTTCTTACTAATTGCCAGATGGCGCCTTGCAAAATGACAGAGGTAGACCAATATAGAAGTACTTCTTAAAATTAGCGCTAGATAGCGTATAAGACATGAAACCCACATTAGTACTTTTTGAAATTAGCGTTATCTATGTGATTTATTGAAAACTACTTAGTAAAACCAATACATTATTAGTTACTTATCAAATCATCAATTTTATTGTGAAAAATGAAGATTATGAGGCGTGCAGTTTTGGATTTTCCAAAGTATTTTATTACTATGGCACTGTTGGACACGGGTCTACTCTCGTGGTGAGCGGGATTAGGCCATAGTCTGCTGGCTTAGTGCGGGTTGGCAGACTTCACAAACCTTTCAGAAAATCTCTCAGGCATGCAGCTTTCCTCACGATGTTTTCTTTCGTCGAGCAGTGATAAATGGTAATCATAATTTGGAAAAATCTCTGAAAAATCAAAAGTGTGTTTCATACGAGGTTGGGCTGGACCTTGGACTGAGGATCGAAATCGATGCCCATTGCCTTTGCAGTTATTGGTTTGACCGCTAGGCTCTCACTGGTTATTGATCAATTTAGATTAGACTACTTTTATTAGGCTTTATGAAAATTTTAGTGAAATATTGATGACAAGAACTTTTTATGTAGACACAAGAACATTTTTTCTTCATATTATTGTCTATAATCTATGCTACTTCTATCTATTACTATTATAAAGCTGTAACATAGCTATGTCTGTACATTTAAGATATTTGAGAAAAAATGACTTTATTAGGCTATACGAGTATAGGCGTGTCTAAACACAAAACGATTTTTTTTAGATTTTTTGCCTGTTTATCTGTTTGTTTGTTCGCGCATCACGCAAAAATTACTGAACGGATTTAGATGCAACTTTTTTTGTTTGATACCTCTTGATGAGACTAAACTGGTGTAAATTTAATCCCGCTACTATATCGGGAACCTGAGATATAACCTAAAAACTACCTTTTGGCTGCGGCGGAGCCGCGGGCGAAGGCTAGTACTATTATAAAGCTGTAACTGAGCTGCATCTGTACATTCAAGATATTTGAGAAAGAAATTATTGTAATAGGCTATATAGGCGTGCCTAAACAGAAAACAATTTTTTTTAGAATTTTTGTCTGTTTGTCTGTTTGTTTGTTCGCGCATCACGCAAAAAACTACTGAACGGATTTTGATGCATTTTTTTTTGTTTGATAATTATTGATTAGACTTAACAACTGGTATACATTTTATTCCGCTACTATATCGGGAACCTGAAATATAGCCTAAAACTAGCTCTCTACCTGTCCCAAATAAATAACTCAAAAAGCTTATATGATAATACTATAAGCTTCTTGAGCACATATATTGGGTTTTAACATTACGTTTAAAGTACAAATAACGCTACAGTATATCACCAAACGCTCTGATCTACTTCAGGCGCGTTGAGTACTTTTTGGGTAAACAAAATTGGTCATTAAGACTTCTTTACAAACCAAAAATAATTCCATCCATCCGTCCATCCATCAGCCTCTTAACGTCCACTGCTGGACATAGGCCTCCCCAAGAATGGGGGATAGTGCCGTAATCGCCACGCTTGGCAGGCGGGTTGGCGATCGCAGTGTTAATACTCGAAGGAATGCTGCTGCCCACTCCCTCGGTATTCCCTCAGTCGGCTCTTACGACTCCCATGGGTGGAGAGGGGTGGGACAATTCTAAAGCCGGCCCCAAACGGCTTACCAAAAACAATAATAAAATAGCTCGACGATACAATTCACAAGTTACTTAGTTTTCACTTCTATCGGCAGTCCCCAAAGACAGCTCCGCATGTTTTTTTTTTATACTACAAGGGTGGCGAATAAGCATGCGCCTTGCTTGATTATATAAATATATTATAAGCGCTTGCCTTAGCCTATGGACGCTGGCAACACCTAAGCGCAAACCAAAACAGAAACTCGCGGAGGTGAAGAGAGAGGGAATGAGGTCGTAGTCAGTAAGCATAATAGGAGGGAATGGAGAGGTAGTTTAGTAGCTCCTTAAGTTAGGGATAAAAATAAGCATCATCATGTATTTGACTTAGGATCATATTTTTCAATGGCTTTGCAAAATCACACCTGAAAAGTATAAAATAGGGTACGAATTTTGCAATATACTTTAACTCTGACGAAGTTGCTAGTATAGCATATAAATATTTCTACTAAAAACATACTTGTAACGCTCTTACTTTACGTAATTATTTGTAAATATATAAGCAAGGTTTTATTAATCCGTTGTCAGAAATTCTTTTTTACCCTTTACACCTAGTTTACACCCAGTTTGGAAACTTAAGCACTTTGCCCCTGATATTAAACAATTAACATTGTTGAACTGGTTATATTGCCAGAGTTTTCAAATTTTTATCGTTAATATGATCATTACTTCGATTTAATATACGTAATATAATAATGAACAGTTGCATCAAAACCTATGTTTCATGATATTTTCATAAATTTAATTGTTTTGAAATATTTATATATACTAACAGTTACAAACTTAACGAGAGTACAAAGCTAAGACATTACGACGGATATATTTTGTACGAGCCAAACATAAAATAATGTAGAAATTAGAACCTGAGGGGTTAGAATGTATCTCACTAAATCGGATCGACATAGCATCGTGTCATTGTGATTGGTTGACAGAACACCGTGATTGGTTGAGTAAATGGTAACCCCTACTGTAGCGTAACGGTGAAGCCGTCACGCCACAATTATTTAGGACCTACCTAGGGGTCTTAAAAGAAATTAAATAGGAAAGAGATCGAAACAAATTTTAATAAATAAGAAAACACGTACAAATTTTGTAAGCACTAAGTACTACTAGAGTTATTACTGTCTTTACCGAGTATTCACCGCAACACTTGGGATACCTCAAAAGATGTTCTTGTACACGGGTCCACTTCTTTTAGCATTCCGTACATGTACAAAGGTTCACTCCCTTTAGCGTTCCGTACAATCCCTTCCGTTCTAGAAGGTCAGACCCGGTCTCAGAACCAGACCCTGAAGTCCAAAAGATCACACCTGAAATGTCTGAAACGGCCTCTAGTGAAGAACCAAAACTTTAAGACAATCTTCAGAAGAGCCTTGACAACTTCTCAAGGAACTTTAAGATAATTCGGAGCTTTGACAGCTATCTCAATAGGACCACGTCCGAGTCTAGAATGAATCAGATTCTTCAGCTATGTTTACAGGACCATGCCTGAGTCTAGAATCTCCCAGAATCGTCTATGTTCCAGTATATATAGTTTTTCTTCGAACTTGACTGTCCGAGGTTCAGACTATTTGAATTTTAAAATAAATGTTTCTTTTCTTATATCCTATCCTATCATTTGTAATCTAACATTTTGATCTATATTTTAGCACTTGATGTGCTCAGCTACTCTCAAAGTACAAATTATAATTTGTGGATAAGGAAAAAGAGTATTTTAGTACGAGCGGGAATCGAACCTGCGTAAGGCACGCTTTCCGGGGAAGTGCTCTAATCCATTGAGCTATCCTACCATTTCTAGAAATACCGAATTTCCTCATCACATTTGTCTTAACGACCAACGCCCTCTATCGGCAATGCATTTACATGCATTCATCCAATGTAGTAAGTTTAATTAAAATAATATAAGTTTATATAAAGTAAAATGTTTGAAAAATCACGCCATCAAATAGTATGAATTTTAATTGCAAAATTAGTTAGTAATGCCGATTTGTAGCTTGTGTCTACAGGCTACGGGTAAACGCTTACCATCAGGTGTATGTTTGTTTGCCACCTCACAGTATAAAAAAATATAACCTACTTACGTTGACCAGAAAGTTTGGTACTATAATCTAATGAAAAAAAAATATTGCGTCAAGCGCAGTCTTAATTCTTCTGAAAAGGTTTTTGGTACAGTAATTTAAAAGTTTTTAATTAAATTTAATGTCTGCTCGTTAGAGACCCTCAGCCTGTTCTAAAGTTTGTTATGAAATAAATGATCTTGTTAATAAATTTTGGAGTTATCGCTCACCTGACATTTCCAGGAAATATATCCTCCAAAGAATATTTTATGCTACACGAAAAATATTGAGTTTGTAGTAGAGTTAAGTTAATTGGCCCTGAACAATAGGTGGTTTGCAGTAGGATAGCAATTCAATTAAAATAAGTAGTTATGGTAATACAACGTTCAAATATGAGAAACAGTTAAGCTAAACAGCTTAACTGTTTCTCATATTTGAATGATTATTATTATTATAGAATGGATATTTTAGGAGGAGAGCCCCACCTCACTCACCCACGGATTGTCAATCCCGGTTATCTTTGGACACACACAAAATAACTCAAGATTGCCAGTCCACACTCTCACAGATAGTGGAGAATGTGATAATAGCAAAGTAGCATGCACGATAATAACAAAAAAACTCACCAACGCGACACAACCATGTGATATGGCAGGACTCTCAGAACCACAGCGTTGCAATATTCCGCAAAAATCCGAACACAAATTTGATACGTGTTTCGCACCTAAACGAGGCATCCTCAGGGCCGCTCGGCAACAGACTCATTTGTTTCAATCATTTAATAAATTATTTTGTATGATTAGTTTAAGACCCGAACCCCCTCCCTATTCTCTCCTTGTTATCATACCTATACTCTCCTTGATATACTTCCTATCCACCTGCTATCCCTTTCCTTGAAGATGGCGATGGTGCCTCTGGTGTTGCTAGTCTATAGGCTACGGTGACCGCTAACGATCAGGTGGTCCGTATGCTTGTTTGCCACCCACGTAGTATAATAAAAAAAAGGAAATGTTTACCATTATTATAACGCAACTAGCCTTCATTTTTTTTTTAGGTGGGCAAAAATGTCCTACCGCACACCCCGCTGCCCGGGGAAACAACGGGGTAGTGTGGGGCTCTCACCCACTAAAAACCCATCGTGCGCGCCCACCCACCCTTGCTACGGCGGATCACGGGTACCGCGTCGTTTCGACCGCGATTCGCAGGCGGCAGCCACTTCGGGCACCCTCTCTTGAGCGACGCCTCGCGCACTTGTGCGTCGCACCTTCGCACCTTCGCGGTAGGCTTCCGCGGACGGCAGGGTACTCCCCGACCCCACCGTTCGCAGCCTCGGCTAGAGCGGCATCAGGCGCAGGTAAGCGCGCGCACGCCGCTCCACGCACCCGCGGCGAATCGAGTCCGCGAAGGAGGATTCCTCCCGGGCCCTCTCCGCCACCTCCTTCCGCGAGATGACAGCCTCGCAGAAGGTGGCGGCCGCGGTCCAGGCCCTGTCAATGCCAACCATCGCTCGCGCAACGGCCGGCAGCGACAGGTCCACGCCTATGACTGCAACGAGTTCCCGGCGCTGCACATCCTGCATCGGTCGAGACCGTGCGGTACCCGCGTATTGCCCTGACCGCTACGACCCTCTGTGGAAGCCACAGAAGGGCCCTATTGCGAGCGGCCAGGGACTCCGCCCACACGCGCCGTACAGTGCCATCGACCGTACTACCCCCGCGTAGAGTTGTCGACACGCGAGACTCGGTCCACCCAAATTCGGCATTAGTCGCCCGAGGGCGGACGCCGTGCCGACGAGCTTTGGCGCAAGACGGTGGAAGTGCTCGTCAAAGTGCCACCGTCCATCCAATACCAGGCCCAGATATTTGATGTGGGCCTGGATTGAGAAGCCCACACCGTTGACCGTTATCGAGGCGCTGGCGGACGGGCCCCGTCGGCGCCCATGGAAGAGTAGGGCCTCCGACTTTTCAAGGGCCACCCTAAGCCCCAGCGCCTCAATCCGCCTGACCACCTCCGCGGTACCTGAGGTGGACAGCGTTGCCGCCTCCTCGAGGGTCCCGCCCCGGGCTGTGACGAGCGTATCGTCTGCGTAGCAAATTACACCCAGCCCGGGGGGGAGCCGGCCACGGAGGACCTAGTCGCAGCCAATGTCCCACAGAAGTGGCCCAAGAACCGAACCTTGCGGGACGCCGCACGACATATCCCTCCTTACAACGTACCCTTCCCGGTCCAAGAAGAGGACGCTGCGGCCGTCGAGGATAACGCAACTAGCCTTTTCCAGGGGCTTCGCCGCGGCCATAAGCTAGTTTTTCGGTTATATCTCAGGTTCCCGATATAGTAGCTGGATAAAATTTCTACCAGTTTTTGTCAAATCAAGGCCTTTCAAATAAAAAAGGTTGCATCAAAATCCATCTAGTAGTTCTTTTAAATAAATTCTAAAATAAATTATAGTTTAAATAAATTTTCTAGTTTTTCGATTATATCTCTATCTCAGGTTCCCGATATAGTAGCTGGATAAAATTTCTACCAGTTTTTGTCAAATCAAGGCCTTTCAAATAAAAAAGGTTGCATCAAAATCCATCTAGTAGTTCTTTTAAATAAATTCTAAAATAAATTATAAGTAGCGGGATAAAATGTATACCAGTTTTTAAGTCTAATCAAGGCCTTTCAAATAAAAAAAGTTGCATCAAAATCCGTTCAGTAGTTTTTGTGTGATGCGCGAACAAACAAACAGATAAACAGACAAACACAAAAATTCTAAAAAAAAATGGTTTAATATTTATTAATTTACTAGCTGTTACCCGCGACTTCGTCCACGTGGAATTTCATAAAAATAAATTATTCGACCTTTGAAATTGAACTCTTTTGAATTTAAAGGTAAAATTCAACGATATTATGGGAATTCGTGATATAGATACCGTCTCACCTTTTCCACATTCGGATATTAAAAGTCCTTTTAAAAAATTTCCTTGCAATGACAGGTACTACTCGCAATCTAGTACCATTGAAAAGTTTCGGTGGGCTTAAATTACGAAGTAGTATGATGGGTACAACAATCTTAAGTCCTAGTTTGTGAGGGGGTAGATCAGGCACATTTATAATGTTTAATTAACAGCTTCATCCACATTGCAATGCAGTTCATTGCCGGAAAGATATGTTTGTGATTCACCAGTAAGTTTATATACTACTTTAGTTACCTACGTTAAATAATTAATTTAAGCAAATAAATAAAAATTAAGTGTCTGTTTATAATGTTTAAATGACAACTTTTTACTACCCGTATGTAAAAACATAATAACATTTAGATATTTTTATATATATTTTTAGCATTTGACATGCTTAGCACTATACATTAAACACAAAGTGAAAAATGTGAAATCGAAAATAACAGTCAGGAGCAGGATTTGAACCTGCATCTTCTGGATACCGTCCAGATGCTTTACCAATTCAGCCATCCTGACAATTGCTCCTGACTGCTAATTTCGATAACACATCATACTTAACGTCTTTGGGTGACGCCTGCGCCATCTGTCGGACGTATTTTCATACATTATACCGACCAGGTAAACTTAATTTTACAATTAAGATTTTACCTAATAATGACGCAAACCCTTTAAATATTTAGATATTTTTATATATATTTTTAGCATTTGACATGCTTAGCACTATACATTAAACACAAAGTGAAAAATGTGAAATCGAAAATAACAGTCAGGAGCAGGATTTGAACCTGCATCTTCTGGATACCGTCCAGATGCTTTACCAATTCAGCCATCCTGACAATTGCTCCTGACTGCTAATTTCGATAACACATCATACTTAACGTCTTTGGGTGACGCCTGCGCCATCTGTCGGACGTATTTTCATACATTATACCGACCAGGTAAACTTAATTTTACAATTAAGATTTTACCTAATAATGACGCAAACCCTTTAAATATTTAGATATTTTTATATATATCTTTATCATTTGACATGCTTAGCACTATACATTAAACACAAAGTGAAAAATGTGAAATCGAAAATAACAGTCAGGAGCAGGATTTGAACCTGCATCTTCTGGATACCGTCCAGATGCTTTACCAATTCAGCCATCCTGACAATTGCTCCTGACTGCTAATTTCGATAACACATCATATTTAACGTCTTTGGGTGACGCCTGCGCCATCTGTCGGACGTATTTTCATACATTATACCGACCAGGTAAACTTAATTTTACAATTAAGATTTTACCTAATAATGACGCAAACCCTTTAAATATTTAGATATTTTTATATATATTTTTAGCATTTGACATGCTTAGCACTATACATTAAACACAAAGTGAAAAATGTGAAATCGAAAATAACAGTCAGGAGCAGGATTTGAACCTGCATCTTCTGGATACCGTCCAGATGCTTTACCAATTCAGCCATCCTGACAATTGCTCCTGACTGCTAATTTCGATAACACATCATACTTAACGTCTTTGGGTGACGCCTGCGCCATCTGTCGGACGTATTTTCATACATTATACCGACCAGGTAAACTTAATTTTACAATTAAGATTTTACCTAATAATGACGCAAACCCTTTAAATATTTAGATATTTTTATATATATTTTTAGCATTTGACATGCTTAGCACTATACATTAAACACAAAGTGAAAAATGTGAAATCTAGAATTAGACTTAAAAACTGGTATACATTTTATCCCGCTACTATATCGGGAACCTGAGATATAATCGAAAAACTAGAAAATTTATTTAAACTATAATTTATTTTAGAATTTATTTAAAAGAACTACTAGATATTTTGTTATAGGCGTTTAATATATACGCTTGTATACATTTAGTAAAAACCTGTTATTTAGACATTACCAATACGAGTAGACACTTCAATTTTATTATATGTAATAGAAGATATCTGTAACAGAGCTGTGTATATAAGTACATTTTTTGTTTTTTCGGAGGCTGTACATTTTTAATCTGTGTGGTGACGGGCAACTCCACCCATTCTTTTCCGGGGGTGTCGTGCGATACCTATGAGGGCAGTTAGCAATTATCACACATTGCATTTCCTAATGGTGGTAGGTTTGGATACCAAGTGGGAGTACTCACTTGTTATCGGGCCCGAGCGGGTTGGTACCACCTTCTCCCTTTTGAACGGCCATGAAGCTGCCCTAAGTTATACCTATATTTTATTATTTTGTTATTTCATATCCCTAAAATTAAATGGTAGCAGTAGCTTGACAGTAAGTTGAGTCCATGAGCAGCCGTTACCACTTACTATCATTTGGGCTGTAGCTCGTCTGACACCATAAGCAAAAAAAAAAATAGGAACAACTACGATATTAGACTATTTAGACGTGTCCAAACTCGCTGAACTAATTTTAATACCACATTTCTTTTTAGATAGCTTTAGACTTAAAAACTGGTATTCATTTTATCTGTAATCGGGAACTTGATAATGTTAAACAAAATAGGCTACGTTATTTATGTAAATCTAATATAAATGAAATACAATGTTACTACTTGGGGAATTAACGTGATTTTAGGGCAGTTTGTTATTCTTTTTATTGAACCGCTATTTTAAGTAAGTACGTATTTGGAATAATAACCTAA
Source organism: Leucoma salicis (assembly GCA_948253155.1). Taxonomy (NCBI): domain Eukaryota; kingdom Metazoa; phylum Arthropoda; class Insecta; order Lepidoptera; family Erebidae; genus Leucoma; species Leucoma salicis. The sequence goes on from OX411805.1 coordinate 18,977,901, forward strand.
CTAAGTAAGACTTTCGTATTGCTTATAAGAAAAGGTTGTTCCATTATAAGTACCAATACCTAGGTACAGCAAAACATCTTACAACGGTAACTTGAAAATCATTTTTTTTGTAATATCTCTGGTTCCCGATATAGTAGCGGGATAAAATGTATACCAGTTTTTAAGTCTAATCGAGATCTGTCAAATAAAAAGTTGCATCGAAATCCGTTCAGTAGTTTTTGCGTGATGCGTGAACAAACAAACAGATAAACAGACAAACAGACAAAAAATATAAAAAAAAATGTTTTGCGTTTAGGCACGCCTATATAGTCTATTACAGTATTTTTTTTCAAATATCTTAAATGTACAGACACAGCTCTGATACAGTTTTATAATAGTATAGATTATTTTTATAACGCAATGTCGTACAGTTTTGAGGTACCAGTATTCTAACATCTATTAAGAACATAGCAAGCCTTAAAGATCTGTGAAAAAGCGTTATAACAAGGTACTTTTTTATTTTTTGCGCAAAAGAATGGTTTAATAATAAAATAAGTGACACTACGTACAAAAGTTTGATGTAAATCGTTAGAGCCGTTTCCAAGATACGCAAAAACTGCTCATTTAAATATAGGTATTAGATTTGTGCATGCATATATTATTCATGTTGCGTCCTACATTTTGTTATATCTAAATCAGCACTAAATAATGAAGTCTGTTCGATACTACTCCATAAATAAGGGTTATTACAGTTAAAATGAGAGGAATTCAGGCCGTGGTCCACCACACTGCTTTAGTATCTATGGGTTGGCAGATTACACTAGCTTGTGATGCTTTTCTTCACCGAACAGTGATAATTCGTACTCGAAAAGTCAAGAAAGGTGTGTGCCTTGACTTTGGACTGGGGATCGAACTCCATACCATTGTCTTTGGAGTCCTTGGTTTTACCACTAACCACTAAGCTATCACTGCTACTACGATTAACTAATATTAAGTTAATAGTAGGTTGTACTTAATTAATTATTGTAATTCAAGAAAAATCTACAAAAGTTTTTAGTACATAAAAAATAGACTTTTGAGTATAATGGCGCGAGTTTCGGCGCGCAGCTGTTTCAGGGTTTACGTCGGTGGGAGTGTTATTCTTGGAGACAATCAATACAAGCGTCTGCATATTTAAATCAGCTCAGCTGCGAGGTGAACGGCTTCGTTTGGGGAGGAATGACGGCTGCATGTATTAAGTGCAATACGATTACTGAATTTGACCTATAAATTATGTTATTGAACGATTTCGATCCGAGCACAGCATATAAATTTTATATCATTTAATAAAATAGTTGACTAAAGTGCTACACTTTGAACGCTACGGAAAACGCATGTGCTCTGAGACTATGTTTTGTTTCTATTTACTGAACAATAAAACACAAATGTATATGAATCATTTTTTCTCTTATTAGTTCAGTAAACAATTTCAACATGACAGATCTTTCTAGTAAAAAAAATTTTCAAAAAATAACAAGGCGCAATGCTGGCTATTGCAGACTTCTTGTGTATCCCGTGCCGTTAAAAGTATAAATAAGAGAAAACAAAATGAACATTATTTTGCATGTTGAAAATAAACCTCTATTTTTTTATCGCTGACAAGCCATGGCCCACCTGATGGTAAGTGGTCATCGCCGCTCGTGAACTCAGCATTACTAAAGATATTTCCACGTTATATATTTACTGTGATATTTCAAAGCTCACTATTTCATTTCACGGAAAGGGAAATTAATTAATTGAAGGTAATCTTCCGCGGTGATTCAAGATAGGTTACACTGATGATGGTGGTACCAACCCGCTCGGGCTTGATAACTATTTGGTAGCCAATCCTACCACCAGTAACGATCACGAGTCCACCACTTCAAATCAATACGGTTAAACCTTCTTACTTAAAATTAAAGTAAGCATGAACCCCAAAAAAATGTTAAATAATAATAATAATATATTAATAAAAAAATGATAAATATTGTTTTTTATAATACATATCGCGACAAAAAATTGTGGATAAAAATTTTATTGCCAGTTATTTAATTTTGGAAGTTGAAACATTAATTTTATATATATGTCCTTGTGGTGATGGACTAAGAATACAAGTGTCACTACCCAGTCTTTCCTACAGATATCGTACGAGGTGACTAAGGGTAGGTAGGTAGTAAGCAGTTATCCCGATTGTACTCGTATTACTGGTGGTAGGGCTGGGTAACAAGCGGGAGTGCTCACTTGCTATCGGGCCCGAGCGGATTGGTACCACGATTTCTTGTGTGACTGGCCATGAAGCACATCAGTGTATTTTGGTCGTAGCAGGAAATAGCCGAAATAGTGAGCAGCGGCTTGACAATACTCCCGGTATAATTGAGTCCATGAGCGACAGTTACCATTTACCATCAGGTGGGCCATGGCTCTTCTGCCACCAAAAGCAAAAAAACAGTTACTCTTATAGATAACGACTTACAAAAATAGCTGGCCATGGACTTTTGTAAATAACTAATTCTTCGCTGGCATAACCTCAGGTTCAGTTAGTTATCTGTACCTTTTATTGATATTTATATTAATTTTAAAGGTGAAATAATAGAGCCTGTTATATAAATGTTCATTAATATTAGAATTACACATCAGACTTATGAGATTATAGAGTAACTGTGTAATAGCTACAAAAGCTTTCGACTCCATTAAAGCAAAATACTTTAAATGCGCGTCGGGGCTCTGGAAAATGTAATCCTGAACAATGTAACATACGATACCAAGATGGTGGAACAACAGATCTAATAAATATTTAGTTCTACGCAGCTTCTTATGAACAGACTAGCTATAGATTATCATGAATACATATGTTCAGTATATATGTATCTCCCACAGCCACCGAGCACTTTTCCACATAAAATGCTGAGTAGTGGTTTACCCATTGGGTGACGTCATACGACTATTTAATTTACATCCCAGTCACGTCTGAATTGAAAAATGGTAGCGTATTTGCTACTGTGTGCTAAATAACAAAATATTTCACGTTAGATACGAACAACGTCATGAAAATATATAGGTAATGGGTGTATTTATTTACTGGAACAGATAAGTACAACTCTGCACGAGCTGAATAAACCCTCGGAACATATCGATTTTAGAAATTCCTAAACCTTCGCTTTTAAATTACATATTTATTTAACGAATTCGTAATTTTGAGTCATCGCTGGAAAAAAGAAAATTAACTGTAATTACATAGAGTATTATTAAAAAAAATACGTTAATATTTGAGTCACCAAGCATTTCTTTAAGACTGCCTTACCGATCGTTGAGTTGGGGATATTCACTATTGTTCCAGCCCTTATAATTTAATACCTAATGTGTTATTCAAACTTTAATGAATTAGGGCTTCTTTAAAGTACAAAATCTAAAACATGTAAATCAGCTGGAGTTATTTTAGTAGTGTCTACACAAAACTTGATTTAACAGAAGTCTGATTAATTGAAAGCTGAAAGAGTTTTTGCCTGATGGCTATTGTTGTTTCATCAAAAAATATCCATGATGTCAAAGGTTCTTATGTTGATGCTACAGTACATAAATACACGTGCCTGGCAGTAGTAATTCATCATGTTTGTGTGTTTAATCGCATTTTTCATCGATATATAACCCGGCAGGCTTCTGTTATTTTCTCTGGTGAAGACAATCATACTCGTATTATAATCGAGTATTTTATAGATGTATAAATGTAGATATTATTTGAACTAATGTTTTACAAGATTTAATTAGATTTCACAAAAGATAATTTAGAGAATTGGCATTTGATGTTCAATACTTTATCGAAATGCCTACAGCAATCAGAACAACTTAATTAACAGGGTCAGTTCATGGCGAAATCCCAGTAGATAAGATTTATAAGCTGATATTTGAAATAGCGGCAACATTTTAGGCCATCGTTTTGGTAGAAAACCTAAAGTTGAAAGAAACTTTGTATTTATAATATTGGTATTGTATTTTTTACTATATTGGTATTGTAGAATCAGTTATATTATTCTTGTTATAAGTATTTTGTGATGCTTTTAATGATGGTCTCTTGTTGTAGATTGTAATGTTTTTTGCAAATATCTTTAAGGACACCTCTTGAAACCAAAATTCGTACAAATCGGTTTATATATATCAGAAATTGTTTGTCAGTTCATATTACATCGTCTTAGTAGATTGAGAAGTAGTATACGATGAATGTGCCGTGTGGGACCGGCTTTAGAATTGTCCCACCCCTCTCCACCCATGGGAGTCGTAAAAGCCGACTGAGGGAATACCGAGGGAGTGGGCAGCAGCACTCTTTCGCGTATTAACAAAATCCACTGCGAACGCCAACCCGCCTGCCAAGCGTGGCGATTACACTATCCCCCATTCTTGGGGAGGCTTATGTCCAGCAGTGGACTTTAAAAGGCTGATGGATGGATACGATGAATTATCAAATTTTATAACCACAACGGTTATCCAATGCTTACTTACTTACTTACTTATCATCACGCTATTTCCCTTGCGGGGTAGGCAGAAAGAACAGAGTGCCAAGAGGCTCTATTCTTGCATACATCTCTCGCTTCCTCAACATTCATAACTCTCTTGATACACGCTCGCCGGTTTCGGAGACTCTTGACTCCACCTTCCTTCAATACATGACCAATTTGGTCTAGGTAGGTAAATCTCGGTCTCCCCCTGTACCTACATCCTTCCACTTTCGCATTGTATATCTTCTTAGCCCGTGACCGTCAGACTCACTCGACAGATTCTCCGCAGAGATCGCATTTCGACCGCATTGATTTTGCTCTCATGCTCCTTTTTACATACCCAACTCTCGCTTGCATATAATAACGTTGGGACAAGCACTGCGTTGTGTATTGCGACACGTGCATTCTGGCTGAGGTGGTGGCTGCCGAGAAGTTGTCCCAATGCTCCGTTCACTCTATTTCCCGCATTCACTTTTCTTTCTACATCAGTGGTGTACCTTCCATCCCGGTTATTCAATGCTTATATGTATACAGATATATGGAATCATCTTTGAAGTAAGCAGCTCCTCCCTAATTACCTAACAAAGAGTCATTAAAATCAGTACTTATTAATTTTCCCTGTATATAAATAAACATTATCCTTGCAATTTATATAATTATTACCGCTTTTTGGGAGGCCGTAGGTAGTCATACGTATAAGTAAGCAACTGAAAATATATTAGAATTTTTAACGCTTCAAAGTCAATTTGTTTTTTTTAAATAGTCGTTTCACAGTGGTACAATTGACTAATGAAAATATATTTAGAATTGTCAAAGAGACAGTAGAGGGTACCTGAAAGGGTAAGCTACCGGGCGGCGGACCACATAGTTTCAATGTCTGCCAATATAGGCGGAGAGATGGCACACGGCGGGTTTATTTAATGTGTGAGGGCACACTACCCTGTTCGTTGCCCCAAACGATGAGGTGTGCGGTTAGGTACATTTATTCCTGCCTTGACCAAAAAAAAAAGGAATGTCAAAGAGTTCTATTGCCTACAGTTATTTTAAAGTATGTTTTAAAGTTAGCCAGCAAGTGCCGCAAATTTTCTCGATTCAAAAGGTTATAATAATTATTACTTAAAAAATAGTAACTAGGATATATTAAACATTACTAAGTAACATATAAACCTTTCTTGGAAAACTACCTACATGACAGTGAAACCGATTTAAAATCCGTTGTGTTCATCTATATACGAGGAGGGATCAAAAAGTAGTGAGAACGATATACTCCTTGGTAAGAAAAAAAAAATACTGGCAGGCATAGCTCAGATACATATTTTTAATACTAAAAAAGAAAAAAATATTCGATTCTCTTTTGTTTTTTTCTGAATGTAGTCATTTGTTTGCTTCGTGTCGGAACGTGTTCTCGAAAATGGAGAAAAACTAAGTGCGAGCCGTTATTAAATACCTCTGTTTAAAAAAGTTAACGACGCAAGAGATTCGTTGCGATTTGGAGGCAACATTAGGAGAGTCTACTCCGCCGTATTCCACTGTTGCAAGGTGGGCTTCTCAATTTCGAGTAGGGAGAACGAGCACGGAAGACGAACATCGTTGCGGCCGTCCATCGACGTCAGTCACCCAAGAAAATGTTGCGAATGTCAAGAAAATTGTATTGAGCGATCGAAGAGTTACCATCCGATACTTAATTCAAGAAACGGGCATTTCATATGGAAGTATTCAATCCATATTGAAACAATCTTTGAATATGAGAAAAGTCTCCGCAATATGGGTGCCGAGAATGTTAACTGACAGGCAGAAACAAAATCGACTTGACGTTTTGAAGATACTGTTGGACAAGTTTCAAGAAGATTCTGAAAACTTTTTGTCTCGTTTCGTAACAATGGACGAAACATGGGTCCATCATTTTGATACCGAGACAAAACAGCAATCTTCGCAATGGAAACGGCCATCATGACCGACCCCGAAGAAGTTTCGTGCCGTGGCATTGGCTGGCAAGGTTATGGCTTCAATATTTTGGGACTCAGAAAGGATATTGTCGATTGAATACCTGGAGCGTAGAACCACTATTACAGGCCAATATTATGCAGCTTTAGTTCCCAAGTTGAGGAATGCCATCAAAGAGAAAAGCAGAGGGAAACTTCGAAATGGCGTGCTGTTTCATCACGACAACGCACTCGCGCACAGGTCAGCAGTTGCGATGGCTGCCATTCAGCAAGCTGGCTTCGAATTAGTTTACCACCCCCCTTATTTACCAGATCTGGCGCTTAGCAATTTTTATCTGTTCCCCAAATTGAAAGAATACTTAAGGGGAAACAGGTACGAAGACGATAACGAGGTGGTGGATACCGTGGAGAGCTTTTTGCAGGAACAAGACAAAACTTTTTTTTTGAAAGGGATTGAAGCCTTAGAAATGCGCTGGACTCGGTGTGCTGAGAGACTCGGAAACTATGTAGAAAAATAAATTATTAAGTATTCACCAGTCATTATATTTCTATCTCATTCTCACTATTTTTTGATCCCTCCTTGTATATATATATATATATATATATATAATTTAGAGAAACACACAAAAGTATGAAGCTGAGAAACTTTAAAAAATGGTGTATGAAAAGAGGTGATTTACACGTCGCCTGTAACGTCCGTAAGCCATGATGAATAATACAACGTCTCCCTTAACACTTAATAACTGAAATAGTCAAGTTATGGTGATGGTTGCTCATGATCCGCAGTAATGTTACTTTATAGAGCTCTACGTTTAGCTCGACGTTTACGACCCCAAACGTTGTCATAGATTGCCAATTTATTGCCCGTCGTGTGACCGTTCCTTACACTGTAATGTAGTAACACCCCAGCTTTGAATAAGCTGAGATTTAGAAAAAAAATGTAATAAAAGAGACAATAACTCTTTACTATTTTATTACTTTAAAATTTTGTAATGAAATTCTGAATTCAATCGAAATTTATAATTATGTAAAGTTGGCAATAATTTGAGTTAAGTAGGTATATTATTATTAATTTTTATTAATAAATAATTTCACTAACATTCTACTTTTGATGAATTGTATAAAGCTATGAAATCATCAATACGCTCTATGTAATTTTTACGAGGTAAAAAAATGTTACTGACAAGTAAATTAACTACGGTGACTGAACACAAAAAGAAAGGCACGGTTGACACAATAGAGAGCCACAGAGCAAAGTTTATCACAATTATTACATCACATTTACCACATCTATAATATATTTATTATATTTGGTAAGGGGATCGAACATCTCACGGTTTTTTATTTATTGTTTTTTTTTGAAGACACGGCAAACATTTACTATTCAGAATAAATACTAGTCCTACGGACAGAAACATCACTTACGTTAAAATTTGTCCAAAATTTCTCTATAATGGCCTATAAAATCTTAATAATAATACAAATTCATCGCAGCGAGAAGAAATGTACCTTATTATCACAGAAATTGAGTTGGGATTTTTTTGCCTTGTCGGCAGAAAAGATCCTAGTTTTATGTGATTCAAGGAGCGCTCTCCAATATTTGTATATGTGTGTTGGCAAACTGGCATGCCTGTCGCTTATGAAATATTGAGACATATATAGTACCGAAAACAAAACTATCAAGGTATAAAGGATACCCATGGGTAGGTTAGTGATATGGCAGATCAGCTGACTGGTACAGCAGTAACTGATGGGGAACTTCCTAATGACTGTGTACCTTATGCTATGGAACTCCTTACTAGGATACGAGAATTATGTCTAGGGTCCTGGATATCCTCTTATGAGCAGAGTTCTGCGGTAAAGGGTTTATGGCACAGAACCCTAAATCAGGTGCCAGCCATAAGACCTTGGTTTCACGCTAGTCACCTTCAGTGAGATACTTTGATAATAGCGTTCAGTTCAGGATCAGGTCAAATTCCAACAAATTTTACACATGATTAGTAGACGAGCTTCTCCCGTCTGCGAATCATATGATAAAATAGATGATATAATGCTAAATGCATTGACGGTATGTGATCGAATAGAGGGCAGGTTTTGACTAAAGTAGCAGCTAAAATGTTTAAGCTTATTAAACACAGCTGTCGTAAAACACATCCCATCAGGGAAAACCTATGACTGAAGAGGTCACTAAATGTGCACTCAAGCCTCCAAAAAAATAGAAACAAAAAAAAATTGCATTATAAATCATTTTTGTTTTTAAAACCATCGATTCTTGAAAGACGAAGTCATTTCGCTTTACGTAGCGCTTCAGTTCCTGCGTTGATCTTTCAAATCTTCAAAATCTTTTTAATTATTTTATTTCATAATTATAATTTTATAGCGACTACCTACTTCACAATCAAAAACATTTGGTCTTATTTTATTCAAACACTCAACACAATTCTCTCTGATAAAAAGACATCAAAGTGATTTCTTAAGTACGGTGCTTTAAAGTTTATAATTTGAAATATTGAAATCCTAAGCGGTAGCCAATTTTCTGTTGTTGTTTTTACACTAAAATATTATGGCTTTTATACTTAGTACACGTTAGAAATTCTGAATAATTTATTTATTAAAGCTCGCTGACATTACAATTAAATTGATACTGGGATAACGCTTAGAAAACGTGATACAGTAAAAATATGAGTTGAAAAGCAGATTTTTCAACATAATCTAATAATTAGATATTGTCAAATTAACATATTTCACAATTTGTTATACTACTCTGTCAAAAAAATACCGGGAATAGATCAATAATACACAAAATTTTTGTTATTCATCCAAATTTATTTTATCACCTACAAAGTATGTTCCTTCAGAAACGATAGACTTACGCCAACGAATAATCCAATCATCAAAACATTTTTTAAACGCTGTTTCTGGAATTGAGTTCAGTTCTCGCCACGAATTCTCCTTTATGTCTTCTACCGATTGAAAACGGGTGCCACGAAGTGGTAATTTGAGTTTAGGAAACAGAAAGAAGTCGGCTGGAGCCATATCTGGTGAATATGGTGGTTGCGCGATGGTATTTGTTGAGTGTTTGGACAAAAATTCATTCACAATGATGGCCTTGTGCGAAGGCGCATTATCGTGGTGCAAAATCCAAGAATTTTGTTTCCACAAATCTGGCCTTTTTCGTCAAATTTGCTCTCTTAAACGCCGCATAACACTCAAGTAATATTCTTTATTTACCGTTTGACCTTCTGGCAAGAATTCAGAGTGCACAACACCGCGATAGTCAAAGAAAACCGTCAACATGACTTTGACTTTTGATCGACTTTGGCGTGATTTTTTCAGTTTCGGTTCAGTTGGAAGTCGCCACTCCGATGCTTGTTGACTAGTTTGCATGTCAAACTCGTAAACCCACGTCTCGTCACTAATAACAATGCGTGTCTTTTGGGACTAGCCGAGCGGAAACATGTTTCATACCCAAGTGATTATTTAAAATGGTACGGATTTACTCGTGAGACACAGAAAGTTCGGCGGCTATCTCTCTCAAAGTTGAATGAGGATTTTCAGTCACTATTTCCTTCACTTTTGCAATGTTAACTTCAGTTGCAGACGTTGATGGTCTACCAGAGCGAGGCAAATCTCCCATCACATCTCGACCGCTTTTAAATGCTTTGTAACACTCATAAGCACGTGTTTTTGATAAAGTCGATTCACCACATTTTCAGTGACTACGAACACGAAATTCCATTGGCGATGCAAAATTTAAGATAAACTCTTTGTTCGATGTTTTTGTCCATTATGAAATTAGCAATACACATTAGATATGATATAACTAAAAACAGCACTGTATTTAATATAAATAACAGATGCAACTCAAACTCCGCGCCAAAATGGATAACAGTTAAGCCAATCTAACAACAACAAAAAAAAACAAAAATTTGAATTTGGATCCATAAACAAATCATCCATTCCCGGTACTTTCTTGACAGAGTAGTATATATTTATAATATATGAACTAGGATCAAAAGATTCAGAAATCATAACGACATCTCATGCTTCATCTCTGGCTTCCTCAACATTAATAATTCGCTTCATACACGCTCGCCGTTTTCGGAGACTCCCGACTCCACCTTCCTTCAATACATGACCGATTTGGTCTAGGTAGGAGTCTCGGTTTCCCCCTGTACTTATACCCTTATATTTTCGCATTTTTTGTATCAGAATTATACAGTACATTTAAGCAGCGCTACGCTACATGGAGTAAAATTGGTTTCCCTAACATCATGTTATACATAGCACCACGCCTGTATTCCCCGAAGGGATAGGCAGAGGTGTAGAAGAGCTCGCAAATCGTGGGTGTGTAACTCACGATTCGCCAGCATGTTTATGTCCCACGTAATAGGGGGCGAGCTTATTGCCGTCTACCGGGCACATTTCCAAACTCCGGGCTGCTACTGAGAAATTTTCTTTTTATGAAAACGCTCAATAGTATTGCCTGACCCGGGGATCAAACCCGAGACCAAAACAGCTTATAGGTAACAAAGATATAATAGCAACTTATGGGCTAGAGAAATGGCTACTTTGTAAATCAGTAGTTGATAAGCCAAGTCTCTATCACCATTTTAAGACCGAAATTATAATATTAAGAATTAATTAGTAACTTTAAAATATAATTGTACAATTACATTAGAACCTTAAATATAAAACAATATTATTATTGTTTCTTAATAACATTTTTAATTACATTTGTGCCTCCAACTTCATTACAAACATAATATTCTACGTAAGCTGGGAGAGACGTGAACGTCAAAGATTGTAAGTACCTAATTTTACGGTACTCGGTATATTATTTGATGTGAAGAGCAAATTTCGTGTGTGACAAATTCTGTTTCGGTGGCTCACAAATAAGGTTTCCAAGACAATCAAATGATTTTGACTTTCAAAGCATACTAAAGGTCACAAAAGCAGTAAAAAATTAAATTCTTAAATAAAAAAAGAAAATTACGAGTAGGATTTAAATCTTCTGGAAATGCACTGCAAACGTTTAGGAACTCTGATCTTATTGTATTGTTCGAATATATTCTTTTCTTCGTGAAAACGTCATTATTGTAATTAAATTGTTAAGATAGGTCATACCAAATTATAATCTGAAATAATCCCCTTTTTTTTTTGTTTAGGCGGGAAACATATTATCTAACCGCACACCCCGTCGTTCGGGGCCACGAAAAGGGTAGTATGGTGAAGCCCTCACCCACTAAAGAAACCCACCGTATGCCATCTCTCCGCCTGTGTTGACGGGCCACTGGTACTGCTGGTAATGTTGCATTACTTCAGTGGTATCTGTAATAATACTTTTTTTAGGCGGGAAAAATGATCCTAACCGCACACCCCGTCGTTCGGGGCAACGAACAGGGTAGTGTGGGACCCTCACCCACTAAAGAAACCCGCCGTGTGCCGTCTCGCCGCCTTTATTGGCCGGCCACTGGAACTATGTTACATTCCTTCGGTGGTATCTGTAATAATACCTAACCAGACCGGTTAGATGAAATTATTCGTGTGTGTGTTATAATAAAATTGTTCGTGGGTGGTACCACGATCATACTCTACAATTTTAGTTTATTATTTGGAAATTTGTGTATTTATAATAGCAACTTAGCAACAAATATCATAACAAACCTTTTTAGAGTTTTTGTTTAGTCTGTATGTTCCTTCCTTAAACTATTGAAAGTATTTGACAACATTTTTATTCAAATAGATCTTGATCAGTTTTAAAATTTTAACAAACCATTGGGCTACTATGTTACATGGAACCAGAGATATAATAAAAAAAAACAAGTCTGTCTGCGGAAAAAGCCTAGTATGAAGCCACGGATAAAGGCTAGTAAGAAATAAAACCCAGGCAATCACGCATTATATCAACCCACAAGGCGAAAACCCAGCTGTTGAAAAGAAGCTGCCATTGAGGTGCTATATTCTTAGTGTTTACTTTGCTACTTGAAAGGTCCGTCGGCGGACCACTGAAATACTGTCACATAATTCCAGTGGTCTGCCAACACAGGCGGAGAGACGGCACACGGTGAGTTTATTTAGTGGGTGAGGGCCCCACAAAAATTAAAAAAAGACAGAATTTTATTTTATGAATGAAACGCACTCTTCAACAAACTTATTCCACATACACTCCACATACACTTACATGGTGAAAATAACAAATTAACGAAAAAGCAAATGAAACTTGAAACAAAAGACTATTGAAGTAATCTTTTTTCAAATTAAATATTAAGGTATAGTTATGTGGCCAGTTTGTACTAAGAACTTTTTGTAGGAGGTGTACATATTTCAGTTTTTTTTTCGATTGATGAAGTGTTCCTCTAAATAAGTCCATGAGTGTAGTATACCTACTTGCTCAAAATTTGATGTGTACATTTATTTTACATCACACATAAACCACATCCCTGATATAATTGTTTCCCATCTCTTGCTTTTGCACCATCCATGTAAGGCAATATGTCTTATCAAAGTTTAATATATCTTCCCTTAAACTTTCAAGAGAATTTGATGGTCACAACATATTGAACCCCTCAGAATTTCCCTATTATATAAACCTTACTATGAATATTTTAAAGTAAATATGAGTTTGCTTGCTACGATTTAATACTTCGACAGTACGAATACAATCGATCAAAAAATTTATGTCATGGACAATTAATCAAGATACTGTTTACCTACACCGTAAACTTTTAACAAAGTGTTTCTCTCGGCAATAAATAAAGAATTTAATACTTTAATATATGTTTACGCGAATTTCAGACGTTATGAAATTAAATTACTATTACTAAATTGACGAATTGGCCAAAGAACATTCAATACACAAAAAAAAAATCTAAGTAACTTATTTGTCAATAAATATTACAGTCATCATTATACAACATAATACTCGTATTGCAATTATTTTTGATAAGAAATATTGCCGATGCTTTTTTGAAATCCTGTGATAGGCCTCACCAAACAGAATACAAGAAGGCACACCACAAGATTGCAAGACACAGTTAGCACTTATTGTGTAGATAAAACCCACAGTAGTGATTAGTCTTTGCCTTTTGCAAAAAATTTTAACTTTATTAGCTCACAATAATTCCGTACAAAATTTAATAATCCATAACAGTTGTTGCCTACTGAGTTTTCTGGCCGGATCAGGCCGCGTTCCGATCCGGTGGTAGCTTCTTAGTCTTAGCTTTTGGCAAAATCAATATATTTAATAATATAAACTAATAACCAAGATTGTCTTCTTACTGGTAGTAATTGGTAGTTTGTGGTAGAATTTTTGAGCACTAAATAAAAACAAAAATTTTATAATTTAAAGAGGAGTATTATACTCATTTTAATATACTAACTTAAAGTCTCATACATTGTAAGCATAAACATTTGAAGTAGATATTTTCACTGTGTTTCTAAACGAATATTAGGTGGGTTAAAATAAATAAACCAAAAATTTTGTAAAATCATACACTGTGGGTAGATGAAACCGTTGAATAACATATCAGCCTTGGACGTCTATCATCTAAGTCCACCCGTGATCATGAATGCTGTAAAGTATTCGAAACTTCGGGATAGTAGTAAAATCAAGTAAACGCGATAGATTCCGTAAACGTAGTTTTATTTCAAAATGTGTAACATTCGCGTAAATATCAGAAAGTATTATATTGCCGATGCTGATATTTCCTTTTAAGAAAATCTTTTTCCAGCCTTTACACGTAACGATATTCACGAGAAAGAAGTGTAGGTACCTACTATAATAACACAAATTTATGAAAAATATTTAAGTAGGTATAGGTATATCTACATACAGTAAAAATGTGAAAAGCTGCTTCTTTTTGTGAAATACGTTCGCCCAATACATATTTTAACCATTTTACTAGTAAATTTTAACGATCCAATGAGTCTCCCTTCTGACTTCATTAGCATAAATTCAAATTTATTCAAAGTATGATAAAATTACAATATCGACGTAATTGACCGTTCGAACGTAAACGAATAATAAATTAAAGATAACCTTTCGTTATTTGTAACAAAGGGACGGAATTGTGGAGCAAGATTTCAACGTTACAACATTCCACTATTAGACAATATTTATTTAAAAAATAGCAAACAAAAAAAAGATCTTTGAATAATTATGGTAAATCAGTTCTACAAAAAAGATAACATATTTTTCTAAGTTTTAATATTACTAAATAATATTACTTTAAATCTAGATATTCCGATTTATTAGTAGACTTGAAACTGACGTACCTATTTATTAATAATGTCCACGGAACTTTATAGAGTGTTACTAATAGAATATACATACGGCTTTTTTACGCATGCAAATCTATATTAAATTAGTAAGCTCCTAGCTGCCAAATCCAAACTTACTATTTATATCCATCCATCCATCCATCAGCCTTTCTACGCCCACTGCTGGACACAGGCCTCCCCAAATTGGGGGTATAGTGCCGTAATCGCCACGCTTGGCAGGCGGGTTGGCGATCGCAGTGGATGTTGTTAATACTATTTATATACTTAACATTAATTGTGAGTGTATTGTAGCGAAAGAAGTAAGAAAGTGAGCAACTATGAATATAGTATACACGTAGCATGAGAAATTCAACTCATTTAAACTACTATGTTTCAAAGAACAAATTACTTGAGAATCTGGAATTTAACTCTCTTTTTCCATATTCACAAATAATTTGTTCTTTAAAGTAGCTGAGCATGTCAAGTGCTAAAATACAGATCAATATGTTTAGTCAGTGTTTGTAATGTTCAACAAGAAATGTAGGCTTAATTAATAAAATTTGGGGTGTAATATATCACCAACTTTTCTTAAGAACCCATTTGGCCTTTGCTACGTTGCCAGTTCGGAGTTCATTAATGTAACTGCCTTGATTATGTACCCACTCCCTTAAACTCCTACCGGCTTATTAGTAATAACAAAAATATGACTGATATTTGAACACTTACTGTAAAAGCTTGTGAAAGCATAAGCCATTTTAAAATATCCACCAAAGATTTTGTACCTATTGTTAAAGCTTTTGATCAATACCTACTTTTTACTTTTTCACCGTGGATTATCAGAGTTGATTCATAATTATCAACTTTAAATACCGAATACTATGGGTTGTTTTTGCTAAAATAATTTTACGATATTTTAATTAAATTTTGAAGATATTATTAAAGGGTCACTTGTCATTATGACTGGATTACAAGGGCGCTTCAAATAGAAGCTCGATTAAGCGGGGGATATGATGGGACGCATTAAATTACAATTATTTAATTTATTGTTGTACCACCAAGGTATTTAAGGGATCCTTTATGGTACGTGACATCATGTGGTCGCGCTACTACTAACAACACTAAAAATGACTAACTAATACACGCATTTTCATGACAACTGCATTTATAGTACAGCATATTTTCAAAAAATCGTTACTTACGTGACTATTAATTATAATAAATGATTATTTCTTATTTAAGGAGTAGCTAACTAGAAACCAAATTTAACTTATTCCGCATAAATATTTTAAAAAGAAGTGATATAATAATAATCTTTATGCATTATGAAGATAATTATTTTGCTCATACATTTCAGGTAATAAGTTCAAACAAAACTTATTTTTATATACCACGAAGTTCGCCGGGTCAGCTAGTTTATAATATTACGCTAAAGTGAGTTTGTTTCTTTTGTTACGCTTCCACGCTGTAAGTACTGGACTAATCATTATGAAGTTTTGCACACTATATGTGTGTGCCGCAGAAAACAAGATAGGCAGGTGTATATTACTCGCTCAAGGCCCCGAGTTAA
Source organism: Leucoma salicis (assembly GCA_948253155.1). Classification (NCBI taxonomy): domain Eukaryota; kingdom Metazoa; phylum Arthropoda; class Insecta; order Lepidoptera; family Erebidae; genus Leucoma; species Leucoma salicis. The sequence continues at coordinate 18,994,160 of OX411805.1, forward strand.
AATGCTTACCGCTTCGCGTACCTACCACGGTACAACCGACACAAGACTGTCACACGCGCGCCTAAACGCTCGCGCTTGTAGTATTGATTAAAATAAAATTATATACGCGATTTAGGGTATTTCGACAATAAAATTTAATAACCGAAAATTCAGAGCTAAAGCTCTAAACAAAAAAAAATATAAAAAAATAATCCGACTTGAAAATAACATTTAAAATGATATAAATAGTAATCAAATAGAATCTACTAGAAAATTTTTTTAAGTTTTATAAACGACAGCTTTGTTGCTGTCGGTGGAGTCATTAGTCTCCCAAACCGGCGAGCGGAAACCGGAGAGTGTATGAAAAGAATTATGAATGTTGAGGAAGCGAGAGATGTATGCAAGAATAGAGCCTTTTGTCACTCTGTTCTCTCTGCCTACCCCCCAAGGGAGATAGCGTGATGATAAGTAAGTAAGTAAAATCATCATAGGTGCAACCCTAGCGCATCCGTTGAATGACGTGGTTGCCCGAGGATCATGCGGCGAGCAAAACAATCACAACTGTATTTCTGTATTTATAAGGTACATTTCTTCTCGCTACGAACAATTGGTATTATTATTAAGATTTTGTAGGCTATTATAGAGAGATTTTGGACAAGTTTTAATGAAAGTGATGTTTCTGTCCGTAGAACTAGTATTTATTCTGTGACATTGGTTACTTTTTATCACGTAAAAATGTATAGTTCCCTTAGATAATTATAATTAGTGTGCTATAAAGCAACGAGTTCACGGCACAATTTAGTACGGTATAATAAATATCTAATATTAATATGTATGACTATTTGTCTGTTGATTGACTAAAAATATGTACATATTAAGCAAACAATACCAGGTGGTATCTTTTTGTTCTACTAATTACTATTTATCCTATATAAATTTTACCCATGACTGCGTTCGCATGGACTTAAGAATATATATACCAGATAAAGATTGCTATTCCACAAAGATTATCCAATTTTCGGGATATAAAGTAAGCCCTTTCTGGGTTCTGAACTAAATGTATGTTAAATTTCATGATGGTTGGTTAAATAGTTGTAGCGTGAAATCGTAACAAACAACGCACTGTTTTTAAAAAATATATCTATATGGTATGCCTATTTTCGCATAGAGATACTTAATGTAGGTACCTACCCGAAGTACCTACACTTTGTGTTTAATGTATAGTGCTAAGCTCAATGTCAAATGCTAAAAATATATATAAAAATATCTAAATATTTAAAGGGTTTGCGTCATTATTAGGTAAAATCTTAATTGTAAAATTAAGTTTACCTGGTCGGTATAATGTATGAAAATACTTCCGAAAGATGGCGCAGGCGTCACCCAAAAGACGTTAAGTATGATGTGTTATCGAAATTAGCAGTCAGGAGCAATTGTCAGGATGGCTGAATTGGTAAAGCATCTGGACGGTATCCAGAAGATGCAGGTTCAAATCCTGCTCCTGACTGTTATTTTCGATTTCACATTTTTCACTTTGTGTTTAATGTATAGTGTTAAGCATGTCAAATGCTAAAAATATATATAAAAATATCTAAATATGTACAGACATAGCTTTGTTACAGCTTTGTAATAGTTTTGATTCAGCACTATGAAAGCCGCTCCAACCGCAAAATTGGAATAACTTAAAATGTTTCTTTGTAAGGAGAATTTGTTCAGTTTATATATATAAAGTTAGTTAATTAAAACGCTTGTATAATAAAGTTTTTTCTGTTGCTACTGCTGAAACAATAACTCCAATTTCCTCAGAGAAAACTTACGAGTACATTTAAGGAAAAGTTTATATGTTGAGTGTTGATTCTCACTGTCACAATTCTACTTTAGATAATTATTTAAAGAACAAATTATTTGTGAAAATGTGGAAAAAGAGAACTTTAGTGCGAGCGGGAGTCGAACCTGCGTCCCTCTCGCATTAAAGTTCTCTTTTTCCATATTTTCACAAATAGTTTGTTCTTTAAAGTAGCTGAGCATGTCAAATGCTAAAATACATATCAAAAAAAGATAATTATTTGTCATAGTCACAATGTTGACAGTGTGTGTTGTGACTGCGGCTTAATACAGAGACTATATGGTTTTGTCCCAACGCTTCAGTACCGCGTAATGTACTGTAGACTAACTTAATTGTTAGTAATTATAGTTAATACTATAATAATAATTATGAAGCTTACAAAGCCGGGTCCCGACGTACGTAAGGTGTAATATAATATATTGTGAAATGAAATCCAAATAGTATTAAAGCACATGCACATGTAACGCGATATTTTTTAAACTAGGTACATGGGTGGCGAACAACAATACGGCCCACCTGATGGTAAGCAGTTACCGTAGCCTATAGACTCTAGCAACATCAGAGGCATCACTCGCGGAAGGATTGGCAGGGGTTTGGGCCTCTAGCGCTCTCAGTCTCCATACGAAACACCACGGCAGGAGTAACTACTGTTGTTACACGCTGATCTTATGTGAGAGGGTGGTACTTCCCCGATTGAGGCGGCCCATTCGTGCCGAGATAAGTAAGGCCATACCAGTTCCATGAACAATAGAAGTGAAAAAACGAACATGAAGTGAAAGAATAGGGATATCATGATAGCTGGTGCCAGCATTTATTTTATGTTTATATTAAGTACCCATGAAGTATATCTATATACTAGCTGATACCAGCGACTTCGTCAGCGTTTTTTACTTTCTAAATTCGACATTATAATTTACCCGCGATTTTATAAAACCATTGAAATGCATGTGAATCCTAAGTCAAATATAAAATGAAATTTAACATTCTTAATTCTAAAAAGTCTAAATATGTGTGTGTTTCTATCTCTAAATTAAAAAGCTACCAAACCACCCCCTCATTCCCTTCCTATTGTTTTAACCGACCACTTCCTCATCTCCTCTATATCAACATTTCTCTTCACGTCCTAGAGCTTTTCTTGGGGTGGATTACTCGCGAAGGTTGCCATTGGTCTATAGGCTACCACGCCAACCACTCAGGGGGTGGCAAACTTACAGTCTTACTCACCATCAAGCCGTACAGCCTAATATAATTAAAAATTAATAAATATTCATGGACATTTTCACATAACGTCCTCTGGTCCCAAACTAAGCTTAACGCTTGTGAAATGGGTACCAAATTACGAATATAACAAATATATTACTTTTTTTTGGAAATACATACATATCGCTGATTAAATGCGAAAAGGCCACAACGCAAAAAACACTGAAACTCTTTTTTTTCCAAAAAATGTTTCTAAACCGTTCTATTTTTTATATTCGAAAAAGACACCCATGATTCTATCACTAAAAATGGGCCAATCACACAACCGCCTCTTTTGCATTCCGTGACTTTGGTGACCAACTTCAGATCGAAACGGCCATCTTGTCAGTTGCATCCTCGTAGTCGGCGAGAGCGCACGCAACTTTTATGACAAAGGGCCATATTGCGATATAATATCTAGTTTTACTTTAATTATATAGACCAAAGTGCTTTATTTTGTATTGGAGTCGTGTGGAATTAAAATATCAAGTAAGTACAAGATTATTTTATATGCCAAAGGGCCATATTATAGAATGTGTCCGCTTTGCATTTTAATATTATGAGCTTATTTTTTGTTTTTTTTAGGACAAAAGTGCAGTACTTGTTATGCGTCTGTTTTGTATACAATAAAAAAGTATAAACGATATTATTTACTTAGACAAATTGGACATGTTTCTATTGTGGCTGTATTGATGTTTGTAATGGTTGGTTTTAGTTTTTACTTTTTTGAGCAGGTAGGTAAATCAAGTTTAGGTACCTACTTAAAACTTGTTTGAAGTACCTAATAATTTGTGGGAAATAAGTTTGCTAGCGTCCCCGTATGCTTCATTCGCGTGCAGTAGGTACGCTCGCGTAGGTACTACGCGCACCGAGTGCGTACCTAAACCAGTAGGTACCAACAAATGCTGTGCTACTTAGCTCGCTGGCGGCTCAGATAAAAATATTTTATGAAATTCGTTATGTACATGATAGTGGTAAATAAATGAATAAATAAGTAAAAACATTAGTGCCGTTGATGATGAAGACCAGGAGTGAATGTTCAGAATTAGTGTTTTGTTGTGTTTATATAGGTATATCATTATTTTTTCTTTATTTATAGAATGGATACCCGAGCACAAAAAATTTTGAGTATGGTAATAACCAAAAATGAAGATCTTCAAACAACTTCAACTCAAAATAACACGTTCAACTCAACTCCCAACACTGTTGATCAAGAATTGATCTCACCGATACTAAACACTCAGAACAAGATGGATACCGAACAAGATAATCAATCAAGTAATGACTCATTTTATACAAATTCAATACCAGACAGCCAATATAACATTGATTTTTCAAACGATAGTCCTGAAAACCGACTGAATTTTATTGTTGAGGAAAGTACCTCCACTGACAGTGACTCAGATAGCAACTCTAGCTCTAGCGATGACTCATCAACTAGCTCAGATTTTTCTTCAGATGACAGTGTAAAAGATCCTGATTTTGAAATTGACGGACGCAAAGCTGATTCAGCCACTGATGAAGATATTGAACCATCTAGCATTGATGTTCAGCCAATCAGCGATAAAAATCATACACCTGATATTGAAAAGCAATCACCTTGCGATATAATTCAGCCGTATAATGACGAATGCCATTCGCTCAATGTTCAAACTCCACCTAGCATTGTAACAGAACCTAGTGTTGAAGCTTCGTTTATTGACATGCCAAAAAGGTCTCGAAAAAGAAAAGCTCATCCGGAGTTATGGAAAAAAAACGTAGTGAAACTTTTGAGAAACAGCGGTAGAGCATACACGTCTCAATCGAAATCCCAGAAAAAAATTGAAGCAAAAAAAATGAGACCTACATGCACTGACAAATGCAAATACAAATGTGGTTCTCAACTGATGAACGATCCATGGTTTTTGAAGAATATTGGAAATTGGCCGATTTAGAAGAGCAGAGGCGATTTGTACATAGCAACATGACTACTATTGAACCAAAGTATCGCTATACGCGAGTGGGCAGTGTTAGTCGGGCAACTATGAACCATGCTTACTATTTGCCACGAGATAATAAACGGACCCGAGTATGCAAATTGTTCTTCATGAATACACTTGCAATCTCCGATAAAACTATTAGAACAGTTGTTAAAAAGACTTCTAATCTCACTGGTTCTCAACTCAAAGACAATAGAGGAAAACATGGTAACAATCCTAAGTTGAGTTTGGATTTGACTGATGGGGTCAGGTCCCATATTAACTCTATTCCAAGAATAGAGAGTCATTATTGCCGTGCTCAGACGCAGAAGGAATATATCGAAGGTGGCTATACTATTGCAGCTTTACATCGAGATTACGTAGAGGAATGTAAATCCAAAGGATTGCATCATGTTGCGTACCAAATATATTACAATATATTTGTGAATGATTTTAATATTTCTTTTTGGTGCCCAAAAAAAGATCAGTGTGAAGATTGCACTGCTTATCGCAATGCAGAAAACAAAGCTTTGTTACAAGAAAGGTATGATATACACCTCAAAGAAAAACATTTATCAAGATCAGAAAAAGAAATAGACAAACACAATGTTAGCGATAACTTTATTGTTGCTGTGTACGATCTGCAAGCCGTGATGCCATGTCCGAGAGGAGAAATTTCAAGTTTTTACTATGTGTCTAAATTGAATCTGTACAACTTCACAATTACAGAGCTCGGTTCCAAAAACACTACCTGTTTTGTATGGCATGAAGGCGAAGGAGGACGTGGTGCCAACGAAATAGGCTCATGCGTACTTATGTACTTAAAAAGCTTGCATGACAAAGCGAACGCAGACTTTGATGTGGTTTTTTATAGTGACAACTGCTGTGGTCAGCAAAAAAATAAATTTATGTTGGCCATGTACCAACATGCTTTAAACGAGTTACCAAAACTTAAAAGCATTACTCACAAATTTCTGATAAAAGGCCATACTCAAAACGAGGGCGACTCTATTCATTCAATGATTCAGAGAAACATCACCAGGGCTTTAAGATCCTCGCCTATCTATGTCCCCGATCAGTACATCACCCTGATAAAAACAGCAAAAAGAACGGGATTGCCCTACACTGTTCAGGAACTCACACATGAAAACTTTTGGAACTTGAAATCTCTTGCTACTGGGAACTACACTACGAATGACGACGGAGAAAAGGTGAAATGGGCAGATCTTAAGGTTATTAAGAGTGACCGAGAACACCGGAATAAGTTTTTCTACAAGAATTCCTACGAAGACACTGAATTCGCTGAAGTCACCACCCTGAAAAGAAGGCAAAATACAATTACATCTACGTCACGGTCACTACGAAAACTTTATTCTAATAAACTACAAATAGCTGCAGCGAAAAAACAGGGCATCTTAAAACTAATTGAAAAGAATGTAATTCCCAAATATTACGAATCTTTTTACGCTAAGCTATAAAGTTCCTAATGTAAAACATAAGCTTCCTAGTATCTTAAGTGTTATACCTACTTTTAACCGTTATGTCGTATTACATAAAGTTTTTTTTATATAGGCACTATTTTAGAGACTGACATAGAAACTGATTGTTAAATTACAAACTGAATTATTGAGACTGAATTAAAATAGTTAAATGTTTATTTTTAGATTTGTGCGAAGCAGAGTTGTGATATTAATTTCTGTGTAACTATGAACAATAATAATATTATTATATTGTTCCAGTATAATTTTTATTTTTTAAATGTTCTAAGTATAGATTTAATGTTTTATTGATTTTTAGTGTATACGAGATTTTTAAGTTCTAGACGGGTTTTAATAATAATTACTGTGATTTCCGTGAAGTGCAAAATATTGTTCCTTGTATATTTAAGACTTAAATGTCATTAGCATTGTGTGATATTGCCATAACTGTAAGACAGATATTTAATATTTAGAAACTTTTTTTTGTGTTTGAATTAGTTATTTAATAAACAAGTAATTTCCTTAAATTCGGTTGTTATACTACGTTGTGTTATGCTTATTCTTTTAGTGTGTAGTTAAGGTATAATTGTCTTGGTTTTTTTGAGAAAAACGTTAATAAACATTGCTAATTTTGCGTTATGTGGCGTTTTAATACATAAAATGTTAAGAATCTACAGTCATTTTTATAAGTAAAACGGACTCATGTGACACTATACTTTCGTAGATGCAAGCTGATACAATTTGTTGGTATTACATTAATAAAGCTCTAAAATACGCATCCGATGATATATAACACTTAGTTGTAGCACTAGTAGATTCGCAAAAACACGTAAAATATCACGATGAAATCTTTGATGGGCTCTCCTGTAAAATTTAGCATTTTCGTCATGTGGCCCTCTGGCATTTAATCAGCGATATAATAGATAGAACACACCCAGACGCAGTACAAAAATCTGTGTTCATCACACAAATAATTGTCCTGAGTGGGAATTGAACCCACGACCTCGTGCATGGAAGTCGGTTACACTACCGACTACTCCACGAGGCCCGTCGCTAAGCTATCGCACTGACCAACGGCCATACCCAATCTCCACATCCCAAAACACCTAATTTATACGCGAAAAAAGACCCGTTTATGTTACTTTAAATATGTGTTCAATTCGCGAATCTTTAAAAGTTAATATTGATACGTTGCGAAAACAATACTAAACAAAATGAGTGCAGGAAAGCGTAATCTGCACTAATTTATAGTGGAAACTTTTAGTGTCTAATTGTGAATCTTCTCTGTTTTATATATCAACTGCCTCTGTGGTGCAGAGGTAGTGTAAGCGACTGCTGATCAAGAGGTTTCGGGTTCGGTTCCCGGGTCGGGCAGTGTTATTAAGCTTTTTCGTAAAAAGAAAAACTCTCAGTAGCCACCCGGAGTTAGGAAATGTGCCCGGTAGAAGTCAATAGGCTCGCGGGAATTTCTTGGGACTTAAACATAGCTGGTGAATCGTGGGTGTCTAATACACCTCTGCCTACCTCTTCAGGGAATACAGGCGTGATGCTATGTGTATGTTTGTACATCAATGTTTATAACACATAACTGACGGGCCTCGTGGAGTAGTCGGTAGTGTAACCGATTTCCATGCACGAGTTCGTGGGTTCGATTCCCACTCAGGAAAATTATTTGTGAGATGAACACAGATATTTGTACTGCGTCTGGGTGTTTTCTATCTATTACATGTAAGTATTTACAAAAAAAGTGTATTATATCCGTAATCTGGTACACATTTCACAAGCGTTAAGCTTAGTTTGGGACCAGAGGACGTTATGTGAAAATGTCCGTGAATATTTATTTATTTTTGAATTATCTATGCTGTACGGCTTGATGGTGAGTAAGACGGTAAGTTTGCCACCCCCCGCGTGGTTGGCGTGGTAGTTTATAAACCAAAGGCAACCTTCGCGAGCAATCTAACCCAAGAAAACATGAAGAGGTATGATGAAATAGAGGAGATGAGGAAGTGATGGTCAGTTAAATAATAGGAATGGAAGGAGGGGTGATTTGGTAGGTTTTTAATTTCGATATAGAAACACACATATTTAGATTTTTTTAAATTAAGAATGTTAAATTTCATTTTATTTTTGACATAGGATTTACATACATTTCAATGGTTTTATAAAATCGAGGGTAACATACGTGTTGAACTTAGAAAATAAATCATTAACGCTGACGAAGTCGCGGGTATCAGCTAGTATATACAGTCATGGTCAACTAATTAGGGACAATCTCTAGTTGAGCCAAATTGTGAATTGTTTTTTTATTTTCCAACGAGTCTTAACAATATTCCATATCTTTTACATGTAAGTATAATTAGTCATTGATGTGCCCGATTATACAAACAAACCACTACCAACACTACGAAAAATTATCATGAAGTTTGTCGAGCGTGGTTGGTCATACCGAAGGATAGCACAACATTTAAATTGTTCAAAAGCTATGGTATGCAATGCAGTGCAACATTTCAGGCGCCCGTTCAGTCAAGTCGTTTCTAACCAGTCAGTCAGTATCGGTACTAGATTGGCCAGCAAATAGCCCGGACCTCAACCCAAAAAAAGTTGCCACTTATCGTACTACCACTTTAGATGAAATTAACGAAGCTTTTTGTGAGGCATGGGCAAACATTCCTGTCGAAACATGTCAGAAACTGATAATGTCTATGCCACATCGGTGTCAAGCGGTAATTACTAACAAAGGTTTTGCTACTGGGTATTGATTTTACACGTAATAAAATGGAGCTGTTAAAGATATTATAATACTGCAGATTATTAATTTTGTTTAACTCTATTTTTCATTATACTTTACTGTCCTTAATTAAATGTCCAGCTACAGAATTGTACCTTAAAATTTAATACATGTTTAACCTTTGATATTAAATAATTTTATCTATTTATTTAATCTTTTATTTACAGCCATTTATAGCATAATAATCAGACCAAATTATGCTGAGAAATCAATAGGGTTTTATATTTATATGTACATAACCGGTTATAGCTCTTCACTATCTTGAATGTCCCTAATTAGTTGACCATGACTGTATATATACCCCACGTAATTTTTGAGAGGTAATCAATATGCCATAGAATAATATATTTAAGTACATTATTTGAACCAATTCAGAAGCGTACGCAGGTGAATTTGATGGCAGAATCTAGTACATTACAAGGCCTTTGTCACGAGGTATATGCCACGGCTAAAAACATGTTTATTAAATATTTTTATTAAACCAGTAGACTAGGAGCATTAAGGTAATAACATCATATAATTTATACATTTCTAACATTATTTGAAACTTCAAGTGAATCTATCATATCAGTATGAGACTGATTTTATAACAAACTAGCGATATAGCCGCCGCAGGAAAAACCTGCGGCGGCTATATCTCAGGTTCCCGGTATAGTAGCGGGAAAACATGTAAGTTAAGCTTTTAAGTCTCTATCAAATAAAAAAAAAACTTCAAAATCCGTTCAGTAGTTTTTGCGTGATGCGCGAACGAACAAGCCTAATTCAGTAATTTTTACTCAAATATCTTAAATGTACAGAAATAGCTCTGTTACAGCTTTATAATAGTATACTCGTAGATATAGAAAATCACTGGTCACCTTTATACTGTCAATCGTAACAGTTTTTATCTTATCTTATCACACTTATATTCTTGTTTAATGGCTCTTGTTGTGACAGTGTGAGCACAATTTCGCCAATATCGAGTATTAATTTAAGGTAGACCGTGAAACAGTTTTTATATTTAGAAAAAGCTTACTATGAAAGTCCGTGTCAGTAAGCAATTTGGTGGATCGATATAATTAAAGTTTTTTTTTAATATTAACCAGTTTTTTACATTGCATATTAAACTGTGCTTTATTTAACAAAATAACTTAACAGAGGGCAGGATTTATACTCAATATTGACTAGAATATAAACCAGTTGTTGGAACTGAATCGTTTCAATTTTAATAGCGTCATAATCATCACGGAGTCTAATATTACAATATAATTAAATTCCGTAAACATTTTCTTAGCGAAATTCACCCTGTTTTGTTACCTATAGATTACATTTTCGTCATATTGTTTTCAATGTTATTTATTTAATTAATTTTGAAATAAAGTTCCCTAGAAATGTTTACAAAGTAAACCTATGTATAATTGTGCATTTACTACAATAACATTACAATAAAGATTACTTTATTGTATTCTGCTATTTACAATTAAAAATGAAACATCTTTCATCCATTCGACCATCGGCCTTTTGATGCCCACAGCTGGACATAGGCATCCCCAAATGACACAATGTCCTGACCGCATCCAACGGAATGAGACATAATTATTTTCTATAATATCGTACGCTCTAACAACATACCTAGTGTAATATTATAATGCGTGTCCCTCTACGCGAATAACCAACCAGTCCCAAACAAATGCCGCTATAATTCACGAACCCTCGGAGTGATGCGTGTACCCACACATAAACTAAATCCTTTCAGTTCCCCCAACGTTGAAGCTAAAGTTATTTTTAAGGCTGTGTGCGGATTCCATACCCCTGCTTGAATAAATATACAATGGATATACAAGCTCCGAAATATTTCTAATGTGAAGGATACGTGATAGAGAAACGCAATAACACAAGATTCTGTAGAAAAGAAAAGGAATTGTTGTTGTATAATTTTCCTTGCCATTACTTTAGTTCAGTACTGAAGTTATCATTTTCATAAATCAGCTGTCATGTACAGGTATCACGACAGAAGTTATCTTATACTCAAGTCAACAATTGCAAAACATGAAATAATAGGTAAATTTATTAATCAATTTGGTTTTAAATAGGTAGGCTATTTTGTTTTATAATAATCGGTTATCTTGCCGTGTGGGGCTGGCTTTAGAATTGTCCCACCCTTCTCTACCCAAGGGAGTCGTAAGAGCCGACTGAGGGAATACCGCGGGAGTGGGCAGCAGCACTTCCTCGAGTATTAACAACATCCACTGCGATCGCCAACCCGCCTGCCAAGCGTGGCGATTATGGCATTATCTCCCATGATGGGACCGCTCGTTGTGGCGTTCTCTTGGAGAGGCCTATGTCCAGCAGTCGACGTTGAAAGGCTGATGAATGTATGGAATAATCGGTTATCGTAGCCGGCTCTATAAAAGCTAGCAACAACAGGGGCATCACTTGCATGTTACTAACTCCAGGGAAAGGGATAGGAAGTGGACAGGAAGGATAATAAGGAGAGGATTAGGAGAGAATTTGGACCTCCGGTACTCTCACGTTGGCATTATGGGATAAGTATCTTCTTACCGCAAAATCATTAATTTAAGCTCTTGATCTTGCAAATAGTTATTGTTTTTGAAGTGAAAACTCCTTTCGGCGCGTTGAGCACTTTTTGGGTGAACAAAAATCATGGCACTCGCGTCATCGTCACTGAACGCTCCGATCTTCTTTAGGCGCGTCGAGTACTTATTGGGTGAACAAAAATCATGGAACTCGCGTCATCGTCATCGAACGCCCCGATAGAAGTGAAAACTAAGTAACTTGTGAATTGCATCGTCGAGCTATTAGATTATTATTTTTGAATTATTTTTGGTTTGTAAAGAAGTGTTAATGACCAAACTTGGTTTTTCACTTCTACCAGCACTCAGCAGTCCAAAAGAAACAATGCCGCCAATACAGGCGAAGAGAAGGCTCACGGCGTGTTTATGTAGTGGTTGAGGACCCCCACACTACCCTGTCCATTGCCCTGAACGACGGGGTATGCGGTAAGGTACATTTCTTCCCGGTTTGACAAAAAAAAGGGGGTTCAAACGGGCAATCTCTAAGGTTGTGTTAAACCTATATATCCCATGCGTTTATACTATCGGTGGTTATCTCATCTTCAAAGAAACATCAACAAAACAGTTAACTACCAGAGATTTATAAAAACGACGTCTAAAGTCGTAAAAGACACAGTTGTTTTTAGAAATGAGTATCGCAATATTGTCGTTGTCTAAATACTTACTTTGTCTTCGTAATCACCCTTGTGATGACAACCTCGATCATTTGTGTTGTAACGTAACATTTACCGCAATCATGAGGGTCGTATTCATATATGCAAATTTTACCTAATCTCAACCGGGCTATCCAAATGCAAATTAGTAGTTAATTATTGATGTTAGAACACTTGAAATGTTGAGGAATTTGAAGGTGAGGTTTTTATAAATATACATTAAAATGTTTAATTAAATAGCAAAGTACAGAGATAATCAATTAAGTCTTTGCATATCTGACATTATTGATGCGAAGTGATATAGCCTTGCTTGTTGCAGCTTGAATGGGCAGGCTCAATCGAGGATGTACCACCCTCTCACGTTACAGAGATCAGCGTCAAACAATAGTAGGTACTCGTACTGCCCCTCCTTATATTCTACGATGCACGAGTTACCTCCTGTTTACTACCAGTGTAGTGTAAAATAAAGAAGACGGCGACTTGCGTGATGAATTTCTAATAAACCTTCAGATATCATTTTTCTTTTTAGATATTCAACATAGCATCACGCCTGTATTCCCCGAAGGGGTAGGCAGAGGTGTATAACACACCCACGACTCGCCAGCTATGTTTAAGTCCCACGTAATAGGGGCCAAGCCTATTGACGTCTACCGGGCACATTTCCATACTCCGGGCTGCTACTGAGATTTTTTCTTTTTGTGAAAAAGCTCAATAGCATTGCCCGACCCGGGGATCGAACCCAAGACCTTATGATTAGCAGTCGCATACACTACCACTACACCACCGAGGCAGTTTAGTTTTAGATATTCCATAATATTTATTAGCAGCTTCTTGATTTTATTACAGTTATAAGAAAATAAATTTATTTCATATCCATTAATAATCATTGAAATAATTCTGATTTAATTTTAAAGAAAATTACAGCGTTTTAATTTTCCACTTTGTGTTTAAAGCATTTTACTGTCAACGTCGATATTTTAAAGTCGCTCCATGACATCCTAAAACTAGAGAATTGTTAGTTAAATGTGACGAAAATATATAAAGCCTGCAATATTTATGTACAATGGAGAAACGACAGCCAATAAGACCGTTTTAATTTTAAATCACACTATATTTCACATCGATTGATATTTGTAATTAAATAATGAAGCTCTCGGGTCGTGAAATCAGTGGCATGTCTAACTTTAACAATGTAAAGCCTTTAATTGGATTCCATACAGTGACTGTTTACATTATTCATCGTTGTGTATGGAATAATTAATAATAAACAAGATCGAGCTTTGTCAATATCGAGAAAGATTCGTCTCTTTCTATCCGGGGAAGTGTTCTGGCCGCTAAGCTACCAGACGCCTACTGGTGATACTTAATCTCACCACACATTTTTTAAATGTCTTCTGAGAATTTATTTTCACGTTCACATAGTAGCTGAGCATGTCGTCTAATGCTAAAAATGCAAATAACAAAACAATCAAGATAATATAAACTGCCTCTGGGGTGCAGCGGTTGTGTGAACGACTGCTGATCATGAGATCTTGGGTGTGAATGGCACGTTATCACTTGGGTCTGTCATGACAATGACCCATGCGCAGGGGTTTTGAGGGCCATTTCTGTTCCTAGTCTATATTAATGACCTAATACTACGTAGGAGATAATCGAAATATTGTGTTGTTCGCAGATGATACATCTTTATTATTTAAAATAAGAAGGCAACTACTTAATTATGATGATGTGAACAACGCACTATCTAACGTTGTTCGTTGGTTCAATACTAATAACCTAGTTTTAAGTGAAAATAAAACGAAATGTACAAAATTTACTACACCCAATATAAGTCATGTAGAAACCAATGTACAATTGAATGGCGTCGAACTGGACCTTGTGGAGTCCACGGTTTTCCTAGGTATCACTATAGATAACAAACACCAATGGGGCCCCCATATTAAAAAATTGTCAGGTAGGCTTAGCTCAGTGGCATATGAGGTAAAAAAAATAGATTAGGTATTGACTGACGTTGAAACGGCTAGAATAGTTTATTTCAGTTACTTTCATTGTAATTTGTCCTATGGCATACTGCTATGGGGATGCTCCGCTGATTTAAATTCCATATTTGTATTTCAGAAAAGGGCCGTTCGTGCAATCTATAATCTGGGTCCGAGAGTTTCCCTTAGACAGAAATTTAAAGAAATAAATATTCTATCTGTTGTGTCTCAATTTATATATGAAAATCTGTTGTATGTCAAGAAAAACATCAGAAACTTTGATAAGTATAGCGACGTTCAAGGCAATCTTGTTGCTCACAGTACTCGTCTCCACAGAATTAGTAGATCTTTGATGGGGTAATGTATATGCTTCTACAATAAAATTCCTGAAAATGTCCGAAACATGCAACTAAATAAGTTTAAGAAAGCCATAAAAATTAGACTTTGTAATCAAGGTTATTACACTGTTTCGGATTATCTTGAGGATAAAACTAAATGGACTTGAGCTGCTCCTCATTCATTAATTTTCAAAATTGTTTTATATGATATAATGTAATTTTAGTTATAAAGATTATATTAAATTGTAATAAATTGGCAATTTAAAAGTGGCCCATGAGTTTCTTGCCGGGTTCTTCTCATGAAAGGCTTTACTACGGAATCCAGCCGCTTGTGGCGATTGCAATCGACACTTATTGCGGATGCATTCGCCTCAGGTGCTCGTGTTAATTATTTTAATTATTAGTGTATTATTGACAATTTTAAGCGCTACTTAATAGGCCTATGAAATAAAGCTATTTTTGAATTTGAATTTGAATTTGTTCGATCCACGGATCGGGCAGTGCTATTGAGCTTTTTCGTAAAAAGGAAAAATTCTCAGTAGCAGCCCAGAGTTTGGAAATGTGCCCGATAGACGGCAATAGGCTCGTCCCCTATTACGTGGAACTTAAATATAGGTGGCCATGGGTGTATAATACACCTCTGCCTACCCTTTCGGGGAATACAAGCGTGATACTATGTAATATTGATTATAACGAACGCCTTTTATTTTGTTTTGATTGGATGGTAAATATAGTCATAACGTTCTTAATAAACTAGCGAATCTGACAGACGTTGTCCAGACGTTGTACTGTTCGAACATTGGAGTTTCGTTTGGATGGAGTAACTGATTTCCGTTACTAAGGATATTGTTCCAAATTTGGTTGTTAGGTATATGTATTTACATTCAATATAATTGTATTAAAAATCCTGAAGCCCTATCGTGGCGCCACCTACCGGGTCCAATTGTGTGAGTATAAACCATCCTTGAATCCACTTGAACATCCACAAAAAAGTTCATCGAAATTGATGGACGGATTGAAGGGCCCAGAACAGAAAAAAATCAGAAACAAATTGAAATGCTTTTTCTTTTCTTGGAACAGCTTATAGCTTTATATATTGATGCTATTTGATTGAGGTCACTCTGAACTTCCGTTCGCATAAAGAATTTATTCCAAAAATGCTCGGCGTAGTCCCTTGTACCTTTACCTATGTGCTTTATTTACTAGGTTTTTAATTTTTCTTTATGCATGTCAAAACCATGCTAATAGGTTCCTCTTAATTTCGTCACGACTACTATTTGTCCACATTGCTCTATTATTCAATTATTCTATTTTTTTCTTTGACAGACCTAGACCTTTGCCCGTGGCTACACCGTATCATCATGTCATATCTCAGGTTCTCTATAGACTCGTATTAAGGGATAAAGTCTACTATTTTTTAAGTCTAAACAAGAGCTGTCAAATAAAAAAGTTTCATTAACAAACGTCCAGCAGTTTTTGCGTGATGTACCTACGAACAAACAAACGAATAGCCAAATTTCTAAAAATATTGCTTTGTGTTCAGCGATGCCTAAACAGTCTTATGCATTTGTTTTTCTCAAATATCTTAAATGTGCAGGGACGGCTCAGTTACAGACTTATACGAGTAGTACTTAATTCTACAACATTTATTCTACTTTCATGCTTCTTTTGTTGTACTCAAGTTGCCCCACATATCCACCATAAATAAGGGACCATATCGCATACTAACTGTATCTACAAAACTATAATACATTTCTATGATAGATGTTATTACAAGATACATTAATTCATAAGATTTTCCCCTTTACGATGAAAACAAGGATATTTTCCTATATACTCCGTTTTACTTTTGAGGAAATCTGTATGGGTTTCCAGATTTTCTGTTGTACATGTTTCTCATTTCAACTTAATTGTTTTCCTGATGTCTGCAATACATTTTTTACAACTACACGAAATTGCACTCTCGGATATCGCTATAAGTTTTGCAGATGTGTAAAACATTACACGTAGGTAGTATTAGAATTTATGTCGTAAATGGTCCCAATGCTGGCTAAACTTTAGTTACACGTATTATCGATACATAGTATAAATCCGCTACGCAGGTCTGTCAATTTATCCTCTTCTTGTAAACGACAAAATGGATTTTGAAACGGTTTTTACTGTAATACTTTCTGATATTTACGCGAACGTGACGTCTATCATCTAAGTCCACCCGTGATCATGAATGCTGTAAAGTATTCGAAACATTGGGATAGGAGTAAAATCAAGTAAACGCGATAGATTCCGTAAACGTAGTTTTATTTCAAAATGGTTTTACTGTCTTTAAAGTACAAATTATTTGTGAATGAGGAAAAAGAGAACTTTAGTGCGAGCGGAAATCGAACCTGCGTCCTTTCCAATCCGAGGAAGTGCTGTACTTTAAAGTAGCTAAGTCAAGTACTAAAAATACAGATCAAAATGTTTAAAAAATCACGCCATCAAATAGTATGAATTTTAATTGCAAAATTAAACTTGCCTGAGAGATTTTCTAGAGGGCTTGTAAAGTTTGCTTACCCGAATTGGGCCAGTGTAGTGGACTATGGCGAAATCTCACCATCAGAGGAGACTTGTGCCCAAAAGTTAAACAAAAAAAGGTAATTAAATAAAAATGAATATCAGTATTGCTTTTAGTAATGTTTCACTATTTGGTCAAAGTAACAGGAAGTTATTGTTATTGAAGTATAGTATAACTAATAGCATGTACACTACCATTAATTTTCCTAAGTAGTCCGCTAGATATTACACGTCATTCCATTTTCATCGTCGTATTTGCAATCACTTAACATACATTTTAACCCGCATACATACGACACTACTCTCATATATTTTTCTGTATTCATAGTTGCCTCTATTTTTCCTCATCGTATAATTATTTTGTCAATTATGATAATACACCATTTAATCGTTTATGCCCAAGTTCGGTAGAAAGTAAAAAGTATAAAATAAAATAAGTTACTTTTTATTATGTAAAACGTATTCGCGACCGAAAACAGCTCATTTTGTGCCTCTCTCTCTGTTTCTCTTTCTGACGCGTACTCCTTAAATCGTTAAATTTAAAATAAAACATCATAACAGCCAATAAAGTAATATATATATTTTTTGTATATCCAGCCTTTATCCCGCGACTCCGCCGCAGCCAAAAGCGAGTTTTAGATTATATCTCAGGTCCCGCCAATAAAGGAGGAGAGACGGCACACGGCGGGTTTCTTTAGTGGGTGCAGGCCCCACACTACCCTGTTCGTTGACCCGAACGACGGGGTGTGCGGTTAGGAACATTTTTTGCCGCCTTAATAAAAAAAAGGTTATATCTCAGGTTCCCGATATAGTAGCGGGATAAAATATATACCAGTTTTTAAGTCTAATCGAGAGCTATCAAATACATTAAACACAAAGTGGAAAATGTGAAATCGAAAATAACAGTCACGAGCAGGATTTGAACCTGCATTTCACATTTTCCACTTTGTGTTTAATGTATATGGCTAAGCATGTCAAATGCTAAAAATATATATAAAAATTTCTAAATATTTATAGGGCTGCATCATTATTAGGTAAAAATCTTAATTGTAATAAAATTAAGTTTACCTGGTCGGTATAATGTATGTAAATACTTCCGACAGATGGCGCAGACGTCACCCAGGACGTTAAGTATGAATGTGTTATCGAAATTAGCAGTCAAGAGCAGTTATCACAATGGCTGAATTGGCAAACCATCTGGACGGTATCCAGGAGATGCAGGTTCTAATCCTGCTCGTGACTGTTATTTTCGATTTCACATTTTCCACTTTGTGTAGGGCTAAGCATGTCAAATGCTAAAAATATATATAAAAATTTCTAAATAGGTAGCTATCAAATAAAATAAAGTTGCATCAAAATCCGTTTAGGAGTTTTTGCGTGATGTACGAACAAACAAACAGACAAAAAAATCTAAGAAAGAATGTTTTATGTTCAGACACGCCTATATAGTCTAATACAGTATTTTTTTCTCAAATATCTTAAGTGTACAGAGCTCTGTAACAGCTTTATAATAGTTAGGATAAGTGCTATGGTACCACTAAAGGAATGTAACATGGTTCTAGTGACCCGCCAATACAGGCGGAGAGACGGTACGCTGCGGGTTTATTTAGTTGGTGAGGACCCCAAACCACCAGTTCGTTGCCCCGAAAGACGGGGTGTGTGGTTAGGAACATTTTTTCCCGCCTTAACATAAAAAAAGGATAACTGATAAGTTGTTCTTTTAACTGACCGTTCTCAGGATAACATTTCTAAATAATTTGTTAAGATATACGTAATAAGTGCGGTTTCAAATAGTGATCAATTCTTCGATGAATGTAAGATACTTTTAGCAGATAATGTGATCTTTCGAAATTTATTTAATTTCATTATATGTTACCGATTCTCACTTCCAAAGGAATACTGAGCACGTGAGCGGAACCCGCGATTTAACAGTTGCTATTATTGTTCGCCAGGTCTAGTCTCCGCGGATATAGCTGAATTATTAAATTTTATCTATCTTTTGTTTTCTCACTGATCACGTATGTGAATGAAAACATTACAAAAGTAAAATTCTATTTGACAGAAAGAATTCAATTGTTCTGTAAGTTAAGAGTGACAATAATGAACAAATTATTTGTGAATGTGGAAAAAGAGAAGTTTAGTGCGACCGGGATTCGAAGCAATCCGGGGAAGTGATCTAGAACGGTATGCCATCGCACTGACCGACGGCCATTCCCAATCTCCACATCACATTTGTCTTTACGACCCACACCACCGTTCGGATGCATCTACATGCATTAATCCAATTTAGTAAGTAAAATTTTGCAATTAAAATTCATACTTTTTGATGGCGATTATCCACATAAATAACGTGTTCTTTAAAGTAACTGAGCATGTCAAGTGCGAAATGTTTAAAAAATGTTTAAAAAATCGCGCCACCAAATAGTAGTTATACCTATATAGATCAAAATGATTAACAAATCGCGCCACCAAATAGTAGTTATACCTATATAGATCAAAATGTTTAACAAATCGCGTCACCAAATAGTAGTTATACCTCCATCCATCCATTCATCCATCAGCCTTTTAACGTCCACTGCTGGACATAGGCCTCCCCAAGAGAACGCCACAACGAGCGGTCCTGTGCTGACCGCATCCAACGGCTCCCCGCAGCTTTGACCAGATCATCGGTCCATCTGGTGGGGGGCCGTCCTACGCTGCGCCGTCCGATACGTGGTCGCCACTCGAGAACCTTTCGTCCCCAACGGTTATCGGTTCGTCGAGCGATGTGGCCTGCCCATTGCCACTTCAGCATGGCAACCCGGCGGGCTATGTCGGTCACTCTCGTTCTCCTACGGATCTCCGTATTACGGTTTCGATCACGTAGGGAAATACCAAGCATAGCCCGCTGCATGGCCCGCTAAGTGACTTTTAGCCTTGATATGAGGCCAACATTCAGAGACCACGTCTCTGTTCCGTATGTCATCACTGGTAACACACACTGGTCGTAGACCTTCGTTTTCAGACACTGCGGAATATTGGACGAGAAGATCTTCCTTAGCTTCCCGAACGCTGCCCAGCCGAGTTGGATTCGTCGATTGACCTCTTTCTCGAAGTTGTGCCTACCTAACTGGACTGTTTGTCCCAGGTAGACATAATGGTCGACAACTTCGAGAAGCGCACTCCCGACTAGGACCGGTGCTGAAATGACATGGACATTAGACATGACTTTCGTCTTGTCCATGTTCATTTTGAGACCCACTAGTCGGGAAACCCTGCTGAGATCATTGAGCATGGTGCCAAGGTCCTCCAGAGATTCTGCCATGACTACGATGTCGTCGGCACATCGAAGGTGAGTGATGTATTCGCCATTGATGTTGATGCCGAATCCGATCCAGTCCAAGAGCTTGAAGACATCTTCCAATGCAGCGATGATGATTTTTTCGCTAGGTGGCGCTGTTAAGTAAATACGCATAACAAAAAAGGTCCATCTATTTTTTCATTTAAAAATATTATTACATGTCGTATTAGTATAAAAACGTATTTAATTATTGCAAAATTAGCAAATAACAGTGTACAAACGTTATCTAAACCAGTGACAGTATAGTGTTAAAATAAACAGTAAATTGTGAAATCAATCTAAAACAGTATTTTAAATTAAATTTTAATAGACAAAAACGTGTGTAATCCCATTTCTATATAAAAGCACGGAAACACAGTGTTAGTTTTGCTGAAAGTGCAAAGGTGTTCAAAATTCCCATCAAAATTTACTTTGTCTTACCCGTTACGAAATAACATTTGAACTGTGAAAAAATTCTATTCGTAATTCGTTTGACCAATCATAACAAGCGTACCTCTTTGTCAAGTTTACAGCAATTTCACGCTAAACATTTATGTCGCCGTGGCGTAATACTGTAGGAGTGGCCTAACTATTGCGTGATATGTTGATGGTTCGAGTCAGCAAGAGACTCGATCGTACTTTTTGTGATTTATTTGACTTTATTTATTCTCTTATTATGAAAGCTATACAAAATTGACAAAGTAAGTGAAGATACCTACTACATTTCAATATGGATCCAGTAGATAATGTGACGTACCGAAAGCCGTTGTTAAGAGCAAGTTCAATGGATGATATATTTAAGGTCCAGGATCAATCCTATAACTCATCTTTATTAGATACGACTATGATGAGCCTACCTGACAATGCGCAGAACAATTGCCATATAATTTCTGAATTAAGAGATAAAATTAAGTCGTTAACCAATGAACTATCGAGCGCTCACAATGAAATTGAGAATTTAAATAGCGAAAATATTCGGCTCAAAGAGGATTTACAAAAGTCACTCCAACTTGTCGAAACGTATAAAATACTGAATAAACCTACAGATTTTAAAAATAAAACACCAGTGTCTACACGAAAAAAAAAAAGGACTGTTACCATCCCGCAACTTCGGACAGCATTAATGGAATGCAAACAGAGTTTAACATTGTCTGACGAGAGGGCCAACATACCAACCATACATGAGAGTAGTGTTTATCCAACGCAGTCACCACGCACCTCACCCCAACAAATTACATCTTCAAATATTTCTAACAATGTCTTCGCTGTGACGCAAGAGTGTAAGCTTGCTATTAAAATCAATAAGGCGTTCCCAGTAAAATGTAATTTGATTCAAAGAAGAAAAATTGTAATTCTAGCTGATGATCAGGGGTATAGATTGCAATCCACTTTACAGAAACTAGTTGGTGATCAATTTTTAGTTCAGTGCTTCTGGAAGAGAGGAGCACCTCTTCAGGAGGTATTGTCTACTTCAGAATTCGAAATGAGCAAACTAACTAAAAATGACATAGTTATTGTTCTTGGCGGCACTAATGACAAACATCCTAACGAGACTTTATATGCAATGAGACGCTTTTTAATTGGTGCAAGTAATTATAACGTTATTGTATCCGAGGTACCTTATAGCAGGTTTTTAGGGGAACGGAAGTTAAATTATGAAATAAGATTTATATGCTCTAAATTTAAAAACGTTAATTTTATTGATATGAATTATCGTAGATTTTTACTAAACCGTTATCATTTTACACTACAATTATGTCAGCATTTACTTAAGGAAATCCTACATATAGATTACAAAGCTAAATATGATTTATTTTGTAATGCTAAAAGGCATGAAAAACTATTAATTAAGTCGTCTACACTATTAGATAAAAGCACTCAAACTGAAAACCTTCAAGAAAGTAGTACTAAAGTATCTAGTTTACCTAAATCAAATCAACTTTTTCGTTTATCAAAAGATTAATGTACTACATCAAAATATTAATGGGTTATTATCAAAGTCTGATCTGCTCATTTTAAGTGTGAATTCCCTAGAATGGGAACATAAACCTGTAGGTGTTATATGTATCACAGAGCATAATATGATGGCAAGTGACAAAAAATTGTTGAATATACCAAATTATACACTTGGTTCTATCTATTTTAGGAAAAATCGTCATGGTGGTTCTTGCATCTTAGTACATAACACATTTAAATTCAAACCAATTAGTGAAATAAGTAAATACTCAATTGAAAACATAATGGAATGTTCAGGTGTGGAATTTACAGAACATAAATTGTATATTATATGTATTTATAGACCTCCAAATTCTAGCAGGGAAGATTTGTATAAATTCTTTTTAACATTTAATTCTTTACTTAAATATTTTTGTCGTAATAAATGGAAAATCATTTTGTGTGGGGATTTCAATGTAAATATTTGTCAAAAATCGAAAGAAACAATGGAATTTATGCATATCATAAAAAGCTTCAATTTAAGACTAGGATTCAATGAGCCAACTCGTCCATCAAGTGGAACCTGTATAGACAATATTATGTTTAACATAAAAGGTTGTAGCACTCAATTATTGGAATTCGCCTTATCTGACCATACCGCTCAATTACTTACGTGTCCAGTTAGAGTCACCTGTTCATTAAAGTATTGGTACGTCAAAAAACGGGATTATAGTAATGAAAATATCAATAAATTTAAAGAGTGCATCAATTCTCTCAGTTTTATCAATGTCCTAGGTTGTGAAGATCCTAACGGAGCTTTTAATGAGTTTTATGATTTGTTCTGTCTTTTCTACTATTTATGTTTTCCGAAAATACGAGTTCGGATCTCTGTTAATGTTCGTTCTAAATGGATTACAAAAGGAATTAGGCAATGTAGTAAGCGTAAGAGACAACTTTTATGGGAATATAGGAAGAATCGTACTCAAGTCACTAAGGCCCGTTACTTAGCTTTGTCGTCGAGTTTAAATAAAATTATTAAATTGACGCAAAAATCACGTAACATGGATTATATTAACAAAGCTACAAACAAATGCAAGGCAACTTGGAACATCATAAATAGTAATAGACAAAATGTTCCCAAATCAGGAGTTGAAGAAATATATGTTCAAGGAAACTTAATTACAGATCCTAAGGAAATATCGAACGAGTTCAATAATTTCTTTATTAATCAAGCCACCAGCTCTGGGTCTAGTCACTATAGAAATACTATCCCAAATCAATCAAAATCTATATTTATAAATCCCGCAATTGCTAGTGACATCAATAGAATTATATTAAATTTAAAGAACACAAATAGCACAGGTTACGATGACATATTAACAAAAATTTTAAAGCGTGTTTCTGATAAACTATCTTATATATTAAGTTATCTCTTTAATCTGTGTATTTCACATGGTACCTTTCCCCAAAAATTGAAAGTTTGTATTGTGAAACCTTTGTTCAAAAAAGGCAACAGATATGACATGAGTTGCTACCGTCCAATTGCACTTATACCTGTGTTCTCAAAAATATTTGAGAGATATATCTATGACAACATATACAATTATTTCGAGTCAAATAACTTATTTTACGAAAGACAAATTGGCTTTAGAAAAAACAAATGTATAGATATGGCAATCCACGATTTCTTGGAAACTATACTGTTCAAATTGGATAGAGGTTATCAATCATGTGCACTGTTCATGGATTTATCGAGAGCCTTTGATCACGTAAATCATAAAATACTATTAGAAAAGCTTCATGCATATGGAGTTAGGGGAATCGCTTTAAATTTAATTGAATCTTATTTAAGTAATAGAATTCAAAAAACTGTTATTACGAAACTATGCCCATTAAAAAAAACATCTACTAACTTTGCATCAGAATACAAAAACATAACACTTGGTGTTCCCCAAGGTAGCATTTTGGGACCGCTTTTGTTTATTATATATATAAATGACTTTCCAAATACATTGCAGCATAAATTAATACTATTTGCAGATGACAGCACTATATTGTTTACAGATAACGATAGACAATTAATGGAACGGAATATAAACAATACACTAATTCACGTTATAGAGTGGCTCACACAAAATAACTTAAAAATTAACATTGATAAAACTAAGGTTATGACATTTAAGAATAGACTAGATAAACTTACTAACATTGACATTCACTTTTTAGAAAATAAAATAGAACAAGTAGACGAAATAAAATTTCTGGGCATATACATTGATTCTAGTTTGAATTGGAATTCTCATGTCGATACATTGTGCTCAAAACTAAGCCGGTTTTCTTATGCTCTATATGTATTGAAAAAAACTGTTCACATATCAAGTGTCATAATGGCTTATCATGGCCATGTTACACCCCTACTAAGATATGGTGTCATATTCTGGGGCAATTCGACTACTAAGGACGTTGCATTTCGAGCTCAAAAGCGTTGCATAAGGGCAATTTGTGGTATACAGCAAATAGAAAGCTGTAAACCCCATTTTATTAAGCACAAACTGCTCACACTACCATCTATTTATATATATGAGGTTATTATATTTACCAGGAAAAATATCAATATGTTTGAGAAACTAAGCAGTAACAGGCATAAGGATAAAATACGGTTTCCGTCAAATAGGACTGCTCTTCTGAACAACAGTATATTTTGTATGGCTCCGCTATTATATAATCACCTACCTGTAGATATACTTCAAATAGCTGACTTAGTGATATTTAAATGTAGACTTAAGACAATACTATTAAAAAAATGTTATTACTCGGTTAATGAATATCTATTGGACAGAGAGCTGACATGATAAATTTGACATAAGTAATAATAATTATTCCTTTCTTTAATGTAATAATTGTAATATTTAAATGATAAGTGGTACTGAATTGACATTTCATTCATTATTTATTTTAATTTGTATGACACAAATCTCAATATTGTAATAATCATAAATGTAAAATTGATAAATTTTTAGTGTAAGAGTTAATATAATTTGCATGCTGAAAAGCTGAATATGGAGATACTTAATGTACCGAACACTGTAACATCATATACCTATGTAACCCATACTCGCAAATAAATGCTTTTGAATTTGAATTTGAATTTGAATTTGAAAAATTTGAAGAGTTTCGGGGACATAACGTCTCCCTGTCTAACACCTCTCTGCAGTTGGATCGGTCCCGTACTCTTGTCCTGAACACGGACTGACATGGTGGCGTTTCTATACAAGCACTTCAGCACTTCGATGTACCGATTGTCAATTTGGCACCGCTGAAGGGACTGCAGCACCGCCCAAGTTTCGATCGAATCGAAGGCTTTCTCATAGTCCACAAACGCCAGACACAGAGGCCGATTGTATTCTTCGGTTTTCTGTATAATCTGGCGTAGCGTGTGAATGTGGTCTATGGTACTATAGCCTTTTCGGAAACCGGCTTGTTCGGGAGGCTGGAAGTCGTCAAGCCTGCGCGTGAGTCGATTTGTAATGACCCTCGAAAACAACTTATAGACGTGGCTCAAGGGCTCAAGAGCGAGATGGGTCTATAGTTCTTTAAGAGGGTTCTGTCACCTTTCTTGAAGAACAGCACCACCACGCTTCTGGTCCACGACTCTGGAACGTCGCCCCCGAGAACGACGGAATTGAACAGCCTCTGCTGAATTGGTAAAGCATCTGGACGGTATCCAGAAGATGCAGGTTCAAATCCTGCTCCTGACTGTTATTTTCGATTTCACATTTTTCACTTTGTGTTTAAAGCCTCTGAAGAGCTTTTAAGACCGGCTTTCCGCCTGCTCTCAGAAGCTCTGTGGTGATTCCGTCGTCTCCCGGTGCCTTTCCGTTCTTTAGTTGTTTGAGAGCCATTCTGATCTCGTACAGGCTGACGTCCGGGATATCTTCGGTAAAGTGCCGAGTTAGCTTGGATCTGGGGTCTTGGACCAAGCCAACAGCAGGGCTCTGGGTCTGTACAACTGTCCATAGAACTGCTGGACCTCTCTCAAGATCTCATCTCGAGAAGAAATTATAGTGCCGTTGTTGGTCCTCAGTTTAGTCAACTGACTTTGGCCAACAGACAGATCTCTTGCGAACACTTTCGAGCCTTGGTTCCGCTCTATCGCCTCTTTAATACGGGTAGTATTAAATTGGCGAATATCGTGCCGCACAGCCTTGGAGATCTGTCTGTTTAACCGCCTTAGGCAGGACCAAATGCTGAGGACTGGACTATCATTTCTTTTCTCCTCTCCATGAGTTTGAGAGTATGGTCCGAGAGTTTACGGTTCCTACTGACGCGACGGGCCTTGAAGTAAGTCGACCCGACCACGTGGACAGTTTGCACGAACCTGCTGTTCATATCGCTAGCTGATTCACACTCATCTAGACATTGGAAGCGATTTTGTAGTTCGAGCTGAAAGCTCTCGGGGTTCTGGTATTGGGCAGGTGTTGGTCGGAGCGTAGACTTCATCAAACGCGACCTCTCAACTTTTATTCTAATATTCAAGATGCCCCTGACTAGTCGGTGATCACTCCCAGTTTTAATCCTGCTGATCACTGAGACATCATTGAATATGTGTCGTTTGTCCGACAGGATGAAGTCAATCTCGTTTTTCACTGAACCATCAGGGCTAATCCAGGTCCATTTTCGCTGGGGCTGCTTCCTGAAGAAGGAATTCATCATGAAGAGGCCTTCCTTCTCCAGAAAATCAGCCAGCATCTGGCCCCTGTGGTTCCTCTGCCCAAATCCATAGTGCCCCACCTTCAGCTTATCGTCTGTCCTTTTGCCTAGTTTCGCGTTAAAGTCTCCCATAACCACCGTGAAATAGGTTTTAGACAAGTGGATGGCCTTCGAGATGTCCTCATATAGGGCCTCCACCTCGTCATCGGAGTGTGTCGAGGTCGGTGCGTAAACCTGTATGACCTTCAACGAATACCGTTTGGTTATTCTGAGTATAATGTACGCTACCCTACTCGACACACTTTCAATCCTCTCCACGTTGCCTACGAGAGACCTGCGAACGATAAACCCGACACCCCCTTGGGACTGGTGGTCGCCCTCCCGGTGGAAGAGCAAGTTCCCGGACTGGAGGATTGTCGTGCCCTCACCCTCTCTTCGGACTTCTGACAACCCTATAATGTCCTAGTGGATCTTGCTCAATTCCTCTTCCAGCTCGGTGATTCTCTCGTCGGTCCGAAGTGTCCGAACGTTGTGCGTTACCAGGGCCAGAGGTCGTTGTTTATGGTAGCCTATCCGCGACCGGAGATTCTTCGCACCCCCTGCTCCGCCGTTACCGGGCCCGCTACCGTTAGGCCACGGAATAGCGGAGCTGCCGTGACTGAGGGCCGTTTTTTGTTGGGTGCTCATTTTTTGGGGGATATTGCCGTAATCGCCACGCTTGGCAGGCGGGTTGGCGATCGCAGTGGATGTTATTAATACTCGAGGAAGTGCTGCTGCCCAGTCCCCCGGTATTCCCTCAGTCGGCTCTTACGACTCCCATTACAATTCTAAAGCCGGCCCCACACGGCAAAGTTATACCTATATAGATCAAAATGTTTAACAAATCGCGCCACCAAATAGTAGTTATACCTATATAGATCAAAATGTTTAACAAATCGCGCCACCAAATAGTAGTTATACCTATATAGATCAAAATGTTTAACAAATCGCGCCACCAAATAGTAGTTATACCTATATAGATCAAAATTTTTAACAAATCGCGCCATCAAATAGTATATAATATATTCTCTTTTCATTAAACACAAAGTGAAAAATGTGTAATCGAAAATAACAGTCACGAGCAGGACTGTTATTTTCGATTTCACATTTTTCACTTTTTGTTTAATGTATAGTGCTAAGCATATAAAATGCTAAAAATATATATAAAAATATTTAAATATATATTCTCTTTTTCCACATTTACAAATAATTTGTTCTTTAAAATAACTGAGCATTTGACTGCTTCGGTGGTGTAGCGGTAGTGTATACGACTGCTAATCATGAGGTCTCGGGTTCGATCCCCGTGTCGGGCAATGTTATTGAACTTTTTCCTAAAAAGAAAAATTCTCAGTAGCAGCCCGGAGTTTGGAAATGTGCCCAGTAGACGTCAATAGGCTCGCCCCCTATAACGTGGGAGTTAAACATAGCTGGCGAGTCGTGGGTGTGTAATACACCTATGCCTACCCCTTCGGGGAATACAGGCGTGATGCTATGAGCATGTCAAATGCTAAAATACAGATCAAATAATTACGATAAGGTATGAGTATAAGTGATTTTTCTGACACATTATCGTTTTGCTCAGTAAGTAATAGCTTTTTATACAACAAAGAATCATAACGACCTTTCTCAGACAGATTGTTTAAGAAATCAATGTTAACCTTTCCCAAGAAAACTTTATAATCATGTTCTTTTTACATAAATGTTTCTTTAGGCAGCGTACCCTTCGCTCCCTTATTTACACATAATTATACAGTTATTTTGCTCTATCAGACTTCAGTTATTATTATATAGCGTGCGATATTTTATTTTTTGAATATAACTATTTATGCCATAATATGTAATTATGCCATATCTTTAAACGTAACTGGTTAAATTAAAATTTCTATTATTAGTGCGAGTAATAGAGACAGAAGAATAGCTGATGCACAGCGACAGTTAGCTATTAAAACTCTTAAGGTACCTATGTGCAACCATTGATCTTTGCTAACTCCAGTGCAAAAAAGACACCTGAATGTGCTTGCATAATACCGACCAATGTCAACAAAGACTAACTATCTACGCAGGAAATATTATAATAGACAACTATTATTGCCCTGTCTATTCATTGATTGTAATAACCGAAAGACGTATAAGTATCTAATGTGACTGGAGAGAGGCAGAATGAAAGACCAATGGCTTTACGTGGCTTTCAAAGCATGGAGACGCTTATAACGAACACTTTAAACGCTGAAAACTTAATTGAATGAAACTGAATCGTCACGCTCGGGGCAGTGACGCTGAATCGTGTATACCTCACTTCACTCGGCTCCAGTTGGTTGGTAATGCTTAATCGTGTAGGTATATTTACTCAAGGCTGAATCACATATATATGTAGGTACTTACATATACCTATTGGGCTTTAGTCGACGCTTACTGTCTAGAAAGCTATGCACCTTATCAAGAATTGTAGTAAGTAAGAACCTATAAATGCTTTTTTAATTACAAAATTTTACTGCACAGAGGTTTAGATACCGGACTCCCGCCCGAGTGGTATGGGTTCGATTCCCGCCCAGGACAACTCTTTGTGTGATCCACGAATGTTTATTGTGAGTCTGGGTGTACTTTGTGTCCGTTGAAATTGTATATTTGTAAAATCCCCTGCGATACGAGGATTATTCCTTAGTGAAGGGTGGTGTCTTTAAAAAAAGAAAATACCTATAAGTTTTCACTTCAAAAATGGTCAAAAGCACACATTTTAAATAAATAAGATAAGAAATATTATATAACTATCATGATTAGGTACTTTTTGAAATAAAACTACGTTTACGATCACGGGTGGACTTAGATGGTAGATATCAGCTTTGGACATCTACCATCTAAGTCCACCCGTGATCATGAATGCTGTAAAGTATTCGAAACGTCGGGATAGCATAAAAATCAAGTAAACGCGATAGATTCGCTAAACTTAGTTTTATTTCAAAATGTGTAAAATTCGCGTAAATGTTAGAAAGTATTATGTTTAGGTACTTATATAGAAACAGAAGTATAATAATATGTAGATATTAATGACATAGTTGATGACAACGCCAGTCAGCCCACGACTACCAAGAGAAAGTAGAGCTACGACTTCAAACCACAACATTTATAAAATATCAGTCTATTTTTGAGGCAGCATTTACCCATAGTAATAAAATATTCCTGAAGACCATTGACGCCTCATCACTTCATTGTCGTTGATAAAAATAAAGCGAAAAAACAAGTTAATGTAATGTTTGAAGGAAGAAAGCGAAATGAAAAATATCATTAGGCAGGTATTTAGCTTTTATATAACCATTTCTGAATTTTGAACTAACCTATTTTCAAAATAAGTTAAGAGAGAGTATAATAGAGAAAACAACATTATTTACAACGCGTCCTTGAAATTGTGGGCACGCGTGAATAGGCGGCCTGTAGACGGTAGCATTGGACTACAGAACGAGGTCAAGGCAAATAAAGCATTCGATTAACGTTTCCTTATTCAAACACGATTTTCTTTCACAACCCTGTGCTTGTATTTATTTATAGGGTTATTAAGACGTGGTTGGTGACGCAAACTGTACTTTGGTTGGTAGAATTTAGACTGCGTCATTCTTCTTTGTCTTTTAGTTTACGTACAAACATACTTGGAAAACAAAAAACCAAATCCAGAGGATAAATATTTATATAGGTATATGTCGTAGCCATATGATAGGGCCATTTAACCTAGCCTAACAAAACGTAATCATTTCATGAAATAGTCGGCTACAACACGAAGTGACCAATTCTAAGATGTGCTGCTGCTTACAGTATAAAAGAATAATAATGTAAGACTTTCAAAAATGTAATGCGCATAAAACCTTCGATTATATCGTCCTCTACATCAGTTGAAACATAGTACTTTTAGTAAATAAAGGAAAAAACAACATTATAAAAGCTGCATTAGGCTTACAGTTCGTGTTACCATAAAGTCTTCTCAAGTTTTGATCTGTTGTATAACATCATGCAGATATCAAGGATATTCTAGTAGTAAAACTTAGGACTGCTAAGACAGTAGTATCAGTTTCGAAGGTTTTAGACTTCGTATGGCGTCTCAACTCAAAGTCAACTATTTCAAAGTTTCATCGCTCATAGACTTTATTAGTAGCACCAAAGCCACCGTACCTTGAGTAAAGTGCTCTTCTCAAATCAAGTTTAAAGAAGGACATGTCGTAGCACTGGAAAAGCATATCTTTTCTTTTGCTTGCTTTTAGCTTTTGAACGAGCTTTTTGGTAGAGTACGTGTAAACGTACCTACGTAGTAAAAAGAACGCTGGCAACGTTCTGTCTTGGTACCTTAGGTAACATAGTATCCAAATGGTATGGATAAACCCGTCGTGGTTTGATGGTAAATAGTGATTATAAACCATTTATTTTTATGACATAAGATTGAAAAAGAACAAAACAAACAACCAACCAGCTCAGTTTCTGTTGTGCTAAGTGTGCAACGCTGCTTTTCAGCTGCCACCCAACATTTAACTTAACAATTAAAATAAATACACATGGAATTACTATCGGAACACAAAAAGAGTGTGATATAAATTAACAATAAAAAATATGCCGTGTGGGGCCGGCACCAAGAATACGAGTAGCTCCACCCCGTCTCTTCCTATGGGAGTTGTAAAAGCCGACTAAGGGATTACCGGGGGACCGGGCAGCAGCGTTCCCCTGTGTACCAAAAACATCCACTGCGATCGCCAACCCGCCTGCAAAGCGTGACGATTATGGTAAAACCCCCATTTTGGGGAGGCCTATGTCCAGCAGTGGGTGATGAAGGGCTGATGGATGGATGGGATCATCTTGGATTCCCAGCTAGAATTAGCTATAGCTTTATATTTTTAAGAAGAGATATTGCTCAATAATGAGACAGTAACAAATGATTAATGATATTTAACGTCTTAAAATTTACATTATTATAAATTTAAAAAGAAATACACAAAGTAAAAGTTATTTTGGTATTAAATATACTTTGCGTAATCTTCACTAACATTATAAATGCGAGTTTGTTTGTTTCTTACGCTTTCACGCTGTAACTACTGAACCGATCATTATAAAAGTCTGCAAACATATTATCCTTGACCCAGAAAGCGACATAAGTTACTTAAATAGCCGGGTCCTTTAGGTTATTTTTGGAAAAAATATATAATGCACCGTAGAGCGACGTATTTATATTCTGATTCTAAAATTCACTCGGCTGAAGTCGCAGGTAGAGTCTAGTATTTCATAATACTATTCATAATAAATAATAGTTTTAAAGTACGTAAAAGTATACTGCAAAGTCATAATATGTTATATATACCTATATTAATGTTCAAATTAGTAGCTGGCGAAAGAATCAATATGCGCTTTTCCCGTTCAAGGTGACCGCCGAGCGTCCATCGATTCAGATTCAGGTTCACATTATGGCAATAGCATAACGAGCCTCATAATAAATATTAATGGTCTTATAACATGCACGATTACACACCTTCCAAATTCTATTTGAAATAAACCGTATAAAAATATTTATAATATAATTTGAAATAGAGCGTATAAGAAACATGCCGTTAAATAAGTTTAAGAAAGCAGTAAAAGTCAGACTAATTAGTAAAGGTTGTTATACAATTTCGGATTATCTTGAATATAAAACAAAACGCCCTTGAACTGCTCCTCATTTTTAAAATACTCACATTCCCATTTTATTGTATTGTTTTTTTTCCCCACAATATTGTGTGTTCTGGTGAGCACCTACTTTAGTTAAGTACTTATATAAATTTTAACATTGTAAGAAATTTGAGATTTAAAACAGTGGCTCATGAGTTTCTTGCCGGGTTCTTCTCATGAAAAGCCTTATTACGGAATCTAGCCGCTTGTGGCGATTGTAATCGCGATATTGCGGATGCTGTTGCCTCCAGCGCTCGTGTTAGTTATCAACCGACTTCCGAAAAGGAGGAGGTTCTCAACTCGGTTGTATGTTTATTTTTTTTCAATTTTTTTTTGTGTGTTTATTACGCGATTTTTCAACCAATTATGAATCGATTTCAATGATTATTTTTTTGTTTGATAGGTTCTATATCAGAGGTGGTCCCATTTAAATTTTATCAAAATCGGTAAACCGGTTTAAAAAAAAAAAAACAACAAAAATCTAAAAAATTGCATCTGGACATACATCGATGATATTTTCAACCGACTTTCTGGCTCACTGGAGCAGTGCGTTTAGTTGACATAGCATCACGCCTATATGCTCGAAGGGGTAGGCAGAGGTACTACTACACACCCACGATTCGCCAGCTATGTTTAAGTCCCACGTAATAGGGGGTGAGCCTATTGCCGTACATTGCCTAGAATTTTTCTTTTTACGAAAAAGCTCAATAACACTGCCCTACCCGGGGAAAAATAATTTATCAGTAAGAAACTTTGACGATTTTAAGTGCTATATAATATTAGCCGTGTGGGGCCGCCTATAGAATTGTCCCACCCCTCTCCACCCATGGGAGTCGTAAGAGCCGACTGAGGGAATTCCGGGGGAGTGGGCAGCAGCACTTCTTCGAGTATTAATAACATTCACTGCGATCGCCAACCCACCTGCCAAGCGTGGCGATTACGGCACTATCCCCCATTCTTGGGGAGGCCTATGTCCAGCAGTGGACGTTAAAAGGCTGATGGATGGATGGATAATAATAGCCTATGAAAACATTTTTAAATATGAATAAGTACTAAGATTTTGAAAAAGTATTCCATATGGATTCTTTATGAATAACAAAAACAAACAAAATCTTGATCTAATTTATACGCGAAAAAAGACCCGTTTGTGTTACTTTATGTATGTGTACAATTCGCGAATCTTTAAAAGTTCCTACTAAAAAATAACAAATTGTGAAATAAAGTAGGTACTTTAAACACAAAGTGAAAAATGTGAAAATCGAAAATAACAGTCAGGGGCAGGATTTGAACCTGCATCTCCTGGATACCATCCAGATGCTTTACCAATTCAGCCATCCTGACAATTTTCGTATTTTCGATTTTCACATTTTTCACTTTGTGTTTAATGTATAGTGCTAAGCATGTCAAATGCTAAAAATATATATAAAAATATCTAAATATTTATAGGGTTTGCGTCATTATTAGGTAAAAATCTTAATTGTAAAATTAAGTTTACCTGTTCGGTATAATGTATGAAAATACTTCCGACAGATGGCGCAGGCGTCACCCAAAGACGTTAAGTATGATGTGTTATCGAAATTAGCAGTCAGGTGTAATTGTCAGGATGGCTGAATTGGTAAAGCATCTGGACGGTATCCAGGAGATGCAGGTTCAAATCCTGCTCCTGACTGTTATTTTCGATTTTCACATTTTTCACATTGTATAGTGCTAAGCATGTCAAATGCTAAAAATATATATAAAAATATCTAAAAGTAGGTACTGTAAATAATATGAACCATCAAGATGATACAAAATCTATTGAAAGTGACAGATTCCAGAAAAGTAATTTTATTTCATAACTAATGACCCGCCCACCAGACAGACAAACAGGTAAAAATATTAAGAATCGTTGTTTTACCTCTAGTAGATTCTACCTGCTACTCCGTCCGCGAGGACTTCAGTATAATATATAATAAATATGGTACACTAATTGTCACTATGCAAAAATAGCTAACCCACACGAAATATTTATTTTTTCTGGGATAAAAATTTCATGATGATTGATTCAATATTCCATGAAATCGTAACAAACAAACAAACTGTTTTCCGCATTTATAATATTAGTAAGTAAGGGCGTCTTTTTCCTATCTTATCGATATAGTAGAGCCTTGCTTATCCCAGCAGAATGGGCTGGCTTGATCTGGGAATCACTACCTGAAGATCAGCGTGAGACATCGTTAGGTACTCCTACTCTGTTAAGTATGGTGAGTGAGCGCGCCAGAGGCCCAAGTTCCATCCGAATCCTCTTATTATTTTACTTCTCCATCTCCAATACCTTCCTCGAAGCTATTGTTTCGGTGTTCCTAACGTCTACAGGCTACGGCATAACTGCTTACCATCAGGTGGATCATATGCTTGTTTGCGTTTAGTATAAAAAAAAAACAGTAGGTATCTTCAATTAATAGACACATTGGGTTCTACTTGTTTTTTTTATATAGAATAGATTATATATAGATATAGATTACTTGGGTAAACATAACATCTAGGATTTTTTATGTCCAATTAATATACATTGATATTTTTTTATTGTGGGGCCGGCACCAAGAATAGCTCCTCCCTGTCTCTTCCTATGGAAGTCGTAAAAGCCGACTAAGGGATTACCGGGGGACCGGGCAGCAGCGTTCTGCTGTGTACTATAAACATCCACTGCGATCGCCAACCCGCCTGCCAAGCGTGGCGATTATGGTAAAACCCCCATTTTGGGGAGGCCTATGTCCAGCAGTGGACGATGAAAGGCTGATGGATGGATGGATGGATTATCAATGTATGTTTAAAATTACCGTTTGAGTAAAGGTATTTATCACTTTGTACGCTGATCTATTATGCAGATATTTTTTTCTATAATAGTCTAAGTGATATGACAGATGGTTTTATCTCTAGTCACCTAGTAATTACTCGTTATTAGTTTCATTGAGAGAAATGAGTAGCTCCGGGCCATTAAAACATTTTACCTTGTCACTTATTTATAAGGTTTTCTGAGCTTGAGAAGGCTAAAATATAAATTATTATAGGTGTCCCTAAATGTAGCAAATGAGTAAGACCGCCAGAAATATCGCTGTTCGATAGTACAATCTATCATTTTGGTCTCGAAGCACCCGAACTTATTGGTATTTTAAACTTAATTAATTGATTAGTCAAAATGAATGAAATTCTAAATCTCCCTGATTTAAGAATCATATTGTAGTATAAGTTTATTATATTTACAGCCATAATTTATGGGATCACATAATGAACAGATCAACATGAGATATCCCTTATCTTGATGTAGAAGTTTAAAAAAAGTGTGTTAGGGACTTCTAACCTTTATAGATCGTAATATATATCTTTATTATAACATGCAGATAGAGAAATTTCAAAAAAAAATTTCAAATTAAAATTCAGAAATATCTTTATTTCATCATAGGCCTTATATTGGTAGGTATATATAGCACTTACAATCGTTTAAAATCTACTAATCCATCAGCCTTTTAAAGTCCACTGCTGGACATAGGCCTCCCTGTGAATGGGGGATAGTGCCGTAATCGCCACGCTTGGCAGGCGGGTTGGCGATCGCAGTGGATGTTGTTAATACTCGAAGGAGTGCTGCTGCCCACTCCCTCGGTATTCCCTCAGTCGGCTCTTACGACTCCCATGGGTAGAGAGGGGTGGGACAATTCTAAAGCCGGCCTAACACGGCCAGAAAATCTACTAATAACTAACACGAATTCCTGAAGCAAGTGCCTTCGCAACAACAATGTAGCGATTGCAATTGCCACAGGTGGCCGGATTCTGTAGGAAGGCCTGAGAGCAAACCTGCAAGATACTCATAGGCTACTTTTTTAAATCGCCAATTTACAGTTTAATATGTTTTCATTTAAATAAAATGACATAAAGGATGCAGCAGACAATATGATATACTATAATATCATAAACTACTAATTAAAATTATAGTATGCCACATAATATTAGTAAAGGCGGCAGTGACTAGAATAATGTGAAAACCAAAAAAAGTCTGTAGATCTATTAATTTGTGTGAGTGAGTACCAAAGAATTTGTTACACATGAGCGGCTGTTACCACTTACTATCGGGTAGGCAAATTTATTAATGGAGTTATAACTATAATATAGGTACATACTTATATATGTAATATATATTATATAATATATATTCTGCTTATACTTACTAAAAAAGGCGAAAGTATATAGTATATAGGATTAGTTTTTTTTTCTCAAAAACTTGCAAGAGCTGCTGCACGGATTCCGATGAACTTTCTCCCATATATCTTTACTATAAGACTATATAGGTAATACTTATTATAAATGTGAAAGTGAGTTAGTTTATTCGCTACGTTTTCACACCATAACTACTTAATCATCATAATGAAATTTTGCATATAGTGTAGACCACTATCTGTATCACGTCTGGAATGCAGAAAAGAAAATGGATTAGTTATCGCGAAAAAAATTATAGAGATAATCGATGCGTCATAGAGTGACGTATTTAATGTGTGAAGTCCACGCGGGCGAAGTCGCGGGTAGAATTTAGTAGTCTAAGTTAGTACTAGTCTGGGTGACACATGGAATAATTTTGAATCCATTAATTGACATGAATTACTGTGGTTACCAATATAAACTTATCTTAGCAATCTATATATAATTATATTATAAACTAGCCTAGGCGATGTCGAGCGACACCGCCAACAGCACTCCACCGTCGCCGACAACCGCCGCGGCCACGGCCCTCAGGCGCATAATCGCGTCGACCGTCGAACGACCAGCCCGAAAGCCGAACTGGGCATCCAACAAGTCGGGTCCGACGTCGCGCAGGTGCTGGACGATGCGGGCAGCGAGGATTATCTCCAGCAGCTTACCCGCCTGGTCCAGCAGCACGATGGGCCTGAAGGCCCCGATGATCTCTTTTCCATTTTGCGCAATAGTCAACATTTAATGGAATACGTACAAGAATTGTGAATATTGTAATACAAATAAACATAATTTTGGAGAAATGAAACAGTTTTGGTTATAGAGCCTTGCTGATTGAAATTGATGGCCCCAAGTGAATATCCAGATAGCTCAGTTGGCAAATCACCTAATATGTATTCAGAAAGCGCGGGTTGGAACCTCGCTCGTGACTATCATTTTCTGTTTCACATTTTCACACTACATGCTCCTTACAGAAGTTTTTCAACCTTTTACCTTAATTAAAATAAAAATAATATTTGGCCGTGTGGGGCCGGCTTTAGAATTGTTCCACCCCTCTCCACCCATGGGAGTCGTAGGAGCCGACTGAGGGAATATCGGTGGGAGTGAGCAGTAGCACTCCCTCAAGTATTAACAACATCCACTGCGATCGCCAACCCGCCTGCCAAGCGTGGCGATTACGGGACTATACCCCCAATTTGGGGAGGCCTGCGTCCAGCAGTGGACGTAGAAAGGCTAATGGATGGATGGAAATAAATATTCACGGACATTTCACACAACGTCCTCTAGTCCCAAACTAAGCTTAAAGCTTGTGCTATGGGTACCAGATTACGGATATAATGCATAAATATTACTATTATAGAATGGATTTTAGGAGGAGAGCCCACCACTCACCCACGGATTGTCAATCCCGGTTATCTTTGGACAGAATAACCTAAGATTGCCAATTCGCACTCTCACAGATAGAGGAGAATGTGATAATAGCAAAGTAGCATGCACGATAACGACAAAAACTCACCAACGCGACACAACCATGCGATACGGTAGAACTCTCAGAACCACAATATTGCAATATTCCGCAAATATCCGAACATAAATTCGACACGTGTTTCACCTCTAAACGAGGCATTCTCAAGAACGCTCGGCAACAAATGAGCGAAGCTTACTCATGCAACTTGCTTTTATACCCCTTCCACTATACAACTGTTATGACGTATCGCTCGAACAATATGAAAACAAGTTTAGAAGTGGGGAACTACAGCTAGTTTGTTCATTCAACAACATCTTACTACTGACTTTAGTTATTTCTAATTGTTCTAAAACGGACAGTCTAATATTTTTATCACAAATATGCAAGGGCTGAATGTATGACTATTATCTAATGAATGGTTACAATCTAATAAATGTTTCGCAAAATGTGACTTTTCAGGGTAATTATGCCTATACGCAGCTATATGTATATATGTGTATATAGACGGTGAATGTCCTGTCATCCTTGGCAGTATAAATTGGCCACTTTTCATAGCATGATTCACCGTCTTTTTATGTTCCGTTGGATAGGGTAGCATACAATAAGGAATTAAATATCATTTATAATATAGCCCAATCAAACGGATATACTAGGCTCTTGATCGACAAATTGGTTAAAAAAAAACAGTCCAGCATAGTAAAACAACTTTTGTATCCTGTTGCAGTAGAACAAACTAATTTTACGTGTACTTTGTCTTACTTTGGTGGCATATCAGACAGTTACTGAGGGTTCACGGTATCTATCCCGCATTTAGGACTAACTTTTCGCTTAAAAATCTTTGTAACGGTAAAGATAGTATTGATAAATGTAAAAAGTCTGGTGTATATAAATTGGAATGTCAAATATGTAATAATGTTTATATAGGGCAAACGGGCCGTAATTTTGAGACTCGTTATAAAGAACATATAGCTGCGTATAGGCATAATTACCCTGAAAAGTCACATTTTGCGAAACATTTATTAGATTGTAACCATTCATTAGATAATAGTCACACATTCGAGCCCTTGCATATTTGTGATAAAAATATTAGACTGTCCGTTTTAGAACAATTAGAAATAATTAAAGTCAGTAGTAACATGTTGTTGAATGAACAAACTAGCTGTAGTTCCCCACTACTAAACTTGTTTTCATATCGTTCGAGCGATACGTCATAACTGTTGTATAGTGGAAGGGGTATAATCGCAAGTTGCACGAGTAAGCTTCGCTCATTTGTTGCCGAGCGTTCTTGAGAATGCCTCGTTTAGAGGTGAAACACGTGCCGAATTTATGTTCGGCTTTTTGCGGAATATTGCAATATTGTGGTTCTGAGAGTTCTACCGTATCGCATGGTTGTGTCGCGTTGGTGAGTTTTTTGTCATTATTGTGCATGCTACTTTGCTATTATCACATTCTCCTCTATCTGTGAGAGTGCGGATTGGGAATCTTAGGTTATTCTGTCCTAAGATAACCGGGATTGACAATCCGTGGGTGAGTGGTGGGATCTCCTCCTAAAATCCATTCTATAATAGTAACAATGGACTTCCGCCAAGTGTCGCCTCATTCAATTAATTAACA
Source organism: Leucoma salicis (assembly GCA_948253155.1). NCBI lineage: Eukaryota > Metazoa > Arthropoda > Insecta > Lepidoptera > Erebidae > Leucoma > Leucoma salicis. The sequence continues at coordinate 19,034,523 of OX411805.1, forward strand.
TAAATATTACTTTTTTTTTGTAAATACATACATATAATAGATAGAAAACACCCATTGTCTAACAATTACACGTGCAAAGTTGATCGTATCATTGTACTCGTAATGTTCTCTAAATTAGACAATGTGAGGCTACAACGCTCGGTAATGAGATAAACGAAGCACTAAACGAGTAGGTACCATCCTAAAATACCCTCGGTTCGGACGGCATCATAAACAGTCATTAAATTATTCTCTGATTCCCTTTAGTTCCTTCTGGTACCTATGCATTTTTAACGCAGCGTTCACTAACAAAATCTTCCTTTTTAACTATAAAAGTCGTGGTAATTGGACTCCATAAACCTGCCAAGACAAGACACTGGTGACTGGCTGATTATTCTTTTTATAGGCTTAGACAAGATGTTGCAGCAAATATCTATACAAATAAATGGAGAGCCGGTTTTTTTGTTCGGTTATACTGCGAAAACTACTGAACGGATCGGAATAATACTTATACCATAAGATGCAGCGTTGCCGTGTGGGGCCGGCTTCAGAATTGTCCTACCCCGCTCCACTCCATCCATCCATCCATCAGCCTTTCGACGTCCACTGCTGGACATAGGCCTCCCAAAATTGGGGGTATAGTGCCGTAATCGCCACGCTTGGCAGGCGGGTTGGCGATCGCAGTGGATGTTACTATCCCCCATTATTGGGGAGGCCTATGTCCAGCAGTGAACTTTAAAAGGCTGATGGATGGATGGAAGATGCAGCGTGTTTCGTAGAAGGTTTTAGTATATTATGATATGTTGGCGATTACTTATCCGGAACATATATTTTTAATGTGAAACATCTAATGCGGGGGTAGGGTAAAACCGGCTGTTAGCGTGGCGACGCTTATTTTACTTGTTTTTTATGAATTGAATGCACTACACTTAAGATCATCGCGATAATATTTTTTTTAAAAGAGTTTCTCCCTTTAGAGCTCGGTTTGGTAGCGTGTTATGAGCCCACTTATTGCATAATATATAAAGAGTAGTTCCTAATGTTGTTGGTTAGTCGAATTTTGCGAAGATAAGTCTAAGTTGCTCTTCTAGATAACTGAAACTGGTTCAAACTGCTAAAGTTTTGATATTCGATCTTAGTAACAGTATTGGATACGAAATTATAAAAGTTTCGGCCCGAGGCCTTTCTCACACATAACATTTTGTATGTAACATATTGAAAATTTGGCTATTAGTAAGGACAAAACCTATTAGCACTCTCCGCCTGGAATAAACGCGGATTCGAAGTTACATATTCATAGTATTAGAATGGCGAAACCGTATTCGGTAAACGGTATAAACGATATTGACCGCAAACATTAATATAAAACATGGACAAATATGAAAAGAAAAGCCGTTTCTGAAATTACAAAAGTTCGTAGCTGTAGTATTTTTAACGCCATTGGATCGGAATAGACCTATGAGTTGTGTTGCTTTATATGTTTCTATTTCACTTTGGTCTGACTGTGTATAACTACTTTTAGTGTAGAGTGTAGGAAAGTTTATATATGAGTTCTCAAAAGTTCCGCCTGCGACTCATTTATTTGTGCCATTGGCATTATTGGAAGAGAAGGCTTATCAGTTTAACATATTTAACGATATGTATTGCGCTAAGTCACGTGACTTAACGTTAGAGATGTTAAATTTCAATACATTTTAATAGTTTTTTATAGCTTTAGCGATCATAGAAAGCAACTTGGCTTGGGCCACTGGTCTGTTAATAGCTTATGTTTCTAAATTATGGATAATATGTAGGTACTTTGATCTAAGATAAATGAAAAGATAAAGTCTAAAAAAAGACCTTGTGTTATCTAAAATGAAATTCTAGTTAAGTTTGGTAGATTCATCCATGCATCAGAATTTCATCATCCACTGCTGGACATAGGCCTCCCCAAAATGGGGGTTTTACCATAATCACCACGCTTGGCAGGCGGGTTGGCGATCGCAGAGGATGTTTTTAGTACACAGAGAAACGCTGCTGCCCGGTCCCCCGATAATCCCTTAGTCGACTTTTATGACTCCCATGGGAAGTGACGGGGTGGAGCTATTCTTGGTGCCGGCCTCACACGGCAAGATTACGTAGGCCTTTTTTTATTTGGTTAGGCGGGAAAAAATATTCCTAACCGCATACCTCGTCGTTTGGGGCAACGAACAAAGTAGTGTGGGGCCCTCACCCGCTAAAGAAACCCGCCGTGTGCCGTCTCTCCGCCTGTGTTAACGGGCCACTGGTACTATGTTGGATTATTTCAGTGGTCCGCAGGCGGAGATTACGTAGGCCTGCCAATTATTTTTAAGCCATTGTTATTTCTTTGCTGTCTTGGTTTTAAATTTAAGTGTGATGATTACAATTATTGATATGAAATATCTAATGCGGAGGGAGGGTAAAATCAGCTGTTAGCGTGGCGACGCTTTTATTTTACTTGTCCCGTTCAAATCTTGCACGTTAAATTTGACATACTTCCCGGTTCCGATTGAACTGAAATTTGACAGGCATATGTATATCACGTGACAATGCAATATTATGATGACACGGAGCTGATCTGATGCAGGAGCTGGAAGGTGGAGATAGGAAATCTATAATGACCCGGTGCAACCCCATCGAGTTTTGGCTCGCATGATTCGTCTTGACGAGTACTTTGTCTCTAGATGGTATCCAGGGTCTGATGATGGAACCACTGAAGGAATGTAATATGGTTCCGGTGGCTCGCCAATGAAGGTGGAGAGACGGCACACGGCGGGTTTCTTTAGTGGATGTTGGCCCCACACTACCCTGTTCGTTGCCCCGTACGACGGAGTGTGCGGTTAGGAATATTTTTTCCCGCCTTAATAAAAAAAGAAAAAAAAGGGTCTGGTGATAGAGCTGGAAGATGGTTACAGTAACTCTGTAATGAAACGACCCAAACCCATCGAGTATAATTTTATTTCTACAATATAATTTCGACGTTTTCATATCTGGTAGACGTCCCACGACGTCTAGTTTTATAATCTTTATTACCACTCCGCTATTAACGGTAGCAGTTAGGCAAATAATTATTATGTTTTTGGTTAGTGACTATACTATGTAAAATTACAAAGTTTGAAATTAGAGGAATAATAAATGTTACAATGCTTGAAAAACGCTGACAAGTAAAACAACACGTACGAGTACCAACTTTTATTTTATGTCTACTCTTTTCTTTTAATGTTACTTCGCTTGCATGTCTAAGTTTAGACTTGCTATGTTCTATTACAATGACTACAATAACTATACGCTATATATCTCAAATCAATCAAGCTTTATTTAGGTTCTAGGTTAAAGACTATCAAAACAATGTTCGTTTGAAAACAATTTCACTTGGTACCCGCATATTTTAGTTACTACGTAAACTTGGCTCATGAAATCTTCGTGATTAGGCTCGATCGGTAAATGACTTTCGCTTTTCATATATGTAAATAATAACGCCTTCTTTGACCTAGCACAAAAAGTTTGCAACAACAATTGAGCCAAAATTGCCATCTGTATGCTCAAGTTTTAGGGACCTTTGGTATTATGCATGGGAGGTATTTCACATTGTTTAAGAAATTGTGATAAACTACACGAGGTTACGCCCTGATTATTATATAATAAATATGGTTTTTATTCCAATATAGCCAGCAAAAAAAAGAAATGCCGAAATATTCATCGCTTATATTATACTAATAATAAAATTGTCTATACTAATATTATAAAGAGGAAAGATTTGATTGTTTGTTTGCATTGAATAGACTCCGAAATTACTGGACCAATTTAAAAAAAAACATTTATTATTAGAATCCTACATTATCCCTGATGAACCGTGCCGTATGAAAACTTCGATAATGTAATCCAACGTGTAAAAAAAAATAGCACAAAAATCCTTATATCGCGTAGGTACATGGCGGAAATTATTAAAAATAGAGCAAAATGGTGTACTACAGACATCAATATCTGGGACGTTCTTCTTTATTATCGACAATCTGAGCGATTAAATTTTCATTTTGATAAAAAAATTACATGTATTTTTATCAATGATTTATATTTTGAATTATTGCCTTACTATCGTAGAATTCGAAAAAATACTATGCATCGAAGTAATACTTGTATTCTTTTCCAAAATTAATGATTTGTTGGAAGGGCTACAAAAATAAACACCTCTGCCACAAAAATGTTCTAATATACTCGTATTATACTTGTCATGCAAAATCAAATCTATTTTTTATTATTCTCATGCTTAGTAGCATACAAACACTCATAATTGTTCTAGAGAAACACAACGTATTTCTTATTATAAACATTAAAATTAGTTACTTAATACGAGTACTACTCTGTCACATTATATATTGTAAAGGCAGCAAAGTTTAAGATATTGTGCAAGATACAAAATAAATTATGGTCAAACGTAATTATGGTCAAAAGTACCTTTTAGATTTTGCATATTAAAAGATGAATAGGTTATTTTATTAAATCCTTGCAATATATGGAATGATACGCTACATTAATACTTAACCAAAAGGGGGACACATTTGTGACAGAGTAGTCAGTTAAGTGACGGAGTGTTATTTGACGAACAAACAACATTTTTAATACTTTGAGTTACTAAAACAACTTTCTACAAAACATACAAATTCTCTTAAAATGCTAATTAACTTTTATTTGTAGGTAGAACTACTCTTTGGTCGAAATAAAATCAGTCTAATAATCTCTCTGCAAAACTCATCTACTTTTCGAATACTTCGATTGGCTCATCGAATTCGTTAAAAATGCGTCTTCCTCTTCTGACTTCCTTATGATTTGGAACTATTTTAAATCACATGAGATACATCTGATTCTACTAATTTGAATAGTTTTCCAGTGTTACTGCAAAACATCACTCGAACATCTCCGTCTTCATCGACGCCGCTTTCTGCAACACCTAACAAAGTAACTGCAATTTTGGACTTTTCTTTCGCTTAGAAATTTCACCAAAAGATGAGTACCATCCTGTATAAATATTGGCTGAATTTTGTCCATAGGGAGGTCATATGAAGTACCAGGCATTATTTCTACAGGCTACGAGCGGCTGTTCATCTTCATTATCTGAAGTAGTGCTGTATACTCTGTCATAAAATCCTCTTGTAGGACCTCTGACGATATTGGTTATATCAGCCAGCGGTTCTTCCAAATTAGAGATAGGACTGTCGTCTACTGTCCTTGGACAAGGTTCTATCACATCTTTAGGCAATGGAATATAAGTTTTTATATCGTAACACGAACAACATTTTTCGCAAAAGCAGCTCAATATTCTCCCTCTTTCGCTAGCAACGGACAAGGCTGGAGTCAATGAACACGATCTAGGACTTAAGGGAAGTAACCTCGGTCTTGAGGTAGGTGTGTTCATCAAAGCGTTCTGTAAAGCTTTCAATTTTATTCCTAACTTGCCATTTTCTTTTCATTTCTCTGTGTTGTTTTGGGGTCATATGTTTAACTAGTTTATTCCAGGCATGGTATCTCTTTAAGTCTTTTCGTTTCGTTTCGGCAACTTTTTCAGGGTTTTTTACCGTTTTTCACGACGGCGTCGCTGTCTTTCCGCTGCAGACAATGGCATGTTTTTAATTTAGCTGATATTATTACCTTAAATATGAAAAAATATTATTAATTCTTGTAGAAATCAATCAAATTTTAAGAATCCTATATAAAATTACAACTCTGTCACATAAAATACCACTCCGTCACACATTTTGTGATAGTTGTCTCGTGACAGAGGTGTAAAAAACAGAATTTGAAATGCGCAGCCTTTATTTAAATTATAAATCACACATCAAACTCCACACATAAAATATATTTACTACAAAGCAATGGAATAATACCAGAGAACAGAAGTTTAATAACATTTAAAAGTAACAACTTACGTGACAGAGCGGTCGCCAAATAAACACACGCACCACTTTCCACTATCTCCGGGCAATTGGTTCGGCTTGCTAGGGAGCAGAGACGCATGAGACGGTAAGCGTACTGTTGCTTGGCACTCAAGGTCTAAATAGCTCGCCCGCATTAATTGTTTTGGAAAATGAGTGACGGAAGATAGCAACCAAAATCATATACTGGTGGAGACATCCAGTAAAATATTTTTATATTTAAAATTCTCAACCGTAAATATGTTTTCTTCTTAATAATTTGATTAACGATTTTTTATAAGTTTAATAATGCTTTTATATTAATGGTTTTTTTGCATAAGACCATTTCGTAACAATAGGCGCCGCCGAGGGACATACCTTTTATGTATGTAATACACTTCTGTCACAATTTTTGACCGCTATGTCACAATAATTTTGGTAAATATTAATAAATAATATTATGGGAATTGTAAGCAATTATAATGGTAATGTTGTAAGGTAATTTTTTATGAAAGAATATCTTAGTAACTGAATATTTTAGATGAATACTGATTTATTTTATCGAGAAGACAGGTCTTTGCCGATGAAAAAGAAGAACGACTCATCTACAAAAATTATAACACATTTAACGGGTCTATACGCGCATTAAACTTATCAAAATACTATTATTTTGACTAACCTCACGAGTAGACAGTCTACTCGTGACCACGGCTGGTGCAACTCAGCCGAAATGTCACGTAATGCGCGTATAGACCCATTAAATGTGTTATAATGAATATAAAACGCGAAAGTTTAAAAAGTACTATCTACAAAAATGTCCGCATTACCATATATTATGTCTAACTATAACAGTTATGTCACAACAACTTTTTCATGTTAAAATAATTATGCAATTGTAACGCAGGTACAAACTAATATTATAAACGAGGAAAGATTTGTATTTGTGTAGAAATTAAATAGGCTATATTTATTAATATAAATAGATGTCTGGCATTAAGATACATTTACTCTACGTTTATCCCAAAATGTTTAAAAATAAATGTCTACCCGTGTGAAGCCGAGACGGGTCGCTAGTGTAGTATAAAGTACATTATCTAACGTGGGAGTAGGTATTGCTAATAAACATTCTCCTAGGACCAAATATTTACTTATTTCTTTGGATACATATTGACATGACATTACGTTCTTATATATTTTATTGGAATTAAACCAGACCTTTTGAGATGGAATTTACTTATTATTTTCTATAGTATTTGTATTACCTAACTACAATATGCCATCAACAACCAAATGTCGTAAATAATATTTACTGAACATTATTATGAAAGCTACCAAAGAGTAATCGTCTGTTTATCTTTTATTCTGTTTATATTAGTCCACAGAAGCCTCAATCCATCTCGCTCTTTTTAACCAAATACCAAAGGTTACAAATACATTGGAATATTTTATCTATATTCTGGGCTAAATGTTAATCATAACAACGGGTTTAAATTAAACACATAGTGGAAAATGAGGAATCTAAAATGATAGTCACGAGCAGGATTTGAACCAGCGTCTCCTGGACCGTCCAGATGCTTTGCCAATTCAGCCATCGTGACAACTGCTCAAGACTGCTAATTTCGATAACACATTGATATTTAACATCCTGGGTGACGCCTGCGCCAGCTGTCGGAAGTATTTCCATACATTATACCTTATAGGGCTGTGTCATTATTAGGTAAAAATCTTAATTGTAAAATTAAGTTTACCTGGTCGGTCAAATGCTAAAAATATATATAAAAAATTCTAAACGGGTTTTAATGATAGACCTCCAAAGAGGAGGTTATGGATTCGACCCATATATATGTATGTATGTGTGTATATCCGCGAATTTCAAAAATATATACTTGACCAATCTGGATGGGGTTCTTGTTAATATAATCTTATCTTTTCAAGGATAATTTAGCATATTATTTGTTATTATATAATGAAAATCTTCAAAGATAGTAAATGAGACTCTTCAATAACAGCAAATGACCCGCGATTGCTGCAAAACATGGCTACTTATTGTTTTCACCACTTCAAAACATAACATCACGGTCCAGTTTTTAGGGGTTAACAGATGTGTTTAGCACGCCGTCAGTTCTTTGCCACTGAACTTTCCACGATGTTTGGGCGTATTAAATTGTTATATGATATAATATTTTTTTCAATTAGGACAACGTTCATTTTAGTTAAATTATTTACTTATAGCAAGACTTTACCTACATTAAGTTTCTTTTTTAACTAAGTAGTTTTACACAGTGTTTATCCAAATAATCACACTATTCCTTTATCCTATATTAGGCATAATGTAGCATTTAGAATTGCACATTTTTTTATAAAAGACAACGCTCTGCGCTAAATAATTATCCTTGTATCTATCGCAGTTAACTATATTAACATACAATTTAACTGACACAAAGTACACCCAGACTTAGAACAAGCATTTGTGGATCACACAAAGACCTGTCTTGTGAGGAAATCCAAATAAGTAGTGCAATTATTTGATTGGTACCTTACAGTATTAAATACGCCGTTTTGCTTTTAAAATAATATTGTCAAGAGAATATCAATACAAACAAGCAGTTTACGTCATTTTATAACAGGTGGCATTGATAAACGTAAAAAAAATCGTTTAGAAACCCTTTGTATTTAAAGGTGTGAACTGTAATATTTATAAACATTAAAGAGATACACGTGAATAAATACAATATTAATGGTATTTCAACTGAGAAACTTAACAGACTAACAAACCCACATCATTACGCATGTATGAAACAATATTGTAAATTCACACATGGATTATTATAATATATGTGCTTTACAAATCAAATATGAATAGATTGTGGAACCCGCACGTATCATAATAATAAAGAAAACCGCATTGAATTTACCTATTGTATCCATTTTCAACTGACGCATCCATGTGAGATTTGATAAGCAAACTTGGTAGGTATTTAGAGTAGTAAATTAATTCTAAATTATACAATCCAATCCATAATGTTCTATACTAATAAATGGAGAGCCAGTTTTTTGTTCGGTTGTACTGCGAAAACTACTGAACCGATCGGAATAATACTTAATTATAAGATGCAGCGTGTTCATGAGAAGGTTTTAGTATATGATATGTTGGTGATTACCTATCCGGCACCTATATTTGTGATGTGAAACATCTAATGCGGAGGGAGGGTAAAACCGGCTGTTAGCGTGGCGACGCTTATAACTAAATAAACCCCTGCGGACGAAGTTAGTTATAAATGCGAAAAGTGATTCTATTTGCTATGCTCTTACGCCGTAACTATTAAACTTGTGATCATGAAATTTTGCATACATATCTAGAGAATTTAAAAGGATATAGGCTAACCCTTTATCCTAGAAAAATTAATGGTTCCCATCGGATAGCTATTTTTACATAACGATAATGTATCGTAGAGTGATGTATTTATATTCTGAAGTACACGCGGATGATTTCGCGGGCAGAATCTACGTACTTAGGTATACGTGTATGCCCACCGAAGGAATGTAACATAGTTCCAGTGGCCCGCCAATAAAGGCGGAGAGACGGCACACGGCGGGTTTCTTTAGTGGGTGAGGGCCCCACACTACCCTGTTCGTTGCCCCGAACGACAGGTTTGCGGATAGATAAATTTTTCCCGCCTAAACAAAAAAAGGTACACGTGTATGTGTATGAACATATTGTGTATATTAGCTTAGATATAACTCCTGAGGCAAAATACCTCCTGAATTTGTTATTATATTCATTTATGTAAGTAGGTGATACTTACGTAAATGTCACATCAAAAATGTCACTAAGCTGATTTTATAGAGCTTGCGAGGTTTACTTCAATGTCATAATATTGTTAAGTTGCCAAGAGAATTGAAATTGGAAATACATTTAGAGATGAGGGCATTATAATAAGTTTCAGCACCAAATCAAAAAAATTTTTGATGAGCTCTTCAATAAAAGTCTTCAACAACAACGTTTTTCGATGAAAAGTATATGACAACAGCACGGTGAACAACAAAAATGTGCTTTGTTTATCTAAAACGTGTGCCGCTTTGTTGATGTGCAGTAATAAATACATTGTTTGAAGCAGTCATAGCTGCATGTGTGTCATTTTTTGAAATAAAAACATATTTTGAGTTCGAACTCCGACTCGGGCCTACATAAGGCTATTGAGATTTTTCATAACAGCTCGGAATTAAGAAATTGGCGATGTTTCACACCCGTGCCTCGGTATGCACGTAAATCCGTTCATCCTTTTTTTAAGGCGGGATAAAATTACCTGCCGTGTGGGGCTGGCTTTAGAATTATTCCACCCCTTGGGTTGTCAGAAGTCCGAAGAGAGGGTGAGGGCACGACAATCCTCCAGTCCGGGAAATTGCTCTTCCACCGGGAGGGCGACCATCAGTCCCAAGGAGGTGTCGGGTTTACCGTTCACAGGTCTCTCGTAGGCAACGTGGAGAGGATTGAGAGTGTGTCGAGTAGGGTAGCGTGCCTTATACTCGGAATAACCAAACGGTATTCGTTGAAGGTCATACAGGTTTACGCACCAACCTCGACACACTCCGACGACAAGGTGGAGGCCCTATATGAGGATACCTCGAAGGCCATCCACTCGTCTAAAACTTACTTCACGGTGGTTATGGGAGACTTTAACGCGAAACTAGGCAAAAGGACAGACGATGGGTTGAAAGTGGGGCACTATGGTTTCGGGCAGAGGAATCACAGGGGCCAGATGCTCGCTGATTTTCTTGAGAAGGAAGGCTTCTACATGACGAATTCCTTGTTCAGGAAGCAGTCCCAGCGGAAATGGACCTGGATAAGCCCTGATGGTTCAGTTAAAAACGAGATTGACTTCATCTTGTCGGACAAACGACACATATTCAATGATGTCTCAGTGATCAGCAGGATTAAAACTGGGAGTGATCACTGACTAGTCAGGGGCATCTTGAATATTAACACGAAAGTCAAGAGGTCACGCTTGATGAAGTCTACGCTCCGACTAACACCTGCCCAATACTAGAACCCCGAGAGCTTTCAGCTCGAATTACAAAATCGTTTTCAATGTCTAGATGAGTGCGAATTAGCGAGCGATTTGAACAGCAGGTTCGTTCAAACTGTCCACGCGGTAGGGTCGACCTACTTCAAGGCCCGTCGCGTTAGTAGGACTCGTGAACTCTCGGACCATACTCTCAAGCTTATGGAAAGGAAAAAAGAAATGACAGTCCAGTCTTCAGCCGATTGGTCCTGCCTGAGGCGGATAAACAGACAGATCTCCAAGGCTGTACGGCACAATGTTCACCAATTTAATACCATCCGCATTAAAGAGGCGATAGAGGGGAACCAAGGCTTGAAAGTGTTCGCAAGAGATCTGTCTGTCGGCCAAAGCCAGTTGACTAAGCTGAGGACCAACGATGGCACTGTCATTTCATCCCGAGATGAGATCTTGATAGAGGTCTACCAGTTCTATGGACAGTTGTACAGATCCCAGAGTCCTGTTGTCGGCTTGGTCCAAGATCCCAGATCCAAGCTAACTCTGCACTTTACCGAAGATATCCCGGACGTCAGCCTGTACGAGATTCTGATCTCGTACAGGCTGACAACAACTAAAGAACAGAAAGGCACCGGGAGACGACGGAATCCCCACAGAGCTTCTAAGAGCAGGCGGAAAGCCGGTCTTAAAAGCTCTTCAGAGGCTGTTCAATTCCGTCGTTCTCGGCACTTTACTGAATATACCAAGACGAAAGTCATGTCCATGTCATTTCAGTACCGGCCCTAGTCGGGAGTGCGCTTCTCGAAGTGGTCGACCACTATGTCTACCTGGGACAAACAGTCCAGTTAGGTAGGCACAACTTCGAGAAAGAGGTCAATCGACGAATCCAACTCGGCTGGGCAGCATTCGGGAAGCTAAGGAAGATCTTCTCGTTCAATATTCCACAGTGTCTAAAAACGAAGGTCTACGACCAGTGTGTGTTACCAGTGATGACATATGGAACAGAGACGTGGTCTCTGAATGTTGGCCTCGTATCAAGGCTCAAAGTCGCTCAGAGGGCCATGGAGCGGGCTATACTTGGTATTTCCCTACGTGATCGTATCCGTAATATGGAGATCCGTAGGAGAACGAGAGTGACCAACATAGCCCGCCGGGTTGCCATGCTGAAGTGGCAATGGGCAGGCCACATCGCTCGACGAACCGACAACCGTTGGGGAAGAAAGGTTCTCGAGTGGCGACCACGTATCGTACGGCGCAGCGTAGGACGGCCCCCCACCAGATGGACCAACGATCTGGTCAAAGCTGCAGGGAGTCGTTGGATGCGGTCGGCACAGGACCGCTCGTTGTGGCATTCTCTTGGGGAGGCCTATGTCCAACAGTGGACGTTGATGGATGGATGGAAAATTACCTAACTGCACACCCCGTCGTTCGGGGCTACGGACAAGGTAGTGTGGGGCTCTCACCCGCTAAATAAACTCACCGTGTGCCGTCTCTCCGCCTGTATTGGCGGATCACTGGAATCTGTTCAGCCTGCAACTAATCTCTTTACAGTCGTGCCCTTGTGTCGTCTCTTCGGACTAAGAGAGTGAGGGAACGTACACTTGTTTGTGCACACATTTGTGCACTGCAATATCCCATCCATCCATCCATCCATCCATCCATCCATCCATCAGCCTTTTAACGTCCACTGCTGGACATAGGCCTCCCTAAGAATGGGGGATACTGTCGTAATCGCCACGCTTGGCAGGCGGGTTGGCGATCATAGTGGATGTTGTTAATAATCGAAGGAGTGCTGCTGCCCACTCCCCCGGTATTCCCTCAGACGGCTCTTACGACTTCCAATTAAAATTCTAAAGCCGGCCCCACACGGCAGAGAAAGTATCACGTACCCCGGTACGGCTACCATATCCCATATTGACCTAATTCTGAACTCCAGGTGGATAAAGTCGCGGGCAGAATTTAGTTATTAATGAAAGCAGATTATGTGAGCACATGTACTAGATAAAAACCGCTGCTTTAGTAGTGATTTATTTAAACCTCCGTTTCACCTAACATACAAATCGGGACAAAGCTTCCAACTTGGGTAGGTATTAACGTTATAATATGAAATTACAAGTTATTTTTAATTTCTGGTCATATAAGTAGGTACCGCCTCAGGCAAAAGTGTTAGGGATAAAATGCATAGGTAAGCATGAGACGTTGCCTACGGGCAGATTTATTTCTGATTCCACATTTTTGCACTTTGTATTAATTTATATGCATATCTTATGCCTAAAAAATCTATAAAAATGACAATTACTCGTATGTTGTTGTCGTAACTATACGAACAATAACAAAAACAGTACCTAATATAAACAAAACAAGTGAGGAATCATTTGATTTAATCCAATTGGAGCAGATAGCTGATTGGAATATGCCAATGTGTCCGTATTGTTGAAAATGTTGATACCCATAGCCTCGTCATTAGCCGTGAAACTGATTGACAGCCGGTGTTGAAACAGTTTCAACTGTTATTGTTAATTTTGAAGTTAAATTGAGCAAGATTTCAGGAGGATTATATCAATTTTGTGAGGTCATGCCTCTATGTAAATGTAGATCTTATGATTTTTCATTGTATTGCTTCAATTTATCTGAAAAAAATCTCAAAATTAAACCCCATATTCCCATTTCACAGTTCTTTTTATTTCAATAATTCTAATACTTAGAACGTACCTAATTATGATAACAGTTTTCACGCTATTATCTATTATGGTTGAGGACATAGACGATGATAATTATCCTCATGTCTTATAAATTATTCTACTTAGTTGTCTTGAAGACGCTCATACTTATTGATTCACACGGTCCCTGTTATAACAATATTATCTGATGAAAATAACTATAGCATTGTAATAAAGACAAAGGGCCTACATATCTCATCCAGTAAAACCAACAATCAAGAATGATAACAATATTAAATAAATGGAAAGTATCCATCCATCCATCCATCCATCAGCCTTTCGAAGTCCACTGCTGGACATAGGCCTCCCCAAGAGAACGCCACAACATGTGTTTCACTCATATGGTGGATAGTGCCGTAATCGTCACGCTTGCCAGGCGGGTTGGCGATCGCAGTGGATGTTGTTAATACTCGAGGGAGTGCTGCTGCCCACTCCCCCGGTATCCCTCGGTCGGCTCTTACGGCTCCCATGGGTGGAGAGGGGTGGGACAATTCTAAAGCCGGTCCCACACGGCAGAGAAAGTATCACAAACGGTTTTTTTTACTATAAAGACTAGGCCTACCTATCAATGATTTTAGTGCTATTTATTTTCGACAAAATAAAATAACAAGGTTTTTCTCCGCTCGTGTTACTTAATCACAGATTATATACACGTTCAAGGAAAAATAGAGCTATTGTGTATTTTGAAAAAGACATCAAAGTGTACTTTTATCACATACGTAAGGTACATTTTTATAGGACTGCCCAAAAAGGTGTAATGTGCTTTATATAGCCTTAAACTCTAAAATAAAAACATAATGCACCTAGGAGTGTTTTCATTCCACAGTATCCTGTTCTTTGCCCCGAACGACGGGGTATGCGGTTAGGTACATTTTTTCCCACCTAAACAAAAAAATAAGGAGTGTTTTGGTTGGTTACCACTGAAATAGTAATGTCACACAGTTCCAGTGGTCTGCCAGTACAGCTGGAGAGACGGCATATGGCGGGTTTATTTAGTGGGTGAGGGTCCCACACTACCCCGTTCGTTGCTCGAACGACAACGAGTTCGGTACACTTTTCCTGCCTTAACAAAAAAAAAACGAGTGTTTTTGTTATAGCGGAAGATACTGTTCATACCTTCATTTTCCGTCTGAGAATTAACATAGTGAGCAGCGGCTTGGCAGTATTCTAAGTATTGCAGAGGACTTACCATCAGGTAAATATAATATGAAATACGGTACTAAAAGCAATCTATAATAATATAATTATTTGCCCGACTGTAAAATTATTATGCGATTGATAAAATTTCTATTTTGTTAAAATTTAATTAATTTAAACGAACCTGTGGCATATTCCACTAGATACATTTCATGTACGTGGTCCGCGTTCACCTGCGCTCTCAATCAATAAAGCCCACCCATTCACTAATTACGTTCAATATAGGGTACTTACGGTGCGCGTTTTCAATCAAATCTTTTAGTTACTTCCTTTAATGACTGCATTATTATTATATTTTACTGTAAATTTATGAGCTCCGCATAAAAAAGGCCATACTGCATAGCATTGCAGGGGCCAGGTTAATTGTAGCAGTTAAATTGAAACTGTAACATAATTGTGAGAAGGTACATCTCTAAATAAGTGTTTACGTCAAAACGTTCGTACCCAGGATTGAACATAACGAGCTGTAAAGCAATTGTTACGGATCCGCTTACCGCTTTGAGGCCCTAAAAATACAAACGAAAGATTCAGAATTAATATTACATTTGATAGTAAGAAAATTATTTTCAATTTAGTTTTTTATTCATGGCTGAACATTACTAATTGATAGTTAAGTGATATAGCAAATTAACGTAGCACTAAAAGCTAATCTTTACTAATATCATAAATGTGAAAGTGAGTTTGTCTGTTTCGATGTTTTTATAAATATAAAATAAAAAGTAACTTTGAAACGTTTTCTATTATCAGTTTTATTTATTCTACAATCAGTTTGGGAGGGTAGACAAACATCATGTCACAATATTATTTTGAATTAGACTTTACCTGCGGCTCCATTATACGACAATAGTTTTTGCGTCTTAACATAAATAACACGAATAAACAAACAGACAAAAATACAAAAACAGTTTTGTGTTCAGAGATGGCTAAAAAGCCTTTTTTCTCAAATATATTAAATGTTTAAGCATTGCTCTGTAGAGATAGATGATAGATAGATAGACGATAATTTATACAGCTCTAGTATAGATAGATAATTAACTATTTAAATCTGTAAATATAATGATTCTATAGTTTATCGATAAAGAAACCATTCCAATTTTGAGAGAACATTGAAAATCGTTGCGAATTCTGATCGTGTGATGACCAATAGCTATTCTAGTGTAACAATTCATACAGTATATGCTTTTGCCTTATACTAAAATGCTAAGCGTATTGAACCACAGTGAACCACCCCGTGAAAGTACCCGCGCTTGAGATTATGTTCATATTTTTATATATTTCGTATTTGGTCTCGGCTACTTATTAATATAAATATTATCCTTATTCTTACATATTATGTATATGAAATAGAGTTGGTTTGTTACGCTTTGCGCCGTAGCTATTTAGCCGATCGTCATAAAATGTGATGTATGTGTTCGAAGCCTAAAAAATGCTATAGATATTTTATTTCAGAGAAATGAACGGTTCACTTGGGATCGCTATTTTGCAAAGATATAATTAAAGTACCCACTAGAAATAAATGATAAACTTGTGCGTGGTAAATAAATCAATTAGTATTTTTGATGTTTATTTTGACACTTGATATGCTCAGCTACTTTAAAATACAAATCATTGGTGAAAGTGGCATCGGTCGTAAAGACCTCTGAAACAAATGTGAAGTGGAGATTTGGGGTCACCATTGGTGACTGCGATAGCTTTGAGGTCCAGAGCACTTCCCCGGATTAGATGGGACACAGGATTGAATTCTGCTCGCAGTAAAGCTCTATTTTTCCACTTTCACATATAATTTGTTCTTTAAGTCAATCATATAAAAAAGATCACCACATTACATGAAATATCATCAATCACACATGGGGAAAAAATACCTACAGAAATGATAACATGATAAATTTTAATACATGCGTGATATTAGATCATATTCGTAAGAAGATTATAAACTACCTACTAAATTTTAGTTTCATTTATTAAATCAAAAAAATATTCGGCTTTTCGTATTCAAAAATGGCTACGCTCATAATATCGACTATAGAGTATAAATGGTTCCAGCACTTGAAAAGTTAAGGGAAGGCAAGCTCGTAGAATAAGTAATTAAGCGGCATGCCAAAACTTTTACAGATATTGGCTTTGTTTCATTGCAGACAAATATTAAGTAGAGCAGCTGTAAAAAGAAATATATTTATTAGCAGCACCGTGCAAGTAAAATCGTGCACATTGCTGTTTATAGCTTTTTCTGTAAAATAAATAAATATTCATGGACATTTCACACAACGTCCTCTGGTCCCAATCTAAGCTTAACGCTTCTGCTATAGGTACCAGATTACGGATATAATACATATACTACTTTTTTTTGTAAATACATGCATGTAATATATAGAAATCACCCAGATATATCAGTGTTCATGACACAAATAATTGTCCTGAGTGGGAATCGAACCCACGACCTCGTGCACGGAAGTAGGTTACACTAGCGACTACGCCACGAGGCCCATCGAAATAGCTTAAAGATCGCGATTTTTCAACGGCTTTTGAAGACTGCCAACTCAAACTGGGTCATGGTTGTGGATGGAATTCCTTTTATTCTGAGACAAAACCAGTGCCCACCCGTCGAAAGTAATGGGTTAAATATTAGGAGCAAGATCATTAAAATAATTTTCAACATAAACTGGTCTTTTTACGTGTATAAAACGTCGTTTCGTGATCACGGCTACTAGAAAGCAATTAAAACGTTGAGCTAATCATAGATTTACTTATTTTATACGCAAAAAGAGACTAGTCCTCTTAGAATGAAAAATGAAACGTTAGCCGAACTTTCGTTTCGAGTCATTGTGATTGATTAACAGTCCGACGCGTGATTCCTGATTAGTCGAGATTTTGACGCGTGATTCAGGCGACCAATCGCAATGAAGCGAAACGAATTTTTTTATTCAATTAGCAGAGATTTGCATAACTTTTACAAAACTTGATAGTATAGTTTATAAGTAGTGAAAGTGTGCAAATTCTAACATAGATTCGTGACTTCGAAATGAATGACTCAAATCTAATGTACATAAAACAAACTCGGGCTAATTACTTCATTTATAACACAAGAACGGCTGGACCAATTTTTATAATCTTTAATATGTTCGATTTGTTTCCACTCTGAATAGCAGATAAAGGAAACATAGGTGAAAAAAAATTAAGACAATTTATTTTTTATAACAAAATGTATTGTTTTAATTTTTTTGATAATATCTCGAGAATGGATTGACTGATTTTAATGATTTTGTTTTTGTTCGTCTCAGCTTCGAGAAGTTGCTGCCCATTGTATAATTAAGAAAATCTCTAATACACGATAGTAGCAAAAAAATATTCTGCAGCGGTACGAAACTTGTCGGATCAGCTAGTGATTAATAAATTAATTATTCACAAAGATATCATCAGCTCATTAATTTTCTGTGATCATGCATTAGTGAATAAATCATTAGCAGATCAATTTATATTCGATATCTTATAGGTCTGCTGTATACATATATATCTCTATTAAGCTATTATGTGTGTATCCGGAGCCCAGACACCACAAACCGCGGCAAGCAACTAATTAATCTGAAATCAGTTTTAATTGTCCAACGGCTTAATTTAATCTCTGAACTAACTAAAACCGTAGAGCTACATACTGGAATCTAAAATAAGAAATACCTACACATTATTATTTTACTTAGAACGAAAATAGATATTTTATATATTATTTCTCTAGCCTGTTTTTCTGTCAGTCCGCGAGATCTTCCTTATTCCTTTATCTAATTCCATGATATTTACTACTTAAATTTTTAATTTTTACTTCTCTTAAATTTGAGATATAAAATCATCTAAGAAGAGGCCATTATATTCTTAATAAAAGAATTGAGATTTTTGTTCTTTACTCATAATTTGTTACTGTTGACCGGATGCTATACTTCCTTACTAAAATGTTATAAACTAGATTTATTCCGCAACTTCCACGTGGGCTGCAGAATAAAAATACATAACTCTACGGCACTTAATTGTTGCTACGTAAAAATTACCTATCATCCGGTATGAAAAATAGCCTGTGTCCTTTTGTGGGCTCTAAATTAATGACGATTGGTACAATAGTTACGGCGTAAAAACTTAACAAAGATACAAACAAACTCACTTTCTCAGTTATAATATTAGCAAGGATAAGGATGCAAAAATGCGTTTGTTTGATTATATGTTATGCGTACAACGTACTTACCTAACTACTTATGTGGTTTAAGACATTTATTTCTCAATAAGACAAATACATTTCACTTACATCGAGAAATACTTGATTAATGTTGGTAACACGAGTATACACATGCACTAGGCTAGATTATAAAACACACTATTATACTATGTTTATTGTTTGTTACACTTAACTCACTATATTAGTACTTTATTGACTTATATATTATAGTAATTCATGATACATTTACAAAACTATGATTGAAATACCTTCACATTAAAAATGAATAGGGTTTTATTAAGCATGGACAGTCAATTGCTATCATAATATATTTCTATTTGTTATGTAACGGATTTTGAATTTTCGTAACATGAAATTTTAATTTGTTTTTGAATGAAGATAAAGATTTGGTCTCTTTCAAAACATTAGGTAGGTTATTATACATTTTGGCACCTTCAAAAAGAATATTTTTGGTACCATAATTGGTACGCGGCATATATAAGCTAATGTTATTAGCACTTCTCATTTTACGAGTTTGGAATTGTGATTTCTTTGTAAATATTAATTGAGAATGTGTATCTTTAATAAATATTTTTTGGGCAATTTGTAAAGATTTTAGATTCGTTGGAGCAGCAGAACCCCAGACTTCAATTAAGTAAGTCAAGTGACTTTTAATTAGCGAATTATATATTATATGCTTAACAAAGAGAGTAAAGCACCGGATGACTCCCCGAAGAGTACCCATTAAGGCTGTTAGTTTGGACCTTACATATTCTAATTGTGGTTTCCAAGTTAGATGACTGTCTAAGATTAGACCGAGATATTTTTCAGAATTTACTCTGGTTATGGGTTCATTATTAATGTGCAATGGTTTAAAATTGGGTACTTTTTTATTTCTGGCGCTAAAAATAATGTAATTAGTTTTAGTAATGTTTATAGTTAATAAGTTAAATTGAAACCAGGTATGCAATATGTCAAGATCTCCCTGTGCTTCCCTTATTACTGTATGGATATCATTAGCAAAATAAAAAAGACAAGTATCGTCCGCGTATAATGTCAAATCCCCATTCAGGCCTATATTTTTGATATCATTGATATATATAAGGAACAATAGGGGTCCCAACATCGTTCCCTGAGGAACGCCACAAGTAGTCGATTCTAAGGAAGCAGCTGATTTTCCTATTCTGACCGTTTGATAGCGTTTGGAAAGATATGACTGCAAAATGTTATGTGCTGTGTTCTTAATGCCTACATCAGACAGCTTGTTGAGAAGTATTTTGTGACTAATAGTGTCAAATGCTTCTTTTAGATCGATAAATACACCAAGAGCTATTTGCTTTTTATTATTTTGCATTTCAAATTAGTAGTAAGATCTATACATGATTGATTGCGAAAACCATACTGTTTTTCATTGAAAAGGTTAAAAGAGTTTAAATATTTCACTAGGCGGTTATAAATGATTTTTTCAAAAACTTTAGATATCACTGGTAACACTGATATGGGGCGGTAATTACTTGGGTCGGTCTTTGTTCCGGATTTGAAGATTGAGCTCACTTTGGCGATTTTAAGTGTGTCAGGAAAATAGCCGCTTCGGAGGCAATCATTAATTGCGCATGTAAAGTGTTCTTTTGTCAGAGCCTTGATCGCTTTAAGAGCTTTGCAAGATATACCATCTAGACCAGTAGTTGTGTTTGAGTTTAAGTTATCAATTATTTTACTAACTTCATGCGGTGTGGTAGGAGTTAACTCTGATAATTCAACAGTGGTGAGCTGCATATTATTGTTATATAATTGCCTGAACGTATCACTATCATGGTATTTTTTAGGAATATTGTTCGCTAGAACTGCACCTATATTAGCAAAATAAGAGTTAAAGCAGTTACAAATGTCAGATTCTTCTGTAAAGCAGCTTGAAGGGCACTCTAGTTTAGATGGAACCGTAGTAGATTTTATTTTGTTATTGCTCAAACTGTTTATGAGTTGCCACATTTTTTGTGGTTTCTTCTTGCAGTCTCTAAAAGCTTTAAAATAATACTTAGTTTTAGCTTCTTGAATTTTAGTTCTTGCGTCCTTTCTTGCTAGTTCTAATTTTTTCTTTATCATATCCTTTTTTTTTGATCTTCGTGGCTTTTTGTCTTCAATTATTCATTAAAAATTTCATTTATTTTGTGTATAGCGTCTAATGCTTTTTTATTAATCCAATTGGATTTGGACTTACCAATCTTTATGAAATTTTGACATAGACATAGCATTACGCCTGTATTCCCCGAAGGAGTAGGCA
This sequence comes from Leucoma salicis, assembly GCA_948253155.1. Taxonomy (NCBI): domain Eukaryota; kingdom Metazoa; phylum Arthropoda; class Insecta; order Lepidoptera; family Erebidae; genus Leucoma; species Leucoma salicis. The sequence goes on from OX411805.1 coordinate 19,055,825, forward strand.
GAGGTGTATTACACACCCACGATTCGCCAGCTATGTTTGAGTCCCACGTATTAGGGGGCAAGCCTATTGACGTCTAATGGGCACATTTCCAAACTTCGGGCTACTACTGAGAATTTCATGAAATTTTGCATAGATAATATCTATTAGATATAGTATAAAACCAAATACCTAAATTAGTTTTTACCTCATAAAAATTTACGGTCCCTGTAACTATTTTTTATATTATTTTGAAGTACTTATACATGAACGAAGTAATGGGCGGTATTTACTAATTTATAATTTTGCAAAACTACCTACTCGCAAGCTAAATCGGTTAAATATAAAACAAAAAAAATATAATATACATATTTACTCAACTACTTCAAATAATTCTGCCAAAGACACGGAAGTACACTTGCAAGTTATTAGTAAAGTTATAGTACCTATTGGCAGAGACTAATTGCTTGTCACAGAATGAACAGGCTGTCTCGATCGGTACCATCCCATCACAGATGATTACCACGAAACAACTATAGATACACAAACTCCCTCCTTGTTCTCCGTCATTTCCTTATTATACTTCTTCTAAGCCTTCTAGCCCTTGCCTTAGAGTGATGCGCGAGTAATGCCTCTGATGTTGCTGGTGTCTACAGGCTACGGTAACCACTTACCATCAGGTTGCTCGTATGCTTGTCTAAAAAAAATGTAGTAAAAAAAGCAAAGGGATAAATAAATAAAAAAACGTTCTTGGCCAAATGTGATGAGAAAATTTGGTACGACTGCAAGGGAGTACGATAGCTCAGTGGATGGATTAGAGCACTTCCCCGGAAAGGAAGGGATGCAGGTTCGATTCCCGCACGTACTAAAGTTCTCTTTTTCCTCATTTACAAATAATAATTTGTAGTTTAAAAAAGTAGCTGAGCATGTCAAGTGCTAAAAATATAGATCAAATTGTTTAAAAATTCGTGACTTTTTGATGTCGTGATGGCGTGCCATCAAATAGTATAAATTTTAATTGCAAAATTAAACTTACTATATTGGATTAATGCATGTAAATGCGTTCCGATAGATGGCGTTGGTCGTTACGACAAATGTGATGAGGAAATTGGGTTAGCTCAGTGGATTAGAGCACTTCCCCGGAAAGGTAGGGACGAAGGTTCGATTTCCGCTTGTACTAAAGTTCTCTTTTTCCTCATTTACAAATAATAATTTGTACTTTAAAAAAGTAGCTGAGCATGTCAAGTGCTAAAAATATAGATCAAAACGTTCTTGTTGATTTATCATTGTATAATATTAAGTTGATGGCTTACAAATCGTTACACGCTATATAAATGCCAGTAGCGGAATTATCTAGTTGCCATAATTTACAGATACTTACGCAATTTCCGGGCTTTAACTTTTTAACGTTTAAATCCGTGATACATACGGATATTAAAAGCTGTAGCAATAATAAAACCTTTATTTTTCAAGCATCAAAACCCATAAGTACCTATTATTAAAATTTATAAATAGAAGGAGAAGACGTGTCTCCTGCAGCAATGTACAAAGTAAGGGCAGTCTTTCCCGTCCGCGATTATCGCCAGAACAGTGTTGGTGCACTAGCGAGGCGTAGCGCGTGCGCATCGTCGCGTGTCCGTGCGCGCCTCTGCGAATGTGGCTCGTCAGCCCGAGCACCTTTGTAGCGCATTTTCGTACTGCACTCGTAGGGCATTATTTGACTTGTGCGTGTAGTTCGCCCACAGGCTGTACGTCTACAACAAGGTGCATTTAAACAGTGTAATTTTGACATTTATTTCAATGGCATATCCGTTTATATACGAGTATGTATATATAAAAAATCCCTGTCACAGTGTTTAACCGCGATGAACTCTGAAACTACTTATCCGATCTTAAGTTATTTCAAAATGTCTAATTTGTTCCGACTTAAATATCAGCAGACAAAGAGGGCTGTCTGTAACACCTAGAGTAAATAAGTGTTTGTTCCATAGAGCATGTCCAGTAATGGGAGCCCCATTAGGGGCCGGAGCTGAGGCCTGTTCAAACGCCGTACCTTAAGTGACAGTCCAGGGTAGATTGTCGGAAGGGCCTCGCTGGCTTGCCTGCATGTACCTAAGTTAGACCAGTATTCTTGGTGTTCTACCTTGGTAGCTTTTTGCCATATAAACATAACGACAACAGAATTTTGCCAAATTTATTCCTGGATAAAACATAGAATAGATACCTACTTCATTTGTTAAACTTATTTGTCAAAAATGTATGTCCACATAATACGTTACATCTTAGAAACTGATGGCCAAAGCCACTTTTTTCACAGTTGAAACAGGTTCCACAAATGTGCTGAAAACATTATTTATTCAAAAAAACTAATGCTTAGCTATACTATTATAAAGGTGTAACAGAGTTGTGTCTGTACATTTAAGATATTTGTGAAAAAATGACTGTATTAGGCTATATAGGCGTGTCTGAACACAAAACAATTTTTTTTAGATTTTTTGTCTGTTTATCTGTTTGTTTGTTCGCGCATCACGCAAAACCTACTGAACGGATTTTGATGCAACTTTTTCTTGTTGATAGATCTTGATTAGACTTAACAACTGGTATACATTTTATCCCGCTACTATATCAGGAACCTGAGATATAACCTAAAAACTAGCTTTTGGTTACCTACAACAAACCAAAGGCCAAACTACCAACCTAAAACAAAAGGCTAGTAACTTATATATAAACGATTACAACAGACTGACATACAGTATAATTGATAGGTACCTGGTATATTCAGTTAGGTATTATGAAATGTAGAAGGATTCTGAGGTAATGTTGTTTATGATTTCGCTTTGTCGTTTCATCTGACTTATGTTGACTTTGAAGGTCTGTGAATATCTCGTTTGAGTGTAATCTGAGGATTTTCTCGGGCCATACCAATTAATTTCGTTGTGACCAGGGATTTTCTGCGGGATTGTCTTTTTACTTTTATAATTTATTTTGCTGAAACAAAAATATTAAAAGAGTATTTACATTTAATCTCAGTTTTATATAAAAACATTTTAAGCCTACAAGTACAGTGTTTCACACCTACTACTAGAAAAAAATGGTAGCGTAGGCTATAGAGATCTTCTGTCGAAGGTGTTTATGTGTAATTGAAGAGGAACTACCTCCTGCTGTTCATTTGACCATCCTGCACTTACTGTATTATCACACATTTTACAAAATTTTAGGCTCCATTTTTTATTTATAAGTGCATTCTTTCAATACTTTTAACAAGGAATAGGGGATAAAATTGCCCTAAAATGTTTTGCAGTTAGATAAGAAAATTTATATGCCGGTTTCTTAATTTACATTAATTTGCTATAAAATCCTTTCACCGTATCCATAGATACCATATAGATACAGAGAGGACTTTAATTCTTTATAAAATATACGGTCACAATATAAGGGATTGTAGGTTGCCTTAAAATACGCCAAAAAATGAAAGATATATTTTATTCCCCGCCTCGCTTATAATTAATTTTCATAATATTTATTATCTTTGCAGTGCAGAAGATTAAAATGAGAAAAGGGTGATTATACTGACTTCGCTGTGTCTTGAAGCTTTTATTTTTTAGTATCCGTTTAACTTTTAGGATAACCGTACTTATAAAAGAAATCATAATAACATTCAAGGGTTAAAGGGTGAAGGTTCCAAGTGTCATCACCACACTCTTCACGGATGTCGTACGAGGCGACTAAGCGAAGTGGTAGGTAGTACTTGTTATCGGGCCCAGGTCAACAGGTCCGGGGAACAGGTCGGTAGCACCGTCTTCCGTGTGACCGGCCATGAAACACCTCAATGTGTTTTGGTCGTAGGTTACCGTTAATTCTTACATTTCATATCCTTAGCTTTACAGTAATCTTAGTGTCGAGTACATGAGCTACCGTTTCCACTTACCATCAAGTCAGGCGTATCTAGTCAGCTACTATAAGCAACATCAAAATACGTTGAAAAATACCTATAGGAACCCATTGCATCTCTGTGGAGATATTTTTTTCTAATTATAAATTATTGCATTTACTTTGTTTGAATATAAGTTTAGTAAGAACCCAGATTTTTTTATGAAACTAACCGCTAACGGGATGATTCTGCTAAAATATTTTTTCCTTGCAACACACAAAAAGGTTCGGTCACAATTCACTACGATGAAAATTAATCTTCTTTGGTAATTTAAATCTTTTTATTGAGATCTTTAAGCTCTCAATATAAGAAAGTCGGTTATAACTCAAACCGATCAATCATCATGATTATCGCAATAAAGCCGTCTCGTCTCGTCTCTTTCTCCTTTAATCGAAATCTTCTATGATATTCCCTGTGAGTAGGCGTCTTACAGTTAGATTAAGTAAGTAATAAAATGGAATCTTCAGAACGTCCTTAATCGGTATACGATTATTCGCCGAGAAGAATTCTTGTTGGATACCGGGACGTTGAGTGTCTCAAGAATATTTTAAGATGTAGATTATCGCAATACTTAACTTCAGAAATAAACAAATGAGAGAAATATACTTACTCCTGTTTCCCAAAGAGGTAGGCAGAGTTATTTTTACCCCTGTTGCAGCGTGACGTGACGGGTGGCCAACCACGTCACTGCCATTCGAATGATTGTTACTACTAAAAATCTTCATTAGCTGTGCATGGTGATTTCACTTATGTTCAGTTCACCCGCACTCTCGCTGATTGCTTCACTTGTAACCGTCAGAAATGTAACCTCACGTCCTACATCAATAGCCTACCTATTCATTCATCAAAATAAAAATAACTTTTCTTTTACGACCTTTTTTTTTCAGTCAAAAAGACAACCCAGCAACAAAGATTCCTAGACGACTAACGAAGACGCCTACTCACAGGGAATATCATAGAAGAGTTGTCCTGTGTTAGAATCGAACCCACAACACTCGGGTAGGAGGCCGGTATCGGTATCTAAACCACTCCATCGTCTGTGCAGTAAGCAACCAAAAGGACAATGCCATTTTTCGCCCTGTACGATGATAGTAGCATCGGGGCTATGAAATTATTAGTATTTTTTATAATACAAATTGCATATTTCCATTTAACACGGACTAGCTCCATGTCATAATGAAGAAAAAAAGTATTCGAAGGGACTATTAATTGCATATCCGATGCGCCTGCCATGTTTACCTGAAGTCAATACAATCATTCTTTTGTATTTTTTAAAGCGTTATTAGGTTATTTTTAAATCTGAATTACACTTTTGGAATTGATTTAGAAATTGTGTGTAAAATGTCACAAGGAAAAATCAAGATCATTTCTAATGTTATAAGTTACGTTATGATAAAACTAGACAAAAATCAGAAGCTTTGTTTTATTAAAAGCTTTTTGATCTCACAATTGGTTTTGTCAATAGATTTTGTAATTAGATATCCCTATATCCTACTTTTATAAGATTTATTTTTATTATCAATATTAAAAAAATATATATATATATCAATATTAGTTTGTTAATAGATGTCACTGCTTTTAATAGACCTATTTTTATTATTAATATAAAACAAACTTAAAATGTCATTCTGAATTAAAATAATAAAATAATCTAATCTTTATTGTATATAGAAAATGAATAGCTAAAATATTTTTGAAACACTTAAAAATTTTATAGAGCCCCATCTAGTGTCGGAAATACGCAACTTTAGGATTATAATCCAACTGAATTGAAAACTATTATAAGAGGTAGTGAAACACCAATCTACTGTCATACGTAAACTGATCCATTTACATTACAGCTTCATTGTTATAAGTTTAATAACGGCCAGATCATGACCTCAAAATCAGACAGTATTTGTAATAATACGATTTTCCAGCTAGTTCGCTATTAAATGATAATTCCATAGTAAATTCAGTAATATGTTTTAATATCTCATCTTTGGAAGAAACAACAGTGCCATAATTGGTCTTCAGCTTGGTCAGCTGGCTTTTCCCAACAGACAGATCTCTTGCAAACACTTTAAAACCTTGGTTCCGCCCTATCGCCTCTTTAATACGCAAGGTATTAAATCGGCGTATGTCTCGTCGCATAGACTTGGAGAGCTGCCTGTTTAGTCGCCTCTGATTGGACCAATCAGCCGAAGACTGCACCGTCATCTCAGTCCGTCTCGCCATGAGTTTAAGAGTTTGGTCCGAAAGCTTTTGAGTCCTATTGACGTGACTGGTCTTAAAAAAGGTCGACCCGACCGCTTGGACAGTTTCCACTAACCTGTTGTTCTTATCGATCACTGAATCGCACTCGTTTAGGCATTGAAAGCGATTTTGTAGTTCGAGCTGAAAGTTTTTGACATAGGGAGTAGGTGACTTCAATCTTCTAGTACTTAAAAAAATTGCTACTTCTCTGTTAAATCTATCATAAATCAAAAGTAAAGATCTGACAAACAAAAACACCTAATTAAGTAAGTATGCTTAGAGAGATTTGTATTGGTAGCAAAGAGTATTCTATTCGATATTTACACTTGTACCAATACTTCCACCTCTTAATATACTCTCTTGTAATAATCGTATATTAAGGAGGTCGCACCATATGGAATACCAGTTCTATTGCGGTTAAATTTAAGCTCAGCCAGGATCACCGTCTGAATAATAATTTTAGTTACTTACTTCTTAAATATTAGTGTTTTGGTTGTAGCAGAAGATAGCCGTTCATTCTTTCATACATGTGAAATGAAATTGTGAGCAATGGCTTGACAATAATCTCGGTTTAGTTGAATCCATGGGCGACGATTACTAGGTATATTTACCATCCATTATAGTTCCAGTGGCCAACATAGGTGGAGAGATGGCACACGGCGGGTTTATTTAGTGGGTGAAGGCCCCACACTACTCTGTTCGTTGTCCCGAGCGACGGGGTGTGCGGTCAGGTACATTTTTTCCCAGCTTAACAAAAACAAAAAGGTATTTACAATAAAAAAAAGATGTGCTTCCCATTGAAAAACACTGCAATTTATTTATATTTAATAGAATGTTCTCGATGCTCATAAAAGAGCTGTTTTGAATTTCTAATAAATAATTTCTCATTACCTTCAACTGAACAATTCCGCCCTACGACTCGTTTCAAATGGAACAATATTGGTACTTGACGCGATAAGTAGGGTACACTTCAAAGGTCTTTTTGGTTTTTCATTAATATAAAAAAAAAACACTTATGTTATATAAAGTGCTAATACCTATATTATTATATAGATAAGTGCTTTTTGATGTAGTGTGTGTACAATAAAACTAGTAAAATGTTCTTTATGTAAGTCTGATGGCCTAATAATCGTATAAATATCAGGAAAGCATTCAGTCGTAGTAAAGGAGATTCTTTTCATAACATTATGCGTAACTATTAACGTAAAAAAAGTGCTAATGCCCGCTTTTATGTTGGAAAGTAATAAGCTTTTTACTATCATTTTAATAATCAGTTTGATGTCAAGGATCCCACACTTTTTTACAATCATCATATTATTAATTATGAAATTATTTTCTATTTTTTTAGTTCGTAGTAAGCGTGTTTTTTAAGTTTTATATACTACTAGCCTTTTCCCGCGGCCCCGCCGCAGCCAAAAGCTAGTTTTTAGGTTATATCTCAGGTTCCCGATATAGTAGCGGGATAAAATATAATATACAGGCTTTACCGTAAACCCCGTTGGAAAATTTAGGGATAGATATGTAATCCTATAGGTGTTTTATATATGTAATTATAATTGAAATAAAATAAAATGGTAGCCAGTTGCAGTTGACAATCAAAATTATTTATAAAACCGACACAAGCAAAAAATGTTATTAGCTCCTACATTTACAAGTACTTGTCGATCCATAAATAGATATAATCTATGCCGGCAGACTGAAAAATTAAAAATAAGAAATCGGGAAAATATCAAACGATGCCGCCCGCCTTTCGCACGCGCCGCTTTTGTACCTATTCCTTTTATAAGCCGCCCCTTGCCCCTTAGTCTCCCGCGCAGATTTCTTTCGAACGGACGTCTGTATTTTCACGTAATATCTACCGTGAGTGACTTGTGTTTTATAAGATGTCGTATTCAAACGAGGAGTATTTTAATATGTTGATGTGTCTTGGAAAATGTGACTGCAATTATGCAGAGGCGCGCAGAATTTACGAGAAACTCTTCAGTGTTCCACGGAACATTGCATTGCCATCAGCGATGGCATTTCAGCGTTTACATGTACGCATGTACAATACTGGCAGTGTGCATGGTCATGAACAACAGCGTATTGACGCAGGAAGGCCAAGACTGCATGACAATGTCGAAGAACAAATCTTAGATATGTTTGGGGAAGATCCCACGCGAAGCACGCGTTCAGTAGGACGCCAGCTCGGTGTAAACCATATGCGCGTTTGGCGAGCTCTCAAAGATGATGGCCAGCACCCATATCACTATCTTCGATTTCAGTCTCTACTTCCTACCGACTACGAGCCTAGAATAGAGTACAGCAGATGGGTCTTAGATAAAGTTCAAGAAGATAGAGATTTTTTGAACCACATACTGTTCACTGATGAGTGCTCCTTCGTTAAAACAGGAATCTTTAATGCACACAATGAACACGTATGGTCTACCATTAACCCTCATTGCATAAAGCCCAGTCACTTCCAATATCGATGGAAGATAAATGTTTGGGCGGGAATTAGGGGTAATAAGGTTATCGGCCCTTATTTTCTAGAAAGGACCATGAGTGGTAGCAACTACCTTCGTTTCTTGCGAGAAGAACTCAGTGAAGAACTTGATGAGTTAAATCTCGATCTTGTGCGTCGTATGTGGTTTCAACACGCCGGCGCGCCACCGCAATTTTCCCGGATTGTGATTATTTAAATACAGAATATGGGGAAAGGTGGATTGGCCGTGGTGGACCTGTTAATTGGCCAGCACGGTCACCTGATCTCACTCCATTGGATTTTTTTCTCTGGGGAACCATCAAGCAGTCTATATTTAGAAAAGCATGCGATACCGAGGACGAAATGCGTTTACGGATAGTCTCGGCGTTTGACCAAATTAAATACGATACATCAGTGCTACAACGTGTTTGTGAAAACATTCGTAAACGATGCGAAAAATGCGTAGACTTACAAGGCGGACATATTGAACAACATCTCCGTAACCGTTAAGTTGATGTGATAATAAATTAGTATTATTGTGTGTGGTATTATCGGACCAACCAAATTAAAAGTTACAAACAATCGTCTAGTAAGGTGATGAAATTTAAAAATCTAGCTACACGTGACAAGGTCATGACCCTTGGTGTAGGCATAGTTGGTTCGCTGAAATACGAGCGGCGCTCTTTCGTCCCGAACACAAAGGAGCCGCGCTGTAGGTATACAACGTTGCACGCAGAATGTCAGAGGTAATAAATCGATTTAATTTTACAAATATTAATTAATTAATATTTAATATGATTTTTTTTTAATTGAATATTTCCCAAAATTACTTGTGCTGTTACATTTGGATATCGATAGCGATAACGTAGCTACGATATCAAACGTAGTTTAAATTACACGCTGTATACCAGTTTTTAAGTCTAATAAAGAGCTCTCAAATAAAAAAAAATGCATCAAAATCCGTTTAGCATTTTTTGCGTGATGCGCGAACAAACAAACAGACAAAGAGATAAACAGATAAATATTCTAATAAAAATGTTTTGTGTAAACAAGCCAAACCTATTACAGTATTTTTTTCTCAAACATCTTAAATGTACAGACAGCTCTGTTACGGCTTTATAATAGTAGCTATAGATAATTTGTTTTCTTCTTTTTGTTCTCAAAACATCATCTAAAGTACTTCTAATTAAAAGACTCTATTCAATAATGTTTTCTCGCGGTGTTGCTCAAAAGGAATCAAGACAATATTTCAAGTAAAAAGTTTTCATTTTCCATAAAAGAAAAAATAATAGTTGCACTAATTATTGGGCCATGGACTAACAGATAGAAGATTGCAGACTAAAATCCCATGGGACGAATGAAGTCTTAGACAACGTTGTGCGTTCTATATAAATACAAGTGTTGTACAGGTAGCTCAGGTAAATAACGAGAGATTTATTTCGCCAGACAGAAAAATTGGTGTTTGAGAGGTTTATTTATGAGCATATATTATTTGAACTCCATTTTTACGTGTAACTTAAACCTAGACTACTCTGTACACATATGTTTTGTGAGAACATAATCAAAGAGAATGTAAGACACTACTTTATACATAATAATCATGTATACCTATAAATAGCTATAGGTAACATGATACACCAACTTTTATCTAAATGTGGGCACAACATTTTTCTAAAAAAATAAACTTAGTGTGTTTTTATTATTTATAAATGGCTAGTTTTTACTAAATGCATATGAAGATATGGGTTACCTGTACTAAAATAACAATTTTAAAGTTTTTGTCTCAGTTTGTTCTGGCTAATCTCAGAAACCGTTGGACCGATTTAGAGCGGCCTTTCACAGGTATAACAAAATTCCATGACAAAATAACTAAATTCCACGCGACGAGTTAGTAGTAAATATTACGCTTCAAAGTTGCATCAAAATCGGTTCAGTAGTTTCGCGCATTAAGCTTCTGTTAATTTAGATATTTTTATACATATTTTTAGCATTTGATATGCTTAGCCATATAAATCAACATTTTTGATTTCACATTTTCACACTTTTCTTTCTGTTAAACATTTAAACCAGACTATATTCAAGACAATGATATAAGAAATTTACCCCAACTTTATCTATTAAAAATTAATTGCGTTAGTCGCCACTTACAGGACTAATGAAAACCATCCCTAATTAACCTCTAATATAGTGCTACAACAAGCAAACTTCCTTATTACCTTCAGAGAGAGGCTCTTCAAGTTTCCTAAATAAATTACGCAACGAAGTAACAACGTCGCTAAAAGCCACGTCGTACTATCTATAGAGACATTTCATAGTCTTTTACTATGACCCTTAATTTTTATTAGTTCTTTACCTGCAATGACCAAATCTGGTTAATTTAATAGAGAATGTCCATTATTTATCAACACATTAATGAAATATATCGTGTTCTAAACTTGTGAATTTATAACAGATAGGTAGGTATATAAAGTTCATAAGTAATAGATGTGACCACAAGATATGTTTAACTGTCCTTAGAACTTAAGTATCGATTTCACATAATATACGCAATGACAATAAACCTATGCTAAAGGCATAGTTGCTCTCAACTATAGGGAAACATAAAATAAATTGCATCGTCACTACTTTAGGCCAACGATATTGGTAAAACCGTCCCGAATCCTTATGATAATAAGTTTAGAAGGATCACACTTTGCACAGTCATAAATAAAATAAGATGACTGACCCTTCAAAATCTCAGACTTATTATAAATAAGTACCATTGCAAATACATCATTTGCAAGCGACTCTAATCGGTTTTATACCGCGTTAAGATCTACCAGTAGCTTGCAGCACGCTCGAGCAGTACGCGTTTAATCTTAGAATTTGTTAAAACGAGTATGAACTCGGCTCGTCGGCTCAGTATTTCAGAATGGTTAATGTTTCTTTGGATCAGTATTTGGTAATTATCTTCAATTAAACTAGGTCCTTCCCAAAGCTCGAAGAAAATAATGGTGATCTCTCACCAATCCCACACACTCACTAAGTTATACAGATACCTCAAAATATTCCAATATAAATAATCACGTAAATGATCAAAAAAATCTATATTTTGTAAATTACATTTATTGAAACCTAACCATATACAATCATCTTAAAATCTTACAATTTAAACCGCAATTCCTGAACCACTTAATTAGGTACAAACATAAAAGACACCACAATGAGGTTCTTAGAGGTTTTGTTTTTTAATAAAATATAATTTCCTTAATTAGACGTAAAGCATTTTAAAAGAACAATGCCAGTTGCCTGAAGCAAAGTGAGCTTGAACGCGAAAGAGTCGTGTAACAAGGCAAAAGGAAAATTTAAATAAATATCATGTAACAGAGACTACGGTAAAAGTTCATCGCGGTTACCTTTGACATTTAGTATATGCTTTGAGATGTTTTTTAGAGGTAGGTAGTTTTCTAGAAACCAAGATAACTTTGAATTAAATAGCCCCTATTAAAATCAATTATTGTAATACAACTTCATTTGAAGTTGAGAGTGCTGGAGGTCCAAACCCTCTTCCTATTCTCTCCTTATTATCATTCCTAGCGGTTTCCTTCAAGATGGCGACGCGTTAGTGATGCCTCTGGTGTTGCTAGTGTTTATATGTCTATAGACTACGATAACTGCATACGATCACGTGGGCCCGCATATTTGTTTGCCACCAACGTTGTATAAAAATACAAAGTATTAAAATGTGAAATAGAAAATGCTAACAACGGTGTCTTATGGAAACCCTTCAAGACGCTCTATCATTTGAACTATTCTACATCATTATTTCTAGGTTTATGTAATTCTAAAGTTGATGGGTGGTGTGGTAGTGTTATTGACAGGGGATTTTAGACAGACTTTACCTGTTATAGACAGAGGCACTGAAGCAGAAGAAATTAACGCATGTCTGAAAGCATCATATCTGTGGACTAAAGTTGAAAAGCTTATCTTACCACTAACATGCGAGTCCAGTTATTCAGCGATGTCGAGTCAGGAGCATATGCTCAAATACCGAAGGCTGCCTAGACACCGACCACGAAGGTATCGTTCTTTTCACACACCAATTTTGTCATGCTGTGGAGTCGGAAGACAAACTTATTGATAAAGTTTTTCCGAATCTGCAACAATATATTCTCGACGAAAATTGGTTGTGTGAAAGAACCATACTGGCACCAAAAAATTAGACCGTTGCGAAAATAAATAAAACAATCTTGGCCGAAATAAGCAGCGAAACAGTGTATAACTCCATCGACACAGTCATAACATCCGATGACACTACGAGCTATCCCGTGGAGTTCCTAAACTCTTTGGAGTTATCTGGGGGTGCCATCACATAAGTTGGAATTAAAGTTAGGTTTTGTTAATGCGTAACTTGGACGCGCCAAGATTATGCAACAGTACTCGGTTGCGAGTCAACGAACTAGGAAGGCATATTGTGAAGGCCACAATCTTGCTGGTGAAGCTAAGGGTGAAAATGTTCTTATACCACGCATCCCAATCATACCCAATAACTTACCATTTAATTTTAAACGCTTGCAGTTCCCATTAAAAGTTGCATTTTCAATGACTATCAACAAATCGCAGGGTCAAACCTTAAAGGTAGCAGGCATACATTAGGGCACGCCATGTTTTCTCCCCGGCCAGCTCTACGTGGCTTGCTCACGCGTTTCTATATCGCACAATCTGCATGTAAATGCCGAACGAAAAAAATCGTTTAACATAGTTTATAGGAGTATATTGCAGTAGCTACCTATAACTTTTGCATCACCATCAATAATCATTTATACATCCGTACATCACAAACTATAGCGTTTATAATTGTTAGTGAGATAGATCATCCTAAACAATATTTAGTTTCAATTTACATACATCACACAATATAGAACAAGGGTCTCTAAAGTAACTGCTCCGCAATCACTGACTTGCCGGGCTGACTATTCTTTACGGCTGCGATATGCTGTTTCACTCTCTCGGTGATGGATCTCTTTGTTTGGCCGATATAAGAACTCCTGCAGCTACAGTCTATTTTGTAAACGCCTGGTGTTCGGAATGGGATAATATCCTTGGCTGTACGGACTTGTTGCGCCACTATAGATAAGGGTGTATATATAGTTTTTATTGATAGCCTCCGCAGCACATATCCAACTTTATCAGTTATACCTTTCACATACGGTAAGAGCTGCTCTTACCGTAGCTGCTAACTCAGCCGAAACGTCGAGGTTAGTCAAAATAATAGTATTTTGATAAGTTAATTCGCGTATAGACCCGTTAAATGTGTTATAATTTCTCAGTGGTATAATTTTTAACAACGATTCAAAAGTCATGAGTACTATACTTAAAAAGGTGTTCAGTTTAAAGAAAAACACTCGTACGAACTATATTCGTAATTATTACTGATACGTCTACTACCACCATAAATTCTGAAATAATTATCGACTTATTCCACGAAGCTCTAGCCCGTAATATTATGCGATTATCAATTACTCCGCAATGATATTCATTTTTACATCTATGTCAATTTACACAATAAATTTATTGCAAACAAAATTTTTCTTAAATAATTTAGTTTCTTAGTAACACACCCGAATTCTCGACAAATGGTAATCTCGACAAAAATTTATTATTTCTTTTCTATAAAATTACGAATTGAAAACTTACATAATTAATTAATTTTCTTGCATTATAAGAGTCTCGAAAAAATACTTTTCTACATAGCATGGATTCTTCTTTTTGAGGAAGTAAATTCTAGGTTCGATTATTATTATGTAACTCTAAGGAAAATCTTGATTAAAGGACGTTTCAAATATGCGATGGTGATTGGACGATTTTTGCAGGTGAAACAACATGTATTCGCATGTAAGAATACCGTTCTTTGTATCCAGCTTACGTAATGAACTGATTATGCTTTACTTTCACATTTACAGAGAAACAACATTGGTTTAGCAATCTCAAAATAAGTACGAGTACTTGATAATTAGTCTTAATTTCAAATGTATAATAACATGCAGTCAGGAAATTGATTGATTAAATTCACGAAACTTTAATAAGGAAACATTCTGTACTAAGGCTGCTAAACAATTGAAGATATCATGTGGGCAGCTATAATCAATATAACAGACCAGGTGCTCATTGTCTCACAACTGAAATGAACTAGAGTGAATAAGTAAGTTTTTAAAAATAACACAACGTGATTTTTTATCCTAAAGTCTGATTTTGTCTAATACACATAACATACATAAACATGTTAAACTATTTAATTTGTTGTAACTATTTAATAACTGTAATTTGTAATTACTATTCATTATATTTTTGGTCACCCGTCTGCGGACTTGCCCGTGATGACGTCACTTTTACGTAGTCTACATAGGTTTGATGTTGTGACCTCGACTCCGCCGGTACATGACAAATATTTACGTGATTTACGTTTAGTTGAGCAAAACCTTGACGTATTATTTCGTCATTAATTGTAGATTGGTCGCAAGTTGCAAGCATAAATAACGTTTATGATGTATTGTGGAGATCTTATCCCGGATTATAATAGCCTTAGAGTCACTAATCAACATCGATCTGCACTATGTAATGCTATTGCTACTCAAGGTAACTTTCTTGTGCTGTGGTTTTTAACAGAAAAAACATTGGTCTGCATGAATATTCTAAGTAATTAGGTCAATGCAGCTGCAGCGCATGCAGCGTTGTAAGCCCCACGACTTTTATGTATCTTTAACTCTTCTTTACACAACGCACTGTAATCCCAACATTTATATTTTTTAATATAATCTGTCTATCTAATTTAAAACATTTATATATCCCACTTACCAAAAACTACAGTATAACCTATACCTATATTCGAATGCAGTCAGCAGTTTTACTGTGCAGGTCTCTTTCCTCGAAGAAACGCGACCGGTACTTATAAGCCTTTAAATATAAACTATATATTTATGTATTAATGGCCTATATGTTAAATGTATATAATGTATACATATTACTATATCGTAGGTTTTTAATTCACTATGCCATGTGTACAGCCATACTTTCGAATGCGACAAGATTCACGAAATTCGTACATGATTGATAAACAGAAGACCCCGCAAGATTCTGCGGTTTCAACACGAATCAGGTGACCTATACGCAATGTCTAAACATACCGCAGCTAGATAGAATGCAGCACAGCATCCTTCTAATATTATATAGACTGAGTTTGCTTAAAAAATCATCGCAGAGCATATTACAGCGCTGTTCGATGTAAATATTGTTATAATAATAATAATAATAATAACGGACAGGACTGTTGTCGCCAACAAACCTGATATTGTGTTGGTTGATCGATCTAGGCGCCGAGCAGTGATCGTTGATATCACTATCTCACATGACGAAAATCTTGTGAAGGCCGAGAAAGATAAACAGATGAAGTATCTAGACTTGGCTCACGAGATTGTTGACATGTGGGATGTGGATTCGGCGATCATTGTGCCGATAGTGGTTTCAGTTAACGGACTCATAGCCAAGAGCCTCGATCTTGAGAGGCTCACGTTGGGTGGTTGGATCAAGGGTTTGATACAGAAAGCGGTGCTTCTGGATACGGCACGCATCGTGAGGAAGTTCCTGTCTTTGGAACCCTAACCACTGGCAGTTTGGCCCTTGTGCCCGCTGCTGGTGGGTCTGTACACTTTTTATATTTTTAAATATTTTGTTATTTTTTATAATATATATAATTATTTAAAAATGTACAAATTATTTGTGAATAAGGAAAAAGACATTTTTTGTACTAGCGGGAATCGAACCCGCGCCTTTTCCAATCCGGGGAAGTGCTTTGAACCACTGAGCTATAGTACAGATCTTTCGATCATCCCAATCTACTTATCACATTTTGTCTTTACGACCAACGCCATCTATCGGAAGCATTTACATGCATTAAACCAATATAGTAAGTTTAATTTTGCAATTAAAATTCATACTGTTTGATGGCGCGATTTTCGAAACATTTTTGATCTATATTTTTTAGCATTTGACATGCTCCGCCACTTCTTAAAGTGCAAATAATTTGTGAATAAGGAAAAAGAGATTTTTTGTACTAGCGGGAATCGAACCCGCGCCTTTTCCAATCCGGGGAAGTGCTCTGAACCACTGAGCTATAGTACAGATCTTTCGATTATCCCAATCTACTTATCACATTTTGTCTTTACGACCAACGCCACCTATCGGAAGCATTTACATACATTAAACCAATATATTTTTCACAAATAATTTGTACTTTAAAAAGTGGCGGAGCATGTCGAATGCTAAAAAATATAGATAAAAAATATTTAAAAATGTATTTAGTAGTATAAGAAATGTAAATAAAGAAAATAATAATAATGTTTATTGTTACATTTTCGCAGCTCTTCTTACTTAATTAATAAGTCATTATTTACACTTAGGTACCATAAAGACGGTATTCTATTTGTATTGTATACTTTAATTCCGTCATCCACCAGGGCTTAACACCCCAAGCGTGGAGCGGGAGTGCGGTGGTTCTGTTCTTTAAAAAAGGTGACAAAACCTTCCTGAAGAACTACAGACCTATCTCAATCCTGAGCCACGTTTACAAGTTGTTCTCGAGGATACTCACAAACCGCCTCGCCAGAAGACTTGACGAGTTCCAGCCTCCGGAACAAGCTGGGTTTCGAAAAGGCTACAGCACCGTAGACCATATCCATACTGTTCGGCAGATTGTACAGAAGACCGAAGAGTGTAATCAGCCGCTGTGTATGGCTTTCGTGGACCACGAGAAAGCCTTCGACTCCATCGAAACCTGGGGTTTTGGATGCTCTGCAGCGGTGTCGCATCGATTGACGCTATATCGAGGTGCTGAGATGTCTATATGATACCGCCACAATGACCGTTCAGCTCCAAGACCAAAAGACCAACCCGATCGAGCTGCGTCGAGGGGTGAGACAGGGGGATGAAATATCCCCCAAGCTCTTCACCAATGCACTCGAAGACGTCTTCAAGACACTGGACTGGACTGGGCGGGGCATAAACATCAACGGCGAATACATCTCACACCTTAGGTTTGCCGATGATATCGTCATCGTTGCGGAGTCACTGGAACAGTTAAGCGGAATGCTGCATAGCCTAAATGGAGCCTCTAGAGACGTCGGCCTCGGCATGAACTTGGATAAAACCAAGATCATGTTTAATGAACATGTCGCGCCGGGACCGATCTACGTCGATGGTTCGATGCTCGAAGTTGTTCAGGAGTATGTCTACCTTGGACAAGTTGTCCAATTTTGTAGCAACAACTTCGAGAAAGAAATCAACCGCAGGATCCAATTGGGTTGAGCAGCATTTGGCAAACTACGCCACATCTTCTCTTCGCCTTTACCGCCTTACCTTTAATGCCTGAAGACTAAAGTCTACAACCAATGCGTCCTACCTGTCATGACTTACGGGGCGGAGACGTGGACACTCACAGTGGGACTAGTCCACAAATTGAAAGTCGCGCAGTGGGCTATGGAGCGGGCTATGCTCGGCGTCTCTTTGAAGGATAAAATTCGTAATGAGGTAATCCGACAAAGAACCAAAGTTATCGACATAGCTCGCAGGCTCAGTAAGCTGAAGTGGCAATGGGCTGGTCACATCTGCAGAAGGACCGACGGACGATGGAGCAAGCGTGTCCTAGAGTGGAGACCGCGACTAGGTAAGCGTAAGGTAGAACGGCCCCCAGCTAGGTGGACCGACGACCTCAAAAAGGTCGCTGGGACAGACTGCATGCGGAAGGCGGAGCACCGTGTGCAATGGCGCGTGTTAGGAGAGGCCTTTGTCCAGCAGTGGACTGCAATAGGCTGATTGATTGATTGATTGATTGTATACTTTACAGTATCTACAAACATAATTTCTATTAGGGTAGTTCCTAATAACCGCGGATGGACTACTGTAAACAAACAATTCTCTTCACAAACACTAATATGTATCTAAAGAATGGGAAAAATATTATACTATATTGCTTACTCCATATATTACAATTTCATATATAATTATTATGGCAGTAATATTATCTCGAATCGTATTTGTGTACGATATCTTCGAGCAGTCTGCGGCTAAGTCGTCTTTACGTAAGTACTTTAACCCACTTCTTTTAGGCACTATATACAGCAGACTGGCACCTTATTGTTTTTCTTTTCCATTGTATAAAAATATATATCAAGAATATCCTTTCATTATATTGATTGTTAAACACTAGTCGTATATAATATACACAATTATCTGTTTAAATGTAGACATTATGATAGTTCATACTTCACGTTACTTCTATAGTTTATTCATAATATTCAATTGGATTTATTGAAGTGAAAACTTCTATATGAAGGTTTGGATAGGAAGTAAATTCATGTAAGTCGTCATCGACATGGTCACGTGACGTGTTAACGATAACACTGTTCCTATTAGTAAGTTTTTGTCCGTGTGGTGACGGACTGGTATAGTCGAGTCCATGGGCGACGGTTACCATTTACCATCAGATGGACCGTGGCTCGTCTGCCACTACATGCAATAAAATAAAAAAACTTAATGCGCTGTGATTGAAGAAATGAATAATTTTAAATACCTAATATATATTTTTTAATTAATGAATGAATAATTTTGATTTACAAGTTTTAATTTAAGATCAAACAATTGTTAATAAATAATAAAATTGTTTGTTTATAATTTTAGGTTTTCACTTCTGTCGGCAATCCGACTGCTTTGAATTTTTTTTTTATTCTCATGGCAGCAGATGACCGCAGTCCACTTAATCTGTACCATATGATGCAATCGTCACTATCAAACTGCTGCATGGGATCAGTTATCTTTCTCTACGCCTGTTTCATGGTTCTGAAGCCACTAGCTATCCAACTTTACAATGCTGCCACTGCTGCCAGGGACTTTCAGTCGGCATTACAACTAATGTTTTGGAGTTTTTCATCTCTTACATTAAAATGATGCTTCCACTAAACACTGACTGACTACCACTACATAGCTACTTGCGGGATTAAATGGGATGACAACATAATGTATTCTTATTCAATCAGTTCACCCACAGCGACCTCCCCCAATTCACATCATGATGTCCGATTCTCCGCGTCTATTCTCAATTTCGTTCCACGTGGTGACGGACTAAGAATACAAGTCACCACCCCATTCTTTCCCACGTATTGTATGAGGCAACTAAGGGAAGTAAGCAATTATCATCCATTGCATGACTGGTGGTAAGGCTGGGTACAAAGTGGGAGTACTCACGTGGTATCGGACGCGAGCGGGTTGGTACTACCATCTCCCGTGTGACCGGCCATAAAGCACATCGTTACGTGTTGGCTGTAGCAGGAGATAGCCGTTTATTCTCTCATTTCATATTTGTGAAATATATACCATAGTTAAGTTCATGAGCGACGGTTACCATTTACATTCAGATGAGCGGTGGCTCGTCTGCCACTACATGCAATAAAAAATATCAAAAATAAACTCTTTTTCAGATCATCAAATCGCTTAACAAGCATGCCAGTCCTTTCTGCTTCAGCGATCGTCAGCAGATGTAGCCAGTCATTACCATTTATCCTTATTGATTCTGCATAATGTATCCTTAGTATGTCATCGCTCAGAACGCTATATGAATAAATCATTCATATAAACTAACAAATCACATAAAAACCTATAAGAAGATACTAGAGTCAACTAGAACGCACGATATGTATGAACGTAAATTACGGTTATTAATCGCCATTTGTGAACCTTATTGTAACTACTCAACGGAGACGTCTCGACACTTGTGATGGATGTGAAACGAATAGGCTCTCAACGATGAGTATCGCTCTATCAAAATATCTCTAGGGAGGCTGTGCAATCGCCCAGAAATATTGCTGAAAAGTCGAACCATTAAACTTTGCCGAGGTCCTTGAGTTTTTATATACAATTTTGTGGTTTCGTAGATAATTTATTTTTCTAATCATCTATTATATTCACTTTATATTATATTCATCCAAAGCTTAAACTTTTTTGTTATTTGTAAATCAGATGAAATAATAAAGGTTTATTTACATTGGCGTGTTTAGCATTAACTGCCTTCGGCAATATTAGTAAGTTTTTGAACGCAAAAAATATTGAGACTTCCATAGCAACTACACTGATAGCTATAGTTGAAAGTCAGGTGATATAACATAATCTCTTATATTTCTTTTGGCCAACATAAAAACATGTTGCAACGTTAACATTTGCTAATAGCGCGTGATCCATTTCGAGGTTCCCTACTTTTTTAAAGAAAAAAACACAGAAAACTCAAATTTAATGGAGAATGTTTATTATCATTTGAAAGAACATTCTTTGCAATTTATTTTTTGAAGATTATGTCTATCACATGTTGGCCGTTGCTACGTCGCAGATGGTCCATCCGTTGAGTCCAATTTTCGATGACTCGTTCGAGCATTTCGACTGGTAACTGGCGAATGACACGCGTGATGTTTTCCTCCAAGGCCTGAATCGAAGCGGGTTTGTATAAACTTTAGACTTTAACATCCCCACAGGAAAAAGTCTAACGGTGTGATATCACACGATCTTGGTGGCCAATCGACCGGCCCAAAACGTGAAATTATGCGCTCACCGAAATGTTCTCTCAATAAATCCATTGATTGATGCGATGTGTGGCGCCGTCTTGCTGAAACCAAATGTCGCCGAGATCACGAGCTTCAATTTCAGGCATTAAATAGTAGGTTATCATGGCACGATAACGGTCGCCACTGACGGTTACGTTCGCACCGGCGTCATTTTTAAAGAAATATGGACAGATGATTCCACCGGCCCACAAACCACACCAAACCGTTGTTTTTTCTGGATGAAGTGGCAGTTCTTAAATCTCTTTAGGTTGCTCTTCGTCCCAAATGCGGCAATTTTGTTTGTTTACATACCCATTGAGCCAGAAATGGGCCTCATCACTAAACAAAATTTGCCTCGAAAACGTCGGATCTTCTTGGAACTTTTAAATCGCCCATAGAGCGAAGCGATGTCGCTTGGGAAGGTCGAGCGGCTTCAGTTGTAGCACAAGCTGTATTTTGTACGCTTTCAATTTAAGATCTCGACGTGCGCAAAGTCGTTCCATACGTCAGTCCGAGTTGCTGCGAACGGCGCCGAATCGACTCTCCACGGTCTTCGTGTACACTCTCAGCTACGGCCGCTATATTTTCTTCACAGCGTGCTGGACGTGGTCTATTCAGTCGAATATTATCCAATAATGAATGCTAGGTCTCAAAATGGGTGATGGTATTGCGAATAGTACGCTCAGTAGGCCGATTATGTTGACCATAAGTTGAGTGAAGTGCACGAAACACATTCCTCACAGAACGTGAATTTTCATAATAAAGTTGAACGATTCGTAAACGTTGTTCAGGCGTAAGTCTTTCCATTATGAAATGCCAAACAATCTGAGCAAACAATACTTAACAAAAATAATATGACAGCATGACACGACTGACACGTGATCTGTCAAAAAAAGGCTATTGAAAAAACTATCTCTACTTGAATCATCCATTATAAATGTGCATTCATAACATGACATCTAATAGATTTAAATGCTACACCGACAATATAATGTCTTTAATTAAAGTTGCGCAAAATTATTTTTAAATAAAAAAAAAACGCCTTCAGGATACACCTAGAAACTAAAAAACCAAAAATAATTGGTATTTACATACGATTTCCGTGCTAGACACCTACTGATGTCTTTGAAGTCGGTGCCAAAAATGATGTTAATGTAAGATGGGACCACCCCTAAAGTAGTACCTACCAAACAAATAAAGAATCATTGAAATCGATTCATAATTGGCGGAATAATCGCGTAACAAACACGCAAAAAAAAACATACAGACGAATTGAGAACCTCCTCCTTTTGGAAGTCGGTTGAAAACAGTATTTTAGCTTAATTAAACCTACTGATAAGTATTGCTTCTAATAATATGAAGTTCAAAAGAACTAAAGAATACAGATTCTTGTGAGATATTAATCACATTGGAACGATAACTTACGATAAAAGAACCTCATTAGTTTTGGAGAGACAAATACCCATATTGTATATAGGACATACTAGCATATTGTATATAGGCAGAGAAGCGATAGCCCACCTATTGGTAAGTGGTTCTCTAACCGCCTTATACGACACCTGCAGAAAAGAATGGGGTGGGGGACGCCTGTATTCTTAGTCCGTCAACGTCTAATCCCCCATGATACTTGGAGGTATATTTCATATATAAAACGCCCCCGTGGAGTTATTGATGAGGCTACGTACTTACTTACTTACTTATCATCACGCCATTTCCCTTGCGGGTTAGGCAGAGAGAACATAGTGCCAAGAGGCTCTATTCTTGCATACATCTCTCGCTTCCTCAACATTGATAACTCTCTTCATACACGCTCGCCGGTTTCGGAAACTCCTGACTCCACCTTCCTTTAATACATGACCAATTTGGTCTAGGTAGGTAAGTCTCGGTCTCCCCCTGTACCTACATCCTTCCACTTTCGCATTGTATATCTTCTTAGCCAGTCGCTCGTCCGGCATTCTTTCCACATGTCCGAACCATCGGAGCATTCCCTTTCGCATCTTTACACCAATACTCTCTTTCATACCTACTCGCTCTCTTACGTCATTGTTACGAATGCGGTCAGTCAGCCTCAATCCACAGATTCTCCGCAGAGATCGCATTTCGATCGCATTGATTTTGCTCTCATGCTCCTTTTTACATACCCAACTCTCGCTTCCACATAATAACGTTGGGACAAGCACTGCGTTGTGTATTGCGACACGTGCCTTCTGGCTGAGGTGATGGCTACCGAGAAGTTGTCCCAATGCTCCGTTCACTCTATTTCCCGAATTCAGTCTTCTTTCTTCATAAGTGGTGTACCTTCCATCCCGACTGAATCCACATCCAAGATGTACAAATTCATCTAATTGTTCTAGCACACCATTTCCTATTGCTACTCTAACATCTGTACTGGCTTCTTCTCTTTCAAAAACCATTACTTTGGTTTTGCTCACATTCACACGTAGGCCCCTTTTCTTACAATCTTCTGCCATTACGTCGACTAGGGTTTGCAGGTCAGTCGCAGACTGCGTTTTAGGACCGCATCGTCTGCATATAGCAGCGAGTTAACCACTGAGTCGCCCATCTGAACTCCCACATTCATTTCATTCAACCTTTGTTGACATTTATCCAGATATATGATAAACAGTCTGGCTGATAGAACGCAGCCCTGTTTAACGCCGATATTGACGTCAAACCAGGGTGACATTCCATCATCCAGCCGCACACAAGCTCTGCAGTCCATGTAGTTGGACTGCACCGCTTGTAGCGGTCTACCGCTAATACCATATTCCGGCAAAATGTCCCAAAGTTCCTTTCGTACAATAGTGTCAAATGCTTTCTCCAAATCCACAAAACTGCAGAAAACCCTCTGGCCTACAGCCAGATGCTTCTCCGCAATGTTGCGCAGAGAAAACACTTGATCCATGCATCCTCGTCCACACCTGAAACCTCCTTGTGCCTCACACAAAAATTCATCAGACACCATCTTCATTCTCCTTTCAACAATCTTACCATACTGCCAAACTGGTCAAGCTCATGCCTCTGTAGTTTGCACAGTCATAACGTGAACCATTGTTTTTAAACAAGGGCACGATGACTGCGCTTCTCCAGTCCTTGGGAACCATTCCTGAGCTCCAACATAAATTGAGAAGCATCAGGAAGAATTCCCAGACACATGAGCCTCCAAGCTTGATCATCTCAGCAGACACCATATCAATACCCGCTGCCTTACCATTTTTCAAACTTCTAATCGCCCATTCAACTTTATCCATACTAATGTCATCAGAGGATGCCGGTACCTAATGCTGATCTGTTAGATCACAATGTGGCACCAGCATCACCGTTCAGGGTGATGCTGGTGCCATACACGATGCGTACATCCGCATACATATCTCCAAAATATTCACTCCATCGGCTTAACACATCTTGTGTTTGCGTAAGAATGTCCTGTGTGACCTTTAGACCTTATTTTATTCATTCTGAAAGCTGACCAACCACTTCGAGATTTCTTCACCTCCCTCCAGAAAAGTTTAGTGTTGCTCTCGAAGTTTTTGGTCAGCCTTTCTTCTGCAATCATATTTGCTCTATCACGCTTCTCTTTCACTAAGGCTTTGGTGTTATTCTTACATTGCCGGTATATTTCTTTCTTCTGTGCTTTCATACTTGCACTCAGGTTCAAAGAAGATACATAGTCCAGCCACGCTTTCTTCTTTTGGTCTACGGAAGCTGCTACTTCCGTATCCCACCATGCATCACCTTTCACTTTCCTATGCTTCTTTGAGCATCCACATACTTCTTTCGCTGTATCTACCATACTTTCTTTCAATACTCTCCAGCATTCTTCTATCTCAAATTCCGGCTGACTTGCCTTTGTCAGCCGTTCACGGACACCCTCTGCATACTTTGCTCTCACACTCCCTTCTTGCAACTTTTCAATCTTTATTCTTTCAAGCCCTCCGATGTGGACACGCTCTCGCCAGTGTCTCCACTTTCTGAACAGACCACTAAATCTCGCAATAACGAGATAGTGGTCCGTGTCGACAGTGGGACCCCTGCAGGCTCTTGTATCCAGAATTTTACTTCGGAGGCGACTGTCTACCAGAATTAAATCTGTCATACTTCTCTGTTCATTCCTTCTCCATGTATACATATGGATGGCCTTATGTTGAAAAAATGCGTTTGACACAATAAGGTTTCTCTCCATACATACATCCGCAATGAGCCTACCTGCATCATTCACTCTCTTATTACCAAATGAACCAAGCACGTCCTCGAAGTCTGGACGCTTGGTCCCAACCCATCCATTCAAGTCTCCGCATACGATCACGCGTACGTGTGGCTATTAAAAACTTCTTGATATGAAATACCTATTATGACCCAAAAATTCAAACCAGAGACTTCACAGCTCAAAGTTACTTATACGATTAGATCAATAAATCAGTGAGAAAAAAGAAGAGTTCAAATAGTGAGGACACTAACAAAGTACCAATCGTATTATGCGTTTAGTCAATCAATAGGCCATCGGAACCGTATCCAACCGTATTAAGACGATGGGGCGGGGCGAGTAAAGACGAAGCGTGCTCTCTTTTGAGACAAGATCTACGATATGCGGAAAAGGGCTCCTAATCGACCTCGTCCTTAGCCATGGATTAAGTCAACCAACTTTGCATGGAATTAATGGATATTACGGTGTAAGCTTAGAATCTAAGCCTTAGAGACAGGGGAGCAAATGTAAGTAAAATAACACATTTTAAAAGCATACATTTTTTCAAGGCATTACAACGTGTAACACATGGACTGTGAAAATTGCAGTTGGACTAATTTCCTAGTTTATTTATTTAAAAAATACCGTTTTTTGGTTTCTAGCAGGCAAGCGAGTAGTAGTAATACTTACGAAAATACTTGTACACTATCGAATGATTTTACACTAAATTTGATGATAAATTTTGGCAATTAGGTACTTATTTATTTCAGCCATCTAGATATGTATTTTACTTTACGACTAAGTTTGGTTAGCTGCGATACCTGCTGGAACAGACCATGCATTATTTTTGCACTACTATAATAAATTTCCTACGTTTTAGCAATACTACAATAATTGGTGATAGGTTAGTTTTCCAAATCATACAGGTCTAAACAAAAAACGTAGCAGTATTTGGTGCGCACATAAAGTATAGATTTCCGAACTTCTGCGAGCGTATAATGTTTTGAACTAACAGAGCTATCGAAATAGTTATCAAACAAGTGTCAAACTTTTACCAAGATGACTGACACACAATCCCATGTTGTGTATCTTTACTTTGGTCCGATGTAGATGATTGACACTATCTGATAAACTTGTTTATGACGGAACTATAATACAGATACCACCGTGGCTTAAACTCTAAATTTGTCTTTTGTTTATAATTATGTTTATATCAAGTCACCAGACTTGTAGATCTGATTTGCCATTTAGTTATGAAAAGATAGCGCTACCGTCCCTTTCACGTACAAGGAAAACCCAACTAAGTAGGTACATATAATATATATTACATATGTTAATGATGCTCTTTCATGATAGGTATCCAGGAGTGTTTAGGTATATTTTAATTTTTTTTTAAATCTTAAGTTCCTCTCACGGGGAGAGGGATTAGGCCAGAGTCCACCAAGCTGGCCCAGTGCGGGTTGGTAGACTTCATAAGTTGAGAAAATCTCACAGGCATGCAGGATTTTTTAGGATGTTTTCCTTCACTGTGATGTTTTTCTTCCTGTACTGTAATTCTAGTGTTCACTGGGAGGTAATCTCTGGATATAGTTTACAAATTTACTAAATATGTATATAAAAATGGAAATTTGATATAAGGTATAAGCGATATTTTAAGGTTATTGTAATCTAATCTGGTCTGGACAAATAATGTGATTTTGTTTTTACATTACATGATATTATTGAGCATTATTATCTGTTTCCTGGTTATACGTTGCCTCAATCTGTGATATGCATAGACTATTAGTATCTTATGTTGTAATCTATGGGTAATATGAGTTTGTTCTTTTCTATTTTTTTTTTTTTATTTGCCATTTAGGCAGTCTGCGTATATGTTATTTATTCAGACTTTTGTTAGTAGTACATTGTATATAGGTAGGTATATTTGGATTTTTCTCTCATGTAACAATAAGTTTTTTTTTTTAATTTTTGTAAACCACTGGACGCGCAGATGTCAGGTGTCGGCAGCAGGACATTGCTGAAAATCGGCGTTGCAATGTTTAAACGACATTGCTGTATGCTGAGCAATGCCCTTTTTTCTACCACTTACTTGTTCATTTTTTTTATTCTTGTTTGTTATTATAGGCCATATTTGTTTTATTTTTCGTGTCTAGTTATTAGGTTTTACTTACTTATAAGTGGTTTGAAAATAAATATATCTTTCTTTCTTTCTTTCACTGAGCAGTGATTAATTGTAAACACAATCTCTAAAAATCTCGATAAGTCACAGGTGTGCCGTACGAGGCCTGAACCTTGGACTGGGGATCGAACTTGATACTATTGTCTTTGCAGTCTTTTGTTTTACCACTAGGTTATCGCTACATCTGTTATGTCATTTAGAGGGCGGTAATTTGAATTTAGTATGACGTCACATACAAATGTGAATGCGAAAATAAGTTTGATTGTTACGCTTTCACGACGTAACTACTCAACCAATCATCATGAAATGGATGTAGATTACTTTTTATCCCGGAAAAATGAATGGTTGCTTGGGACGGCTATGTTTACATGGATCCATCCATCCATCAGCCTTTCATCGTCCACTGCTGGACATAGGCCTCCCCAAAATGGGGGTTTTACCATAATCGCCACGCTTGGCAGGTGGGTTAGCGATTGCAGTGGATATTTTTAGTACACAGGGGAACGCTGCTGCCTGGTCCCCCGGTAATCCCTTAGTCGGCTTTTACGACTCCCATAGGAAGAGACGGGGTGGAGCTATTCTTGATGTCGGCCTCACACGGCTTTGTTTACATGGATATAATTAATGAACCATATATGCTAATTCTGAATTCCACGCGCACGGGTCGCAGGCAATCTAGTAACGTATAAATAGCACACAATCAATATGGTTCTAACGATAATTTATTTGTCTAGTAGAAGCTACTGGTATGTAAGTTCTAGCACATAAACATAGATGCATATACATATATAACATTAAACACAAAGTGAAAATATGTATAGTGCTAAGCATGTAAAATGCTAAAAATATATATAAAAATATCTAAATACATATATAACATGCTTGTATCATAACCATCTTTGGCTTCGCCGTAATCGGGTAAAAAATAATAAAACCCGCCGCGCAATACCGTTGTGAAATACTATAAACCACTAGTCTGTCCAGCATAGTATCGGAGTCCAATTTAACTTTATCGGTCTTCGGGAATAGAATACGATGAATGTAATAAAAAGTAACAATGTTGATAAAATGAATACAATAAAGCTAGTGAAAATTCAGATTCTTGATTCCTTATAGAAATTTCACGAGAAAACTTCAAATATGATGATGTCTTATTTCAAAAGATTTGACAAAGTTTGTAGCAAGTGTATAATTACATAAACCATTTTACCAATATGTTTTTTTTAGTAATATATAAATACCATTTCCTTTAAAGAACAAATTATGAGTGAAAATGTAGCTGAGCATGCCAAGTGCTAAAATACAGATTATAACTGTTTCCTTTTTTCGGTAAGTAACCCAATTTACCATTTACAACTTACAGAGATATTAAATAAATACATATATGTAGGTATTTTATTTCAATAAAAGCCTGCACATGAATAAAGTTTATCTATATACAGAATATATGTATATATTTCCATGGAATCTTAATGAGCAACGCAACACATTTATTCATTTATTAATATAAAATTAACATTTTTTAAGGCGTGCACACACTCTCCTGTTCATACGTTCGGGGTAACGTAAAGGGTAGTGTGGGGCCCTCACTCACTAAATAAACCCGCCGTGTGTCATCTCTTTGCCTGCAAACTGAAAAAAAAAAACTGAAACTGGAAAGCATTACTTCAGTGGTACTCCGGCGTTTGTATAAGAGTGTCGTTTTATAAAGACAAGAATATAAAAAAAGAAATAGTTGTATCTACTACTCCTCATGAATAAACTATATAAACATGAGGGACAGAGTTTATGGATTTTAATATTTTAAAGGGCAAAAATTGGTAACAAATGTTTGTATGGGAGTGATGTTTTAACAAAAACTGAAAATATATTATTAATTTTAATATTTACTAGCCTAGTTTTTAGGTTATATCTCAGGTTCCCGATATATTAGCGAGATAAAATGTATACCAGTTGTTAAGTCCAATCAAACAAAGAAGTTGCATCAAAATCCGTTCAGTAGTTTTTGGGTGATGCGCGAACGAATAAACAGATAAACAGACAGACAAAAAATCTAAAAAAAAATCGTTTTATATTTAGACACGCCTATATAGCCTAATACAGATATTTTTGTCTCAAATATCTTAAATGTACAGACACAGCTCTTGATTATATACACGTAGATTAAATAGATTTCTTTTTTGGTATGAAGCATGCGTGCAAAGCTACTAGCACCAGCTTGTATTATATATTATACAGATTACAACTTACAAGCAATTTAAAATTTGTATCCCCACTAAAACGGTTATCAATGTTTGTACAGGTATTTTAATGGACTTAATAATCATTTTAGCCCATAATTGAGGTAATAATAATAATGTTCACTTCACCACATTTAGGTCACCACTAGCCATATTATAACGAAGGCTATCCAATTGTGCGGCACATTTTATAAAACTTTTTTTTTTTAAGGCGGTGTAAAATGTACCTACCGCACACCTCACTGTCCGGGGAGACAACGAGGTAGTGTCTCACCCACTAAAACCCGCCGTGCGCCCTCACCCGCCCGTATTCGGCGGACCACTGGTACCGCGTATATTATCTTCAGTGATCCGGCGGCGGCTGTCCCCATCAGGCTCCTTCTTTGAGTGACGTCCCCGCGCACCTGGGACGTCACATCTTCACGGTAGGCTCAACGCGGGTGGTGGATAATCCCCGATCCATCCGCCCGCGGCCTCGGCTAGGGCGGCATTAGGCGCAAATAGTCGCGCATACGCCGCCCCACGCGCCGGCGGCGGGTTGGGCCAGAAGAGAGAGCAGCCTCTCTAGCCCTTTCCGCCGCCTCCTTCCGCGAGATGATATCCTCGCAGAAGGTGGCGACCGCGGGCCAGTACCTGTCGCTGCTGACCATGGCATGTAGAACAGCCGGCAGCGACGGGTCTCTTCCGATAACTGCAGCAAGATCCCAGCGCTGCTCAGCCCAGGCCGAGCACGACTCGAGCGTGTGCTGCGCCGAGTCCTCGTTGCAGTCGCAGTGGTGGCAGCAGGGAGTCTCCCACCTCCTAGCGACCGTATACAGGTACTTGCCGAAGCAGCTGTGCCCCGACAGCACCTGCACCAGCCGGAAGGTGAGGACTCCATGCCGCCGACCAACCCATTCCTCTAAAATTGGCTGGAGCGCCCCTACGGTCCTAAGACCGGCCCGAGGCGTCTCCAGCCGAACGCTCCAACGGGCGATGATGGTGCGGCGAGCGTCGCTCCGCCTTTCGCTTATTTCGCTTGGCGGGAGGTGTGTGCCTCCCGCACGCGCTGCTGAGACCCGCTGATAAACTTCGGCGAGCACCTCCGCCTCCATGTCCCACGGGGGGATTCCGGCCAATGCACACGCGGCCTCGCACGACACCGTGCGGTAGCCGCGGATCGCTCTGACCGCCACGACTCTTTGCGGTCTCCATAGAAGAGCCCTAGTGCGGGCGGTCAGAGACTCCGCCCACACGGGTGCGCCGTAAAGCGCCATTGACCGGACCATCCCCGCGTACAGCTGTCGGCACGCGATGCTGGGTCCGTCCAAGTTCGGCATCAAATGCTCGAGGGCGGACGCCGTGCCGACAAACCTTGGCGCGAGCTGACGGAGGTGCTCGTCAAAGTGCCACCGCCCGTCGAGGACCAGGCCCAGGTATTTTTTGTGAGCCTGGATTCCTACCCCCACACCATTTACCGTAATCGAGGCGCCGGCGGGTGTTCCACGTCGGGGCCCGTGAAAGAGCAGGGCCTCCGACTTGTTAAGGGCCACCCCAAGCCCCAGCGCCTCGATACGTCTGACCACCTCCGCGGTACCCGAGGTGGCCAGCATCGCCGCCTCTTCAAAGGTCCCTCCCTGGCTGTGACAAGAGTATCATCGGCGTAACAGACTAACGCCAGCCTGGGGGGGGGGGGAGCCGGCCGCGCAGGACCCAGTCGTACCCGATGTCCCACAGGAGAGGCCCTAGGACAGATCCCTGTGGGACACCGCCCGACATGGGCCTCCTCACAGCGTCCCCCTGCTGGCTTATGAAGAGGACGCTGCGGCCTTCGAGGTAGTCTGCCACTAGCCGCCTCAGGTAGACAGGCACCCCGTGGAATCGGAGTGCCTCCCTGATGCAGCTGAATGGCAGACTGTTAAATGCGTTGGCGATATCCAACGACACCGCCAACAGCACCCCTCCTTGAGTGACGGCCTCCATGGCGGCGGCCTTCAGACGTAGTATGGCATCGACCGTCGAACGCCCCGAGCGGAAACCGAACTGAGCGTCCGACAGATCGGGGCCCACCTCCACAAGGTGCCGGACGATACGGGCAGCGAGAATTCTCTCGAGTAGCTTACCCGCATCGTCCAGCAGCACGATGGGCCTAAAGGCCGCGACCGAATCTGGCGGCCGTCCCGGCTTCGGCAGGAGCACGAGCTTCTCGTCCTTCCAGCAGTCAGGAAACCGTCCGGACGCCAGGCTCGCGTCGAACAGTCTCCTGAGGCGGGGTTCCAGATGGTCGAGGACCAGAGTCAGAATTCGGGCCGGAACCCCGTCCGGCCCGGGGGCGGTGTTCTTCCGCATGCGTGACACCGCCACCCCGATTTCCGTCTCGGAGATGGGCGGCACACTGTTCTCGTTGCCCTCCCGGTCATCATCTGGCGGAGCCATGACCGGGGGCGTGGGCGCCGCCTGTAGTGGGAAGAGACTCTCGACCACCTCGGTGAGGAAGCCCGGCTGGAGCGTCTCCGTAAGGGGGGGGCCCTGAGTGCGGAGCTTGTTCAGCGCCGCACGGTACGGGCATCCCCAGGGGTCACGGTCGAGACCCTCCAGCATCTCCTGCCGTTTCGCCTCTTTGCTGCAACAGATGGCCAGCTTAAACTCGGCGCGCGCGTTGCGATACGCCTCGTAAAGCCGGCCCTCCCGCTCTGGATCGCGGTCGTGCCGCCGGCTGCGGGTGTAGGACCTCCGGACACGGATACAAGCCACACAGAGGTCCGCCAGCTCGCGGGACCACCAGTAGGCCCACTTCCTTTGGGGTGGACGCTGCACCCGGGGCATGGCCGCATCGCAAATCTGTGACACCGCCTCGCGCCAGCGGCCAGCCTCGGCGTCCACGTCTTCATTCAGGGGTGGAGAGGATAGCCATGACGACACAATGGCTGCCTCCACCAGCAGGTCCCGGTTCAGCTTACCCACAGCCCACCGCCGGAAAGCGGGAGCTCTGTCCACCACGTGACCCCTACTGCAGCCCTGGGGGGACCGGGAGACCTCTATCCGAATATAGCGATGGTCGGATAGGGCCTCAACCTCCTCCAGGACACACCAGTCCCTTACCCGTGCCGCGACGGCGGGGCTAGCGAACGAAAGGTCCACTATCGACCCGTCCCACTGCCGCACGCACATATTGGCGGACCCCCTGTTCAGCAGACAGAGGTCCGCCGCTGCCGCCCATTCTTCAACCGCCACTCCGCGGGCGTCCGTCCTGGGGGACCCCCACGCCGTAGATTTGGCGTTAAAGTCCCCCAGCACCAAGACGTGGCTAGGTGCTAGTCGCCGTATCGAGGTCTCCAGGTTGTGAAGGAAGACCTCGAAGGCAGCATTGGGGGAGAAGTAGACGCCGTAGAGCGTGACACCCCCCCAATCGGCCGCGACATATCCCGTGCCCTTGTCCCTGATAGATAAGGGCGGGGAATGAAGCGCCAAGGATCTGACTACCGCTACGGAGCCATCGCAGCTTCCCGCCCAATTGAGACGGTCAGGAACGCAATAGTACTCCGCAGCTACGGCTACACCAATCGACCGCTCCGCTGTAGACTGCAGAAAGAGGTCCTGTGCAGCAGCAGAGCGGCCGAGATTCGCCTGGTGGAGGACTATATCACGGTCCGTGATCAGATCGTGACCATTAGCTCCTCCTCCACCCGCGTCGGCGGTCGCGGCTCGCTAGAAGGGGCAGCCGGGATCGATGGGCTACCCGCTTTCTTGTGGCCTGAAGGTGAGGGTCTACAGCCCTCCCGCCCCATGCTGTGATTAGCGGGCCGATTGGCCGCTGCACAAGCTGGACAGTTAGGGGGGGCGGAACAATTTGCCGCCTGATGCCCTGCCTGACCGCAGCGAAAACAGAGCCCACTGCAGTCAAAGCAGTTCATGCATGTCGGCCGGGTATGTCCCACCAACATGCACTTATAGCACCTCGTGGGCCTCGGTTCCAACACGATTACTCGTGCGGAGCTCCAGCCCACGAGGAGCCTGCCTGCGGCTGCCAGAGAATTGGCCGCCACGACAGGGCGCTGCACCCAGGCGGCACCGAAGCCACCCGGACCGGGGCGTATAGCACCCACCCTGATACTACCTGGGGCGCAACCGGTTTTTGAAGCTATTACCTCCCGGATGTCACCCACAGTTACAGAGTCGTCGAGAGCCGCGATGCGCAGCTCCGCACACTTTATAGGCCTGGCGATTCTGATGCCCTCCACCCCAGCGAAAAGAAGCCTTTGGGCCACGCTGTCAGCCATCTTAGTGCCCTCGGCCCCAGGGAACTCTAATATCCGAGCCCCTGTCCGGGCTTGGCGGGTTCTCGCAGCGACGCCTCCAATATCGGAGACATCGATCTCCTGTCGGGCCTTGCGCAAAACGGCCTCGTAAGTGAGGCCCTCCTTGGCCGCCTCAGGCAGCACGGTAATAACCACCGCGGCTGACTTAGGCGGCCGGAGGCTCCTGCGCTGCTTCCTCCTCTTCTGTTTAGCGCTGGACTCACCCCCCGGCGCTGTGGGCCCTGCGTTTTGCGTGGCGGCGCCTTTCCGCTTTCTATCCCGGGACTTTTTTCCACCAGCCACAGTCTGCCAACCCTCGTTAGAGGGCACAGAGGTTTGGGAGACAGGAGTTGGGCCCCGAAGCGCAGCTGTTTGGGCCCGCAATGGCCTATCGGCGCTAGGCAGGGCCGGGAACTCGTCCCGGCCCTGTGATCTCTGGGGCGTAACCGTCGTTGGCTGGGCGTTGGTAGGCTGCCCAGTTTCGGTGACTGTTATGCGCCTTTTTTGGCTTTTCCGTGCCGTCGTTGCTTCAACCGCCGCAGCCACGCGGCCACCCTGGCAGGGAAGCGGCGTTAGCGCCGTGTGTGGCGCGGCCTTCCTCTTGTCCGCGGCTAGTGGCGGACGCACACGGGGCTCTGGTGGGAGTCGGGCATCAAGGGCGCTGATCCACGGGTTGAAAACCGCTGCAACGCGGTCTGTCACCCGGCGGACCAGCTCCTCTGACAGTTCATCTGTCGGTGAAGAAGCGCCCGGAACGGCAGACGAGGCCTTCGGGACAGCCTTAGGGAGCCCAAGTGCAGCTCTCATACTGGCCATCCCGAGGCGCATCTCCTCCACAGTTGCCTCGAGGCGCTGATTCCGCACCCCGAGCTCAGCTACCTCCGCTTCCAGGCGCTCATTATGCGCCACCAGCCGCGCTACCACGTCGGACAGCTTCGTGGCGGCGTTTTTAAGGCACCTTATAGAGGTGCCTTTTAAGTTTCTGGAGCCCGTGGCCACCGTAGTTATGATGGACACGCTGTCCGAGGCTCTTTCGATGATTCGGGCCGCTAATGGTGGCCAGTTCTTGTCAATTGGGAAGCTTAGCCTCTCAGAGAGAACTGCCAGACGCTCTTCCGCAGTTTGCTCCGCTTCCATCCGTCTCAAATTAAGTGTCTCGGCTCGCTTTGCCGAGACGGCACGCGGGACCAGTGTGACCGGCCTATTGA
The DNA here is from genome assembly GCA_948253155.1 of Leucoma salicis. Taxonomy (NCBI): domain Eukaryota; kingdom Metazoa; phylum Arthropoda; class Insecta; order Lepidoptera; family Erebidae; genus Leucoma; species Leucoma salicis. Next base: position 19,091,138 of record OX411805.1, read on the forward strand.
TGCCTCGACCCCTGAGTGATGTTGTCACCTTCGGGGGAAGCATCTCTATCAAGCTCCCGTCGGACTCCGACGCAGCGCCTCCCTGAGACTGGGTACGCTTGCGCCAGAACCGCGACGGGAGAGGCTCTGCTACAGCCGTGACCTCTGCCGGCCGTGGTGTTGTAATTATGGCTCACTTCATAGGGCCACCCTCCTCGGCGGCAGACATCTCAGCAGCTGAGGTGCCAGCCGAGCTGTCTATCGCCGAGCCATCCCTAGATGACAGGGACTCCACCTTCTTGCCCTTGCGGGACTTTCGACCGCCGCGCGTTATGCGCGCAGCTGCATTGATAGGGGCCGTATTTATAGCCGGACCCCTTTCGGCTGAGGCGTCGAGTGTGTTACTCGACTTCGTCGACTGTGTATTAGTTGTGTTCATATATTCCATTTTATTCCCACGAGTATGGGAGAAAAGAGGTCCACCCGGGCAGAGCTCCCAATACCCGGGTAAGCGTAAATTTGTATCCCAACACAGGGAGTCCGCAGGTACCCTGGCTGGGGGCGCGCTCGAGACTGAACTACCCATCAGCCATGCATCTCCTCGCCACGCGCCATAGCTTGAGATTCGGGGTAATTTTTTATAGAGGTTGTCTTCCTCGCGGTCCGGGCGATTAAGCCAAGACCCTCGTTCCTGTATGCCCGCGAGACGTAACCACAGACACTCGATCAGGTTTACGATTTGGGATGAGGGGCCGCTGTGGCCCCGCTGTCCCCCCTCTCCAGAGCCCGGGAAGCCAGTCTGGCCCCACCGACTCCGACGCCTAGTCTATCCGCCGTGCTCTCTGCTGAGTCAGAGGGACACGCGGAGACCCGTCCAGTCCGGAATTTTCGCCGCCGGTGACTACCGACGTTGCCCGGGGTGCACCACTAGGAGGTAAACCGGCACCACACCCCTTATAAAACTACTAGTCTTTGCTCCGCCGCAGCCAAAAACGAGATTTTAGGTTATATCACTTATCTCAGGTTCCCGATATAGTAGCGGGATAAAATGTATACTAGTTTTTAAGTCTAATCAAGAGCTATCATATAAAAATGGTTGCATAAAAATCCGTTGAGTAGTTTTTGCGTGATGCACAACAACCAGAAAAAAATAAAAATAAAACGTTTTGTTTTCAGACACCTAATACAGTTTTTTTTTTCTTAAATATCTTAAATGCACAGACACAACTCTGTTACAACTTTATAATAGTTAGGATTAGGATATGGAAAGCATATACAATTTCTTTCCCTAGCGGCTTTCTAATATGAATGGGAAGGAATAAATGGTAATAAAATTCAAGTGCTTGTTTTTAATTTCTAAATAACTATTTATATATATTTGTAGCATTTGACATGCTTAGCACTATACATTAAACACAAAGTGAAAAATGTGAAATCGAAAATAACAGTCAGGAGCAGGATTTGAACCTGCATCTTCTGGATACCGTCCAGATGCTTTACCAATTCAGCCATCCTGACATATATTTGTAGCATTTTTTTTTCACTTTGTGTTTAATGTATAGTGCTAAGCATGTCAAATGCTACAAATATATATAAATATTTATAGGGTTTGCGTCATTATTAGGTAAAAATCTTAATTGTAAAATTAAGTTTACCTGGTCGGTATAATGTATGAAAATACGTCCGACAGATGGCGCAAGCGTCACCCAAAGACGTTAAGTATGATGTGTTATCGAAATTAGCAGTCAGGAGCAATTGTCAGGATGGCTGAATTGCTAAAGCATCTGGACGGTATCCAGAAGATGCAGGTTCAAATCCTGCTCCTGACTGTTATTTTCGATTTCACATTTTTCACTTTGTGTTTAATTCTAAATAACTGATTTTTACTAAATACATAATTACATATTATGAAAGTACATACGGTATGGGCCGTGTGGGGCCGGCTTTAGAATTGTCCCACCCATGGGAGTTGTAAGAGCCGACTGAGGGATACCGGGGGAGTGGGCAGCAGCACTCCCTCGAGTATTAACAACATCCACTGCGATCGCCAACCCACCTGCCAAGCGTGGCGATTACGGCACTATCCCCCATATGAGCGAAACAGCACAAGACCGCTCGTTGTGGCGTTCTCTTGGGGAGGCCTATGTCCAGCAATGGACGTCGAAAGGCTGATGGATGGATGGAATAATCGGTTATCGTAGCCTAGGCTCTATATAAGCTAGCAACAACAGAGGCATCACTTGCGTGTTACTAACTCCAGGGAAAGGGATAGACACCGTACTAATAAAAAAAACATTTTTAAAATTTTTTGTCTGTTCGTTCTGTGTACGTCTGATTATGAGCATTTAAAATTATGTAGAGTTAGATGCATTTATGAGTAATAGCTTAGACGTGCGCGTCCGCTTCAAAGTTCCACAAGGTTAGCAAGTTTGTCTTGGCCCGCTTTAGATAAGAGACACGTATTTGTAAACAAGTGCTATCCTCCATTCCTCGTAAGACAAGTTTGGTAGTGCCAAATATCGTCCTGAAAGACATTACAGGTTGTCCTAAATTAAACCTGATTCCAATCATGTTAAACACAAAGTGAAAAATGTGAAATCGAAAATAACAGTCATGAGCAGGATCGTTATTTTCGATTACACATTTTTCACTTTGTGTTTAATGTGTAGTGCTAAGCATGTCAAATGCTAAAAATATATATAAAAATATCCAATCATGTTCTGAGGTGGACCTATCCCTTTATTTGGATCGTGGCAGTTAGGTTAGATAGGCAGTCGCTCCGTATGAGTGCTGGTGATCAGCTAAAATCGAACACATCAGGAGCCCATTCTAGCAAAGACTGGGATAAAGCTATAAAGACAAAGATATTGAAGATGTCGGAGTTTATGTTAAAATTATCTCTACATGCAGTCGGCTCGTAAAGATAAAAAAACACATTTTTACCAGTTCGCGAGTACTACTTATCTTACAGGTGGTACCACAATCAATACGAACCAACACCTCACGGAATTGAATCTCGCCATGCATACTGATCACTTCAATATACCCACAGAATAGTCGCCAGCTAATTTAACTTCACAATTTCCCTAATGAAAACGCTCAACTTTATACTTTGTTGGCATTCTGCCTCAGCAAACTGCAAATTTGAAAACTATCAATAAAATTATTAAAATTCATTATTATGAGAAACTTTGGCGCGTTTCAATTAACATAACAAATTAATCAAAAATTAAAACGTATGCAAGAGAATCATGTATTACATTATGTCTGAGCATATTTACATAATAATCCATTAGGAACTCCGCAATCTTCGAAACAAATAAAGATAAAATTATTTGTATACTAGTTTTAAGGTCATATCTCAGGTTCCCGATATAGTAACGAGATAAAATGTATAGCACTTTTTAAGTCTAAACAAGAGCAATCAAACTAAAAAAGTTACATTTAAAATCCGTTCTGTAATTTTTGCGTGATGCGTGAACGAAAACACAGACAAACAGATAAACAAACAAACAGAAAAAAAACCTAAAAAATATTATTTTGTGTTTAGACACGCCTATATAGCCTAATACAGTATATTTTTCTCAAATATCTTAAATGTACAGACACAGCTCTGTTACAGATTTATAATTATGACAATGATGTTACTACTCGTACTATGTTTAATTTTAGAAAGGAAGATCTATTTCCATTATTCGTAGGCAATAAAATCATAAATTACACTTGAACAACATTACGCTATAAAGGCAGCCGTAAATCCAAGTGAAACACAAATGTATTTGTTTCCCTGCATAAATATATTTAAACGTTATTAAAAACAGTGTATAATAATGAATATAATGGGTATTTAGATATTTTTATATTTATACTTTTAAGCATTTGACATGCTTAGCTTTTTATCAACACAAAGTGCGAGAATATGAATTGCTCATGACTGCTAATTTTTAATTGTCACGATGGCTGAATTGGCAAAGCATCTGCACGGTATCCATGAGATGCAGGTTTAAATCCTGCTCGTGACTATTATTTTCGATTTCACATTCTCACACTTTGTGTTGAAATATAATACAGATAGTTATAATGAAGAAAGGGTGACTACCCAGGCAACAAACTGTAAAATTCGACGTAATTATTTGACTGTACTCCGTCTGTCTATCCCTCGTCGTGTTGCCCTCTAACGTCCACTGCTGGATAGGCCTCCCAAAACGAGCGTCAGTTCTAACGGCTGCCTGCAACTTTGACCAGATCAGCGGTCTACCTAGTGGGAGGACTGTTTTTTTCCGTGTGGTTCTGACTAGCTACTACTTCTCCCCTTCCTTCCATATAGCTAGTTAGCCATGAGCGAGAGATACCCCTGGTGTTGCTGGCATCAATAAGCTATGTTAACCACTTACCATCAGGCGGACTGAATGTTTTTTTTTAATCTAAAAAAATAGGAGGACATAATTATATGATTAGTAGTGGTGGCAACAACAACAGTTTATTGAAAGAACGAGACATTATTATGATGCTAAATGTATAGGGCTATCTGTTCTCTCATTAATAACGCATAATGAGGCATTATTTTACAAATCACTTTTATGCACATTACATAATTATTATTCATATGTATTCTCATGACAGAGCCTGATTAAGATAGTGTAACAGATAATTCGAGAATATAGCTCACTGTATAGTTATACAGCTGCTGTATCACCAACCACGTTCCATCAATATTGCCCCCATATCCCCCATAACTAAATTCCTTATTATCTTTACTAATAATATAAATGCGAACGAGCACTGTTCTGTTACTAATTTAATACCTACTGGGGCACGATAATTTAATAAGAACGAAATGGAACACTATATCCAACCACTACGTTGTTATTCAAAGTGAAACCTCATTATGTCAGTAACTTGGGATCTCTCCGTTCTAATTATACTTAAACTTAAATCTAACTAACAATGGAACATCGAACTTGGCAGTGAAATACGAAACGTTGTGGTAAGTCCGACAGATGGAGCAACCTAGGTTGACAGTTACAGAGAAAGGTATACATAGGTTACATTTACATAAAAATGTCCGTGTGGTGACGGACTAAGATTAAAAGTGTCACCACCCCATTCTTTCCCACGGGTATCGTACAAGGCGACTAAGGGAAATAAGCAATTATCACCCATTGCATTACTGGTGGTAGGGCTGGGTACCAAGCAACAGCGAGTGAATACTCCCACTCGCTGTCGGGCCCGAGCATCTCCTGTGTGACCGGCCATGAAGCACATCGGTGTGTTTTAGTTGTAGCAGGAGATAGTCGTCGATTCTTTCATTTCATATCTGTGAAATGAAATGATGAGCAGCGGCTTGATAATACTCGCGGTATAGTTGAATATAGATATAATATAAATAAAAAATACAGTCAGCAATATTAGTAGGTACATGACTATTTATAGTGAAAGCTCAGTTTATGGAGTATATAATGATAAACACACACATCGCTATCAATATAGAGAATCCCTAATATCTTAAGATAGGGTTAACCCTTAATTGGGCGCGTGGGGTGTCATACACCCCAACGCAAGTTTCGAGGATAATAACTTCTTAAAATTTTAATTTAGCGCGCTGGTCTTCTAGGTAGCTTCGTAAGCACGTTTGACGTTTACAATTTAGTCGCGAACAGTGTAAGATCGTGAATGGTTGGGCTTGGAAAGCATGTTTGGGGTGCACGACACCCCATGTGTTTGTGTGGAGTAAATTCCGGGTAGGTGAATAATTGTTAACTTTGTTATTTATGGTCTAAAACAAAGACTGGATAGACAAATTATTTGTGAAAGTGGAAAAAGAGAGCTTTACTACGAGCAAGATTCAAACCTGCATTCCATCCAATCCCAAGAACTCTGAACCGCTAAGCTATCGCAGTCACCTAATAGTGACACCCAATCTCCACTTCACATTTGTTTTAGATCTTTTTAAAACTGAATGCTCTATGTGTCATAAACACGTGTGTAATGATCATATGATTGTAGTCTACCAAAATTGTAATGTTTTACGTTAACTACAATGAATCTAAACTAGTATTTATAAAATGTATTCCTTATTGTTTCAAAAATTATTAATTATATTAAAAAGGAGTTCAAAGGTTAATTAATATGCAATTCGAATATTTTCATTTATTAAAGTCTAATTTTGCATTAATTTCGTCTTTTATTTTAATAAACTAGTTGTGGGGTTCTATACACCCCACGTGACCACTTATGCTACTTTTAAGGCGCGCCCAATGAAGGGTTAAATAAAAAAAAGTAAATTTTATTCTCAGCATATACCAGTAACAATAAGTACCATACCTAGTTTGAAGTAATAAGAATGCTGTATAAAAAAACCTACATACTAGAGAAAATATCAATGCAATAGTATAATACCTTCGATACTTTTAACGTATTTAAGTAGTGGAAGCATTATCATTTTTTATCAAACGATTAAGTCTAAGTTAGGTATGGTCAGTACGTTTTTTTACCTACTATCACTGAGGAAGTATATAATGTAAAATGCGGAGCGTAATCTGTCGTATTCAGGGTCCAGAGTGTCGTGAAAATGTCCTTCATTTTTTACAAACTTAAGCCTCATATTCTAAAATAATATTCTGTCTCTCACTCATTTAAATTAGTTAAAATAAGTAAAAAGAAATGTCTTGAATTATATATTTATAATAATGAGAAGATGGTATAACGTTTCTGATTATTTTGTTGAATTATTTACAGTACTTACGAATATTTTAATTTAAGGATAACCACTTGCGCTACTTTAAATTTAATAATAGTTTCATTAACGAAACTAAAGCATAATAATACACATAATAAGTATAATTAATATAACATACAGCGTTAACATAACAGTGTAGCGTTAAAACTGAGGACTGTAAAGACAGTGCCATCGAGGTCAATCCCCAGTGCAAGGTCCAGACCACGCACGGCACACATTTCTGACTTTTGGATTTTGTGTGTATATTTATTTTGAAGATTATTTGAATTGATTACATATATTAGAAAAAAATGTAAACATTTGACATTTATAAATGAACACAAAGTGCGAAAATATAATAACAAGCAGGATTTAACCCTGCATCTCCTGGAAAACCATCCCAATGCTTTGCCGATTCTGCCATTGTGACATCACCCAAGACTTCAATTCGCAGTCCCGAGCAATTGCTTTTTCACATGTTTCGTTCATATATGTGTGTATTACAAATCGGTGAAGAAGAATATCGTTAGGAAACCTGCATGCCTGAGAGATTTTCTCGACTGCTTTTGAAGTCTGCTAACCTGAGCTGAGCCTACTTGTTTACTAAGGTCTACATCCTTCTTACCATAAGAGGAGACCTGTGCCCAAATGTGGAACAGTAAAAGGGTTGAAAAAAAACCATTGTTGTCTGTTACGGACGATAATTTTACGTGATAACGTCATCTATTATGTTTTCTAAGAGATTCACAAACAAAGCATTTCGCCATACATTTTTCGGAAGGTGACATTTTTTCATGCGTGCAGCCGGCGTTCGTCGATTATAAGACGTTATCACGTCAATAATATTCTTCCAAACAATATAATACAATGTATCAAGTGCTTACAGGGTGTACCGAACAATTATATATACTATCTTACTCCATAATTTACAAAGTTAAAACAACCCCTCGCTGATACTTCAAATACAATATAACGACCTTCATGATACTCCATAACATCCACCGATATTTACGATAAACTTTATACATCTTGATATTAACATCTTACAAAATGTTAATGGAGTAGGTATACGCTTGTCTTACGTAATAATTATCTGCATACTTACGCGCTGTAATAGAGTACTTGTGAAAGTTAACCCTTCAGTGCATACATTTTTAAGGTAGCCATGTTTGTTAGTTGTCCCAAGACGACACGTACAGATAGTAAAGCGGCGCACACAAGTAGATAAAACTAACTACGTACGGGCGTGAACTCGAGATGTTTTCAACGCTAAGAGTTACTCACACATGTAGGTGTAGAAGGAGGTTACCTTCCTCTAATGTAAAGTACACAGACAAGAGTAGGTTATACAAATAGGCACAAGGGATAAAATTTCGCTGGTTGCTCCGAATATATGTTTACTTCTTTGGGGTAAGCTTGAAGAGGTAATTCGTATATGAAAAAGGTAACATTATTGGAAACCAATCATGACTCGAAGTCAAAAGCCAACCCTTATAAGTATTTATACTTTTACAAAAATATAATAAAGCTGAAGTATTTGTTTATTTGAACGCCCTAATCTTTAGAACTACTAAATAATCTTGTGGCGGAGGTACGTCAAAATGGTCATCATTGTGAGCTTCTTGGTGATATAGGTTCAGTTGACGTTATAGAAGATAACAAAAAAAAACATAGCCTCACATCTGTATGCCCGAAGAGTTAGGTAGAAGTGGTGTATTACACACAAACGATTCGCCAACTATGTTTAAGTCCCACGTAATAGGGGACCAGCCTATTGCCGTCTACTGAGCACATTTCCAAGCCCTGGGCTGCTACTGAAAATTTTTCTTTTAACGAAAATGCTCAATAACGCTACCTGACCCAGGGATCAAGCCCGAGACCTCATGACTATCTGTCATTCATATTACCACTGCACCGCCGAGGCAGTTAGATTATAATATATAGGTACCAATTCAGAAAATGCGTAGATCTAAATACATCCCGGTGGACCACTGAAGTAAATGTAATGTAGTTCCAGTGGCCCGCCAATACAGGCGGAGAGAGAAGCACACGGCGGGTTGATTTAGTGGGTGAGCCCCACACTATCATGTTCGTTGCCCCGAACGATGGGGTGTGCGGTTAGGTAGATTTTATCTGCCTAGACAAAAAAAATGTCTAAATACGTCAGCGGGCCTGGCTGTGCTAACAGTTTTATTGCAATTATACAATATAAATAAAAAGCATCCGCTCAAATGTCTCTACTTTATCGCCGATCTCTTAAGTAAGGTATTGTACCTAGTGTCTAGAAGTCTCTTTTTATTACTCCCATTCATAAAAACGATCCTAAAAACAAGATGGAGGACTACAGCTCACAAGTTGATAGTAGGTATATACACTGATTATTCTAAGTGCTTTGACCGAATTGACCATTTAGTACTTCTTGAAAGACTTCATTGGTATTCGGGGTTCACATAGATAGTTTTCTTCCTATATTTAAAACAGAAAGCATTGTAGGTTTAGGTGGCTGCTCTTCATTGCCCTTGGATACTCCTTTAAGCGGTCCAAAAAGATCAATATTAGCATCATTGCCTGTTTACTTTCTTTATTAATGGTATTTTTTTATCGTCAAACATAGTATTAAAATGCTGACGACATGAAAACTATTTGAAATACGCTTGGCTAGCATGGAATCCATGTTATGAGGTCTACACTTCACGTTTATATTAAATACGAAAAAGTTCCCACGCTACCTAGTGTTTCGAGTCAGAATGTAGTTATTATTAAACTATGAATTTTGAATGTTAAAATTCCATTTTCTTCCGCTTTATAAGCGAAAAGAAATAGCTGACTTGTCATACCTATTAAGTATTTTAGATAGCACTTGTGCCTGTCCTGAGCTCCTTGAACAAATAGGACTTCACATACAGCAGGAATTCAAACATATAAAAGAACATATTTCTCTTGTTAGTACAAACTATAGGCAGATTTTTTTTATTTAAAGAACTTCTACTTCGTTTAATAATTGAGATAAGACAAACTCTGACATCGATAAAAAAGCTTACTGGGGAACAATTAATTAATTTAATTAATGTTTTTTAATTATTTCTTAACTCATGTAATGTATGTGTAATTTTGTATGTATATTTTATTTTTTTATTATTATTCTCTATATTTATTTTACAACATATTTTACACATTTTTAAAGATATTATAAAAATACACAAACACTCACACAAACAAAAAATACAAACAAAAATACAATCAGCTAAATATAATAAATTTAAAAATGAATAAAATAGTAGGCCACCGACATCGGGTGCAGGGACCAAGCTGCCGGTGGTTAGGGCTCCAGAGACAGGAACCTCCTCACAATGCGTGCCGTGTCGAGGAGCACTGCTTTCTGCATCAAGCCCTTGATCCAGCTATCTAACGAGAGTCTCTTTAGATGTTGGTCGAGACTCTTGGCAATCAGCCCATTGACTGATAAGACTATCGGGACAATAATTGTCGAGTCAACATCCCACATATCGGCAATTTCGTGAGCCAAATCCAAATATTTAATTTGTTTTTCTTTTTCAGCTTTCACGAGATTCTCGTCATGCGGAATAGTGACATCGACAATTAGTGCACGGCGCTCTGATCGGTCTATCACCACTATATCAGGCTTATTAGCAGCAATAGTCCTGTCAGTAATGATAGACCGATCCCAGTACAACGTTGCACGGTCATTTTCGAGAACTGGGTCGGGCACATATCTATAGTACGGCACTTCTACTTCCACCAGATTGTATTTAAGAGCAAGTTGCTGATGGACAATCCTGGCTACTTGGTTGTGCCTATGCAAATAATCGCCGTTTGCAAGACGAGTGCAGCCGGAAATAATATGCCTGAGAGATTCTCCGGGTCGGTGGCATGCCCGACAGATGTCAACCGTACCATCTTTCAGGATATATTTTCGGTAGTTATTCGTCATTACAACTTCATCCATTATTGCAAAGACAAAACCTTCAGTTTCTCCGAAGAGATCACTGAATTGCAGCCAGGAAACAGATGCTGCAAAGTTAATATCGGGCCCGTGTAAGGCCCGATAAAAACGTCCATGCAGCTCCTTGCTCTTCCATACCTCCCGGCGGTCCTCAATGCTAAGTATTATAGGTTTGTGCCAGTTCTCTTTAGCCAAAGCAAGCGGGGTAAGTCCTTGATCCACTCCGACCACATCTCGATGCACGTCCGTGTCAGCATTGAGAAAATATTCTCGGAGGTTGTATACCTCGCGGTTGTGAAGGGTTTTGGTGCTTAAAAAACCACGACCCCCACATTTCCGCGGGATATACAGCCTCATTACCGACGAACGCGGGTGGTGCATTCGATATGTAGTCAGGAGTGTACGAACCTTTCTATCAAGGATATCAAGTTCAGTCTGAGTCCATCTGAGTATGCCAAAGGAATACATCAAGACAGGCATTACCCAACTGTTGCAGGCACGCACCTTGTTGCCGCCAGAAAGTAAGCTATTCAGCACTTTTCTTAAACGGCAAAAGAAGCGATCCTGCAACTTTTGCTTCATGCCTGCCTCAGCGATGCATAACGCCTGTGACATACCCAGATATTTGTAGGTCTCAGTAGCAGACAGAGATCGGATATGTGTGAAATCTGAAAGTTGTATTCCTTCAGATTCCACTATCCCACCCCGTTTCACATGTAAAACTGCACATTTATCCACACCAAACTCCATTCTGATAGACTTACTAAAGGTTTTAGTTACCTTAAGTAATGCCATCAGTTGAGGCCTGGTGGGGGCAAATAGCTTTAAGTCATCCATGTAAAGGAGATGGGACAGACCGCGACTTTCTCTCCGCAACTGATAGCCTAGGCCTGAATTCTCCAGTAAAGTACTAAGAGGATTCAGGGCCAGGCAAAACCACAATGGACTCAAACTGTCCCCCTGAAATATGCCCCGCTCAACTTTTAACGGTATGCCGTCAACGTGGCCCCGGGGACTGCCTGGATAGTAAAGGGCCGTTCTCCATTGCTTCATACATGCCTCCAAGAAAGCACATAGAGTTGTATCTATTTTATACAACTCCAGCACCTTCAAGAGCCATGTATGAGGAACAGAGTCATAGGCTTTCTTGTAGTCTATCCAGGCAGTCACCAGTTCTTTCCGGCCGCGACGAACCTGTTGGCTAATGACCGTGTCAATAATAAGGAGCTCGTTAGTTCCACGTGCCCCGCTCCTACATCCATTTTGATATATGGCCAAAATTGAGTTATTTTTAATATGTAAAGAAATTTTTACTGTCAAAATGGATGTGAGAAGCTTATACAGTGTTGGCAAACATGTTATAGGTCTGTAATTTTTGGGGTCCGCAGAACTACCACACTTGTAGATAAGGCAGGTCATACCGGTAGTTAAAAACTGTGGTAACGATCCCGATGTTAGAGATAACTGAAATTGAGATGCTAAACGATCATGTGAACTGCGTAACCACTTTAGCCAAAAATTGTGCAGTCCGTCCGGTCCCGCTGTTTTCCAGTTGGGTAACGAACGAACTGCACTGGTTACATCATTAGTTGTTATTGTTACTTGCTCCATAGGAGGAATATGTTCACATGATCGTTCAATATCCCGAATCCAGTCATCCTCCTCATGAATGACAGGCTTCGACCAGATGTTTTGCCAAAACGTCTTAGTAGCATTAACATCCGGAAGATACCTGACATTCAGAGCTTCATCGGGTCGTTCCCAGTTACGATAGACCTGCCTCTCATCCCTTTGAAATGTGCGATTTATCATATATCGACCTACTCTCCTTTTGTAGCGCCTAACGCGATTTGCCCATGCATAAACTTTCTGCTTCAGGAAGTCGATGCGCTCCGTGACGCGAGACATATATTCTCGCGGACTTATTCCAGTCCCCGAGAATGCTCGACTCACAAAGCGCATCACCTTCGGACGAGTGTTACCCAACCTGAAGCAGATAAGCTTACCAATGAGCACCCTGGTTTCAGCTATACGTCGCTCAATCCTATATTGCCACGCTGGTACTGCTGGTCGAGTAACGGGATCTTCTTCAATAATTTTAATCCTAGTCACTCGACATGCTGCAACAGCTGTACAATATAGAATTGAGTGCGTATCCGCTAAATTTTCGCTACGTTCCATATAGGGAGACAACAGCGAATCCAGGGCTCTCACTAGCGCTATATTTTTTTTATGCATGGGCAGACGGGGTAAGCGTGGTCTACGCTCAGGAGATATAGATCGGTATTGTTGCAAAGCACATTCTAAAGCACTCCTTAATTGATCGTTGTACTCGGTACTTACGGTTAAGTTTTCATTGTCCTCCACTTCCTCAACGGAATCCAACTGCGGTGCTGGCATATCCTTGGGTATACACTCAGCTGTTTGTGAGGAAATGGGGGTAACAATATTACTCCGTACGTCTGAGCGAAGCCGTTCAAGTACGGTATCATCCAATAGATGACAACGCTGGATGGCCCGCACTTGATCCGATAATCTTTGTGCCGTGACGTTGACAGCCGGTTCAAGCTCCTGAAACAAAGACAGCATACGTTCACGATACGCTGTGAGGTTGCTTCCTTCCTCTGTAGCCACATAATATGCCCGCATGACATTTTCATTCATTTTTTGAGACCATCTCATGCGGCGCACATCACCACCGGCAGCGGGGGCCCTATTTGAGTCCTGTTGGTCTCGGGGTCCCAAGCACGTCGGTGGCCGGCCTCTCCTCTTCCTCCGTACAGGTAACGGCGACGTGGGCGGGGAGAAATACTCGCCACTCGATGACGAGCTCGACGCCTCAACAGGAACCGATGTCGCTGACATCGGTTTTAGTAGCTGTGAGGCGGAGCTGAGCGACGAGTCCGGGGTTGGTGTTTGTGCTATAGCTAGTAGCCTGGCTTTAGCTCGAGTCAACATCTTTTGTCTTCAATTTCATTTATTTTGGATAATAGTTGGTATTTTTGCAATTATATTGTATATTTTTGTGTAATATTGTCTTGACATCTGTCATTTTTCTAGTCTTCATGTTTATGATTTTTTTGTGGATGTACTTCGGGTAATATTGTGGGTTTTCATAATTTTAAATATTTTCTATTGTCAAGTTTCTAAATAGTGTTCAAAAATTAATATAAAAAGCAATCTGAACTAGTAAATAAATAAATTTTAGAATCAAAAGAAAATGTGACTTTTTGCACGGAGTGTTGCCAGTTTATTATTATTATTATTATTCCTTTATTTCAGGCAACTACGGCCCATATAAAATATACATAAATATTAACAAATTATAAACTAATAAATACTTACTTACTTACTTATCATCACGCCATTTCCCTTGCGGGGTAGGCAGAGAGAACAGAGTGCCAAGAGGCTCTATTCTTGCATACATCTCTCGCTTCCTCAACATTCATAACTCTCTTCATACACGCTCGCCAGTTTCGGAGACTCCTGACTTCCATCCATCCATCATCCATCAGCCTTTTAACGTCCACTGCTGGACATAGGCCTCCCCAAGAGAACGCCACAACGAGCGGTCCTGTGCCGACTGCATCCAACGGCTCCCCGCAGCTTTGACCAGATCATCGGTCCATCTGGTGGGGGGCCGTCCTACGCTGCACCGTCTGATACGTGGTCGCCACTCGAGAACATTTCGTCCCCAACGGTTATCGGTTTGTCGAGCGATGTGGCCTGCCCATTGCCTTTTCAGCATGGCAACCCGGCGAGCTATGTCGGTCACTCTCGTTCTCCTACGGATCTCCGTATTACGGATTCGATCACGTAGGGAAATACCAAGCATAGCCCGCTCCATGGCCCGCTGAGCGACTTTGAGCCTTGATATGAGGCCAACATTCAGAGACCACGTCTCTGTTCCGTATGTCATCACTGGTAACACACACTGGTCGTAGACCTTCGTTTTCAGACCCTGCGGAATATTGGACGAGAAGATCTTCCTTAGCTTCCCGAGCGCTGCCCAGCCGAGTTGGATTCGTCGATTGACCTCTTTCTCGAAGTTGTGCCTACCTAACTGGACTGTTTGTCCCAGGTAGACATAATGGTCGACAACTTCGAGAAGCGCACTCCCGACTAGGACCGGTGCTGAAATGACATGGACATTAGACATGACTTTCGTCTTGTCCATGTTCATTTTGAGACCCACTAGTCGGGAAACCCTGCTGAGATCATTGAGCATGGTGCCAAGGTCCTCCAGAGATTCTGCCATGACTACGATATCGTCGGCATATCGAAGGTGAGTGATGTATTCGCCATTGATGTTGATGCCGAATCCTGTCCAGTCCAAGAGCTTGAAGACATCTTCCAATGCAGCGGTTGAAGAGTTTCGGGGACATAACGTCTCCCTGTCTAACACCTCTCTGCAGTTGGATCGGTCCCGTACTCTTGTCCTGAACACGGACTGACATGGTGGCGCTTCTATACAAGCACTCCTGACTCCACCTTCCTTCAATACATGACCAATTTGGTCTAGGTAGGTAAATCTCGGTCTCCCCCTGTACCTACATCCTTCCATTTTCGCACTGTATATCTTCTTAGCCAGTCGCTCGTCCGGCATTCTTTCCACATGTCCGAACCATCGGAGTATTCCCTTTCGCATCTTTACACCAATACTCTCTTTCATACCTACTCGCTCTGTTACGTCATTGTTACGAATGCGGTCAGTCAGCCTCACGCCACAGATTATCCGCAGAGATCGCATTTCGACCGCATTGATTTTACTCTCATGCTCCTTTTTACTTACCCAACTCTCACTTCCATATAATAAAGTTGGGACAAGCACTGCGTTGTGTATTGCGACACGTGCCTTCTGGCTGAGATGGTGGCTGCGGAGAAGTTGTTCCAATGCTCCGTTCACTCTATTTCCCGCATTCACTCTTCTCTCTACATCAGTGGTGCACCTTCCATCCCGACTGAATCCACATCCAAGATATACAAATGCATCCACTTGTTCTAGCACACCATTTCCTATTGCTACTCTAACATCTGTTCTGGCTTCTTCTCTTTCAAAAACCATTACTTTGGTTTTGCTCACATTCACACGTAGGCCCCTTTTCTTACAATATTCTGTCATTACGTCGACTAGGGTTTGCAGGCCAGTCGCAGACTGCGCTATTAGGACGGCATCGTCTGCAACTAATAAATAAGCGTGATTATCGTGTTATGGCGCGACTCGAGCTTGTCAGCCCCACAAAGCCCAGGTGGTTTTCACGCATATACTCAACAATCTCCTCAACCTTTGTGGAGTGATGCAGCCGGGACACATACAACTGTGTCGTAGGTATCGCTGGACGCAGAAGCATATTAGGTCCTGCCAGTGCGCTACCACACGGGTTGCTACAAGGAGGCGTTTTCTTCTTCTAAATTACAGTTTATGTATTTTGTTCTCTGCTATTTTAAACTTTGAATATTTTGCAGAATCTTACAATTGGCCTTCAATTATGTATACCTCAGTTGAAACGATTAGATAAATAACTAGCTGTTAGTTTTCCTAAAATTGTACAAATAAATAAATAGAAAACTTTCAATAAAGATGTTGAGTCACATTATCTCAAGAGTCATCGCTGCCCCTTTCATAAACGAATTTCAGAAAATAATGCAATTCAGCTCGTTACACACGTAGGAAAGTGTCACGTAAGCTGCTAAAACAGAGCTTAGCGACACGATCCGCAAACAAAGTAAATGCTATAAATTATGTCCACTCTAAAAACAAGGTAAATGGAATCGAATACATATTGCGTAAAAAGTTGTGTTCAGCATATTCTATGAAGTTGGGGTATACGGCGTGTTTATTAAAACACACAGATGGAAAATGTGAAATGAAAAATAATATATTAGAGCATCTGAACGGTATTCAAGATGGCGCAAGTTGAAATACCGCCCGTGGCTATTATTTTCTGTTTCCCATTATCACGCTTCATATTCTGGTAAGTGAATGGCTGAATATGTAAAGTGTTTCAAATATACATATAATATATAATATAAAGATAGCGACATGTTAGATGACTTTAATAAATTTTGTATTTTCGTTGTCAACGGCAATTTAAGTAATAAGTCCATTTAATTTTTTCATGCATCTAATTCACTAGTATAAATACGGACAATTATTATATACCTAAGTCTCATTTGGTCTCATCGAGATAAGATTAAAATTAGGTCCCTTTTATTTTTTATTAAGTCAGGAAAAAATTGTACCTAAACGCACACCCCGTTGTTCAGGGCAACGAACAGGGTAGTGTGGGGCCTTCACTCACTAAATAAACCCGCCGTGTGCCGTCTCCGCCTATATTGGCGGGGACACTAGAACTGCGTTATATTTCTTCAATGGTGGAGGCCTTGCGGGTGGCGGACGTACCACAATCCATCCACTCGCAGCCTCAGTTAGGGCTGCATCAGGCGCAAGTACTCAAGCCTGCGCCGCCCGAGTCGCTGGCGGCGGTTCGGGACAGCGGAAGGATCGGTTTAGATGATGACAGATGTTTCTCCATAAACTACGCATAAGCGACTGAACGAATTTGACTGAAATACGCACTGCCTCTGATAGTTGTTATAACAATAATTAGGTACTCAATATATTTATGTACATTTTGAACACTTACACACCAAAATCCTTAAAGTACAGTAACTTTAATGTGAATTAATGCTTTTATAAAAAAAAAATATAGGTATTGACTTAAATCGAGGCGCCAAATTTCACTGTTACGTAAAACAGCCGTACTTAAGATATATATTTTTCTCATTAATAATAAATTACGGGTCTCTCTCCCTCTACTTCATACAGAGCTTTTAATAATAAATTATCTCATGTTTTTTACAAGCTTTTTATAAAAAAAGACCTTGTAAACTTAGTATACGTTAATTAAAAAAATACATTCCTCGCGCATCTTCAAGGAAAGGGATAGGAGGTGGATACGAAGGATATTAAGGAGAGGATGATGGATACGAATTAATATTTTTATTGCTAATGGTAGCAGACGATACTTTGCCCACCTGATGGTAAGTTGTAACTATAGTTATTTTGTCCGTATGGTCACGTACTAAGAATACAAGTGTCACATCCCATTCTTTCCAAGGGTATCGTATGAGGCTACTAAGGGAAGTAAGCAATTATCATCCATTGCATGACTGGTGGTAGGGCTGGGTACCAAGTGGGAGTACTCACTTGGTATCAGACCCGAGCGGGTTGGTACCACCATCTCCCGTGTGACCGGCCATGAAGCACATCGTTGCGTTTTGGCTGTAGCAGCCGTTTATATTTTATTTCATATCTGTGAAATGAATTGGTGAGCAGCGGCTTGGCAATACTCTCGGTATAGTCGAGTCCATGGGCGACGGTTACCATTTACCATCAGATGGACCGTGGCTCGTCCGCCACTACATGCATTAAAAAAAAATTACACAGCAATACCAAGAGTAACCGCTGCTCACCATTTTATTTTTCGAATGGGAAATGGATGAATAGCTCTTACCCCGCACTGCAACCAAACACACTGAAGTGTTTCACGGTCGCTCACACGGAAGGCGTTGGTGGTGGTGGACCCACTAAGGCCAGATAACAAATTAGTGTTTCCTCCCAACAAGCATCCAACCATACCACCAGTAATGGAATGACAATTGCGTAATCCCCTTAGTCGCCTTGTACAACACCCGTGGGAAAGAATTAGTAACCAACTTAGTAAGAACATTTGTATTCTTAGTCGGTCACCACAAGGTTGATGCCATAAAACGATGAAGTTACTTTTTTTTTAAATATGACTGACCTCGTTTAACTTTATTATATCCACGATAGTACTCAAATACAAAAAGAAATTGTTTATTGCCACTTGGCAGACAACTTAAACAAGATTGTAAATTATAACCATTCGCTTGTATGAGTGGATAACAATTTCCTAAAATAAAAAAGTAAGTATTTCAATCTTGGTAATTTAATTGCTTTTGTTTTATAGTTTTCTTATTCGCCAGTAATGTAATAGATATCTATGTATATGTGACAGTAGCTAATTACTTAATTATATATTCTGACGCAATACGTTCGAACGAACTTAAACAAATGTTTGAAGTAGAATATGAATACGCTGAAGTATTTAAAATGTTAACTAATTTACTTACTGAACTGAATAATTTAGTCTTAGATAATTGACTTTTAGACTTGTTCAGGGTATAGGCGTAGCTATAGCTTTCAGACTGGGTTCTCCACGAAACAAAAATCGACAACGATCCCAGAATAAATCTATGTATTTTGTTTTGATGTGAAACATCTAATTCGGAGGGAGGGTAAAATCGGCTGTTAGCGTGGCGACGCTTTTATTGTACATGCAGGGTCTTATGATGGAGCTAGAAGGTGGCCATAGGAACTCCGTTATAAAACGACATAACTCCATCGAGCTTGGGCTCGTATGATTTATCTTGACGAGTACTTTGTCTCTATTTGGTATCCAGGGTCTGACGATGGAGTTGGAAGGTGACCACAGTAACTCTGTAATGAAACTACGCAACCCTATCGAGTTTATACTCGTTTGATTTGTCTTGAGGAGTACTTTATCAAGTTATGATCATTTTATTTCTACAAAATAATTTAGATGTTTTCACATCTGCTAGACGTCCCGCGACGTCTAGTTTTTTTTTTACATCACGGTCAATATTGCCGTTGTTTTGGATCATCGACTTAGGAGAGAGGTACTGGAATTTGGGGCTGACTGATAGCAAAACACTATTAAAGGTATTGTGGAAGAAACTTAAAACTAATAATAGAAAACCTAATGAATTTTGATCATAACGCAAAACAATATTTGTAACATAGCCACCATTATATATATTTTATTAGACTTAGTTAGCTTCTAGATTGCAAATACACACCAGCGGAGTATACATTACGAGTATATATATAGTCCATACTATTATAAAGCTATAACAGAGTTGTGTCTGTACATTTAAGATATTTGAGAAAATATTACTGTAATAGGCTATATAGGCGTGTCTAAATACAAAACAATTTTTTTTTAGAATGTTTGTTTGTTTATCTGTTTGTTCGTTCACGCATCACGCAAAAACTATTGAACGGATTTTGATGCAACTTTCTTTCTTTAATTCGTTCTTGATCAGATAATAAAACTGGTATACATATTCCCGGTACTATATCGGGAACCTGAGCTATAGCCTAAAAGTGGAGTGAAGTGTTTTTATTATAAAAATACTCCATTAACTCACTAAGATAAATTACCTAAAACAGATCCGACATAAGAACTTGCAACACTCTATCTTCACTTATGAAGACAGATCTGTGTTTAGGTGAAAAAATATTCTAATCGTCTACAAAGCCTTGACATTATTTCTAAAAATAGATCAAAAGAGCTTTTACAAAAGTCAAAGAGTTTAACCAAGAGGAGCAGATTAAAAAAGTAACTAGAATTTTAATAACAGTTGAAACGGTTTTATAACACGTAACTTAACCTTTGGGGGTTTAAAGTTTGTTATGGGGGTCAGTACTGGTACTGGGAGTCCAACCGTCGGGGTCATTCACACAACCTAATGAAGTTGGCATACACACTACCCAAAAGTGAGTACCTCGGAATACATTAGTTGGACCATCCAGATCACTTCAATGGATTTGCCTAAGATTTTATTACGGCTATTCTTTCTCAAATAGTAAGTGTTGTTTCTACTCATGAAATTTAATGTGGTGATCACAAAATATATAGTATGCGCATTAGTGCAGGTCCAATAGCTATCAAAAAACCTTATAGCAAAATAATAAAATTATTAAGTTTAGATACCGGCCTCCCGCTCGAATGTTGTGGGTTCGATTCCCACACAGGACAACAATTTGTGTGATCCACAAATGGTTGTTCTGAGTGTAGGTGTACTTTGTTTCCATGAAATTTTATGTTTGTAAAGTCCCCTGCTATTTACCGTGTGGGGCCGGCTTTAGAATTGTCCCATCCCTCTCTACCCACGGGAGTCGTAAGAACCGACTGAGGTCATACCGGGGGAGTAGGCAGCAGCACTCCCTCAAGTATTAACAACATCCACTGCAATAGCCAACCCGCCTGCCAAGCGTGGCGATTATATTGGCATTATCCCCCATGATAAGCACACAACATAAAATGGCCCCCCCAGTCACGGCAGCTCCGCTATTCCGTGGCCTAACGGTAGCGGGCCCGGTAACGGTGGAGCAGGGGGTGCGAAGAATCTCCGGTCACAGAAAGGCTACAACGGCTTCTGGCCCTGGTAACGCACAACGTTTGGACACTTCGGATCGACGAGAGAATCACCGAGCTGGAAGAGGAATTGAGCAAGATCCGCTGGGACATTATAGGGTTGTCAGAAATCAGAAGAGAGGGTGGGAGCACGACAATCCTCCAGTCCGGGAACCTGCTCTTCCACCTGGAGGGCGACCACCAGTCCTAAGGAGGTGTCGGGTTTATTGTTCGCAGGTCTCTCATAGGCAACGTGGAGAGGATTGAGAGTGTGTCGAATAGGGTAACGTACCTTATACTCAGAATAACCAAAAGGTATTCGTTGAAGGTCATACAGGTTTACGCACCGACCTCGACACACTCCGACGACGAGGTGGAGGCCCTATATGAGAATATCTCGAAGGCCATCCACTTGTCTAAAACCTACTTCACGGTGGATATCCTCCTCCGGGCCTCGTGGCGTGGTCGGTAGTGTAATCGACTTCCGTGCACGAGGTCGTGGGTTCGATCCCCACTCAGGACAATTATTTGTGTGATGAACACATATATTTGTACTGCGTCTGGGTGTTTTCTATCTATTATATGTATTTATTTACAAAAAAAAAGTAGTATATGTATTATATCCGTAATCTGGCCATAGCACAAGCGTTAAGCTTAGTTTGGGACCAGAGGACGTTGTGTGAAAAATGTCCGTGAATATTTATTTATTTATTTATTTATATGGGAGACTTTTACGCGAAACTAGGCAAAAGGACAGACGATGAGCTGAAAGTGGGGCACTATGGTTTCGGGCAGAGGAATCACATGGGCCTGCTGGCTGATTTTCTGGAGAAGGAAGGCCTCTATATGATGAATTCCTCCTTCAGGACGCAGCCCCAGCGGAAATGGACCTAGATAAGCCCTGATAGTTCAGTAAAAACGAGATTTACTTCATCTTGTCAGAAAAACGACACATATTCAATGATGTCTCAGTGATCAGCAGGATTAAAATAGGGAGTGATCACCGACTAGTCAGGGGCATCTTGAATATCAGCGCGAAAGTCGAGAGGTCACGCTTGATGAAGTCTACGCTCCGACCAACACCTGCCTAATACCAGAACCCCGAGAGCTTTCAGCTCGAACTAGAAAATCGCTTCCAATGCCTTGATGAGTGCGAATCAGCGAGCGATTTGAACAGCAGGTTCGTGTAAACTGTCCAAGTGGTCGGGTCGACCTACTCCAAGGCCCGTTGCGTTAGTAGGACTCGTGAACTGTCGGACCATACTCGCAAGCTCATGGAAAGGAGAAAAGAAATGACAGTCCAGTCTTCAGCCGATTGGTCCTGCCTGAGGCGGTTAAACAGACAGATCTCCAAGGCCGTGCGACACGATACTCGCCAATTTAATGTCATCCGCATTAAAGAGGCGATACAGCGGAACCAAGGCTCGAAAGTGTTCGCAAGAGATCTGTCTGTCGGCCAAAGCCAGTTGACTAAGCTGAGGACCAGCGACGGCACTGTCATTTCATCCCGAGATGAGATCTTGAGAGAGGTCCACCAGGTCTATGGACAGTTTTACAGATCCCAGAGTCCTGTTGTCGGCTTGGTCCAGGATCCCAGATCCAAGCTAACTCGGCACTTTACCGAAGATATGCCGGACGTCAGCCTGTACGAGATCAGAATGGCTCTCAGACAACTAAAGAACGGAAAGGCGCCGGGAGACGATGGAATCACCACGGAGCTTCTGAGAGCAGGCGGAAAGCCTGTCTTAAAATCTCTTCAGAGGCTGTTCAATTCCGTCGTTCTCGGGTGTGACGTTCGTGGACCAGAAGCATGGCGGTACTATTCTTCAAGAAAGGTGACAGAACCCTCTTGAAGAACTATAGACCCATCTCGCTCTTGAGCCACGTCTATAAGTTATTTTCGAGGGTCATTACAAATCGACTCAAGCGCAGGCTTGACGACTTCCAGCCTCCCGACAAGCCGGTTTCCGAAAAGGCTATAGTACCATAGACCACATCCATATGGTACGCCAGATTATACAGAAAACCGAGGAATATAATCGGCCTCTGTGTCTGGCGTTTGTGGACTATGAGAAAGGCATCGATTCGATCGAAATTTGGGCAGTGGTGCAGTCCCTTAAGCGGTGCCAAATTGACTATCGGTACATCGAAGTGCTGAAGTGCTTGTATAGAAACGCCACCATGTCAGTCCGTGTTCAGGACAGGAGTACGAAACCGATCCAACTGCAGAGAGGTGGTTAGACAGGGAGACGTTATGTCCCCGAAACTCTTCACCGCTGCATTGGAAGATGTCTTCAAGCTCTTGGACTGGACCAGATTCGGCATCAACATCAATGGCGAATACATCACTCACCTTCGATATGCCAATGACATCGTAGTCATGGCAGAATCGCTGGAGGACCTTGGCACCATGCTCAATGATCTCAGCAGGGTTTCCCGACTAGTGGGTCTCAAAATGAACATGTACAAGATGAAAGTCATGTCTAATGTCCATGTCATTTCAGCACCGGTCCTAGTCGGGAGTGCGCTTCTCGAAGTTGTCGACCACTATGTCTACCTGGAACAAACAGTCCAGTTAGGCAGGCACAACTACGAGAAAGAGGTCAATCGACGAATCCAACTCACCTGGGCAGCGTTCGGGAAGTTAAGGAAGATCTTCTCGTCCAATATTCCGCACTTCCGCAGTGTCTGAAAATGAAGGTCTACGACCAGTGTATGTTACCAGTGATGATATATGGAACAGAGACGTGGTCTCTGAATGTTGGCCTCGTATCAAGGCTCAAAGTCACTCAGCGGGCCATGGAGCGGGCTATGCTTGGTATTTCCCTACGTGATCGAATCCGTAATGGGGAGATCCGTAGGAGAACGAGAGTGACCGTCATAGCCTGCCGGGTTGCCATGCTGAAGTGGGAATGGGCAGGCCACATCGCTCGACGAACCGACAACCGTTGGGGAAGAAAGGTTCTCGAGTGGTGACCACGTATCGGACGGCGCAGCGTAGGATGGCCCCCCACCAGATGCACCGACGATCTGGTCAAAGCCACGGGGAGCCGTTGGATGCGGTCGGCACAGGACCGCTCTTTGTAGCGTTCTCTTGCGGAGGCCTATGTCCAGCAGTGGACGTTGAAAGGCTGATGGATGGATGGAAAGTCCCCTGCAATACAAGGAATACTCCTTAAAAAGACAAATGCTTGCATAGATGTTGTATTTAAAAAAAATAAAAACAAAACATTAAAACATATTTCCAATATCTGCATGGTTTTAAGCTTCAAGTTTGCTATTTATTACCACGATTCTCTTTTTTTATGACAGCTACAGCTTTATTATAATACTTGCAGGGTACTGTAATATATGATATACGTATGTATATATTTGCACTAGGCTTTTAAAGCAACTTTTAATTAGTTAAAGTGTGCTTATTGACCCTTGTGTGTGTACATAGTACACGGCTCCAAACGGAAATTGAAATACTTGTATATCGAATACGGTATTGAAATTAAAATACGGAACCGTCGAAACCCTTTCGAACTATGTGATGATGCCACGGATATATTAAAATTTTCACTTTAAAATATAACAAACTATGTACTCGTAGCTGCCGTTTTCTATATATTACGGGTATGAATTATTACTTACATCTATACGGTTTATCTTTCACCTTTTACTACCAAATGAAATAGTAAGGCCTTACGTTTAAAAGAAAATGCAAGGTAATAATATTACAATTTATCTAATATCATTCGTAGTATTTCTGCTTTGGTAAAACTACCTCGGTGGTGCAGCGGTAGTGTGCGACTGCTGATCATGAGGTCTCGGGTTCAAACCCGGGTCGGGCAGTTTTAATGGTGCTTTTTCGCAAAAAGAATAAAATAAATAAGCAAAAAGAAAAAAAAAAATTGCAGCCCGGAGTTTGGAAATGCGGCGGTAGACTCGCCCCCTATTGCGTGGGACTTAAAATAGCTGGTGAACCGTGTGTGTGTAATATACCTCTGCCTACCCCTTCAGGCATACAGGCGTGATGCTATGTTTATTTCTACTCTAGAACTGTCTAAAACCCATTTTTAATAATTACATTTACAAGGTGTTGTTTGTGATTGTCCCCAAAGAGTACTTTCGTGTACCGCACTAAATTTAATTTCCGACTCGAGTTTCGGTACAATTAGATAAGTGTTGGTATTAGTGTTCTTTATAAAAGACATTTTACTTTACTTATTTTAGGAGCGGCATTTCGTGTTAAAATGACCATTTGTAGCTATAATCGCTGTTACTTAGCAATGTAGGTAGCTATATTATTTATACGTAATTTGTAGTACATTTGTGGAAATGGAAAGGCTAGAGCCTTTTCTGTTTACTCCTAAACACGTTAATCACTAAAGTAGCGAACGGTTTCAAAACACCTTTATAATAATATATAATAACGTTTTTGTCCGCGAAGCACTCCTAAAATATTGATCCGATTTTAATGAATTTTGACACTGTGTGTGCCGTGTAGCCCTACGTTAGAGATAGCATAGTATTTATCCCGATTATTTCCTTTTTATTGCAAAATTTTTTTTTTTTTATTCGGAAGAAAACTTGAGATAACTATTTCCTATAAATATTAACACCCATATTCTAAGACGGTTCCTCGAAAATTTCTCGACTCCACTCAAGCGCACTCAAGGAGTTTGGTATTCGTAGTTGCAAAAAATCTCCTCCACTCACCACCTTTCCTTACTCAAGGTGAGGAAACAACTGTCAATCTCAAGGTACGTCGGGACCAACCTTAAGGAATACTCAAGGAAGTTTTTGTTCTATAAACAAATTACTGAAGTTTATTATTTCATGTGAATATTGTTTTCTAGTGTTTATAATGGATTTACAGCGGTTTTTGAATTATCTTTATGACAATCCGTATGATTATCTCATAAGATGTTACTTGCGAGATGCTGCAAACCCAACTTTTACGATACCGTAGAATTCCAAAGCCGTAAGTAAGCTATTTTTTTTCCAGCAGGATTACCAGCACCTAAAGTAGCCGTCAAATTTATTTTATATTTAATTATGAGTTCCTGTAGGCATAACTTTACCGACCGATATTCAGTAAGAATATCTTTCAGACATATTACAAAATAAATGATATCTAAACAATTTATACTAGCTAGAGCTATAAAAACAAACCCAGCAAAAAAACAATGTTGACGCGACGTCGTTATGCAGGTACTTTCTGGTTATACGATATACGTAAGTATTACTTTTTGCTATGTAGGTACCTACCTGAGTTTTACTCTTTGTGGCGATCCTTGTATAATACCTATCGTCCTATCTAAACATTTACATGTCAAATGACAAACATCTGTTAACTTTTGAGAGACCACAGATGTAAAATCAAAGCATTTTTGCCCAAAACAATGTTCTATTTACAATACAATGACGTAATTTAATGACGTATTACCTCAACTCAACCTCATTCGAGGTTCCTCGAGTTTTCAACTAAGAATACCAATTTCGAGGATTCCTTGAGGTATTCCTTGAGGTATCCTCAGTTGAGTTTGAGTCGAGGAAAGGTTGAGG
Organism: Leucoma salicis; assembly: GCA_948253155.1. NCBI lineage: Eukaryota > Metazoa > Arthropoda > Insecta > Lepidoptera > Erebidae > Leucoma > Leucoma salicis. The sequence goes on from OX411805.1 coordinate 19,117,596, forward strand.
AACCGTCTTAGAATATGGGTGTAAGTATTTTATTATATAATAATGAAAGGAATTATAGGTGAGACACAGCAACGCGTGGCTGGGCTATATATAAATAGGAGAAGACCAAACAACCATTCTTTTATTTTTTTATTTAGTAGACTGCGCAGGTTCGAACCCTGCTCGCAGTAAAGCTCTTTATTTCTACTTTCACAAATAATTTGTTGTTTAAAGTAGGAAAGCATGTCAAGTGCTAAAATGCAGATTAAAATAGCTAAGGCCAAAATTTAATATAACTAGAAAATAAGTCCGCTGTACCCGATCCCAAATAGTTGAACCTAAACAACTAAGAAAAATAACGTTTTTATTATTAATACGAAACATAAGGGTACTAAAATACTAGATAAATTATATATAGTTAGTCGGCTACTTGAAGCCCCTGTTTACTCCAGTTGACCCTTATAACTTCAGGGTGACAAGCCCTTACTTATAACGTTCTTTTCTCCTTTCACTACTATCGGAGAAACTCCGAAGGTTATGTACGCTCTGTTATATCATTTGTGTGATATAATTGTTATATTTTTAAAGTTACTTCAAGCTTAAAATAGGTAGTTATTACTTACTACGATTGATCGATATAATTGTTATATTTTTAAAGTTACTTTAATCTTAAAATAGGTAGGTAAAATAGGTAGCTTCAATCTTAAAACTTACTACGAATGATTGATATAATTGTTATATTTTTAACTAACTAACTAACTTATCATCACGCCATTTCCCTTGCGGGGTAGGCAGAGAGAACAGAGTGCCAAGAGGCTCTATTCTTGCATACATCTCTCGCTTCCTCAATATTCATAACTCTCGTGATACACGCTCGCCGGTTTCGGAGACTCCTGACTCCACCTTCCTTCAATACGTGACCAATTTGGTCTAGGTAGGTAAGTCTCGGTCTCCCCCTGTACCTACATCCTTCCACTTTCGCATTGTATATCTTCTTAGCCAGTCGCTCGTCCGGCATTCTTTCCACATGTCCGAACCATCGGAGCATTCCCTTTCGCATCTTTACACCAATACTCTCTTTCATACCTACTCGCTCTCTTGCGTCATTGTTACGAATGCGGTCAGTCAGCCTCACTCCACAGATTCTTCGCAGAGATCGCATTTCAACCGCATTGATTTTGCTCTCATGCTCCTTTTTACTTCCCCAACTCTCGCTTCCATATAATAACGTTGGGACCAGCACTGCGTTGTGTATTGCGACACGTGCCTTCTGGCTGAGGTGGTAGCTGCCGAGAAATTGTCCCAATGCTCCGTTCACTCTATTTCCCGCATTCACTCTTCTTTCTACATCAGTGGTGTACCATCCATCCCGACTGAATCCACATCCAAGATATACAAATTCATCCACTTGTTCTAGCACACCATTTCCTATTGCTACTCTAACCTTCTTCTCTTTCAAAAACCATTACTTTGGTTTTGCTTACATTCACACGTAGGCCCCTTTTCTTACAATCTTCTGCCATTACGTCGACTAGGGTTTGCAGGTCAGTCGCAGTATGCGCTAATAGGACCGCATCGTCTGCATATAGCAGCGAGTTAACCACTGAGTCGCCCATCAGAACTCCCACATTCTTTTCATTCAACCTTTGTAGACAATTATCCAGATATATGATAAACAGTCTGGCTGATAGAACGCAGCCCTGTTTAACGCCGATATTGACGTCAAACCAGGGTGACATTCCATCATCCAGCCGCACATAAGCTCTGCAGTCCATGTAGTTGGACTGCACCGCTTGTAGCAGTCTACCGCTAATACCATACTCCGGCAAAATGTCCCAAAGTTCCTTTCGAACAACAGTGTCAATTGCTTTCTCAAAATCCACAAAACTGCAGAAAACCCTCTGGCCTACAGCCAGATGTTTTTCCACAATGTTGCGCAGAGAAAACATTTGATCCATGCATCCTCGTCCACACCTGAAACCTCCTTGTGCCTCACACAAAAATTCATCAGACACCATCCTCATTCTCCTTTCAACAATCTTACCATACTTTGTCTGCCAAACTGGTCAAGCTTATGGCTCTGTAGTTTGCACAGTCATAACGTGAACCCTTGTTTTTAAACAAGGGCACGATGACTGCGCTTCTCCAGTCCTTGGGAATCATTTCTGAGCTCCAACATAAATTGAAAAGCATCAGGAAGGATTCCCAGACACATGAGCCTCCAAGCTTGATCATCTCAGCAGACACCATATCAATACCCGCTGCCTTATCATTTTTCAAACTTCTGATCGCCCAATCAACTTCATCCATACTAATGTCATCAGAGGATGCCGGTACCGAATGCTGATCTGTTAGTTCACATGTGGCTCCAGCATCACCCTGAATATCCGCATACATATCTCCAAAATATTCACTCCATTGGCTTAACACATCTTGTGTTGACGTAAGAATGTCTCCACCTTTAGACCTTATTTTATTCATTCTGAAAGCTGACCAACCACTCCGAGATTTCTTCACTTCCCTCCAGAAAAGTTTGGTGTTGCTCTCGAAGTCTTTGGTCAGCCTTTCTTCTGCAATCATATTTGCTCTATCACGCTTCTCTTTCACTAAGGCTTTGGTGTTATCTTAGGTTGCCGGTGTATTTCTTTCTTCTGTTCTTTCATACTTGCACTCAGGTTCAAAGAAGATACATAGTCCAGCCACGCTTTCTTCTTTTGGTCTACGGAAGCTCCTACTTCCGTATCCCACCATGCATCACCTTTCACTTTCCTATGCTTCTTTGAGCATCCACATACTTCTTTCGCTGTATCTACCATACTATCTTTCAATAATCTCCAGCATTCTTCTATGTCAGATCCCGGCTGACTTGCCATTGTCAGCTGTTCACGGACACCCTCTACATACTTTGCTCTTACACTCTCTTCTTGCAACTTTTCAATCTTTATTCTTTCAAGCCCTCCGAAGTGGACACGCTCTCGCCAGTGTCTCCACTTTCTGAACAGGCCACTAAATCTCGCAATAACGAGATAGTGGTCCGTGTCGACAGTGGGACCCCTGTAGGCTCTTGTATCCAGAATTTTACTTCGGAGGCGACTGTCTACCAGAATTAAATCTATCATACTTCTCTGTTCATTCCTTCTCCATGTATACATATGGATGTCCTTATGTTGAAAAAATGTGTTTGACACAGTATTTTTTTATATTTTTAAAGTTACTTTAATCTTAAAATAGGTAGGTATACTCGTATTACTTACTACGAATGATTGATATAATTGTTATATTTTTAAAGTTACTTTAGTCTTAAAATACGTAGGTATATTACTTACTACGAATGATTGATATAATTGTTCTATTTTTAAAGTTACTTTAATCTTAAAATAGGTAGTTATCTTACTTACTACGAATGATTGATATAATTGTTCTATTTTTAAAGTTATTACCTACCTATATTATTTAGTATGAATGATGGCATAAAATCATTAGTAGGCACTATTTTAAGCAAATTTTACTATAACTAATTTTAATTATATTTTAAATTATAAATACTTACATAAACTTTCTATTAAAAAAAAATATAAAAGAGAAATAGAAGAAAATCACTACGAGATTTTAATTTGATACCCAAGCAACAAAGGGAATCAGAAATATTACCGTAATTACATCGACATGTTTCACAGTTAAAGACATTAGTATTGACCTATTGACTCATTTGGCTCCAACAACATGCGAATATTTTGACTCATTTATCCTTACCACATGTAGTTTCATTGCGAGTTTTCCTTTCCCTTCGCTCTCAATTTATACTGCTATTGGGTGTCACTCGCAATGTTTACGAATGTTTCCCACCATCAGTTGACAGCGTTAAGTACATGACTCGAAAACCTCACGCCTATAGTTACATTAGGATTCGTTGAAATAGCAACAAAAGTTATATTTAACTTCTAAATACTTGACCTCGTACTACACGTTACATTTCATTGTGAAATGGAAAAAAATACCCACAAGTGCGTTTCTAGGACCAACAATTCAAAAATTCAAGCACAGGCTTTATTATACGACCACCGAAGGAATGTAACATAGTTCCAGTGGCCCGCCAACAAAGGCGGAGAGATGGCACACAGCGGGTTTCTTTAGTGGGTGCAGGTCCCACACTACCCTGGTCGTTGCCCCGAACGACAGGGTGCGCTTAGGAACAATTTTTCCCGCCTAAACAAAAAAAAAGGCTTTATTATACGAGTCCTGATGTCACGCATGTTCACAAAAATATCATAATTTATGTAATATATCGAGTCAATTCTTGAAACACTAACAGCTTACACTTATTGCAAGCTGTCTTTCTTAAAGCGTTTAGACTCATCAGTCAACCTACTTACCTACTAGTACGTTTGAACTTACAAACGATAAATTATTTAAAGACATAAGAAAACAGCCTTCAAAAAAGTCTGAAAATGACAAAAATGAGTGCCTAATGCGCAATAGAGAAAGAAATAGAGCACAGCGTCTTGATGAGCATTCCGAACACCGTGAAGAAAGGCTTTATACATAATATGAGTATGCCAACTAAACGTACTGCGCCAGTGAGACAGCGAGGTTTCACATCGATGATCGATATTTTTTTTTTACTTTTGTTGATTTTTTAAACCCGCTCCACCGATTTCGATTACAATTTCATGGACCACCTGGGAAGGTTCAGGCGACTTCGAATAATCGGTGAACAAAATATATATACCTATATACTGGAACATAGAACCTCCCCTTTTTTGAAGTCGGTTAAAATATATATCTATACTATTATAAAGTTGTAACAGAGCTGAGTCTGTACATTTAAGATATTTAAGAAAAAATGACTGCATTAGGCTATATAGACGTGTCTGAACACAAAACATTGTTTTTTAGATTTTTTGTCTGTTTGTCTGTGTTGTCAGTGTTAGTTTTTTTTACATTTTATATTCAATCCCCATTTTATACCATTGAAATACAATTTTGTAAATCACTGAGCCACATTATTCATAGATATAAAATAAAGATTCTTATTTCAAAATCCTAAATCTGGATAGGAACCCTAAAAGCTTACATATCACACTCAGTTTTTACATTTGAATACTATGTAAGTATTCGTATTTCCTTCGAAACCATCTCAATGAAAAAAAAATATTGTGAAAAGGTATGTGGCATAGAAATAGCCAGTCTTAGTTAGAAAGTCGGGAGAATACGGCCAACCTGATGGTAAGTGGTTACCGTAACCTATAGCTGCTGGCAACACCAGAGGCATCACTAGCACGTCGCCATCTCCAATGAAAGGAATAGGAGCTGGATAGGAAAAAGAATACGAAGAGGATAGGCAGGATACTAACGAGAGGATAGGAAGGATAATAAGGAGATAATAGAGAGAGGATTTGGCCCTCCGGCGCTCTCACTCACGATACGAAACACAACGGTAGGTACTCCTACCTGTAGTGCTTTCCATTGAGCTAGCCCATTATATCCCATAGCCCAGTTGGCAGAAAGTTTCGAATTATAATCCAGAAGAAGTAGATTCAAACCCCAATTGTGGTTATGGTTGTCAATCTTAAAGGATTTTAAAGAATATTGGGTGTATTTCATCGAATAAGTCAATCAGTTACATCGAATGCGATTGGTAGCGACTGTGTCAGTCGTAATATGATCCTTCCTATCCTTAATATCATCCTTCCAGTAATCACCCACATTCTAAACTACTCCATATCCAGCGGTATCTTTCCATCCACGTGGAAGGATGCCCACATAACTCCCATACCTAAAAAGAAAAACCCTTCCAGCTTTGCTGAATACCGACCCATCACCATTCTACCATTCCTTTCCAAAATCCTAGAACGATTTATCCAATCCCAACTTAGTAGGTTCCTCTCCGATAACCAACTCCTTAACCCACTCCAATTAGGTTTCCGACCTGGTCATAGCACCACTACAACCCTGGTTCATATTACGGAGGATATTAGGCTAGCTATGGAGAAAGGGGAACTAACAGCCTTGGCTCTTCTTGACTTTAGTAATGCTTTTAACACCGTCGACTTTGATGTCCTGCTTGGCATTTTGCGTTCCCTTAACATATCTCCAACAGCTGTTGATTGGTTTCATAGTTACCTGTATGGTCGCCGGCAACGCATTTATATTGAAGACAATGTCTCTTCTTGGTGCTCTACGCTTGCTGGTGTGCCTCAGGGCGGCGTTCTCTCTCCGCTACTTTTCGCAGTTTACATAAACTCTATCACTGACAAACTCATTTCTTCCTACCACCTTTATGCTGATGATCTGCAAATCTACTGCTGAGCTCCTTTAAGCAGGTTAACAGAAGCTATTGGAAGAGTTAATGAAGACCTTGACAGTATTTGTGACTGGAGTTTATCCTATGGCTTAACAGTAAATCCCTTAAAAACTCAGGCCATAATAATCGGTAGCTCTAGGATGGTATCAAAAATTAACTGGGTACAATTGCCGCGTATCCTGTGTAATGGAGTATTCATTCCGTAGAGTGACAATGTTAAATATCTGAGTATATATATTGATAGGTGCCTAACCTGGAGTCCACAAATCCAGGAACTAAGCAAAAAATTGTTTGCTTCTACTGGGTCCCTGCGAAGATTACGCAATCTTCTGCCAATTACTACGAAAACAGCGCTTGCTCAGTCCCTTCTCTTTCCTATCCTTGATTATGCTGACGCCAGCTATCTTGACCTCACAGAAGACCAACTTAATAAACTTGAGCGACTTCAAAATCTCTGTATCAGGTTCATATTTGGATTGCGCAAATATGACCATATATCTGAATTTCGTAAAAAGCTCAACTGGTTGCCGATACGACTTCGCCGGAATTCTCATATCCTATTTCTTCTCTACAATATTTTGTTTAACCCTCTAACTTAAAAAAAACACTATCTCAATTCCAATTTTTGAGATTCTTTCAGATAGTACCATCTGATTTCAAGTAGCTATATAGTAGTTATGTATCATACTTATGTACTATATAATATTAATCTATAACTATCGGTATTACTGGTATGTATGTATCTGTATATATGTATCTAATTGTATGTATGTATTTATTTAAGTGTATTCATGTATGTTTATATATGTATATATACTATAAAATGGTTCTTTTTACACCACAAGCTGCCCTCCTAACTCTTAGTCTGCATATTCTTTTCTTTTCTAAGAAAAAGGGCCTACATGTGAATGTGAGCAAAACCAAAGTAATGGTTTTTGAAAGAGAAGAAGCCAGAACAGATGTTAGAGTAGCAATAGGAAATGGTGTGCTAGAACAAGTGCATGAATTTGTATATCTTGGATGTGGATTCAGTCGGGATGGAAGGTACACCACTGATATAGAGAGAAGAGTGAATGCGGGAAATAGAGTGAACGGAGCATTGGGACAACTTCTCGGCAGCCACCACCTCAGCCGGAAGGCACGTGTCGCAATACACAACGCAGTGCTTGTCCCAACGTTATTATATGGAAGCGAGAGTTGGGTATGTAAAAAGGAGCATGAGAGCAAAATCAATGCGGTCGAAATGCGATCTCTGCGGAGAATCTGTGGAGTGAGGCTGAATGACCGCATTCGTAACAACGAGTGCGAGCGAGTGGCTAAGAAGATATACAATGCGAAAGTGGAAGGATGTAGGTACAGGGGGAGACCGAGACTTACCTACCAAATTATTGAAGGAAGGTGGAGTCAGGAGTCTCCGAAACCGGCGAGCGTGTATGAAGAGAGTTATGAATGTTGAGGAAGCGAGAGATGTATGCAAGAATAGAGCCTCTTGGCACTTTGTTCTCTCTGCCTACCCCGCAAGGGAAATGGCGTGATGATAAGTAAGTAAGTAAGTTGTTTTGCTATCTGGTGTACAATAAAGACGTTGTTATTATTCTCTCTTTATTTACATATGTCTTACAACTAAATACATTTTTAAATATATGTATTATGAAAAATAATAAAATATTTAAAAATATAAAAAGTGTGTAGACCCACCGGCAGCGGCCACAAGGGCCAAACTGCCAGTGGTTAGGGCCCCAGAGACAGGAACTTCCTCACGATGCGTGCCGTGTCCAGAAGTACCGCTTTCTGTATCAAACCCATGATCCAAATACCCAACGTGAGCCTCTTAAGATGTTGGTCGAGGCTCTTGGCTATGAGTCAGTTAACTGAAACCACTATCGGCACAATGATTGCTGAATCTACATCCCACATGTCAACAATCTCGTGAGCCAAGTCCAGATACTTAATCTGTTTATCTTTCTCGGCCTTTACAAGATTCTCGTCATGTGGGATGGTGATATCAACTATCATTGCCCGGCGCTCAGATCGATCAACCAACACAATATCAGGTTTGTTGGCCACAACAGTCCTGTCCGTGATAATTGATCGATTCCAATAAGTGTGATACGACCATTTTCGAGAACTGGCTCAGCTACATACCTGTAGTAAGGCACCTCTACGTCCACAAGGCTGTATTTCAGAGCAAGTTGTAGGTGGATTATCCTAGCCACTTGGTTATGCTTGTGCAAGTACTCACCGTTAGCAAGACGAGAACAACCAGAGACAATATGTCTAAGGGACTCACCAGGATGGTGGCAGGCACGGCATATGTCAGCCGTACCATCCCTCAGGATATGTCTCCATTATTATTATTATTTCTGATCCAATCCACTTCTTCTTTGTGTGTAATCGTGGATCATCGGCTTGGCTGTGTCCTTGGTATTATGTTTATAAGGTAGCTACACCAAAATCGATCGAAACAATGGGAGATACTTTCCCAATTGTTTTTACTACATTATGGATACCGACTTGGCCAGGAGAAGCGGGCTATGTGTCGAAACTCCAGAGTTGTCTACGATAAAGCAGTACTGAACCCATAGTACCAATTATAGGTACGACGTTTACATGCGTTAATTACGCCCTGTTATAGGTACATGCGTTTTAAACTAACTCTAAAATACTTCATTAAAATTATAATAATTTAAATAGAAACGTGAGACAGTTACTATACACTTGTAGTTTTCACGACGCCCCTAAATAGAATGGCCGTTGTTTCTCTGAAACGGCGCCCTTTTTTCGTTAAGGCGAGAAAAAATGTATCTAACCGCACACCCCGTCGTTTGGGGGTAAGGAACAGGATAGCGTGAGGCCCTCATCCACTAAATAAACCCGCCGTGTACCGTCTCTACGCCTGTACTATACCACTGGAACTGTGTGACATTTCTTCAGTGGTCTGAATCGACGCCCTAGCTATCTTGAATTGTGAACATGTATACTGCGCAAGTCACTTCACGCTTGCATTTCCTTACAAAGTCTCATATTAATGACCCTTCAGTTATGAATGAACTCCTGTGCTTATGACTTTCTAGATACGATCCCCAATAAATCTCGTACTAATGACCTCTCCGACATGTCTAGAAATAGTGTAGATTGACGGGCCTCGTGGCGTAGTCGGTAGTGTAACCGACTTCCATAGTCGTGGGTTCGGTTCCCACAAATACTTGTGTGATGTGATGATGTGGTTCAGGACAAATATTTGTGTGATGAACACAGATCAAATATCTGTGTACTGCGTCTGGGTGTTTTCTATCCATCATATTTATGTATTAACAAAAAAAAAATTAGTATATGTATTATATCCGTAATCTGGTTAAGCATTAAGCTTAGTTTGGGACCAGAGGACGTTGTGTGAAAGTGTCGGTGAATATATATTTATTTATTTTATATATAAGTAACGATAATGAATAAATATAATATATGAATCCATACATCCATAATAAATTATAATCATTGATTTTGTATGATGAATAGACTGACAAAATTTATTTCAGCACTTTGGGGTGGTGCAGCAACAGAAATTTAGACAAAACTTTGTTGTTTACGGCGTTAGTGGTCTACAAAATTACATTCAACGGACGACGATTAATCACACAGTTTTGTGTCTAACATGCAAACAGTAAATAATTCGTTAAAGGGTTGACACTCAAGAAAATTCTAGAATAGAGCCACAATTATATGGGGCATTTTAAACTTTTGTTGAAAAATTTGCAATGGTGATCACTGCATAAAATTTATAATAGTTTCCGTTTAACAATGTGGCGAAAGCTGCGGCTAGTTCGATTATCATTTAATTAATACGAGATATTGCGTTGTTATTAGTTTAAGTAGTTTGCATATTGTAATTGCGACAGACCTTTTCAAATACTTTCACCACATTAAAAAAAACTAGACGTTGCGGGACGTCTAGCAGATGTGAAAATATCGAAAGTATTTTGTAGAAATAAAATGATCATAACTTGATAAAGTACTCCTTAAGATTAATCAAACGAGTATAAACTCGATAGAGTTGCGTATTTTCATTACAGAGTTACTGTGGCCACCTTCCAGCTCCATCGTCAGACCCTGGATACCATCTAGAGACAAAGTACTCGTCAAGACAAATCATACGAGCCCAAACTCGATGGAGTTATGTCGTTTTGTAACGGAGTTCCTATGGCCACCTTCTAGCTCCATCATAAGACCCTGGATACCATCTAAAGACAAAGTACTCGTCAAGACGAATCAAATGATTCCAAATTCGATTGGGTTGCGTCGTTTCATTACAGAGTTACTGTGGGCACCTTCCAGACCCTAGATATCATCCATGACTGAAGTTTTAGTCAGGACATTTCAAACGACCCCTAACTCGGTGGAGTTGCGCCATTTAAATACAGAGTTTCGCATGGCCACTTTCCAGCTCCATCATCATGTACCCTGGATACCATCTAAAGACAAATTACTCATCAAGACGAATCAAACGTGTCCAAACTCGACGGGGTTGCGTCATTTCATGATAGAGTTACTGTGAACCTTCAAGCTTCATCATCAGCCCCTAGATGCCATCTAGACACAAAGTACTCGGCAAGACGAATCATACGAGCCGAAACTCGATGAAGTTGCCCCGTTTCATTATAGAGTTCCTATGTCCACCTTTCAACTCCATCATCAGATCAGCTCCATGTCATCATAATATTTCATTGTCACGTGATATAGGTACACATGCGTGTAAAGCTTAATCGGAAACCGGGAAGTGTGTCAAATTTAACTTGCAAGATTTGAACGGGATAAGTACAATAAAAGCATCGCCACGCTACCAGCCGATTTTACCCTCCCTCCGCATTAGATGTTTCACATCAAAAATGTCAAAGAGAATAAAGGAGGATTTCCTGGACATCTCCTTTCAGCCTACTGGAAATGAGGTTCCTATTTGATATAGGCATACAACTGATTGATTGTGAATTCTTAGTCTTTAAAAGCCATCGAGAAACTCTTATTGCAGCAGGTTTCACTAAGAGCAACCAAGCTCGTCATAAATTTCAATGTAGATAATATTTTTTTAGCCGTGTGGGGCCGGCTTTAGAATTGTCACACCCCTCTCTACCCACGGAAGTCGTAAGAGCCGACTGAGGGAATACCAGGGGAGTGGGCAGCAGCACTCCCTCTAGTATTAACAACATCCACTGCGATCGCCAACCCGCCTGCCAAGCGTGGCGATTATGGCATTATCCCCCATGACGGATCCGCTCGTTGTGACTTTCTCTTGGGGAAGCCTATGTCCAGCTGTGGATGGAATAGTTTTCTAGTTTAGTACGAAATTTACCTCTCCAGAGCACGGCTAAGTGATAAACCTACCATAAATAAACCGCTTCATTATAAGTCTATTCGTATCTAATAAATACAAAAGTCAGTCTTGGTTTGCAATTTGCATGATTGTGTCCAAAATTGGTACCAAAAATACAAAATCAAGTACACAAAGCAAGAGCAAGACTTAGATTTCATCTTTTTTACTCATCATTACTCATTATTATGTGCTATTGCTGAACATTAAACTGACAGGTAGTGAGAAGATCAGCCTAATATACAGCGCTAGTTCATCAAGTTAGCTTATAGTCGCTTCGAGGGGTCTTTGCAATAATATTGAGTATTCTTAGCCGTTTCTTATGCTCAACAAATGTGAAATGGGGGCGCTGACACTAGGTCTTTATAGTCACCACACGGAAAATTGTGTAATAAAGCGTTAGATTATGATCATATATTATATATAATATTTGGACTATCAAATTTTAAAACACATACCTATATTCAATATGAATATTTTTGATGGCTGAAATGGCAAAGCATCGGGTCGGTATCCAGGAGATGCAGGTTCAAATCCTGCTCGTGACTGTTATTTTCGATTTCACTTTTTTCACTTTGTGTTTAATATATAGTGTTAAGCATGTCAAGTGCTAAAAATATATATAAAAATATCTAAATATGAATATTGCATTATTATTTCATAATGCGGTAAGTAGGGAGTTTTCCCTTTATTTTAAATTGTTATTTATAACCCTGAATGTCAAGTAAGTTGTGCCAACACTGCTATTATAATATATTTAAGACAATATTAATATGAAATATAATAAAGCGATATACCTAGGTACCTTTTATATGAAAACGCATCAAGCATAAGGTAGATATTGTTCACTGAATCTTGAAGGTTGATAATAATACGTAGCTGAATAATATATTAACTTTGAGTAAATATTTTCTGTCGAGCTCTCCAATAATTGAAAAGACATGAGACAGCAAAGTCCTTTGTCGAGCAAGTTGCAATTTCAAGGCGCGCGATAATGGTCGACGCTTTGTCCCGTCCATTCTTAAGCGGTCACCCTTAAAGATAAATGGGTACTGTGTCCAAGCAGAGTAATAATATGTGAGGGCGAAGGGTTGATAGGCATTGGGCTCAGAAAATATTAGATGATTTAGGAGTATTTTCTATTTCACGATGCAATCTTCTCTATTTCGTTGGATTATGATATTCATTAAAATTTAGACATGATCTGGTCAATCATTACAAAAACTCTAAAAAAGCCTAATGTATTTTTTTTTATTGCGTATGGTGGCAGATCAGCGATGGTAAATGGTAACCATCGCTCATGGACACAACTATACCGAGAGTATTGTCAAGCCGCTGCTCGTCATTTCGTCTCACATGTACGAAATGAAATAATTAACGGCTTTTACCTGCTACAACCAAAACTCTCCGATTTGTTTCATGACTGGTCACACAGGAGATGGTGGTACCAACCCTCTGCATAGCAAGTGAGTAAGTACTCACACTTGGTACCCAGCCCTGCCACCAGTAATGCAATGGGTGATAATTGATAAATTCCTTTAGGCGCCCCGTACGACACCCGTGGGAAAGACAGGGGTGGTGACACTTATATTGTTAGTCTGTCTACCACACGGACATTATACATACCTATATTTTTTAGTGTTCAGTAGATACATCTGGTAGTTATAGTATACCTAATACTTGAGTTGAATAATATTAACACAGTGATACTCCAAAGAATTTTATCCAGTATAAAGATTAAAGAACTTCAGGTTTTTAGTTGTGGAATGAAGAAAAGTATTTAATCCAGAAGTAATCTAAAATAATATCAACAAAGGTGCTGCGACATCTTTAACCCAACTTATAATTCAATTTCCCTCGCCTAATCTCAAATCGAATGTTAAACACTCTTATAAATGTAGAATTAATTGTTGGATGGACTTTGGGTCACCAATTTCTGCCCCATCTGGTAGACAAAGTCAGAGATAAACATAGCGACGAAATAACCAGGCCGTTTCACCTACGTTAGGCTATTATTTAGTTAGCTTAGCTAAATTTCTCATACGAGGTTTTTAAATTAATGCAACAAGTAGCAATTAATGTAATATTAACTACATGATCCTGCAACTGCACTTTCCTTAACATTAAATGAGGATAACTTTCATCTTGCAATATTCGATTTACCTAAATTAAATAAATCGTGTCCACTAAAAACCCACCGTGCGCCCTCACCCGCCTGTACTAGGCGAACTACTGGTATCGCAAAAATTCACTTTAGAGGTCCACGCTGCGGCTAGCCCCGTCGGGCTCTAAGCGCCGTCCCCGCGCATTTGGGACGTTACACTTTCGCAGTAGGCTCTACGCGGGTAGAGGAATCACTTCATCCATTGGTAAAAACTGAAAAAAATATCCGTTTAGTAGTTTTTGAGTGTATTGCATACAAACACATAGAATAAGCGGGGAAGTATATTTTATAATAGATATAGAATACAACGAGATGCCAATAAATACTAACACAATGGATTATTGTACTTGATCCACAGATGTGAGTGGTTGTGAGAGTGGCAACTTAAACGAAGACCTTTTTTTATTAATACGCTAAATATAGAACTGTTGTAAACTATTCAATACATTGAGTGTTTATTAGGTATATTGAGAAGCAACTAAGTAACATAAGAACATATTTTCTATCAGCAAATATTTTATGAGCATTAAAATTTCCTGCAATTTATCGATTACAAAATCCAGTAGCTGTACACAGCTTATCACTGAATTCGTAATATTTTACTTTAATAAATATTTGAAAACATTTTTTTCAATACTGAATAAAAATATTATATTGTTAAAAGCTATTACGTCAAGGAAATGTTGCGTGAGGTTCTGATCATAAATTTAATGTTTTGTCCCCTGGTGATACTAAAACGGAGGCATAAAGACAAAGAAATGTCTGACAAAGAATTGGGAGGGAACTTGGTAACAGCGCTAAGAAATGATGCTAATCTGGATCTTTCCATGGATGAAGAGTACGAAGATCTTCGTGCTGAATTACTAGCGTACCACACAGCCTTGGCTTCGCTTACAGAAAATTCTCCCACATCGGACAATTCAGAGGATGTTGCTATAGCTCAACTACCTTCTACCGACTTTTCTAAAACGCGTAGTAAGTTTACCTAAATTGTATTAAAAATTTAAGAAAACATAGGATAGAATTTCAGCCAGCAGGAATATTATATTTTAAAACTGTTTACCTCTCTTGTTAGTTGCATAAATATAGTACAATAATCTTGCTAGAGCAAACATAAAGTAAGCTATATCATACGTAATAGGTAGATTTACGCCTGTTCCCCAGAGGAGTATTGGACGGATAACGGATTGTTACTTGTCATAAAACGGCCTTCCGCTACCCACCTTTCGCTACTGCGGAAACAAAAGGTGCCGGGTGGTGAAATACGTCACCGCCATCCCCAATAAAAATCTCCATTGAAATATATGGATGGAAAATAGATGTTTCAGTCCTATCCTAACAATATTATAAATGTGAAAGTTTGTGATTGCCGTATGGGGCCGGCTTTAGAGTTGTCCCACCCTTCTTCACCCATGGGAGTCGTAAGAGTCGACTGAGCGAATACCGCGAGAGTGGGCAGCAGCACTCCCTCGAGTATTAACAACATCCACTGCGATCGCCAACCCGCCTGCCAAGCGTGGCGATTACGGCATTATCCCCCATAACGGGACCGCTCGTTGTGGCGTTCTCTTGGGGAGGCCTATGTCCAGCAGTGGACGTTGAAAGGCTGATGGATGGATGGATGGAGTACTCCAGTCCTAGATGATATCAAGGGTCTGGTGATGGAGCTGGAACGTGGCCATAGGACTCCGTTAAAAAAAGACATAACCCCATCGAGTTTGGGCTCGTATGATTCATCTTGACAAGTATTTTCTTTCTAGATGGTATCCATGGTCTGATGATGGATTTGGAAGGTGACCACAGTAACTCTGTAATGAAACAACGAAACCCTATCGAGTTTGGAATCGATTGATTCGTCTTGACGAGTACTTTGTCTTTAGATGGTATCCAGAGTCTGATGATGCCATAGGAACTCCTTTATAAAACGTCGCAACCCATCTATTTAGGGCTAGTTGGAGTTAGTACTTGAATAGTACCATAGTCTTGATGATATTCAGGGTCTGATAATGTAGCCGGATGGCCATGTGCACTATGCTATAAAGCGCCGCAATCCCATCAACTTTGAAATCGTTTGATTCATTTTGACAAGTACTTCGGTCCTAGATCCAGGGCCTGATGATGATTTATGTCCATTTCCGTTATTTTGCACATGTCATCATTTTATACAAGCACATTGAAAAAGTTATTATCATTTTATTTCTAGGTACTCATTATTTCTACAAAATAATTTCGATGTTTCCACATCTGGTAGACGTCCCGCGACGTCTAATTTTTTTAAATAAGCTTGGTCCCACTGTCGTAATATCAATTGTGTTAAACGAGTCATTAAATGATTTAAACAAGGCGATATAGTAGAGAGCGTGTACAGTGTACCGGCATTTATACGGCATCAGGTAGATGCAAATAACTGACATGGATTAACTGACAGCAGTGCGTTCTAGTAGGGACTTTATAACATAGCTTATTTCTTACTGGTACAAAATCATATTTGTGCATTTGGCATAACCATTAATATAAATATAAATACTCACGGACATTTCACACAACGTCCTCTGGTTCCTAACTAAGCTTTACGCAACGTTTTGTTGTAAATACATACCTACATATAACAGATAGAAAACATATACATTACCTAATGGTGGTGACCATCAAGCTCTTGTCTCAAACAAGTGCTTGCTTAAGTAAAAATGTAACTTATATTTTCTACTACATATATAAACGTTAAATAGGAACAAGTACTTTTAGTTAAATCAATATAAAATTATATACTTTCTTATATTTCAATTCAATCCACTTGTACGTTCTTAAATACATAAATATTGTTTGTTATTGATTTGAACAAAACTTGAAGCACCTACCTATGTAAAACGTTGAGGTTCAAACATTATGTAATGAAAGTTTTCCTCAGGATCTATGAAATCGACACCGTGTTGGAAAATGGGTGGCATTTGTATCCACCATAAGCTTTGTCAAGGACACAGATACTTAACCGAAGTTCCTGCCTGTAAAGATAAAAAAAAAGTATGTTGTTTCTCGTGGAATAAATCAGAAGTAAAGGATCATAAAGACAAAGGTATCAGTAGTATGCTTTTTCCATGGAAAGGATACAAAGAAATAGGTGGTAAAGGAATTTCAAATAAGGATTCTGACATCGAAAATGAAGCCGAGTCACCAAATGGGGTAGTACAAATTTTTGAAATTATTGATAAAAACGATTCCACTGAAGAAAGTGAAGAAATTGAAATGATAACTAAAAAACCTAAGAAGCATAAGAATAGACCTCAGCAACTCAGGAACAATTATAATAACTACAAAGAGCCTATTTTAATAGTACTCAAACCATCAGATCCATCCAATTGAGAATTCACAATTGAAACAATGTTTACATCATATCGATCTAAAATTTAACGTTGTAAAATATTTCAACCTGCATATTGTTTAGCTTATCGCACATACTTTCATGATAAACAATAATTAAAAAAGTCAATCAAATTTTTGTTTTATTTAAATCAATTCTTACCGGTTTCATTTACATTATTATGATAATGCAATCATGAAAGTTGTTAAAAATGGCTCTGCTGGTCAAATTTATTGTGCTCTCATTTGGTTTAAATGTGCTTGGAGGCAGTCATGATATTTATCTACCGCAAGCATTATACTCCTATATCCCTCAGATGAAACATACAAAAATACAAAAGCAAAATGTAGAAGATTGGCATAACCAACATTCAAGTTTTCGTAAAATATTCGAGGACGTATTTGTTCCGGGAATGGGGAACAAAAAAACACTTGGTTAGTTAGTGTTTTCTCTGATTAAAAATAGACAATCATAATAACAGAATCACAATATTATAGAGATTGTTTTTGATATGATGTACTTATTACACCCTGTTAAACATAGACCTACTTTATTTTGATATCTTAATAATTATTTTATGGTAACTAATGTGTTGTTTGGTTAAGGCAGCAGACGAGCTATGGCTCATTGGATGGTACGAGTAAGTAGCAAACGTTGCCTATAGACTCAGCAATACGAAGAACACTGCTAAGGCACTTCCCACCGTGAAGTGCCACTACGCTTAATAGACGTGTGACTGGATCGGTTATATTTATCTACAACTGAAACGCACCGAGATTATTCACGGCCAATAAAACAAAGAAGATTAGATTATTTGTTAGCTTTAAGAAATGGTTCGTGGCACCCTTCCGTCCTCTTCTAAGCCCTCAGTACATTCGCTTACAAAATAAGTTATTTCTGTTATATCCATTATAACTTTTGTATATATATATGTCTTTATATATGTATATATATATATATATTCACGATCCCAGCCCCTGGAGTTTGGGCTGTGCGTTGGTATGTCAGTCAGTTATTCTTTTATATATATATATATATAAGATATACCTACAGCATATTTCCATGATCAATATATTTACTGACATACACGAACTATATTATATGTACCTATATGTATATGTACTTAATATGATATTGTTAAATTGTCTCTTACTCTCAACAGAACAGCGGTCCTTACAAATATTTATTTTAAATGAAGTGCTGTATCATTAAATGTTGTTCCTTTAGAATATAAATTAGCATTTCACTTTCACGGGGATGAGCCTCCGTTCTTAGAAGCTCTTCAGTTAATATAATGGTTAATTACGCAACGTCTCATGCTTCATAAAACGAGGTTTTGTCTGTTAAATAATATATTTATGCGAGGAGCAACTAATTTCACGTAGTGTTCAAATATGTGGCACTTTGTTATGTTAATTTGTTGCTTGCTAAGTATATTATATTGAGTTATATTTTCCGCTAGCTTGCCTAAAACCAGGAACTAGGCAACAAATAATTTAGTTATGAAGGTAACTTGAAATGTTGCAGTGATGCTCTATATTAGTACAATCTATTCCATTTTTTTTAAATACTACGTGGGTGGCTAATAATCATACGGCCCACCTGAGCGTAAGCGGTTACCGTAGCCTATAGACTCCTTAGTATCCTACCTATCCTCTCCTTAATATACTTCATATCCACCTCCTATCCCTGTTCTTGGAGATGGCAACGCTTGAATAATGCCTCTGGTGTTGCTAGCGTCTATAGGGTAACCGCTTACCATCGTGGGCCGTATGCTTGTTTGCCACCCACGTAGTATAAGAAAAACAGATAAAATATCTTAACACAACATTTTCGATGAATACCGCGTGCAGGGTCACCGATGTCAACATGCTGGGCTCGTGGCGGAATTTGTGTCGAACTCCGAGAATGTCATAGCCTCCAAATGGACGTCAGCGTTCCTGGTTGCTCATGGGGATACAAAGTATGCTGCATAGTCCAGAAGTCTTTCCAGTCTTCAATAGGCGGCCTTAGAAGAGTCTATACACCAAAAATATATACGCCCGAAAACTTACAAGTCGCGCTAACAGTTATTGGGGCAAGAAATTCCATGTTGTTATCCGATACACATGGAGAAGAGCAATTTAGCCCAAGCGAAACATAAAGAGACTTGTATTACTGATTCCATGTAAAAGTGTCACTAAGTAATGTATATTTATAATTTTATATTTATTGTTATAATACCTACTGTTAACACAAAATATATGAGTATTATATACCATAAATAGGGTGGTAGCATTTTAATATTTATTTTTAATATTATATAGAAATATTAAATAATGTTTAATGTCACAATGAAGATAACCAAAATATTTCAACTAAAAACTGTTCTTAAGAAGATTATAAGAGCAAGCAGACTTTTAAAACAAATTTTAAATAAATTCAGTAAAAAAGGTTTTAATGTTTTTGATGTATCTACCTATAGGCTAACACTACCTATAGGCTAACAGTTCGTTGGATATTAATTTCAATGAAATATAATGAAACATCTCCTTTAAATATCAATTAGATGTACTACTTACAGTGATCACAACGGATCTTTGTGTCTCTGAAATAAGGCACAGAGCAAGAAATGGGGATTGTGACGGAATCATACGATTAGTGCTGATCAATTCAAATGTTATTACTCGATTAAAAAACCAATCGAATGAAATCATAATGTTTTCATATATAATTGTTTAGGTTCTATTTATTATTTTCATATTCAATAAAAAGTATACGAGCGATTTGAGTGAATAAGTTTTAACCTAGATATAAGAAAGAAGAGTTCACATCTTTTAGTACGATCGATAAATAATTTATGATTATCGATTACAATTGCTAAATTATAATCGAAAATTTTTCGATTTAAGTAAACTGTAGAAGGCGCACATGCCTTGCGACACAAAAATAGCTACTGCGCAGCGTCTTGCAGCTAACTTCACAGACACAAAGATCCGTTGTGACTACTGTAGAAGACTGTAACTGTAGATATCAACAGCAAGTATTAGCTAGTAGTTAGATAGTTAACTTTTTGTTTCAGAACCATAAAACATCAAAATTCTAAAAGGTATCGATTGTGTTGTATAGTAACAAAATAACGCGAAACTGGCAATAATGTTCTAAAACCTTTGCCAAAAAACAAAAAAAAAATCAATAGCAAGGAAAAATGTCAAGACGTCATTTTCAAACAACCGTGATCACTATTCCTTCCTAGTCTGTGGTGATCACAGTGATCGTTTTTAGACCCAGACGAACCGACTGTCTGCCTAATCTAAAGTAGGTTATATACCTATATAGTAATTACAGGTTATGTTTTACTGGACCCTCATTAAGAAATAAATATAAGCACAATGCGGTCTGATAATATCTGCTGAGTGAAGCACAAATCTCGAAGGGTGTTTTATATATAACGGTAACATTGCTCTTAATTACAGCTGAGGTCATGGAAGCTCATTCATGTGTAAGAACAGTATTAAAATGGTGGGGCCATTACGTAATTTCGGCGGACTAAGAATACATATGTCACCAATCCATTCTACCAGTAAGTGTCGTACGAGGCGACTAAGGGGAGTAAGCAGCTATAACCCATAGGGTATTGGGTTGTGTACCATGTGAGAGTACTCAATTGCTATGGAGCCCGAGTGGGTCAGTACCACCGTCTTCCGTGTGACCGTCCGTGAAACACCTCGGTTTGTTGTTATTTTGTGTTTAGGTAGCAGATATATATCCTGGAAACAAAATGTCCGCTCACCATTATTTATCAGTATTAGCATTTTTAAGTCCATAAATAACAGCTACTACTCACCATCAGATGGGGCGTGGCTCGTCTACCACCATAAGTATAAAATTTCTAAATTTCTGTGTAAATTAATTAACTACTTAAACATATCAGTCGTGTGTATATTCGTGCGGCTTGTCTGTTGTATTTAACACTCGAAATATACTTTTGTTTTTTAATTGTAAATAATGGTAGATAGTTTTAAAGGTGCGCCTGACAAAATGTACATAGTAACTGGCACTTGTGGATCATACAGACACAGCTAAACCACTAACTATAGCATACTATACTAACTATAGCATACTCACTTGCTATCGAGTCTGAATGGGTCGGTACCACCGTCTCCTGTGTGACCGGTCATGAAGCATGTCAGTGTGTTTTGGCTGTAGTAGATAACAACCGTTTATTCTTTCATTTCATATCTGACAAATTAAATGGTCCGCAGCGGACAATACTCTCGGTATAATTGACTCCATGAGCGACGGCTAATTACCAGCAGGTGGGCCGTGGCTCATCTGCCATCATAAGCAATGAAAAAAAGATTCAACACAAGTCTAGATTGATTAATGAAAATACTAGTCGAATCAGTTACAATGAGTACAAATCGATGTTAATACTTGTCTATATAAAATGTTATACGTTAGCTGGGTCACAACCCTCAGAGAAGTACCAGCTATTTGTAAATCATCTAAATATTCTTAACGAAGCTAATGAAGGATCTGCGAGTAATATGAGTACAGGGTGGGCGTTAATTAAGATGAACATTGTGCCTTCTCAGGCAATTTATTTTGGGTTTATTACTGCACTAATTTCACCACGAATATACATAATTATTTACCATAAATATACATTTAGATAATATGTAATTTTTAACTAAGAAGAGAGAATAGCAATTAGAGAAATTGCTATAATTACTTTGATTATTTTATATTCCTTGCTGTAATTAATTTTAATGGATAGATGGATGGATGATAATTCATTTTATATTAATGAAATATGAATAGCCAGAGTGGAGCTTAAACCCGTGCTTTCTTATGACGTCATCTGTCGGATGTATTCACATTTTCACTTAAGATATAAAAACGGATTGTGTTGTATAACTCAGTTGGCAGAGCGCATAAAAGTATTCAAAAGGCACGCATTGCCCCACTTCCCGCTTGTGGGTATCATTATTTCAGATTTTCATAATTAGTCTTTTATTAAATGACCAAGCATGTTACCTAAGTGCTTCAATCTATATAAATAAAATGATAGAGGACTACCATTGCTACATCACGGAAAAATTACTGGATAAATTTTATTTTTTTTCTAAAATTTATTACTAAGACACTTGGACCTTATATAAATAAAATACATTGCGATATCTCCGTTTAATATAAAGTACCTAATTAACGTTTTAAGAAACAACGATTTTTATAAGCACATAATAAGCAATACAGACGAAGTCGCGGGTACCAGCTAGTATTAAATAAAAATATAGCATATTTTCATATTCTTCAAATATACGATCGCCACCCTGAAATAGAATAAGACTGAGTGTGTCCACAGATTAATTTATGAATGCAGCCAAATCCATGATTCATTTAAAAGCTTCCATATTCGAAAATTAAAGGAAATTATTCATAACTAAAAGAGACGCGACGCTAAAAAATTAAATGGCCTTTCAATATTCACCAGCAGGACTTTATATTGTATCCCCTATAGCTGATGGAGGTTTTGTGCTATCTATAAGGCCAAATAAGCGTATGATAATATACTTCAACGAACTTTGTTATTCGCGATGGTTCGATTGGGTTCCACAAGCCGTGGTCACAGGCAGCGGTGCGTGACCTAGTCTGCAGCACTCGAAGATATTAGTTTAGGTTTTATGTAGATAAGAAATGCGTTACTTTAAAGCCATATGCTTGCAACGATTACATAGACACTCCCGTCATAAGTTAATGCTTACTGGATGACTCTTTCGGGATTGCCAACTATAATTATTCGACAGATGTGGTCGGTATCTACACCACTACGCCCTCTGTGCAGTCACATAACCTTGTATTTAATTAATAATAATAAGCTTGGATTATTAACGCAGAGTTTTACAAGAAGAATAAAAAGTATTCAACTCGTTATTCCTTGTTGATTAAAACTTCCAAAATTAGGTAACGAAACACTCTTTTTTTGTAATGTAAATATCTATTTTAGATATTTTTATATATATTTTTAGCATTTGACATGCTTAGCACTATACATTAAACACAAAGTGAAAAATGTGAAATCGAAAATAACAGTCAGGAGCAGGATTTGAACCTGCATCTTCTGGATACCGTCCAGATGCTTTACCAATTCAGCCATCCTGACAATTGCTCCTGACTGCTAATTTCGATAACACATCATACTTAACGTCTTTGGGTGACGCCTGCGCCATCTGTCGGACGTATTTTCATACATTATACCGAGTTTGACTTTGTGTTTAATGTAAATATCTTTAATAGAACAATTTATTTGTGAAATTGGAAAAAAGAGAGATATACTGCAAGCAGGATGGAAGGGTTCCTTCCAATGCTGCTCACAGTTAACCACTTTCACAAAATAATTTGTTTCCTATATTAAAGTTACTGAGCATGTCAAGTGCTCAAATACAAATCACAAAGAGATTTTATGTATAAGATATAATAACTAACAAAATTATTCAGTGTTAAGTGCGAAGGACTTAGAAAAATTGTTTCAGCGGAATAGACCATACAGAGGGAGGGCGTGATCCAGTCGTGCTTCGCCTCCGGCACGTGCACAATTTATAGCTTTAAAAATCCAAACGGTCCTACTTCGATACTAGGCAGCTACTACTAGATGTATTAACCGGAAAACTGCTTAAACTTTAAACATTTGTCAAAAATTGTTTTTTTTTATATATTTCTTTTTAATTTTGAATGTTGTGGCTGAGTCTACCTACTAGTGCTGCAATATATCTAAAACTCATATAAACATCGTAAGTGTGGGTGATTTGCGTTTAACCGCAATTAGCATTATGACCTATATAAATCTAAACCATTCAAGACTGAAAGTGGACTGCTTCGGTGAAAAAACTCGTTTCTATTTCATTCAGAATATCCACTATGGAATTAAATGCTAAATTATAAATAATTTACTGCTTCAGTATTTCTGTATGTATGTTATTTTTATTGTGTGTACTTGAGTGGTTTCTGGATGGTTTAGATTCACAATTAGACTCGGTAGATGGTGCTTTATTTTCATGTATTGACAGAAATCGATATTTTATTCGTTTAATGATTATCGCATACCAGAACCTATAACGAAAAAATATCAGCCGAAACCATAGCTACAATTGAAAATTCAAATATCATACAAAATTCTAGAGCCACTAATAGCGGACAAGTAGCCTATGTCTGCAAGGTCAGTACAGTATCTGTCAGATCTACTAGTTGCATATAAAAAAGTTATGATAATAAAGATTTCTGGCGATAATTGTAGGACTGGCTCCCACAGCTCAAAATCAGCTCTTTAGAAGAGCATTTACAACTTCTTTTAGTCTTAGAATTACTCGAATATTATTGATATTTAGCTAATACAATTAAAACATTTTGCGCATTTTAAAGGTGATGAGTTTTATGCCGATATTTAAAGTAAACATACTTAAAAATTCTATTTGTTTCTGCTCTGCTAATTTAGATTTTGACTGACGATGATCCCCATCCTTTGATCCTGTCCGTCTTATGCAAACACTAAAGTACCACAGTAAACCACAGTCATCAACTAATTAAACAACAAACGGTAATATCGTTTGACATGAAACACAAACAAGAGAGAACAATTTCCAAGTTAATTCATTAGGAAAACATCATATCTGAACACACAATCTACACACTGAAACAACGAAAACATTTTGAGACCGTTTCCACATGACGACGGGTACTGCTGAGAAGACGCGTGTAATAAAAGTAATTGAAATATGCCACGACTCATTTCAACACAGTTATATACTTGGAATATGTTAAAAACATTTTATTTACATTTCAAATTTCTAACATTTGTACTGTAGCTTCGCTGTCATATAATATATACAGAAGGGTTGGCTATAAAACATTTTTGCTCTCATCATTCATTTTAATATAGAACATTACAAGTAAAATATTAAGAACACACATTTTTGTGTCATGTAACAATTTGCTCACCCAAAAATGGTCTACATTCGCCGTACGTCGTAGTATGAAGAGAGTAGGTCTCTTCAAACTACTCTCTTCTTCCTGCTAATCTGAATCTATACATTCTATACTATTATAAGACTGTAACAGAGCTGTGTCTGTACATCTACAGGTACTATTATAAAGCTGTAAAAGAGCTGTGTCCTGTACATTTAAAATATTTGAGGAAAAAATGACTGTAATAGGGTATATAAGCGTGTCTAAAGATAAAACAATTTTTTTAGATTTTTTGTCTGTTTGTCTGTTTATTTGTTTGTTCGTTCGCATATCACGCAAAAACTACTGAATAGATTCTGATGCAACTTTTTTTATTTGATAGCTCTTGATTATACCTAAAATCTAGTACACATATTTTATCCCGCTACTATATCGGGAACCTGAGATATAACCTGAAACTAGCTTTTGGCTGCGGCGGAGCCGTAGGCAAAGGCTTGTGTCATAATAAAACTAGAGGTTAAATAGCCAGATGAGTTTAAGGTAACTAATAGCTGGTATCTCTTAAATAAATACGGACATAAAAATAGTGGTTAGAAAAAGAAATGAGCGCTGCCAATAGCTATTTACATTCTATTCATAATATCTAGGAGAAAGTCTTAAAAAACCACCATTTAATTTTAAAAATTGCATAATATAATATCGCTTTTGCTTGCAAAAGTAATTTATTTTATCAATAAAATTGTTTCTCAAGGAGAGTTAAGAACTCTCAATACAGGCTTCTTCTAAAAAATCGATTAACTATGAACCGTAATGAATAATAGATCCCCGTATTACAAGCCCTATACAACAACATTAGTGTCAGTGCTTCATTGGTAATACCACAGTCAATAAGGTTGAGATAAAATTCCGTTAGAACATCGACGGGTTGTGTAATAAATTGTTCAATAGGCAGGTTAATTAGACAATTTCCCCTAATGGCACGACGTAAATCGAAATAGCTGAACGTAAATGGTTCGCAGAAAACACTTCCCTCGAAAACAAATGAATCCTTAACCGATTCGAAGCCCTAGTAATCGTAAAAAAAGGTAATGCAAGGCCTCGCGATAGAAAGTGTTATTTATGCTCTAAAATAATAATAAGCATTTTGGTTTATCAGTATTTTTTCTGAAATAATTCTGTAACTGTAACTCGGTTCTCTCGTACAAAATTTGAGTGAGCGTTGTTTTTTAGCTTTACGATCAAAGTTTTGAACGGAAGCTTATACAGTGAATGGGTAGACCTGCCCTCGGAATTACGTCCGTCCTTCGCCGCTTTCTATGTAAATGTGAACACTACATTTTGCTATTTGCATTCTAGCTAATTGGTTTTCCTTTCGACGCCGCACCCGCAAACAACCGTTTATTTCCTTGTGCTCCGGACACCGTATCGACATTGTTAACTAGCTATAGTGAAATATTCATAATGGTTTTAATTAAATTCGCTTTATTAAATCCATTTCGAGTTATGTATTTCATTACCTCTCAAATACCAGAGTTGGAGAAAAGTCTCCGCAGCAGTCCGTAGCAGGAAAGAGGTTTGCCTCAACACAGTGATTGAAATGAAATTTGTCTTTTCTTATTATTTTATTATTATCCACCAAAATATTTCTGAGAATATAATATGCAAATAGATCCGATAGGTAGCGTGGGTCTTGAAAACATCTAAAATCCAATGTGAAGTGAAGCAGCAGGCACTGCGATAGCTTAGCAGTCCAGAGCACCTTCCACTTTCACAAATAATTTGTTGTATTAAAATTGGTACTGCATTTACTTCTTATAAAAAATTGTGATGTGGTACAAAGTATGTATTTGGATTTTCACAATTGCTTTTACTATTAGAAAAACAATACCACGTTTACAAAGTAGCCAGCAACGGCTACTTAAAATACGATTGCAGGTATGTACATGCGATGCTAATTTAACTAAAGTGTTTTTGTGTTTTTCAATTCAGTAAAAATAGAAGGAAGGGGAACAAAATGAATGAGATGTCACATCAATTGCGCGCTACGCAAACATTGCGATGGTTTGCTTGTATTATCCTATCTTCTCTTACGTTGCTTTTCTTGCTGATTTAAAAAAAATAGAAAGTAATCGATATTTAATGACGTTGCCGATATGTTTTACACAATTATGTATAACATTAACATCATACATAGAAAAATATGTTCCAAAGTAACGTTATGGAAATTATGGATATTTGTTTACTTTATGACTTTGTGTTCAGATTTCATTTTTAACGCGGTATGTACTTAATCTAAAAAATAATTATAAATTTAATTTTAAAACAACACTTGCGTTGTAGTCGTGACTTATGAATGAAAAAAAGCAAAACGAAATTATATTAACAGACACGTCACAAATTAACTTTGTTGAAAACCGAGAAATCCACAGAATCATAATTCCGTGTGTTGACAAAGCATTTTTAGTGGCAAAAATGTCCAAAAACCTTGGTTTAATAGGTGGGTTGGACATTATAGAGACAAATTATAGAAAAATGGTACCTAAATTTATACGCAATGGCGAATGAAACCCTTTGATTACCCAGGTTAGGCAATTATTTTTCTATAGGTATACTATTACTAGCCTTTCCTGCGCCGCAGCCAAAATCTAGTTTTTGGGTTATATCTCAGGTTCCCGGAATAGTAACGGGATATAATGTATACCAGTTTTAATCGAGAGCTATCAAATAAAAAGTTGCATCAAAATCCGTACAATAGTTTTTGCGTGATGCGCGAACAAATAAACAGACAAACCGACAAAAAATCTAAAAAAAATCGTTTTGTGTTTAGACACGCCTATATAGCATATTGCAGTTATTTTTTCTCAAATATCTTAAATGTACAGACATAGCTATGTTAGGACACGGCGCGGCACACGCTCGAGTTGTGCCCGGCTTGGGACGGGCAGCGCCGTGAACTGGTCGCGGCAATAGGGGGGGACCTCTCGCTGCCGAGCGTCGTCAGAGCGATGCTCGGCAGCGACAGGAAATGGGCCGCGGTCGCTGCCTTCTGCGAGGAGGTTATCTCGTGGAAGGAAGCGGCGGAGAGGGCCAGGGAGGAGGCTTCTTCTGCTGACCCAAACCGCCACCAGCGACTGAGGCGGCGCAGGCGTGAGTACTTGCGCCTCATGCCGCCCTAGCTGAGGCTGCGGGTGGATGGACCGGGGAACGTCCGCCACTCGCAAGGCCTCCCGCGAAGGTGCGACGCTCCGTGTGCGGATGCGTCGCTCAGGAGAGGGTACCCGAAAGGGTAAGCCGCCGGCGGGCCACTGAAGTAATCCAACACAGTACCAGTGGTCCGTCAACACAGGTGGAGAGACGGCACACGGCGGGTTTCTTTCGTGGGTGCGGGCCCCACACTGCCCCGTTCGTTGCCCCGAACGACGGGGTGTGCGGTTAGGTAAATTTTTTCCCGCTTAAAAAAAGCCTTTTCATTACTCATACTCTGAAAGTAGGCCTGAAGTTGCCTGAGGAGCGGGTTGAAAGTAATACTTTTCGGCCCTAGGGAGAATTACTTTCAACTGACAGCTGAGTAATTATAAAAAAAACAGTTCTATTTTCTGTACAGCCAGTCAATTACAGCGCGATGTAAAATGGAAATAACATAAAGTTAAGTATTTATTAAAGAATTAATTTTTTTATATGGCTTTATTTTAATATAGTTGCAACTATATCTTTAAAATAACGAAGATTTATATTTTTTCAATGATTAAAATGAAAAATAATGGCTGAATAGCTGACAGGCCACATAAAAAAAAAAACAAAATCGGTGGGAGAACGGCGATTCCAAATTCAATTTTTTAAATTCTCCCATTTTTTGTTTAGCTAATTCATGATTTTTATTTTTGGTTTCCTCGTATTCGTAATGAAAAGCACCAAGAGCCATCAAATAAAATAAGTTGCATCAAAATCCGTTCAGTAATTTTTGCATGATGCGCGAACAAATAAACAGACAAACAGATAAACAGACAAACAGATAAACAGACGTTTTGTGTTTAGACACGCCTATATAGCCTATTACAGTCATTTTTTCTCAAATATCTTAAATGTACAGAAATAGCTATGTTACAGTTTTATAATAGTATAAATTATTATTATTCCGCTACTATATCGGGAACCTGAGATATAATTGAAAAACTAGCTTTTGGCTGCGGCGGAGCCGCGCGCAAAGGATAGTCACAATATAAAAACATACCTACACAAAATAATTTTAGAAGATCAAAAAATTAAATTTTGTGGAATACTTACCGAGTGAGCGGTCGGTTTTCGGAATCATTAAGCATAAAACTCCGCAACAACCGGTAGAAGCCATCCAGAGCATCACAAATGCAAAAGTTGAGTAGAAACCTTTCTTGGATATTTTTGTACTATTTCGTCATCAACCATAAATAATAAAATACACAAATCGTTAATAATACCTACATAAATTATCAATTCCATGTTTGAAGGACGACATTCTTATGTGAACAAACGCCCCAAAAGGAATAGCATTAAGAAGAAATACCCTTTAACTTAGATATATTGTACTGAGTCGAAAATTAATTTCTACAGTAACAAATTGTATGTATAGATTGCACTTACCACCGAAGGAATGTAACATCGTTCCAGTGGCCCGCCAATAAAGGTGGATAGACGGCACACGGCGGGTCTCTTTAGTGCGTGAAGGCCCCACACTACCCCGTTCGTTGCCCCGAACGACGGGGTGTGTGGTTAGGAACATTTTTTCCCGCCTTAACAAAATAAAATGTATGGATTGCACTGTCCCTGGTTCAGAAGGCACGTTAAACAGTGGATCCCGGCTGTTAAATAATACCCTGGCAGTCGTTACAGGTAGTCAATGAAAAACTGGCCTTGTTCTAAGGTCGCTAGTTGTCCCCTTTGTTAGGTCGTAAATGTTAGACAGGCAATCGTTTCGTATATATACTGGTGGATCAGCTAAAACTGAACAACCCCCCCCCCTTTTTTTGTTATATAGTGGGAAAAAAAAATCCTAACCGCACACCCCGTCGTTCGGAACAACGAACAGGGTAGTGTGGGTGGGGACTTCACCCACTAAAGAAACCCGCCATGTGCCGTCTCTCCGCCTTTATTGGCGGGCCACTGGAACTATGGTACATTTCTTCGGTGGGACTGGACACCCCCTTAGAATGAAAAACAAAACGTTAAACGAACTTTCGTTTCGCTTCATTGTGATTGGTCGCCTGTATCACGCGTCGAAATCTCGACTAATCAGGAATCACGCATCGGACTGTCGATCAGTAACAATGACTCGAAACGAAAGTTCGTCCAACGTTTCGTTTTTCATTCTAAGGGGGCAGATCGGAAGCCGACTACAATAAAAATTTTAGGATAAGACTAAGATTATGTATTGTATATATATATATATGAAATAAAATCTATGAAATGGAGTCAATCAAATTCTGAAGTAGCGCAATATAGTGTATCTTTCAAAAACCATTTATATTTCTATATGCGTATATTTTTGAAGTTAATAACTATTTTCAAAGAAGGGTGGCTCCTTTGACAATGTACCCTCTATTCGTTCATGTAGCCAGTATCTAGGATTTACTAAACAGTCATTAGTACTATTCGGTGACTTCCAAATCAGTAATGATGCTCAGATGCTCAGTGTTAAATAATACATTTACAAAGCTCAACAAGCAACAAACAATTAGCAAGTAAAAAATCTTTAGGAGAAGAAGTCATACCACTTTACTAAACATAATAGGAATTTCAATTCAGTCGTTAGCCTTATAACGTAGACTCGTTTAACTCGCTTATTTCCGTTCACAATCGTTTGGTTCGTAAAGGATAAATTCACTTAATTTTATCATATTCCCGCCACTCCGACGCTCTTTGTGGCCGAAAAAGGTGAAATCACCGATCCAATATCTACTAAAAGCACTTTTATACAGACTGAATTTTCCCGCTATGTAAAGAATAACAATCAGTGTGTTGAGGTTCAAAGACGAACTCAATAAAGACGCATCTCATACATACATACAAAGACGGCGACTGTGTAACACTGATGGAGTATCACAGTCGTAAACCAAAGTTTGTTACACCGTATAAGAAATCAAGTTTGTTTGCACCTAAAGTTTGATATAGCAAGACTTAATTATGCCGCTTTTATTAAGTAAAGCGAAACTTCCGGTAGAAATAACCGCAATTTTCGTAACACAGCTGAAAACCTCGTACAACATCGGTTAATGTTACTAAGCTTCTTTGGACAAAATGAGATCGTAAATTTAATCTACTACGATGTCATAGTTCATAACCCTCTATACGAGTAAGTGTTACGATTTGTGCTATATACAATATTACTATAGGGTATATACAAAACACTTTAAAGTTTATAGATTAAGAATAATTTCGGTTGAAGCATCAATAAAAAAAGACGTCACGGATTAGACGTCACGGGATGTCTACCAGATGTGGAAACATCGAAATTATTTTGTAGAAATAATGAGTACCTAGAAATAAAACGATCATAACTTTTTCAATGTGCTTGTATAAAATGATGACATGTGTAAAATAACGGAAATGGACATAAATCATCATCAGGCCAAACGAATCTTACGATTTCAAAGTTGATGGGATTGCGGCGCTTTATAGCATAGTGCACATGGCCATCCGGCTACATTATCAGACCCTGAATATCATCTAGGACTATGGTACTATTCAAGTACTAACTCCAACTAGCCCTAAATAGATGGGTTTCGATGTTTTATAACGGAGTTCCTATGGCCACCTTCTAGCTCCATCATCAGACTATGGATACCATCTAGAAAGAAAGTACTCGTCAAGATGAATCATACGAGCCCAAACTCGATAGGGTTATGTCTTTTTTTAACGGAGTCCTATGGCCACGTTCCAGCTCCATCACCAGAACCTTGATATCATCTAGGACTGGAGTACTCCATCCATACATCCATCAGCCTTCAACGTCCACTGCTGGACATAGGCCTCCCCAAAAGAACGCCACAACGAGCGGTCCCGTCATGGGGGATAATGCCGTAATCGCCACGCTTGGCAGGCGGGTTGGCGATCGCAGTGGATGTTGTTAATACTCGAGGAAGTGCTGCTGCCCACTCCCCCGGTATTCTCTCAGTCGGCTCTTACAACTCCCGTGGGTAGACAGGTGTGGGATAATTCTAAAGCCGTCACTACACGGCAAACTGGAGTACTAGTCAAGACAATTCAAACGAGCCCTAACTCGATGGAGTTGCGCCATTTAATTAAAGAGTTCTCGTGGCCACCTTCCAACGCCATCATCAGACCCTGAATACCACCTAAAGACAAAGTACTCATCTAGACGAATCAAACGAGTCCAAAGTCGAGGGGTAGCGTAGTTTCATTATAGAGTTGCTATGTCCACCTTCCAGCTCCATCATCAGATCAGCTCAATGTTATCATAATATTGCATTGTCACGTGATATACGTATGCGTGTAAAATTTCAGCTCAATCGGAAACCGAGAAGTGTGTCAAATTCCAGATTTGAAAGGGACAAGTAAAATAAAAGCGTCGCCACGCTAATAGCCGATTTTACCCTCCCTCCGCATTAAATGTTTCACATCAAAAAACTAGACGTCGCGGGACGTCTACCAGATATGAAAACATCGAAATTATATTGTAGAAATAAAATGATCATAACTTGACAAAGTACTCCTTAAGACGAATCAAACGAGTATAAACTCGATGGGTTTGGGTCGTTTCATTACAGGGTTAATGTGGCCACCTTCGAGCTCCATCTTCAGACCCTGGATACCATCTAGAGACAAAATACTCGTCAAGACGAATCATACGAGCCCAAACTCGATGGTGCTTTGTCGTTTTATAATGGAGTTCCTATGACCACCTTCTAGCTCCATCATCAGACCTTGGATAGCATCTAAAAACAAAGTACTCGTCAAGACAAATCAAACGATTCGAAACTCGATGGGGTTGTGTCATTTCATTACAGTGTTACTGTGGCCACCTTCCAGCTCCATTATCAGACCCTGGATATCATCTAGGTCTTGAGTACTAGTCAAGACATTCCAAATAAGCCCTAACTCGATAAAGTTGTGCCATTTAATTACAAAGTTTCGCATGGCCATCTTCCAGCTCCATCATCAGATCCTGGATATCATCTAGAAACAAAGTACTCGTCAAGACGAATCATACAAGCCCAAACTCGATGGGGTTGCGCCGTTTCATTATAGAGTTCCTATATCCACCTTCCAGCTCCGTCATCAGATTCCATGTCATCAAAATAATGCATTGTCACGTGCTATATATTTACATGCGTGTAAAATTCCAGCTCAATCGGCAACCGGGAAGTGTGTCAAATTGAACGTGCAAGATTTGAACGGGACAAGTAAAATAAGCGTCGCCACGCTAACAGCCGATTTTACCTTCCCTCCGCATTAGATGTTTCACATCAAAAATTACTTGCACGTTATTGTGAGGCTATTTGCAAGTGGTGATTCATTAAGAGAAGCAGAAATAGAATATTTACACATCAATCATTATTTTACCATTAAGTATATGAATATAATACCAAAACCTTTACTTGTATATTTGGAGAATTGACACCAGTATCAAGTGAAAAATAAATCGTTTCATTGGAATGAGGTCTACTATATTATAAGCATTGCCCACAGTTGTAAGAAGTTTTGTAGAACTTAGAGGGCAGACTAAAACACATCGATAGAAAGTGGTTGATACATGAATGCTAATGGTACCAATGCAACCGAGTCTAGTCCACGAGACAGTAAAATAATAATAAATATTTATGATCTATATTTTTTAGTATTTGACATGCTCAGTAACTGAGCATGTCAAATACTAAAAAATTTTAGACTACTAACAGACGTTCCGATTTGGCTGGACGTGGTCGGCTCGCCGGTCGTCCATTAATCATGTGAGGCGGTAAAGGCCGGGGGGTTGTTTTTGCCAAAAATCACGCAATATCACAAGGTGGGTGTAGTGAGATATCACGTGTATTTATTTTTTTGTTGAACGTGCGATTTCTTAACAACCGAAAAGCGGCGTGTGAGCTTGAATTAGATTATATACTTACCTGAAATAAAAGATAACATTCTGAAATTTTCAAGATACTAAGAAAATACACGTGATATTGGGGGGAGGGGCTTAGTCTTAAACCTTACCACGTATGACCAGGGCGAAGGAGGATGTCATAAAATGTTAAAAAAACATCACATGATTAATGGACTACCCCCAAGCCGGCCGTCCTACATTTTCCAACCAAATGCCTGTCAGATACGGCGAACAAAAAAAAACTATATTTTTGTCGATATTGTATATCGTAGTGTTCTATCAATACTTTGTGATAATATCGTACAATATATTGATATTTCCGATATATCGTAGGTATGTAATTTGTTTGTTTTTAAAACAAAATATTGGGGAATTTAATATAAATTTTAAGGCAGTTCCGTTATTTATAATTTTATACTGTTAAATATTTATTATATGATAGGGTTTTTAAATCACGTTAACAATACAGATAATAATTGTCACGACTTGCTTCTTTTAAACAAATAAATAGTCGCCGTTTTTAGGGTTCCGTACCCGAAGGGTCAAAACGGGACCCTATTACTAAGACTTCGCCGTCTGTCTGTCCGTCCGTCTGTCGCCAGACTGTATCTCAAGAACGGCGATAGCTAGACACTTGAAATTTTCACAAATGATGTATTTCTGTTGCCGCTATAACAACAAATACTAAAAACAAAAAAATAATAATATTTAAGGGGGGCTCCCATACAACGTCTGTCTGTCCGTCCATCTGTCGCCAGGCTGTATCTCAAGAACAGTGATAGCTAGACAGTTAAAATTTACACAAATTATGTATTTCTGTTGCCGCTATAACAACAAGTACTAAAAACAAAAAATAATAATATTTAAGGGGGGCTCCCATACAACAAACGTGATATTTTTTGCCCTTTTTTGCTCGCTATTGATAACGGCCTACCTGTTGGTAGAGAGTAGTAGTAAAAATAAATAATTAAATTAAAATAAAACAAATGTTTAAGGGGGGCTCCCATACACAAACGTGTTTCTTTACCTGTTGCGCATCTAAGTCTAAGTTGAAAACCACGGAATGAGTAAAATTTTACTTGCAAAATTTGGTAACAGCCAAACACCATGGTTACAGAGAGTTACAATTAAATAGTGTAACCTAGTCAATGGT
Organism: Leucoma salicis; assembly: GCA_948253155.1. NCBI lineage: Eukaryota > Metazoa > Arthropoda > Insecta > Lepidoptera > Erebidae > Leucoma > Leucoma salicis. Next base: position 19,152,939 of record OX411805.1, read on the forward strand.
ACGGAATCCTTCGTGCGCGAGTCCAACTCGCACTTGGCCGGTTTTTATATATCGTTATGCACACTAACTGTATTTAGATTTTGTAAACTGTATCAAACAAAACAGATAATTAGTCATAATTCTATAGGTAATGGGGACCCACGGGCAAAGCTGGGTGCAGATGGCGCTATTGGCGAGAAGGCCACTGTCAAATTGTAGTTGCTTTGTTTGCCTGAGAATTGTTTGCTATTTTTGTATTTAATCCGGTTAATCAGGGACATTGTTAAAACTGTACATTTTATTTAGCATACCTGGAAGATTAAAGAAGTGAAACACGCTATGCTGTATAACCACAAACCTTTGCAATTTTTTCCACTTTTTTAATGATGGATTTTTGGGAAATAAAAGTATACTGAGGTTACAGTTATGTATGTACATCACATAGAAGCATATTACAAGAAAATTAAAATTTACCAAATTACAGGGTACAACAATTTGTACCCTGTAATTTACAATTATGAAAATGATAGTTTTCAATGGCCATGTCGATAATATGCTATGAAACGATGGTAGTAAATATCCCCATTTATTTTTAAATAGGTACTCAGAATGAAACGAGCGACCGTAGATTCACTTATTACTGATAGCAAGCGACCACAGATTATAAATTTTTCACTACTAGTACTGCCCTCAGTGAAGATAGTATTTCGTGTCTTAGCGTTTCGTTTTTGCGATAAATAATAGTTATTAGCCTATGTCGTAATCTGTACTCCCGAGGTATTATGTATACACCCACAACTCCTGATGATTGGTGAAGTAGTTACGATGTCAAGAGTTAGCAAATAAACAAACTTACTTTCACATTTTTATTAAGTAGTAAGACCGTTGTCAGCACTGACTAAATTTGCTGAAGAATTTCAGCAAATCGGAACGTCTGTTAGTAGTTTTAAAGTACAAATTATTTGTGAATGAGGAAAAAGAGAACTTGCCCGCTCGCACTAAAGTTATCTTAAAGTACAAATTATTTGTGAATAAGGAAAAAGAGATTTTTTTTTCGAGCGGGAATCGAACCCGCGTCTTTTCCAATCCGAGGAAGTGCTCTAAGCCACTGAGCTACCGTACAGATCTTTCGATCATCCCAATCTCCTTATCACATTTGTCTTCACGACCAACGCCATCTATCGGAATACATTTACATACATTAAGCCGAGCAGCACATGCCAGGCTCCGCCCATGTCAAATGCTAAAAAAATATAGATCAAGAATGTAAAGTTATCTTTTTCCTCATTCACAAATAATTTGTACTTTAATAATAAATAGCTTATTAATGTATATTATAGATATAAAATTTCTTGCCTTGACGATAGTCAACACAGACAAAACTACTAAGCCTATAGTGCTGAAATTTAGAATTTAGCTTTTCTAGTGGTTAGAGTCTTGCTTATACCAACATGAATGGGCCAGCTCGATCGGGAATGTACCACCCTCTCACAGAAGATTAACGTGACATAACGGTAGGTACTCTTACTATTGTGTTTTATATGGCGAGTGAGAGTGCCGGAGGCCCAAACCCCTTATAACCCTTTCTATCCTCTTCTTCGAGGAGGAGAGGTTAGGAAGGATAATTATCCTTCCTAACCTCTCCTTAGTATTCTACTTATCCTCTCCTTATTATCCTACCTATCTACTTAATATCCCTTTCCTTGGAGATGGCGACGCGTAAGTGAAGCCTCTGGTGTTGCTAACGTCTATAGGCTATGGTAATTTCGGAAATATGGTAACCTAAATAAAATCCAAGTAGTATAAATTAATATGTGGTAATACGCTAAGAAAGCAATTTTGGAAATTCCAACCAAATTTCAAGGATTCCAAGGAAATTATGTTTGTAAGAAAGTTTTTGTTCTTTTAGATAGAAATATTCACATTTTTAAGTATATGAATTAAAAATGTGAATATCCAAATAAGCTGGCATGCTTAACCATATAAACGAACACAAAGCGCTAAAATATGAATTCGAAAATGATAGCTACGAACAGAGTTAAAAACCTACGACTCAACATACAACACACCTGTGTTTCGGCCACTTAAATCACGCGTGCGAAACTGCTAACACAAGCTAGTTTATGTATACACAAAATGATAAAAATCTTACTTTTTATCTTAATAATTGAAGGAAATAAATGAAGTATCTGCTCTGTATAAAATATTAGAACAATTCTAGGACACTGCGTCGACAAAAAGGAATTCGATTAACATCTGATAGGCATACCATCATGCTATTTAATAAAAGGAAGCCTTCGCCGTTAGTAAATATGGCAGTAATTTGCTGTAAAATAGGAACAAGGGTCAACATTACACCCTACAAACACAAACCCTTTATATATGCTTACATATTTTACGTAATTATTTGAAAAAAGCAAGCTTAAATGTAAAGCATATGTAATAAATAACTATTGAAAGTATCACCTAATAGAAGACGACTTTGCCATTGATTCTTGGTCACATTCGATCAGAATTATATTCTGATCGATTCGATCTAGGGATATCATCAAAAAAGCCGTTCCATTCAAAATTTAAGCTATAAGCCCTCCGTTCGTACTCGTACATATTGGGTACATATGAAGAAAATCTCTAGGTTTTTGAAGGAATCCTTAGTATCTTATTTTGATTTACTTCTAAGTTTCAACCAATTTAATTTATTATGATAGCGACTTGATTGGAAACTAATGATATTTTGACTTACCTATATTATTTATAAAAGAGGGTTTCTGAAGAAAGTTTTCAGTTTTGAGGCGTCTTTTATTACCCACAAATTCAAGAATAAATGACAATTTATGTAATATCTTGAGCCCCGCGAGTAACAAATACTATTATTTTATCACGTCATATTTTATCACGTCACCAGCTTCACTAATAGAAAGATCTTAATTAATTTTACCAATGTTTTCTTCCTTTATATCCTTATATATTCACATATAAATATCCTTGTAATATGTGAATATTTTATGCAAGAATTTTCCCTAACTGAAACAACTGTATTATATTTCTTAGATATATTATTCAAGGAAAACACTGACAAATACATAAACTCTAGAGATATCTTCAATCGATCGTTTTGGACAAATAACGTTATACCAAAAATATAGCTCTAATACACTTATTCAATGGTGGCAAATAGTACTTTACAATTGAAATACTAGAAAAGATGCATAAACAATGCATTTAAGTTATTGAGTAAAACTTGTTTAGCCACGACTTGAAAATAACTCAAATCTTTTTTCGGACAGAAGAATGGAAGTGACGTTCAGTAAAAGAATTTCTCTCTCGGTATGGTTGTAGTAACGTCATCGATTTACTTAGTCGATTGACATAACAGACTTAATGTCTACCGAAATATTTATACTGTGTATACAAGCCTGGGCCGTGAAAAAGAAAAAACAAAAGCATAACGCAAATTGTTCGCGCCACTTTGTAGTAGCAGTATCAATGTTGTGGTAGTAAAAGAATTCAGTGTGAAATACCATTTATTTTATGATTAATCTTTTTAGTAATATTTCTTTTCCGTGTGGTGACGGAATACGAATACAAGTGTCACCACCCCATTCTTTCCCACGAGTGTCGTATGAGGCAACTAAGGGAAGTAAGCAATTATCATCCATTGCATGACTGGTGGTAGGGCTGGGTACCGAGTGGGCGTACTTACTTGGTATCGGGCCCGAGCGGGTTGGTACCACCATCGCCTGTGACCGGCCATGAAGCACATCGTTGCGTTTTGGCTGTAGCAAGAGATAGCCGTTTATTCCTTCATTTCATATTAATGAAATAGTGAGCAGCGGCTTGACAATACTCTCAGTATAGTTGAGTCCATGAGCGACGGTTACCATTTACCATCAGATGGGCCGTGGCTCGTCTGCCACTACAAGCAATAAAAAAAAACTTAAAATTTAAACAAGTTTTTTTTCAGCCACGCGTAAAGGTTACACACGCTCATTTTTTTATGTTTTTGTCGTAGTGGAAGTTTTGTTAGTTACTAGTAGCCTAACAAAGAAAACTAATACAGCTGTCTGTCATAAAGTTGTCTGACATTGCTGGCCGCTGAAGATAACAATGTACTACACTGGATTTCCCAAGAGGCACGATATCTAAAAAAAGTTTGCAAAGTATATAAGAGCAAGCAAATATCTCAGCCAAATACTGCTTAAAGCTTTGGGGATTGGGGGTGATCATTTTGATAACTACGGACCGCTCTATGGACGGGGATTATAAAATGATTAAGCTTCTTTCACATTAACTGGGGCGACAATCTGTAAAAACAAAGTTTTAGTTCTTGTATTCTGTCACGGAGGTTTCTCTCCGAATAATAGTTTATAGTCAAATTACTTATAGAAAGAAAGAAAATCAGTTTATTAAACACACATATACAAACAATATATGAACATATAGAACAAAGCTTACAATTATTTGTGTGTTTAAAAGGCTACAACTCATGTTCAAGTTACGAATTATTAAAATTTATATTTAGATATTTTTATATATATTTTTAGCATTTGACATGCTTAGCACTATGCATTAAACACAAAGTGAAAAATGTGAAATCGAAAATAACAGTCAGGAGCAGGATTTGAACCTGCATCTCCTGGATACCGTCCAGATGCTTTACCAATTCAGCCATCCTGACAATTGCTCCTGACTGCTAATTTCGATAACACATTCATAATTAACGTCTTTGGGTGACGCCTGCACCATCTGTCGGAAGTATTTTCATACATTATACCGACCAGGTAAACTTAATTTTACAATTAAGATTTTACCTAATAATGACGCAAACCCTATAAATATTTAGATATTTTTATATATATTTTTAGCATTTGACATGCTTAGCACTATGCATTAAACACAAAGTGAAAAATCATCCATTATACCGACCAGGTAATAAATAATAATATATATTTTTCAATTTAATTTTAAAAGTAACTATGTTTTTCAGCGTACGTACCTATTGGTGGAGGTAAATTATTCAACACATAATATAACATTTTGTTGTGTTATAAATATCTGAAACCTCCTCTCAATGCCGTGGTCCTCCATCCATCCATCAGCCTTTCGACGTCCACTGCTGGACATAGGCCTCCCCAAGAGAACGCCACAACGAGCGGTCCTGTGCCGATCGCATCCAATAGCTCCCCGCGGCTTTGACCAGATCGTCGGTCCATCTGGTGGGGGGCCGTCCTACGCTGTACCGTCCGATACGTGGTCGCCACTCGAGAATCTTTCTTCCCCAACGGCTGCCGGTTCGTCGAGCGATGTGGCCTGCCATTGCCACTTCAGCATGGCAACCCGGCGGGTTATATCAGTCACTCTCGTTCTCCTACGGATCTCCGTATTACGAATTCGATCACGTAGGGAAATACCAAGCATAGCCCGCTCCATGACCCGCTGAGCGACTTTGAGCCTTGATAGAAGGCCAACATTCAGAGATCACGTCTCTGCCATGGGCCTATACTTCTCCTCTTGGAAATTCAAATGGCTGGGATGTAGTTCTAGCGATGTACTGCCTACTATAAAATGACCAGTCTAACTTGCTATACAAATATAGAGGGATCCTTTTAGTAATCACTCCAAACAAAAGAGTAGCCAAATGCAAATCCCTTCTTCATTTCATTTTCAATATCTTTCCCGAGTTCAAGAACGGAGTAACATGACTGCGACTTGGGATATTGTAACAAAAGCGAGTGCACGCATTTTGAACTCGTTGTGTAAAGCCTAAGGTCTATACCAATAATCTAGGTCCATACACCAGCTACACCACTTATAAGAGTAATGTTAAAAAAATTTCAAGCGCTCTGTAGTCTTCCTAAATTTGTGACAGCCTAGTAATAGAAGGTTACTATGGCGAAAATAATTAACCCATGCATGTTTCAAACGTAATTACTTATATATTATACTACTAACAATTTTTCTATGAGTGACTAGGGCTGTTTAAAATGTATACGAGTATGTGTCTAACTTTTGAGTTTAACTTAAGGACACACAATTCGTGAAATTGTAGTATTAGTACCTATATATAACACAATATCAAATATTGAAAGAATACATAAATCAATTTTCGTATAAAAAAGGCTTGGATCTGAACATGGACAACAATTTTAATTTTAATAAGTTTAAATGAAACATTTTTATTTCTAATTCCACTTTATATTGTGAAAAGCTTTCTGTAATAAATATAAAGTGCTAAAACTGTCTATTGTTTGTGCATTACTATAAACCAAATTAATAATATTCCAACTGAATTAAAAGACATTAGGAGGGACAGCTTGCCATTGACAGCCGTCGTTACGCTTGACAAAAGAGAAAAAGACGTAATTTAACTCCAAACATAAATCACTAGAATTCGTTTGTTTTTAGCCTGCGCATCGAATATCAAATCGAGCGTATTCTTTTAATTGTGGTTTGAATCGATTACCAATATTGTAAATGTGAGACTGTGTTTGTGTTACGATTTTAAGCCGTAAATACTAAACCGATAACTGTCGAAAAATGGATGGTCGGGATAGTTATTTCTCTGCATCATGCATGTATCTTATAATACGAAAATTCCCATAAATGACTCATTTCTTACAACAGTTTATTAGAAAATTACATTTATTAATTTGACTAAATTATGCTATAGTTTATTATTATTTTTCTAGTTACAAAGAAATCAAATATATTAGCAACAGAACCTGTACAATTATTAACAGTTACATAAACAAAACGCTTAGTTGCTCGTAAATTCTGAAAGTTCAAGTAAGAATATACGATGACCTTATCGCTAAACCGTGCCTAGACACAAAATCAGCTCATGCCAAATGAGCCCCAAAATGTAAATGAACCGAGACGAATACTGTGTGCGCTATAAAAGTATATGGTTGATTTCGAGGTTCACAATGCCAGTGACATTTTTTCCCAACATTTCCAACATTTTATTACATTCGAGGTCGCGGTTTCGGCGAGATTTCAATATTAACACAAAACAAGTTATATAGATATTTGAAAAACACGCTTATGAAAAAAATAAAAACGTAGGTTTTGTTGTAGTGGAACATACTTAGTAAACTATTATTTCAATAATATTGTTAACGTATATAATATGAGTATGAAGACGAAACGGTCGAATGATTCCATTATACGGTATCTTTGGGAATTGCCACAACAGCAGGTTCTTATTCCATAAAGCTCTTACCGTCCATTCTAAATGAGGTCTTCAAACCACAAATGATTGCTATCATTAATTCCTGTATATTATTCTTATAATACTCAAATCTGACGAGGATGATGATGTACTGTATAATTCTGTGATAAAAAGGGAACAGCGTACTTTCAACGTCTGAAGCTTTAAAAATAAATATCGTCATCAATATAATTATTTCCTTAAAAGTACCAGACATATACAGACAGTATTTTTTGTTATATTTATTCATAACTAATATAACGTAAATGCAGTCTCAGCTATTAAGAACGTACCGCCTGCTGCCATCTACCTAAAATCTCCACAAAGTAGAGATTGCGGGAAAATTATTTGGTATCCTAGCCGAACATTGACTTGCTTGCTAATGAGTACCTGCCATCTTTATTTCAGATTAAGCATTTCATATTTCTTGAGCTCTTCAAACGTTATTTTTCTTCTTTATTAGTATTTTCGGTAGTGGTTTGGGGTCAAATTTTCTGACTGATGTTCTATATATATTATGCAGAAAATAATAACGAGAATTAAAAAAAAAACAAGTGTTTGACAAAAATAGGTAGTAAATATCCTTGCACACGATCGCAACGCCATCTACTGAGTCCAAAACCTACTCAAATAAATACAAAAAATCATTAAAATCGGCCGAGACTATTTCAAGTTTTTGATAGTTTTTAGGTTATTACTCTACCACCCGATATAGTAACGGGACAAAATGTATACCAGTTTTTAAGTCTAATCAAATAAATAAGTTGCATCAAAATTCGCCCAATAGATTTTGCGTAATGCGTGAACAAACAAATAGACAAATAAACAAACAGACAAAAATTATAAAAAAATTGTTTTGTGTTTAGACACGCTAATAATAGCCTTTTTTTTTTTTTTTTTTTTTTGTTTAGGCGGGAAAAAATGTACCTAACCGCACACCCCGTTGTTCGGGGGCAACAAACAGGGTAGTGTGGGGCCCTCACCCACTAAATAAACCCGCCGTGTGCCGTCTCTCCGCCTTTATTGGCGGACCACTGGAACTATGTTACATTCCTTCGGTGGTACGCTAATAATAGCCTACAGTATTTTTTCCAAAATATCTTAAATGTACGGACAGCTCTGTAACAGCTTTATAATAGTATAGATTAACGCATGGTTATTGATTAATTTATACCTACATATATATATATATACATATAGATAGATTGAATGCATGCATATAAAAGTATAAACAGCGAAACAACATAGTGAATACTATATTATTCGTATTTTGTTTTTAATTACTTTTTTTTGTGTGACGTTGGTTGTTAGCCTCAGATGGCTATGACAACCTTACCCGGACAATTGGTGAGCTTTGATAGACAAAGCATAAAATAATAAACGGGGAAAAACTACAAAATCGTTATAATCAAGTCACGTTGTTTTTCCGCGAGGTCCTTTCTTTATTGGTTAAGCGAGAAAAATTGTACCTAACCGCACACCCCGTCGTTCGGGGCAACGAACAGGGTAGTGTGGAGCCCTCACCCACTAAAGAAACCCGCCGTGTGCCGTCTCTCCACCTGTGTTGACGGACCACTGGTACTGTGTTGGATTATTTCAATGGTCCGCCGGCGGCTTGCCCTTTCGGGTAACCTTTACTGAGCGACGCATCCGCACAAGGAGCGTCGCACCTTCGCGGGGGAACGTTCCCCGGTCCATCCACCCGCAGCCTCAGCTAGGGCGGCATGAGGCGCAAGTACTCGCACCTGCGCCGCCCTAGGTGCTGGCGGTGGTTTGGGTCAACGGAAGAATCCTCCTCCCTGGCCCTCTCCACCGCTTACTTCCGCAAGATAACCTTCTAGCGAAAGGTAGCGACCGCGCCACAATTTCTGTCGCTGCCTAGCATCCTCTGATAACGCTCGGCAGCGAGAGGTCTCCCCCTTTTACCGCAACGAGTTCATGGCGCTGCTCGGCCCAACCCGGGCACGACTCGAGCGTGTGCCGCGCCGTGTCCTCGTCGCAGCCGCAATGGTGACAGCCCGGAGGCGCTTCCCTCCTTGCGACTATGTGCAGATATCTGCCGAAGCAACCGTGCCCCGAGAGCAACTGCACCAGTCAGAAATTAAGAACTCCATGCTGTTAGCTCCAGCACAGGCTGGAGCGCCCCTACGGTCCATATAATACCGGCCCTAGGCGTCTTCAGCCGCGCCCCCCAACTGGTCACGGCAGCTCAGCGAGCGTCGCCCTGCCACCTGGCCGCCTCACTGGGCCGGAGACGACCGCCCCTAGCCCGCTCTTGCGACGCCCGCCAATACACCGTTGCGAGCACCTCCGCCTCCAAGTCCCATGGGGGAGTTCCGGCCAACGCACAAGCCGCCTCGGTCGACACGGTCGGTCGTGCGGTATCTGCGTATCCGCGATGAAGTCCTACAATAATAAAAACAAAACGATTTTAATTAAATTTGCACTGGTCCAACTTGAGAGATGTGATAGATTTTCCCAATTATTGATGTGAAACATCAAATGCGGAGGGAGGGTAAAATCAGTTGTTAGCGCGGCGACGCTTTTATTTTACTTGTTCCGTTCAAATTTTGCAAGTAAAATTTGACATACTTCCCAGTTTCCGATTGCTGAAATTTTACACGCATATGTATATCGCGAGACAATGCATTATTATGATGACATGGAGCTGATCTGATGATGGAGCTAGAAGGTGGCCAAAGGAACTCCGTTATAAAACAATATAACTCCATCGAGTTTGGGCTCGTATGATTCGTCTTGACGAGTACTTTATCTCTATATGGTATCCACGGTCTGATAATGGAGCTGGAAGATGGCCATAGTGACTCTGTAATGAAATGACGCAACCCCACGAAGTTTATATTTGTTTGATCCGTCTTGATGAGTACGTGTCTCTTACTTACGTACTCTTACGAGTACTTTGGCCAGGATCTGATGATAGAGCTGGAACGTGGTCATGAGTACTCAGGAATTAAACGTCGTAAATAACCCACCGGAATAACCCATCGATTTAGGGCTAGTTTGAGTTATCTTGAATAGTACCATAGTACTAGATGTTATTCAGGGTCTGATGATGGAGCCGGATGGTCATGGATACTATGCTATAAAACGCCGCAATCCCATCAACTTTGGAATCGTTTGATTCGTTTTGGGCCTGATGATAATAATTTAAGTCCATTTCCGTTATTTTACACGTCATAATTGAAAAAGTTATGATCATTTTATTTCTACTCATTTTCAGTACCTTCGATGTTTTCACATCTGATTTTTTTTTGTTATGAAAAATTAACGAGCAAAGGACATTGCTCTACGACCATACATAGTTCGCTCTGAAACCGGTTGGTTTCAAAGCAAAATTATGTGTTGTATTAAAACATATTACTGAATTCCCATAAAATCATCATTTTATAGTGGACTAGCTTAAGAATCGTACTGTTACAAAAATGTCTCCGATTTTGAGGTTATGTGTTTTAAACTTAAAATAAAGAAGCTGTAATATAAATGAACCAGTTTATGTATGGCAGTAGATTGGTGTTACACTATCTCTTGTCATAGTTTTCAATTTAGTTGAATTATAATCCTAGAGTTGAGTATTTCCACTGCTAGATGTACTATAAAATTTTTACGTGTTTCAAAAAATATTTGAACTATTCATTTTATATAGGTATACAATAAAGATTAGATTACTTTGTTATTTTAATTCAGAATAACAATTTAAGTTTGTCTAATATTGATAATAAAAGTTTAATAAAAGCAGTGACATCTATTAACAAAATCTGTCAACTATACCAATTGCGAGATCGAAACCTTTCTGATTTTTGTCTAGATTTATTATAATGTAACTAATAATACTAGAACCGATCTTGATTTTTCATTGTGACATTTTAAACGCAATTTTTAAATCAACTGTACCTACCTAATTCAGATTTTAACATATAAACGCTTTAAAAAACAAAAGATCGATTATATTGACTCTAGGTAAACATGGCAGGCGCATCAGATGTACAATAGTCCCTTCGAATACTTTTTTTCTGCATAATGGCATGCAGCTAGTCCGTGTTACATAGAATATGCAAATTATATTTAAAAAAGTACTAATAATTATCATGAATGTTCGATGCAATTATCGTACAGGGCGAAAAATGACAGAGTCCTTTATATGTGCCACAGTGACGCGTGGCCGTCTCTTCTAGTAAGTTTATACCTATGTTTTAGATCTATATTTTGTTTAGCATTTGACATGCTCAGCTATTTTTTAAAGTACAAATTATTTGTGAATGAGGAAGAAGAGAAAGAGTGCGACCGGGAATCGAACCTGCGTCCCCTCCGCTAGTGGATTAATGCATGTAAATGCATTCCGATAGAAGGCATTGGTCGTAAAGGCCAATGTTATGAGCAGATTGGGTTTGGCCGAAAGGTCAGTACGGTAGCTCAGTGGCTTAGAGCACTTCCCCGGATTGGAAGGGACGCAGGTTCGATTCTCGCTCGCACTAAAGTTCTCTTTTTCCTCATTCACAAATAATTTGTACTTTAAAAAGTTTATATGTGTGAAAGAAGAATCCGAAATTGTTGTCACGTCAGACAGTATGAGGCTTTTTCTAGAAATATACGAATTTAATATCTGTCATGTCCCATTTTCATTTACCTAATCTGTACACGACATTGTTTTATAAAACGAAATGTTTAATGAAAATGACATACGTACATACCTATACGGTACGCAAATATAATAATATTAGTTTTATATTGGTTATCTTGCAGGTTTTACACAAGAAAACTAATTTATAATTTAACGAGTGGTTAAGATGAGGTGTTAGAGTAAATATCTAAATTGCTATTTGGCCGTTTTTGTGTGGCTCACTCGATAGAGTTGATGGATCGCCTTGATTGTAGCAACGTCAACATCGCCTACATATATATATATATATATACTATTACAAAGCTGTAACTGAGCTATGTATGTAAGAAAAAATCTATATAAGGCTATTTAGGCGTCTCTGAAGTCAAAACATTTTTTTAGAATGTTTGTTTTTATATCTATTTGTTTGTTCGCACATAACGCAGCTAGGGATTTTGATAAAACTTTTTTGTTCAATAGTACTTGATTAGATTTAAAACTGGTTTACGTTCCCGCTACTAAATGCTAGCTTTTTTATATAGCTTCTTATAAATAGATTTTGTAACGACGAACCAGCCAACCCTTTATTTTTTATTTTTTTTGTTAAGGCGGGAAAAATGTTCCTACCCGCACACCCTATCGTTCGGGGCAACGACCAGGGTAGTGTGGGGCCTGCACCCACTAAAGAAACCCGCCGTGTGCCGTCTCTCCGCCTTTATTGGCGGGCCACTGGAACTATGTTACATTCCTTTAGTGGTCCGCCGGCGGCTACAAGCCAACCCTTTTTTTTTTTTTTAGTTGGACAAAAATGTCCTACCGCACACCCCGCTGCCCGGGGAGACAACGGGGTAGTATGGGGCTCTCACCCACTAAAAACCCACCGTGCACCCTCACCCGCCCTTACTACGGCGGATCACGGGTACCGCGTCGTTTCACCGCGATCCGCAGGCGGCAGCCCCTTCGGGCACCCTCTCTTGAGCGACGCCCCGCACACGTGGGCGTCGCACCTTCGCAGTAGGCTTCCGCGGACGGCAGGGTACTCCCCGAACCCACCGTCCGCAGCCTCGGCTAGGGTGGCATCATGCAGGCGCAGGTAGCCAACAAGCCAACCCTGCACTAAGAAATAAACCTTGTATTAAACACAAAGTGAAAAATGTGAAATCAAAAATAAGAGTCACGAGCAGGATTTGAACCTGCATCTCCTGGATACCGTCCAAATGCTTTGCCAACTCACTGCTAATTTCGATAACACATTCATACTTAACGTATTTGGGTGTCGTCAGGAGCAATTGTCACGATGGCTGAATTGGCAAAGCATTTGGACGGTATCCAGGAGATGCAGGTTCGAATCCTGCTCGTGACTGTTATTTTCACACACACATTTCACACATTTCACATTTTTCACGTTGTGTTTAATGTATAGTGCTAAGCATGTCAAATGCTAAAAATATATATAAAAATATATTAATAATAAACCTTGTATCACGGGGGACTTTACAAACATACAATTTCACGGACACAAAGTACACGGAGACTCATAACAACCATTCGTGGATCACATTCAGATTTGTTTTGTGTAGGAATCGAACCCACAACACAACACAACGTGGGAGGCTGGCATCTAAACTACTCCTCCATTTGTGCAGTTTAAAACAATAACTAATGCTTATACCTACATTTCTCTAAAACTTACTCTACTAATATACTACAAACGTAAAGGTTTGTAAGTTTGGACATTTAAGACGTTTGTTTGTTATTTAATCACGCAATAACGGTTAATTGAATGTGGATTTAGCTTTGCCTACTTTTTACAGTTCGGGTTAACGCTTAGAAGTACTAACTTTTTATCTCGATAAGTAACATCCCAATGGTTATCAATTTATTTTCAAACTACTTTTGCAAAAAAGTAAGGAGGTACATAGTATGTTCACAATATTATCAGTGTTATTCAATGACGAAGCTTCAATAATACAAAAGTTCAGATACTCGCAGCACTATTGTATTAATAATAGTGAATACCTACTCTAATAGCTAAGACATTCTGACCCTCTAGAATTCTAAGGCTTCACCAAAATCAATCTGTCTTCCTCGTATTACAAAATATTAGGATAAGTAAGAACTTCTTGTGGTTTAATTATACCAGCCACAGATATGAATCTATGTTTGTGATCCCAGTACAATGTTTTTTTTGCATGTAGTGGCAGACGAGCCACGGCCCATCTGATGGTAAATGGTAACCGTCGCTCATGGACTCAACTATACCGAGAGTATTGTCAAGCCGCTGCTCACCATTTCATTTCTCCGATATGAAATGAAATAATAAACGGCTATCTCCTGCTACAGCCAAAACGCAACGATGTGCTTCATGGCTGGTCACACGGGAGTTAGTGGTACCAACCCGCTCGGGCCCGGTACCAAATGAGTACTCCCACTTGGTATAAAAAAAAAATATATACTCTTTTTCCTTATTCACAAATTATAATTTGTACTTTAAGAGTAGCTGAGCATGTCAAGTGCTAAAATATAGATCAAAATTGCTTACTTCCCTTAGTCGCCTCATACGACAGCCGTGGGAAAGAATGGGGTGGTGACACTTGTATTCTTAGTCCGTCACCACACGAATGTTTTGAATATAGTAGTCCTTTACAAATGGTATTAGTGTGAATAAAGTTTTTGACATTGATATCTATCTGGGTAAAATATTTACTGCATATTATTGCTTTATTGCTCAAAGACAATCGTGAATAAATATTTATTTATTCGTTTCTTAGACACTGTTAATAAATAATTTTATAATGAATTTTTTAAAACTTCACTAAATCAAACATTTTCATAAAATTGGCAGCTTATTTAAATATCGTTTCGTTGATTACTACCGCTATTAGGTAAAAAAGAATTAAGCTCCGAATCACTAACTTCTCATTTCATTGCGGACGATTAGAAAGATGATTATCAAGCTTTTTTATCCGCCAGCAGAAAGTTTCATAGAGTAGATCATTCACAACTCAAATGTAACAAAAGAATAAAACTTTTTTCAGTTACATCTCTGGAGTGCCCGGTCTTTGTGATCTGCAGCGATATCCGACAAAATTGGTTCGAAGCAGATGTCAATATTAAAGTGGGCATCGCGTTATTCACAAAGACCAAATCGATGAATGTTCTATTTCAAATACAGCCTCGCTATTGGCAAATGAATATTAAACTTTTGATTTTGTAGCCAAGTCATTTATCTAAGATGGTTGTTGTAAAATAACTTATAGTTTAGAAAACAGAAATAACACAGAATAGCTAGTTGAACTAACTAACTAACTTATCATCACGCCATTTCCCTTATAGGGTAGGCAGAGAGAACAGAGTGCAAAGAGGCTCTATTCTTGCATACATCTCTTGCTTCCTCAACATTCTTAACTCTCTACATACACGCTCGCCGGTTTCAGAGACTCCTGACTCCACCTTCCTTCAATAAATGACCGATTTGGTCTAGGCAGGTGAGTCTCAGTCTCCCCCTGTACCTACATCCTTCCACTTTCGCATTGTATATCTTCTTAACCAGTCGCTCGTCCGGCATTCTTTCCACATGTCCGAACCATGGGAGCATTCCCTTTCGCATCTTTACACCAATACATACTCTCTTTCATACCTACTCGCTCTCTTATGTCGTCGTTACGAATGCGGTCAGTCAGCCTCACTCCATAGATTCTCCGTAGAGATCGCATTGATTTTACTCTCATGAATTGTTTCGCTCATAGTTGAACTAAAGAGAAGTAAATAACATTATAATAAATAATTATTGTAAAAAAAACGTGGGTACCCCACTATTTTTACTATACCAATGAACTATTATTTTGTAACATTAAATGTCAAGCAAATATTCATGCCAACTTATAACTTCCTATTACTAAGTATCTGAGCTAAGTTGTAACAGCGGACGGACGGACATACGGACATGACGAAACTATAAGGGTTCCTTGTTGGCTACGGAACCCAAACAACGGATAAACTTCTCAAATTATTGCATCGTCATCGGTCCTTGATAAGTGTGCAACGTTTCAAATCAATCCGACGTTTTGAATGGGGGAAAAACACGTTCGAAGATTCCGTTACATATATACATAGATACGAGTACATAGATACATACCAAGTTAATTCAAGCGTGTTAATAGATCCTATCAATCGTTTCAATACTGTAAAATCTACTAAAAATATTTTTTTGGTTTGTTACAGGACAGACTATGGACAATGCTCAGGAAGTTGGACAATGACAGTATATCCCCGCCGCGAGCGATGACCCTGCAGGGCGACGAGGGTCACGCGGCAGCCGCGGCGATGGGGCCCACTGGTCGTATAGCGGATCCTCCAGCATGCACTATACCATATTCTATAGAAATTTTCAAGCTTATTAGGCTATGTCTTCATTATCTACAGGTGATATCGCGTTTATGTCAAATCCTCGACGTCTACCTGCCACGTGTACACGTAAACTTTAAATTTTCAAAGCGTCCTCTAGTCAAATTAAAAACTCTTGTGAATAAAATGTTAAGTTATCGAACTAGGACAGTATATTGTATTTTAAAATCGTTGTTAGTGAAGACGTTAGCCCAATTATTCGTTGCTGCCAAGTGTGTTGTGAATGCGGCGGGGTCGCACTGGTGCCGGCGACGCAGAGTCGGTGCGCGGCGTGCACAGACACTGCTTCTTCTTTGGCTGTGTGGATGCTGCGGGTACGGCGAGGGGCGTCGTGACGGAGACCTACATATTGGGGGTATATTCCCCATGGAAGGCGAGGGAGGGTGGCAGGGTGGCCAGGCCTGCAAGCCCGCTGCTGAACTTGCTCTTGATGATGTCAACGCGCGGTCTGATTTATTGTCCGGCTTCAAACTATACATCCATAGCAACGATAGCAAGGTATTTTGTATTCATTATTCATGCCTTTTACTAACGTAGTCAATAAATTACATTTATGTATCAAGTCGTGTGTCCTGCATTATGGGATAAATTTTATGACGTTTTCAATCAATAATAAAGCACAAACTCACATCTAGGTGTATAATATAGTTATTATGAGTACCTAACAATTAGTATGTATAATTACTATTTGTGAAAGTGGAAAAAGAGAGCTTTACTGCGAGCGAGATATGAACCTGCGTCCCTTCTAATCTAGTGCTCTAGACCGCGGAGCCATCGCAGTTACCGACGGTGACTCCCAATCTCCATTTCACAATTGCTTTTTGATGTATTTACGACTCACGCCACCTATTGCATACATTATTCCAATATATTATATATGTATGGTGTACTTTATCTTAATATTTAAAGTACAAATTATTTGAGAATAAGGAAAAAGAGATTTTTTGTACTAGCGGGAATCGAACCCGCGTCTTTTCCAATCCGGGGAAGTGCTCTAAGCCACTTTTTCCTTATTCTCAAATAATTTGTACTTTAAAAAGTGGCGGAGCATGTCAAATGCTAAAAAATATAGATCAAAAATGTTTAAAAAATCGCGCCATCAAATAGTATGAATTTTAATTGCAAAATTAAACTTACTATATCGGTTTAATGCATGTAAATGCTTCCGATAGATGGTGCTGGTCGTAAAGACAAATGTAATAAGGAGATTGGGATGGTCGAAGCACCTGTACTATAGCTCTGTGGCTTAGAGCACTTCCCCGGATTGGAAAAGACGCGGGTTCGATTCCCGCTAGTACAAAAAATCTCTTTTTCCTTATTCTCAAATAATTTGTACTTTAAAAAGTGGCGGAGCATGTCAAATGCTAAAAAATATAGATCAAAAATGTTTAATATTTAAGTTGAATCTTAACTTTGTATACTGCCAATTTTCTTCATAACACTTAGTAAAGTTACGTAATTGTCAATTATAACTCCAATCAAGTTAATGTACCTAACACATCTTCACCGCCTGATGTTCACTTAGAATGACAAGTACCGACATCATCCATTAAGTTAAAACCAACCCAGCTGCGGTCTCGATAACACTAACAAAATGGGTTCGTATTCTATAGTGGAAGTGGATTCATAAATCCAAAACCCTTGGCGCGGTATTACAACCTAGAGGGGGAAGTTGACATACAATTTAATAATAGAAAATTTACGAACGGTTCAGAAAGAAAATTTTATTTGATAGAATTTCTGCGGTGGTTGAAGGTTCTCTGAGTATATCGGTTTATTGAAAACGATTACTTATTGATAATGTATTTGTTGTTGACGAGTTATAAAATTGTTTTTAGAAATCTTAGAAAGCTTTTATCAAATGTTAACTTCGTAATAAAAAGAAGTAATTTGTTTTCGTTACTAACGACTCGTAAACTACTAAAGATATTATTTTTAAATTAGTACCAGCTCATTTTTCCTTAAATTTCATTAAACAAAATACTTAAACGAATGCTGAGACGCAGGCGAAGCAGATTCACGCAGCGCAGGGCAGGGCAGATTTTGTAATGCTTTAAACATCCTTAACTCCTTAAGTTGCGTACGTTACGCTGCAGGCACGTGCAACGCAGACTTTCTCTGTCCTGCAGAACGTGCCTGCGCCACAACATACTCAGCTTAAGGATGTTCAAAGCATTAAAAAATCTGCCTTGTCCTGCGCTGCATGGGTCTGCATCGCCTGCGTCTCAGCATACGCTTAGCTTATAGATTGATTCATACAGCATTACCATTTCAAAGAAAAGAACACTGTGTAATATATTGATATTTTTATATATTTTTAAGAATGTTACGTTCTTAGCCATATAAATGAACACATAGTGCGAAAATATCAATTCGAAAATAACCTACGTGATCGCTGACTGCTCGTAACCACTATTTTCGTTTTCACTGGAACTGTATGATATTACTTCAGTCGTCCACCAATGGCTTACCTATCCGGTTACACTGAAAGCTGGCGGTGATTCAGGTCAGCAGAAGGGTTGTCCTGCCTGGCCCTCTCCATCGCTTTCTTCTGCGAGATGACATCCTCGCAAAAGGCAACAACCGCCGCCGATTTCCCATCGCTGCCAAGCATCCTTCTCATAAGAGGACATAACGCAGCCAATTCGGAGCCCGTGGAACAATAGAGGCTTCAACTTGTCCAGGACCACCCTAAACCCCGGCGTTCCGATTCTCCTGAGCACTTCCGAAGTCCCTAAGGTGGCTAGGAATTTGATATCGTCTAAGTTTCTGCCCGGGGCTGTAATCAGCGTATCATCCTCATAGCAGATGACTACCAGCCTGAAGAGAAGCAATAAAGCAGCACTCAGTCGTTACCAAAGTCCCAGAATAGTGGTTTTAGGACCGAACCCTGTGGGATATCACACGAGACAGGTGTCCTCAAAACATCCCCTACGTAGTTCTTATAGAGAACGCTGCCACCGTAGAGGTAATCTGCCACTAGCCGCCTCAAGCATGCTGGCACTCAGTGATTTTGGAGTGCTTCCCTATTGCAGCTGAATAGCAGCCTATCGAATACGTACATGCAGCACTCCCATCGGCTTTCAGGCACATCATCGCGCCCATCATCGACCTAACAACCCGAAAACCGAGCATCTGACAAGTCGGCCCGACCTCACGTAGAAACTGGATATTGCGGGCTGCTAGAATTCTCTTGCCTCGTGGAGCAGTTCTGATTGAATACGGCGTTCATCCCGCCTTTGGCAGAAGTATCAGCCTCCTTCCTTCCAGAACGCCAGGCACACGTCCGTACGCCCCATCCAAGCCGGGGCTGTTGTTCTTGAAACGAATCCGCGGATAAGCTACTCCTAACGTGGTATCGGGTAGTGCACTGTCATTAGCCTCCCGGTCGCTACCTGGCGGTGTCATGACCGGGGACGTATGCTCCTCTTGTCACGGGAAAAGGCCTTCGAGCATCCTGCTGGGCTAAAGGATCTCCGTAAGGAGCCTGGATGTGGAGCCTATAAAACTGCATGCCTAAGAGACTTTCTAGTCACCTTATGTACTTGTTTAACTCACTTGCGTGGTGGGCTATGTCCTTTTTACCCTGAGAAGAGACCTTTACCTAGTAATGGGTTAAGAAAAGCCATGTTTTAGCTACCTTACCAAGTAATTGAAGGCAAATGAATTAATTAAATTATTTAAATGGTCAATGTAGACACATGCAACATTCGAATCATCTAAATTCAATTAAGGGACTTAGAATTTGACTAAGTAATTGTAGCGTGTTAAACAATTTTGTCAATTATGAAGATGAATGTAAATTTCCCAGTGAATCTCAGTGGAAAGGTCTACTTATTTTATGCTTCGTGTATTTTGGGACCGTTGAAATGATCATGTTAACGGTCCTTATTTCTTATTAATTTCCATTTCCTACCTTTTTGTTTGATTCTAGGCACTACTTGTGTTACTTTCAGTGTTATCCCGAAAATATCATTAATGTGACCTTTTCACAAATAACAGTCAAGTGTAGTTTAAAGTTTACACATTAAACATTTTCCAGTATTTAGTAAACTTGTATTGCAACTATGACCAGGCTATTTTAAAGGACATTTGTTAAAATAAAATCAACATCGCATCAAATCACACTAACTAATCATAATATCTAGTTCAGTTTAAAGTTGAACGCGTAAGTAACGAAATAAATTATCTCATATAATTACACAATTTATGGCTAATGGTTTATATATTAGAAACGTTTTATTACAAAGTCCTATTTTACCATTGTGAGTACCTACATGGGGTCCATCTACCCAGCTGGCGATTTTTAGAAATTATCTTGTAATCTAGACTAAAAAAATTGACCATTGCTTTTCATAGTAATTGTAATTCACTCACAAGTACTTTCCAAACAGATCATTAGTGTGGCGCAGAGTGACATATTTATATCCAGACAAAAACGCGCATGTAGGCTAATACCCACGCTACGTCACTGTCTAGGATTAAACTAAAAGGTTATTAAGTATTATTATAGCCTTTGCCTGCGACCACGCCACAGACTAGATTTTAGGTTGTATCTCAGATTCCTGATATATCAGGTAGATAAAATAATGTATAACAGCTTTTAATTCTAATCAAGAGCTATTTCAAAATCCGTTTAGTAATGATTGCGTTATGTGCAAACAAACAAAAGACAACCCGACAAGCAAACTAAAATTCTATAATAACATTTTTTGTGTTTAGAGATGCATGAATAGCAAAATATAGTATTTTTTTCTCAAATATCTTCAATGTATAGACACAGTTCTGTTTCAGCTCTATTATAATAATTTACAAATACAGAAGAAAAGATATTGTTATGTAGGTACCTTTTCATTCATTCATTCTCCTGTTCTTTTCCCAATTATTTGAGGTCTTAGACGAAGAATAATATAGACTCGCTACTATTTTGACACTAAGGATGAAGAAAAGGATGCACATATTAGGTTTTACCAAGAGTGAGAGAGACACATGTATAAGTATTTTTATCCTTTTCGTGCCATCTTAACATTCTCATCTCAGCTATATGTAAGTCGTCTCTCATCCCTCGCCTTCAAAGATCCACACGATGTTCCATACAATACGGCGGGTCTTACCGTGGTCTTGTAGATATTTCCTTTCTTTTTTTATTATGTTAGGTACCAATAAAAATATAAGACACGAGCCTTTGACCGCGGCTTCGCCGCAGCCAAAAGCTAGTTTTTAGGGTATATCTCAGGTTCCCGATATAGTAGCGAGATAAAATGTACATACACACATGTATACCAGTTGTTAAGTCTAATCGAGAGCTATCAAACAAAAAAAACATTGTTTGTCACAAACAAAAAATCTAAAAAAAAATGTTTTGTGATCAAAAACTCCTATATAGCCTAATACAGTTATTTTTTTCTCAAATATCTTAAATGTACAGACACAGCTATGTTACAGCTTTATAATAGTATAGATAAAATTAAATAAAATATAAGAAAAAAAGTAAACATGTCATATTTAATTTTAATCTAACTATGTTTTAAATTTAGGGCCTCATTCATAAAAACTAGCACAGCTCTATAGCACTGATTTAAGTAAAATACTATTTTGTCCCGTTTCAACAAAGTACGTTGAAAATTTCACAGAAAGTGACAATAACATCTGTCAGCTTAAACAGTGTTTTAAATCACTTTTATATTATTATGAATAAGGGGGTTAGTCTTTTGTACATATAGTATTTACGAAAAATACATAAAGTCACTACCCCATTCTAACCCATGGATATCACAAGAGTGGATGAAGGAAGTAAAATTAAGCAAACAAAATTATTTGAAATAAAGAAAATCTTATGCCCATTGTTTACTCTGGTTCAATTTAACACTCTCTCTCTCCTTGCAATTTTAGGGGAAGATGGAGCCTATCATTGAATCACATAAGAGCTGTAACAAAGATAGAAGATTTTTGCACTGTTTATTAGTTTACATTAGGCTATATATCAGGTTCTTGATATATTAGCAAGATAAAACGTATAACATTTTTAAGTATAATCAAAAAACATCAAACAAAAATAATGAAAATCCATTCAGTAGTTTCTTCGTTATAAGGCTAAGCATGTCAAATGCTTAAAAAATATATAAAAATAAAGATAGAAGAACTTATTAACCAGCAAGGATGCGAACAGAGTGACTACGGCAGAGTAGGTAAGACCATTTGGTAGAACAATATTTAATTACCTCTATGTGTCAACAGTGCGAGCCGGGCTTGGGCGCCAGTGTTATGTACAATTTATTGTACAACCCGCCGCAGAAGCTGCTGCTTCTAGCTGGGTGTTCAACAGTTTGTACTACTGTTGCCGAAGCTGCCAAGATGTGGAACCTTATGGTGGTAATTACCTTTATTCCATAGTTATTACTAAAGGAGAATGCCCCTATAGTGGATTTCAATCAAAGATGAAAACTTAGTAAAGAAAGATAAGTCAAAAAAAACGTTAAACGTTACTTATTACATGTTTTAGTTTCAAATGAGTGTAATGTGAAGGCAACAGTATTTCGAAGATACCGACATCAGAATTTAATTTAGTGAAAACGAAATAAGTACCTATGAAATCAACGATTTATGTTGAGTGATGGTTTGTTTACAATGTTTTCACTTTTGATTAAATGTACTATACATGGTTTCGTTTTGTATCAAATACTAAATAATTGGTCTCAAAAATTTAATTTTTAATATCTACAATACCTTCTCAAAGTCAAGTCAAAATTTCGACGCATAAAAATATGTTAATTAAAAAGTTATTTACCTAGTTTTTTCGTTCGAGTACATTATGTATATACGGTACCATGTAATAGTGGGCGAGCCTATTTCCATCTACCGGGCACATCTAAAACTAGCAATAATTAACATTTAATAAATTCAATAGCATTGTAATTATATTGTTTTTCTTTAGTGATAAATATTTGTCACAAAAAATACCTAAAAGTAAAAACTCGATGAAAACGCCACATATTGTTATGATTGTAGGTACAACACGTAAAATATAACCTAATTTAATGAACTTTATTAGAATTTCTCTCGAAAATCCAGCGAAATAGAGATATTGTACTGTTATGTACACTTAAAACGCTATAAATGAAGGTAAGTTTCATCAATGTACAACATGATTAAATATGAAACTAAAGCTTATACTTTTGTGGGCATTCTCCTTTGCAAAACAAATCTAATATTGGGGTACTTGGCATAGTATATACGAAACATGCCATTATTTGTATTCAAATTACGACTACGTAGAATGCGAGGTGGTTGATAGTATACTATGGATGAAATTTTGAAATATAGGATGATCTATTATAAATATTTGTTATGCTGGCTTGAAATTTCCTCGAAACAACCTTTAATTCTCATAAATTTATTGTAAAGCGAAAATTTAAGGTTGCCTACTCCTTAAAAAATCATCATAGAATCTTTTATTCAAGCAATTTCTACGTAGCCCGTCTCTTAACTTTTAGGATTTTACTCTAGGGAATATAGTACACGTTTTGACACATGTCCACAATACAAGGCTTTTACAAATTTCGAAGTTATAACTCGTATTGTTATAAGTTTTTATTCTTTAGACGTAAGAAACCATTTATTTATTGCGAAATACCTAAAGCTTTGAATTAGATGTTAACGTAAAAGGCATTGCAAATACTTTGGCTTGGTTTGCTTAGAACTTTATAAATTACGATAATAATGTGTAAATAATTTAATATAGGTACTATACATGTTACCTATAGGTACCTTGTATGCCTGTTACATATAAAACACAGGTACGAATCTATTCCAATAGTGTTATTCCTATTTATGAACATTTTGCCTTGGAGTCCAAACTATAAGGCTTGTTCTAGTGAGATATAACATAGTAAGAATACTTCTGAGGTATATCTTCTAAGGAAAATAATAGTTTTAATAAAAAAAAAACTTGATAATTACAGTACACGTTTTAATAATGTTCTAAAATCTATTTAATTTATTTAAAAGTTTTAAAGTAAAACAGTGACCGTAATGAATTTTATAAGAGATACTTGTAGTTGTTTTTTTGGTGTATTCACAAGAAAGATGAAAGAGCACTCCTCTAATCACTAATGTTCTACCAGAAGAGCCTGTTAAACGTAAACAAATCAGACAGAAGAAGAAACATACACATTACCAAAACAAAGAAAATTGATTATTCAATTTACTCTAATCAGTATGAAAAAAACAAATGGTGATGGAAATTCTTACTTAAATATATTTTATAATACGCATTCTCAGGTACCAAAGCTTTGTCAAATGAATTTCCCTCCTCAATTAACTCTGTAACAGTTATATTGGATAAAAACTTTCCATAACAGGGTTGTGGGCGCAAAAAAAGACAATCGAAAGAAAAAACGTATTTTCTGAAACATAATACGAGAATATTTCATACTTATTTTATTTCTTTGTAACTCCCATTTATAAAAAGAATTTGTATTACGTTACATTTAGCATTGTCATATAGGAAAGGAAAAGCCCATTAAAGTATTAACATTTTTCTTTTGAAGACTAGCAGTTACCGGGGGCTTTGTCAGCATTAAAGTTTATAAAGTATAAATTATTTGTGAATAAGGAAAAAGAGATTTTTAGTAGATCTAAAAAGCATTAAAGTTTTTACTTTCTATATTCGATTTCCTACTCCTCAAGGGAGTCTTGAGGTACGATTTTGCAATCATTCAGACATGTGATTCTAAGTCAAATACCTATAAAATGAAGTGCGCAAATGTGTAACCTTCCTATCCCTAACTTAGGAACCCTTTTTTTCGCGAGGAAATCGGGGAAAGTGCGGGCAGAGAGGTTATGCTGGAGTCCCAATTTTCATTTTCGGTATACCTGCTAAAACCCCGCGACGTTCCTTCAGACTTCCTGTGGCCAGGGGCGAGGTATATGCTCTACGCATGATTTCCTCCACACGTTGTATACCTACCCTAAGTAATCCTCGGTTAGCAACGTGCCAGTGATGCCTCTAGTGCGTCGTGTGTCACTTACTATCAAGCAGGCAGGAGGAGTATATAAAAAACACAATAATATCGCATTCCACACTCAAGCCACCATTTTCTTACAAGTTTTTTAGAAAATACTCTTTGTCTAGAAAGTACCGGGAATGGATGATTTGTTTATGGTTCCAGTTTTTTTTTTTTTTTTTTTTGTAAGATTGCACAACTGTTATACATTTTGGCGCGGAGTTTGAGTTGCATATGTTATTTATATTAAATACAGTGCTGTTTTTAGTTATATCATATCTAGTGTGTATTGCGAATTTCATAATGGACAAAAATATCGAACAAAGAGTTTGTTTTAAATTTTGCATCGCCAATGGAATTTCGTGTACGGAGTTACTGAAAATGTTACAGAAGGCTTACGGTGAATCGACTTTATGAAAACACATGCTTATGAGTGGTACAAAGCGTTTAACAGCGGTCGAGATGTGATGGAAGATTTGTTTCGTTCTGGTAGACCATCAACGTCTACAACTGAAGTTAACGTTGCAAAAGTGTATTAAATAGTGACTGAAAATCCTCATTCAACTTTGAGAGAGATAGCCGCCGTTCTTTCTGTGTTTCACGAGTCGATCCGTACCATTTTAAATAATCACTTGGGTATGAAACATGTTTCCGCTCGGCTAGTCCCAAAAGACCTGAATTTTTTCCAAAAACTCAATCGCATGAGAGTCGCTAAGGACATGCTATAACAAGTCAATTCCGACCCAACATTCATGAAATGCATTGTTGCTGGTGACGAGACGTGGGTTTACGAGTTTGACATGCAAACTAGTCAACAAGCTTCGGAGTGGCGACTTCCAACTGAACCGAACCGAGCCAAAGTCGATCAAAAGTCAAAGTCATGTTGACTGTTTTCTTTGACTATCGCAGTGTTGTGCACTCGGAATTCTTGCCAGAAGGTCAAACAGTAAATAAAGAATATTATTTGAGCGTTATGCGACGTTTAAGAGAGCGAATTCGACGAAAAAGGCCAGATTTGTGGAAAGAAAATTCTTGGATTTTGCATCACGATAAAGCGCCTTCGCACAAGGTTATCATTGTGAATGAATTTTTGTCCAAACACTCAACAAATACCATCGAGCAACCACCATATTCACCAGATATGGCTCCAGCCGACTTCTTTCTTTTTCCTAAACTCAAATTACCACTTCGTGGCACCCATTTTTATTCGATAGAAGACATAAAGGAGAATTCGCGCCGAGAACTGAACTCAATTCCGGAAACAGCGTTTAAAAAATGTTTTGATGATTGGATTATTCGTTGGCGTAAGTCTATCCTTTCTGAAGGAGCACACTTTGAAGGTGATGAAATAAATTTGGATGAATAACAAAAATTTTGTGTATTATTGATCTTTTTCCGGTACTTTCTTGACAGAGTAGTATTAATGTTGAAAAAATTTATTGAAATCTGATCCGCATCTGGTCTGGGTCGTTGTAAATAGTACTGAAATAGTTGCCTTAGCATATATCTCTACAAATTAAGGGTAAGGTATTATCTAACCTATGGTAGACATAATTCAAATCAGTCTGCACTTTAAAATGATTTCGCCTGTCCGTCATTAAGTATATAGTCTAAGATCCCACATACATATAAGATCTGATATCCCAGACACATAAATATAGATAGGCCATTATCTGTCTGTTAACATGTTCTTGGTATATACCAATTGCGACTAAGATCGGTCAAACCTTAGGTTATATGAATCAAACGGAAATACAGACACACAAAAATTTACAAAACTATAATCGGTAAGTCTTAATATGAATATTATTCATAACAAAATTTTAGGTAAACTAAAAAAATATAAAGAGGGCTCACTAATTTATACAGTAGTATAGATAATAATTAACATTTTTCAGTTATTAATGTGTGTCCTTGTTCTAGTTATGTTACGGCGCTTCAAGCCCCGCATTATCAGACCGCGCCCGCTTTCCAACATTGTTTCGAACACACCCATCAGCCACAGTACATAACCCGACTAGAATCAAGCTGATGCAAAAATTTGGCTGGTCAAGGATCGCGATATTACAGCAAGCTGAAGAAGTATTTATATCGGTAAGTAAGTTGCTTATTTCATTATGAGCATGCTGTTTATTGTTCTATAACGTATAACGTAGTAAGGACACACAACTGGCAGAATAGTTTAGATACGAACCTCCGATGCCTAACTTGTGAGTTCGCTTTCCACGCACGGTACCTTTGTGTGACCTACAAAAAGTTTTTGTGAGTCTGGTTGCCCTCGCCGGGACTTCACCTTGAGATCTGGAGGCGAGATCCTTCGCATCACTATATTGGCAGCTTGAGGAAGCGCATGGGTGGAGGAGGGGGTCAAACTCGTGATATCGAGGCGTACCGGTCTGAGCTCCACCGAATCCTTTTTGGGAGTGGAAGGCGACTTGGATAGAGAGCAAACGCTGGGTACACTTCTCTAGAGGCGGTAAGTCATGTACCTATGATGTAGTAACTTAAGTGACGTCATAGCGCTCTTCTTACCGGCTGACGTAGGTGCTCTTAGGGCATGGTTACTTTGGAAAGTAACTGTATCGCAAAACCCGGTTAGAGTCAGCCTGGTGTCATCACTGCGGGGACTGACTTGAGAACACGGCGCTGTACACGCTCGCGGATTGCCCAGCCTCGTAAACTCACCGTGGCAGTTGGTTGACTGCCCTCTCGCTTTCGGTTGTGGTTCAGGCCTCGGTCAGTATCGTTTTACGAGGAAGTGATGTACGCAAAGGAGGTGTCAAAGCGCAACGCGAGATAGCCTCCCCCATACCGCAGAAAAAGCACTGGGCGCCAAAGGGCGGCTAACAATCTCTGGCCCCCATAAGCGCTAGTCTGATGGTCAGGGACCTAGACGTCTGACGGTCCGCCATCCTAACTGAAGCAAGCCCAAGATAGGCGTACGTGTTTTACGAGGCCTCTTGATGAAGGAGGGCTGTATAGTCCAAATCAGATGGAGCCTCCGAAAATGGTGGCCAGGACCTGGTAAATGTAGAGGCACTCATGCGTGGAGCGTACCTATATATCGCTTCTGACTAAAGGTAGTCTGAAGAAAAATCACAAGTTTCAACAGGTATACCGTGTAAAGTGTACATTCGGACTCCGACATAACCTCTTCACCTGCCCTGTGGGGTTATCCATAAAGGAAATCCTACCGTACTAAAAAACTATATTATTATACTTTATGTCGGTGAAATTGTACGTTTGTAAAGTCCCTAGGAATACAGGGATTATTCCCGAGTCTTTAAAAAAACCTATACTTATGAAATTACTTGCATGTGAAAATTCTAAATTCAGATTATTTATGTTTAGTTAATGTTTTCTGGTTGTTACTTTACAATAGTGAATAGATTTCCTCTTTTTCCATGATACAACATAAAAATATTCAAAAATATTTATACTAAATCTCAAAAAATAAGTCATTGTGATTTCCGAGTACCTACCTACTCATTCACCTGTCACCCATATATCATAGATCTCATTACAAATAAGTGCCTATTTTTAAACAAACTTAAGCCTATACAAGTATCCCTATTTCAAACTATTTTCCTACCATAATAGAATTCAACGAATAAGGTTTCGATATGTATAACACATTTATATATCCGCTTCTGTGTTGTCGAAATAATCTGCTTCACTGTGTATTACTTGTTTTATCTTTACATTACATTAGGTAACAACAATTCGTCTTATGTAGTAGAGATAATAAGGCGCTATATCGGGAGAGTTATTACTTAGATGTACCATATCGTGACAACGATTCAGGAAAGCTTGCGTGACTTAAATCGTTCGATCGAAGTATCTAGTATGACACGTATAAGCGCTTTGTCTATAGATAGACAAATTTTATGATCTTAACGTTGGTATTGAGTGGAGGATGATTTCAAACTCCATTAACCTAAGGCAACTAAGTTTGTGTGCTGTCTGCATTTTACAAGTAGATACCTAAGGACTAAAAGAGAAGAATTCTATAAATAAATGTTCCAATAACCATATTTAAATAAATGGGAAGTTGTGATTACTAAAACCTAAAATCAACTGATTACGCATTAACACATTAATAAATGATAATAATAATAATAAATATTCACGGACATTTTCACACAACGTCCTCTGGTCCCAAACTAAGCTTAACGCTTGTGCTATGGGTACCAGATTACGGATATAATACATATATCAGTTTTTTTTTGTAAATACATACACGTCATAGATAGAAAACACCCAGATGCAGTACAATTATCTGTGTTCATCACACAAATAATTGTCCTGAGTGGGAATCAAACTCACCTCGTGCACGGAAGTCGGTTACACTACCGACCACGCCACGAGGCCCGTCAACAGTCACATTGATTTATTACATACAATTAATCCTTACTACCCATTTTATTATATTATTTGTTTAGGCCGCAAAAAATCCTTACTACCCTAATGTTATAAATACAAAAATGCTTTTGATTGTTTGTTTGTTACGCTTTCACGCCGTAACTAATGAACATAACATCATGAAATTTTGCATATATATTTATTATATTGTCTGGAGTCCATAAAAGGATAGGCTACTGTTTATCCTAGAAAAATGGATAGGTCCTGTGGCATAGTTATTTTTGCAAATAATTAATAGGCCGTATATATATTTTAAAGTCCACGCAGCGAAGATGCGGCCAGAATCTATTATCTTATAAATAATAGTTACAAATTTGTGCTCACTGTGATACATTATAAACTGCATTGGAATCTGCTCAGAGACCTTCAAGATAACCGACCGATCACGCTAAAGTACTTTAGGCGCTTTTCTAGACCAATTTTCGGACTAGGCATTGAAAAATATAATTAGACATTGAATTGTGGTTATTCAACGACGAGTTACTTTCAAGTTTATTTATATATTAATAGACCTAGCTTTTGCCCGCGGCTCTGTCGCAGTTAAAAGCTAGTTCTTAGGTTATATTTAAGTTCCCGATAAAGATAAAAGTTATACCTGTTTTTAAGTCTAATCAAGAGCTATTAAATAAAAAAGTTGCATCGAAATCCGTTCAATAGTTTTTGCATGATGTGCGAACGAACAAACAGACAAAAAATCTAAAAAAAAAACGTTTTGTATTTAGACACGCGTATATAGCCCAATAGTATTTTTTTCTTAAATACCCACAGCTCTGTTATGGCTTTATAATAGTACTAGCCTTTGCCCACGGCTCCGCCGCAGCCTAAAGCTAGTTTTCCCGTTATATCTCAGGTTCCCGATATAGTAACGAGATAAATCGTATACTTACCAGTTTTTAAATCTAATCAAGGCCTTTCAAATAGAAAAAGTTGCATCAAAATCGGTTTAGTAGTTTTTGCGTGATGCGCGAACAAACAAACAGACAAACAGACAAAAAAATAAAAAGAAATGGTTTTGTGTTTAGACACGCCTATATTGCCTATTACAGTCATTTTTTCTCAAATATCTTAAATGTACAGACATACTCGTAGCTCTGTTACAGCTTTATAATAGTATAGATAAGATTGTAATACCTATGTACCTACTCAGTTCGTTAACTGTTACAAAGATACCTAAAATAAAAAAATATAGAATATTGAAGTAAAAAAGAAAACGAAATAAAGGCAAATAAACCTTCAATAATACGTCAAAGGAGAAAATATATCTGTTAGATATCCTTAATACGGATTATCGAATGATATACCATCTACAACAATAGTTGTATGTTTGTTCGTATAAGACGAGAGGAAAATACCTACATTAAATAACTACAAATAAAGTAAATATACCTAAAAAATATACTAAATATACATTTGCCTTAAACATAATTTTATGAATAATAAACTTTTGTCTATCTATATAAAAGTACCTACATAGGAAAGTTACGTAAAATGATGCTTTAACTTTTTGATTTAAGACTCGCTATTAGTATGTTTCGGAAATAATAGTCACAACTTACGCCGTTTTAGCTCACATTACGTATCTAATCATATCGTAAGTGTAATTATCTACTATCCTTATTAATATTATAAAAAAGTGAGTTTGCTTGCGACTTCTCGACGCCGTTGCCGTACATAACCGATTATTGTCAAATTTGCCATACATAGTTTCGTTCGCGAATTTGTGGAGCCCTGGGCTAATACTACTCAGGGGCCTACTAATTATTTAACTAATTGTCATTATGTCAGGTTGATGGATCTGAGGGTTGCTAATCTATGATTGGATATTTTGTTATTTTGCATATTTTCTTTACGTCAAAACAGGTATCGTCTATTATTTTTAGTGGGGGGCCCTTTGTATCCACAGGGCCCTGGCCTTCAGGCCAAAAAGCCCTTAGGTAGATCTGACCCTGGGACAGATGCTGCTCGAAACTTCTAATTGCTTCTGACCAATCGGTGATCACTCCTAGTTTTAACCCTGCTGATCCCTGAAACATTATTGAATATTTATCGTTTGTTTAACAAGATGAACTCTATCTCGTTTTTTCCAGAAACTAGAACTTATTTGCAAAAATTTTTACTACGATATACTGTACACATTAAATTGTCACATAGCACAATAATGGTGGTAGAAAGAAAAATAATTGTTCCCCCGGGAGGCAGGATTACAATGCATCTTGCATGATAAATGGTCCTATTTAGATTTTTTACCGCTATGTGTATACTCGTAGCATCCGTTACTATTCTTTCAAATTCTAAGGAAATTTTACTAACAATTTATATCG
Organism: Leucoma salicis; assembly: GCA_948253155.1. Taxonomy (NCBI): domain Eukaryota; kingdom Metazoa; phylum Arthropoda; class Insecta; order Lepidoptera; family Erebidae; genus Leucoma; species Leucoma salicis. The sequence goes on from OX411805.1 coordinate 19,184,901, forward strand.
ATATGTACTCGTAAATGTATATAAAACTAAGTGGGATTAGTTACACCATTACTAACTCAAAAACGCCTAGATCGATTTTATAATGTTCAATTTGTTGGATTTGTTTCCGACTGGAATAGCAAAGAGGATAGTGAAACCATGAAAAAAAAACGCAGAAGAAATGAATAATTTTTTTTCTATCATAAATTTTGTATGGAAATGCTTTTATGATGATATTATATCACGAGAACGGATTAACCATATCATTATTTTTTTTTGTCCCATTAGTCTTGTGCGCGCATTGGAAATGTAAGAAAATCTCTGATATGTACATCACAAAAATAAAAATGAACATAGCGTTGTATATTGGTTTCTGTTATGAGAGTGGTGTTATGTGCATTATGCTTTCTCCAAGGGTGCAGACGTGAGTCGCGATTTATTAGCATTTCATGTTTTCACCAATTTTTATTCGTTTCGTCGGTTATTATACATTTAATTTTAGTCCAATTAATTCTCTTCAAACGATTTTTTCAGAAATTCATTAGCGAAAAGTGTTCAATAAAGCAAACGCCTCACTGTTACGTGAATAACAGTCATTTCAATGTAATTAAGACATATTTTATAAGTTTTTGCACATTGATTGAACTTAATTAACTTATCTCCTCCCTCAAGATATTCATTTTTACTCTAGATGTACATTATATCTTAAGGAAAAACGAGCATTTTTTTGTTTTTTAGCGTTGGCAATTTATTATTTTGATCTGTATTTTAGCACTTGACATGCTTAGCTACTTTAAAGAACAAATCCGGGGAAAAACGTCATCTATCGGATCGAATGATGTAAAGACTTCTAAAACAAATGTAAAGTGGAGATTTGGAGTATAGCTTAGTGGTCCAGAGCACTCCCGGATTGGATGGGACGCAGTTTCGTCCTGCTCGCAGTCCATCCATCCATTTATCCATCAGCCTTTCAAAGTCCAATGCTGGACATAGGCCTCCCCAAGAGAACGCCACAACGGGCGGTACCGTCATGGGGGATAATGCCGTAATTGCCACGCTTGGCAGGCGGGTTGGCGATCGCAGTGGATGTTGTTAATACTCGAGGGAGTACTGCTGCCCACTTCCCCGGTATTCCCTCAGTCGGCTCTTACGACTCCCATGGGTAGAGAGGGGTGGGATAATTCTAAAGCCGGCCCCCCACGCCTGGCAGTAAAGCTCTCTTTTTCCACTTTCACCAAATTATTTGTTCTACAAAATCTATTGCTTCTGAGGCGGTATGAAATTCACTGGGTCAGCTAGTTAATATTAAATTGATAGTGTGATGTGTTATTATATTTTACTAGATTCTGCTCCCGACTTTGCCCGTGTGGGCTTCTTAATATAAATATGTCACTCTATTTAGTAGTAGTCGACTTATCATCTCGCCATTTCCCCTGCGGAGTAGGCAGAAAGAACAGAATGCCTAAGGCTCTATTCTTGCTTATAACTCTCACTTCCTCTCTAAGGCACATTAAACTTTAGAGCGCCCTGGATCTATCCGAAGACACGGTCGCAGAACCAGACCTAGCACGCACCCACCACTGAAATTTCTATTTCCTTTAGGCAATCATCGTAAGATTTTCTCGACGCCTAAAAAAGTCTGCCAACCCGCAATGGGCCAAAAAAATAATATTCAACGCTTTATTGTTCCCCTATTGGGCGCCAGTCACCTCTGAGAGTGAGATTTGTAAAGAAATACACACATCATTTCGAAAAACCTCCATATGTCTGAAGTCCCTGCCATATCAGGACCTCGGGTAGCAAATAGAACTCGATAACTCGACACCATTGTTTTTCCGACTCTTGGATTTACCGCTAGGCTATCGCTGCCATCAATTAATATTTATTATTTATCATAAATATCAAATTAAAGACTTTTAGATGTGTTTAATATTGCCATAATATAGCTGTGAACACGCAATCTAATCTGAACAAAATTTACAAAAAGTATTTTTCGCTTTCATTTAAGAGGCACTTTACAGTAATGCCCCTTAAAAAAAGAGGTTGACGTTTAATAAAATACACAGCTTCCTACCTTAAAGAAATCTTTTAAACTTCTTTCATTTACTAGAACTGAAACGTTTACGGCTGTGTCTTAAATGTGACGGCTGAAATAAAATATTTTTATATTGCATAGTAGACTTGTGCATATAAACCATGCGGGTTTTTTAGTAGAAAAGGCGTTTATAGCGTCCGTAAGCATAACGAAGAGTGTGTATAGTGCATAGTTACTTGCTATGAATAGAACCAGCCCTTTCATGCTGGTTTCAATGTAATTAGAGCGACCCCGGTTTTTTCTGCATAAGTGAGTCTGAAGCGTTCTTGCGCTGCTATTTAGCTTTCAACGCTGAAAGAAATATTTTTACTACAGTTCACGCGTATAAAAACAGTGGTGCCCCAAATACTTTTCATAATAAGAGTTTTTCATTTACGAGGCTCACAGCAGTAACCTGAAGCGTTTCAATTTACATGCAAACACTTATTCCGCAGTCACTTTAGTAGGTACCCCAGATTCAAGGAGTTGAGAAAATTTTGTTTAGGCAGAATTTCATTTTAAATGCGGCTACCAAGTCAATTTCGTGTTCATGTGCGGCATTTTGGATGGAAATTTATTGACGTACAAATATATATCTTACTCCCAATGTAGATAAAATGGGAATATGTTCACACCTGTTTACAATAAAACATTCATTAACAGAAGACGTTTATCTATGTGTGCTGATCAAAACTCAAGATTTTACATAAACATATACTTACTTATCATCACGCCATTTCCCTTTTGCGGGGTAGGCAAAGAGAACAGAACATAATCATATTATTATAAAATATTTAGTTAGTAAATAAATAAATAATATTTTTTTGGCAGACTGTGGAAGACTTAGAAGCACACTGCAAAAAATCTGCCATCGAAATAGTGACTCGCCAGTCATTTCTGTCAGACCCGGCGGATGCTGTACGAAATTTAAGAAGACAAGATGCACGAGTCATTGTTGGGTTATTCTATGTGGTCGCTGCTCGCCGTGTGCTGTGCGAGGTTTACAAGCATCGTTTATATGGAAAATCATATGTGTGGTTCTTTATCGGTAAGTGAATTAATTATTCAATTATGTTATTAAGACTTTGTTTTTCTTTTTTATTACTTAGTCGCAAAATATGGCCTACGGTATTGTATTTTGCCCAATATAAACACAAAGTAATTAAAATTTAACCAGTATATTGTTACAACAGAATAAAGTCTCAAACAAAATATGGAATTTCCTGAAAATATCTTTAAAAGTATCTCGGTTATATAAAGGTAAAAACATAAATAACATTACCTGAAAACTCGGGTCTCCGGGACTTGACAAGTAAAGGGAAAACATCCTTTTTCATAGAAACATCTAGACACAGCTTCATTTTCTAGCATTTTCGTTCAGTGTAAATGTTAAATATTATAATGTAGATTCAAAACAGTTATAAAATAGGAGAATAAAACTAGGTAGTGATGGGAACTGATCAAAGAGATTAATATTAAATTAGAATATGTTTTATTATAAAATCTAGTTTCGGCAGATTTACTTTTCACAAATTAAAAAAACTCTTGTGTTTCTTAATTACAACAGTCCTAATATAAAAATGGGGATATGTAGATGAATATTTAAGTTATTGACATTTAAAATATTATAGAATAATTTAGATACTTAGTTATATGTTATTGTATGATGTTAACCCAGTCCGTAAAATAAATATTTTTGATGGTTATACAAATCATTATAAGACCACACCTATTAATTTTGCATTTCTAAATATTATATAGAACAGAACTATCTTTTAGAAGTAGAAAGATTTTTGAAGAAGAAAGACATTTTTGAGCTTTATTTTAGCGCTTAACATGCTCAGCTTAAAGTAGCTTAAAGAACAAATTATTTGTGACTGTGGAAAAAGATAAGTTTATTGCGAGCGGGATTTGAACCTGCGTTCCTTCTAATCCAGGGCAGTGCTTAGTGGTCTAGAGCAGCAAATAGAGTATATAATTTGTTCTTTAGAAAGATCGATCCATCTATAAATAGAAGGGCACCAAGCAGCCTAAAACTTAACAAGTGAATTCTAGCGAGTGTTCAATTCAAAGGTGGATTGTTATGCATGCTATAGACATATATTTAAAACTTGCAGATTTTGATGCTATTTTTATTATTTTGTATTTATAGTAGACTCAAGTTTTAGGTCTGAGTTTATTACTTACAAAATATAACTAGGTAGTTATACCTATTTTTCAAATAATATTTGGGTCTACAATTACGATGGCACTTTTTAGCTTTTGGCCTAGATATCTAAGAACTTTGTACAAACTATGGTACCTACTCGTACTAGCTACCGCTGGGCTGGTATATGTTCGTTTGGATATTACAGACATAATATATGGCAAAGTGTGACTCTTATAATACCATCCTCTGCCCATCTGTCACAGACCCTTTGCTATAAGATTACTGTAATTTAAAGGTGAAATTTGGGAGGAGACTATTTCCTATGAATCTTTTTCCAATAACATGAATAATAAAGTTAAAATCATCTCCACAGATACCGTGTAGGTATAGTTAAGATACCTCATACGGCGCGTGTTGTAGGTTCGATTCTCACTCAGGACAACTCCTTGTGCGATGGATCGCCGGTTGGTGGACCAACAAAAGTTGTTCGTTGTTTAATCCCACACAGTACAACTCTTTGTGTGATCCACAAATGGTTGTTCTGATTCTCGGTGTACTTTGTATCCGTGAAATTGTATGTTTGTAAAGTACCCCGCGATACAAGGATTATTCATTAGTTGTCTTTTTTTAAAAAAAAAGTAGCAAATTTTTATCCTTTTCAATGTAGGTATATTATCAAGAATTATATACTCTTCTTTCGTTTGAAATATATTTAGGATGTTATAAAGAATTCAAGAAAAAAATAAGTCTTCATCTGAGTATAGATTTAATATCTTCTGCATCTCAGTAAAACCTTCAACATTTATCAACAGTGCCTCTCAGATTCATTTCTTTACCTTCATAATATTTCTGTTAAAAGCTTTAACTTAAATTTTATCTTTGGATTGTATCGCAACAAGTTCATTTTTATGTGATTTAGTACACTAAAACCACCAAAATTTTGTGTTTGTTTCCTTGGTTAAAAAAAGCAATGATATATTTTGGAAAACTCCATAGAATTTCCGCAAACGGTTTAGTTAATAGGCATAAGTGGTAGTACACGTGTGAAAGCAGCGCCTTATCAAGACTGCACATAAATTATAATAGCGTTAATAAATTGTGCAAAATATTACGTAAGAAAGAAAACATTCGCCGTTGCGACAACACATTCTCTGATACATCTAATTTAGACATTGTTTATGGAGAAGGATAAAGAGAAATACAATGCTTTCCCCGAAGATAACAACGAAAATGGCATGTTTTCTGCCAAGCTATAGGCGATGTAATAAACATGCTCGTTTCATATGATACATAAAAATAACTAGAGTTTATAAACAATATTGCGAACTGGCTTCAGATTTTATACGAGCTTGAAAATTATTTTTTCTTAGAATTTGCAATTTTAAAACTTGTAACTTTCTGTTTATATGTATAAGTTATTATAATATCTGATTGAACCGATATATATATCAATACCTATTGACATATCTTGGCCAGCAGTTTCAGCCATCGTAATAATCGAAATTAGCAGTCAATTGTCACGATGACTGAATTGGCAAAGCATCTGGACGGTATCTAGGAGATGTAGGTTCAGACCCTGCTCGTGACTTTTATTTTCAAGCCAAAAGCAAAGCTACCATCAGACCTTAAATGCTGTTACATGAATTTAAATAATAAAACGTATAACGTTCACAGTATTGCGATATCTCTATGAAAATAAATCTAGTTCCAAATTTATTTCAGCTTCTGCCCCCATATAATGTGATTCACAAAATCATATCGACATCGTATCGTCTTATCTGTGATTAGTAGAGACATATACGCGTGATGTCGCAATAATCGCTCAACCAATCAGGATCATCTTTCAAGATCTCTCAACCAATGACAATGTCACGATGCGATGTCGATACGATTTAGTGGGTTATATTCCGTAGAAGGCCCTGGTCAATTAATATATTATGCTTAAGTGGTTGACTTTAAACGTTATGTCAGAGGACCTTGATCGCCAACATTTGAGTGTCTATGTGTCAATTTTACCTATTTTAAACATTAACTGCCTCGGTGGTGTAGCGGTAGTGTATGCGACTGCTAATCATGAGGTCTCGGGTTAGATCCCCGGGTCGGGCAATGTTATTGAGCTTTTTCCTAAAAAGAAAAATTCTCAGTAGCAGCCTGGAGTTTGGAAATGAATACAGGCGTGATGCTATGTTGAACAACAACCCGAAAATTATTATGTTATAACACAGCAAAAAGTCACGACTAGTTGTGAGCAAAATAATAATAAAAATAAATAGCAAGTGCCTGTCAGATTGACTATTTGTAAAATTTGCATATTACGACTTTTAAATCACTACGTCTTGTCCTGTTGCCCTGAATGCCTGAGCTTTAGAAAGCACGTTGAACTTAGGCTCGTCTACATTTTAACGTCCTTGACAGTTGTTATGCAAATTAAGTATCCTTAAATGTTTAAACTTCTGAGATAAAGACAAGGGTATTTCCATGTGGATGTCAGGAATTAGATGAGAGACGCTTCGTAGAAAAACGAATATTGCGATGAATCGGATTACTTCATCAATCCTATACAATTAAAACTAATAATGGCTTTGATGATGAATATACAAATGTATATTAAAATTTGTCTTAACTGCCTGTGGCTCCGTCACAAACAAAAGCAAAATTTTAAATTATATCTAAAGTTCCCAATATTATGATTACGGGATAAAACATACACCAGTTTTAAGTCTAATCAAGTGCTATCAAAAAGAATAAAAAATTTCATCAAACCCCGTTCAGTATCTCCTATTCCTGTCCTCGGAATTGGTGACGCGCAAGTGACGCCTCTGGTTTTGCTACCGCTTACCATCAGCGAGACCGTATGCTTGTTTGCCACCCTCGTAGTATTAGAAAAAAGAAATGTTACTCTTGCTGTTCTTGCACATGATATTTTCAAATTAGAAGTGAAAACGTGAATACATATGTAAATGTAGTACATACATACTCGGGCGGGTCTATTGGCATTCTGCCAAAGGTACGACTCAACTCAAGTTCGGCAGGTTATCAACGTTAATATAGGCTCCGGGAATCTTTCATCCGTAATAAAAGTTTATTACAACATTAAATACCACACTAGGAGATTGCGTTATATAAACATAATGACAACACGTTTCGCTCGAAAATATCTGCGAGTTTTAACATCTGCTTTGCTGAATACAAATACAAGTGTTTGCATAGGTAGTACATATTGTAAGATTTTTTTTTTTTTTTTATTGCGTCTGCCATACGAGCTGCGGCCCACCTGATGGTAAATGGTAACTATAACTCATGTACTCAACTATACCGGGCGGGAGTATTGTCAAACCGTTGCTCACCATTTCATTTCGCAGATATGAAATAAAAGAATAAACGGCTAGGTATCTCCTGCTACGTCCAAAACGCAACGATGTGCTTCATGGCCGGTCACACGGGAGATGGTGGTACCAATCCGCTCGGGCCCGATACCAAGTGAGTACTCCCACTTGATATCCAACCCTACCACCAGTCATGCAATGGATGATAATTGCTTACTTCCCTTAGTCGCCTCATACGACATCCGTGGGAAAGAATGGGGTGGTGACACTTGTATTCTTAGTCCGTCACCACACGGATAAGAATTTTCACAATTCACATTACAAGAATTCTCACATTGGTGGACTTGAATGCAAACATGATTATATTACTTCCAAATATCCGTATACATAACGTAAAATAACTCAATTGTTAAAAATAAATGTACCTTCCTAGTAAAACATAACTGCTACCATAAAAAATACAATTGAAAACTTCATTTGTTGTAAATAAAAAATATAAACCATTCTAGCCGCAAAAGTTTTCGAAGTTTCAAAACTTAAAACTTTTTTATTACGTAATTTCGAACGTTGGCATTAAAGTATGAAAAAGTTACATCGCCACTCAAAAACATTTCACCCAACTTCTACAAAAATACAAAGGCTGAAGGGATGTAGAGACGACACAGCAAATACACATTTGTTCGCATCAGGTTCTGTTAACAAACAGGACAAAGGAAATTAGTAGAGAAAGAGGAGATAAATAATGGTCGAGGGTGAGACTCGCTGAAAATGCGAAATAAAGAAAATAATTTTCGTTTATTCTGTGAATGAATAATTGGTATTATGGTAATTTGGTCATTCATGTTTTCATATTGACCATAGTCATAACAAATGCGGCTTGTGAGGAGCATTGTTCAGTAATTTAGATATTTAAGAATATTTTGAGTTGCAAAGTTTTTTATTGTTTAATTAAACAATTAGGTACATAGTTAGAACACCTGTTTAGCCTTTTTCAGAGGCGTTTGCCCTTTTTTACGTTGAATCGTCTGAGATTGTTATCAGCCCATGCGTGCTACCTGAAAATTGAATTATTATTAGCTCCATCTATATATTGGTTTATACGTATTGACTGCGCAGATAGCGGAGTGGTTTAGATACCGGCGTCCCGCTCGAGTGTTGTGGGCTCGATCCCCACACAGGACAACTCTTTGTGTGATCCACAAATGGTTGTTCTGAGTCTAGGTGTACTTTGTATCCGTGAAATTGAATGTTTGTAAAGTCCTCCGCGATACAAGTATTATTCCTTAGTGCAGGGTGTTGTCTTACATGGGGTGCGGGTCGGGATACCTCCGCGTTGGTGCACCCCGGGCAACGTCGGCACTTTGGTGCCGGCGGCTGAATCCCGGCAGGGGACGGGTCTCCACGTGTCCCTCTGACTAGCAGAGGGCACAGTGGATAGGCCGAACGTCCGCCGTGGAGGGTCAGCGGGGCCACAGTGGCCTCCCCGTCCCCTGAGACGGGGCTTTTAGCCCGAGTGGTGACGGGCTCACTGCTTACAGTGGGCCGAAAGTCTGCCGTGGAGGGCCGGCGGGGCCATAGTGGCTCCCCTGGCCATGGAAGACGGAGACGGGGCTTTTAAGCCTGAGGGGCGACGGGCTCACTGCTTACTTTGCGAGCAGTGGGCACGGTCTGATGCAGACCACCGTTTGGCCCGACCCGTAACCCTGAACGGACAGGACCGGGGGTCTTCGGACCGCGAGGAAGAAAACCCCTATAAAAAATCACCCCAATCAAAGCTCTGCCGCCCGGCGAGGGATGAATGGCTGGAGGGTATCCAGTCACGAGGGCGGCACAATAGTCGACTCTAAACTTAAAAATGGCGGACAGAATAAATACTATTATTCCTCAGGAGGGTACCGGGTGCAATGCCTCGCGGAGCCGGGTACCAAAACCGGCTCCGTCAGCCCCATGTATCTGAGGGGGGCAACCTACGCCAATGAAGAAAAAAAGACGGAGAAAACAAAAAAGAGGAGGACCCGTGGGAGAAAAAGCACTCCCGCGGCAAGTCCTATGTGTAGCAGTTCTGCCGCTGACACAGTGGAGACGTCGGACGCCGGTAGCGCCTTTGCTGTGGTCGCGGATGTTTGTCTGCCGGAGCTGTCGGGGTCCCGTGCGGACGCAGCCGGTGTGGTGAAGCGGCCTTCGCGGCTCTTGAAGGGCTTGATTGCGCGCGAGGGCGACGCTTCGGAGTCCGAGGGCAGTTCTACGTCGATGCCCCCACCGGGCAGACCGAGTAGAATAGCCAAAAGAGGCCGAGGGGCTGGTAGGGTCCTGGGTTCGGTGCCGCGATCCATATCGCAAGCGGACGAGGCCGCAGTTAGAGGATTGGGAGCGGAGCTCTCGCTGGAGGAGAGGGTAACCCTCCTCACATCGAGGCTCCGAGAGGAGCCTTCGAATGAGGATGGTCCACCTACAGCGGACCAGGTTGCCCAGAGGGTTTCCGACCCCCTGGCCATCGTTTCCACGGTGGCTAATGCGTTGCGAGGCCTTCGGGGCGACCTCGCGGAGGCCCTCATGGAGGCTACTAAGGTAGCCTTCTTTGCGCGGTGGAGTCCCTCCGGCGTAACCCAGTGCCAGAGAGGATCGGCAAGCTGGAGGCCCCCTGCCGCTGCAGGCACCTCGAGGTGGAGGTGGCAGAGCTCCGGAAGGAGCTCGCCGGCCTACGAGCCAGGCCTGATCTCGCCAAGGCTGGGCCGGGAACCTCTGCTTCAACGGCGGGCGCGGGGCCTCCGGACCCTGATCTCCTTACGGAGAAGCAGATGCGCCAAATCATGGATCGCGTCAGCGCGGTCTATGACCCGCGCACCGGCTCCCTAAATGCCAGGATGCCGCCGCAGCCACGACTCCGACCGCCACTGGCCGCGGATGGGAAGAAGGTCGCGCCGCCTTTAGGGCCAACGCCGCTGCCCTGCCAGGGCGGCCGCGTGGCCACCTACTCTGTGGCTGCGACCACGCCGCCCAAGGGGCTGGGTAAAGCTGGCCCTAAGGTAAAAGCCGCGCAGAAGGCTGGGCAGCGCCCCAAGGGCCAGCCCAGAGAGGAATTCCCTCCTTTTTCGTGGATTCTGGTAATTAACCTCCCACACCGTCTAACCCTGCACCCTCTGATGAGGGATGGCAGACAGTGGATGGCGGGAGGAAGAAGTCCCGGGGCAGGAGGAAAAAGGGGGTAGCTACCGGGGTTGCTGCCCGGGCTGCGGAGCCAGCTGCGCCTGGGAGCAAGCCTGGCCCTAAAAAGTCGTGCAAGCTTTGAGCGCCAAAAACGGCAGTGGTGGCAATCACCATGCTGCCGGAGGCAGAAGCGGGCCTGACATATCAGTCCATCTTGAGGAGAGCCCGGGACGAGATTGACGTCTCTGACTTCGGAGTCATCGCTGCCCGGACCCGCCAAGCCCGGACAGGGGCTCGCATTTTGGAGTCCCCTGGGGCGGAGGGCCCCATGATGGCCGACACGGTAGCCAAAAGGCTACGGGGTCTGTATGGCGAGGGTAGTGGAGTCCGCATCGCCAGACCCGTGAAGTGCGCTCAACTGCGCATTTCCGGTCTGGACGAGTCGGTGACGGCTGATGACGTCCGGGAGGTCATTGCCTCCAAAACCGGATGCTCGGAAGCCGTCAGAGTGAGCTCCATTAGGACCGGTCCCGGCGGTGTAGGTGCTGTCTGGGCGAGTTGCCCTGTCGCGGCGGCCAGTACCTTGGCTGCCGTAGGCAGGCTCCTTGTTGGCTGGAGTTCTGCACGGGTCACCGTGCGGGAGCTCCGACCCGCATGGTGCTATACATACCCGGCCGACGTGCACTAACTGTTTTCACTGCAGCGGTCTCTGTTTCCGTTGCGGTCAGGCAGGGCATCGGGCGGCAACCTGCACCGCTGCCCCTCACTGCTCCACATGCGCGGCTGGCAATAGGCCTGCCAAGCACTGCATTGGGCGGGAGGGATGTAGACCCCCGACGTCAGGCCCAAAAAAGGGGGGACCAGCCAATCGGCCCAGGCTGCCCCCCCTAGCGTGGCTTCGCCACCGTCTCGGGTGGAGGAGGGTATGGTTACGGCTTAAAATTCAAGGAGCTGGTGGACCTCCGTGCGGCGTGCATTCATGCCCGGAGGTCCTACACCCGCAGTCAGCGGCGCAACTGCGATGGGGAGCGGGAGGGCCAGCTGTACGAGGCGTACCGCACTTCACGAGCCGTGTTCAAGTTGGCCATCTGCCGCGCCAAAACTGAGAAAAGGCAGGATATGCTGGATGATCTCAACCGTGACCCCTGGGGTCGCCCATACCGTGCGGCGCTGAACAAGCTCCGCACTCAGGGCCCCCTCTTCACGTCCAGACCCTTCATCCAGACCCTTCAGCCCAGCCTCCTCACCGAGGTGGTCGAGGGCCTATTCCCACGACGGGCGGAGCACACGCCCCCGGTCATGGCATCGCCAGATAGCGACCGAGAGGCCGACCTCAGTGTACCGCCCGTCACTGCGTCGGAAATGGGGGTCGCTGTTTCGCGGATTCGTTCGAAGAACACAGCCCCCGGCTCGGACGGGATACCCGCCCGGGTGCTTGCCCTGGCTCTGGGCCACCTGGAGCCCCGCCTCAGGGGACTGTTCAACGCATGCCTGGCGTCCGGACGGTTCCCTGACTGCTGGAAGGAGGGCAGGCTGGTACTCCTGCCGAAGCTGGGGCGAACGCCGGATTCGGTCGGGGCCTTCAGGCCCATCGTGCTGCTGGACGAGGCGGGTAAGCTGCTGGAGAGAATCCTCGCTGCCCGCATCAACCAGCGCCTGCGCGACGTCGGACCCGACTTGTCGGATGCCCAGTTCGGCTTTCGGGCTGGTCGCTCGACGGTCGGCACGATTATGCGCCTGAGGGCCACGTCCGCGGCGGTCGTCGCCAGCGGTGGAGTGCTGTTGGCGGTGTCGCTCGACATCGCATTCAATAGTCTGCCATTCAGCTGCATCAGGGAGGCGCTCCAGTATCACGGGGTGCCTGCATACCTGAGGCAGCTGGTGGCGGACTATCTTGAGGGCCGCAGCGTTCTCTATGAGAGCCGCATCCCCTATGCGGCTGAGGCTGCGGGTGGATGGACCGGAGAACGTCCGCCACCCGCAAGGCCTCCCGCGAAGGTGCGATGCTCCGTGTGTGGGTGCGTCGGTCAGTAGAGGGTACCCGAAAGGGTAAGCCGCCGGCGGACTACCGAAGGAATGTAACATAGTTCCAGTGGCCCGCCAATAAAGGCGGAGAGACGGCACACGGCGGGTTTCTTTGGTGAGTGAGGGCCCCACACTACCCTGTTCGTTTCCCCGAACGACGGGGTGTGCGGTAAGGTACATTTTTTGCCGCCTAAACAAAAAAAAAAGGGTGTTGTCTTACATTCAAAATCAGTATGGATCGCCGTACTAAGATAAAAAGGTACAATTGAGAAATGAGGTTGCAATTGTTTAGGTGTAGATAAGTGTTGTAAGACGGGACAGAAGATCAGCAATAAGTGTACTGAAAAAGGCTCATAGTTATTATATTAGAGTGGAATATTGATGTAGGTAATGTAGGTAAAAAGGACGTGAGACAAAGGTGACAGACGCACGTGAAAAGAGAAACCTATTGTGACAACCCAAAGTAATTAAAATAAGATTGCGGATGATGAATGTTAATAATAGTTATTAACATCAAGGCACTTTAGTGCATATTTTAAATAATATGAACATGTCCTCAGGTTGGTACGAAGATAATTGGTTTGAAACAAACTTAGAAAAAGAAGGTATTGAATGCACCGTGGAACAGATGCGGGAAGCGGCTGAAGGTCATTTGACTACAGAAGCTCTAATGTGGAACCAAAACTCTAACCAAACAACGATTTCAGGGATGACTTCTGAAGATTTCCGGTGAGTGCTATTTCAAAGTAAGTGTGAAGGTACAATTTTATTATTCCATGAAATACTAACGAGTACATTTTGTTAAATAAGTCCTTAAATTGTTATCTTTGTTGCCTGATATGTCGTGACAGCAATTTCCTTTGTTACTTTACCGACGTTGAAACTCGTTTATCCAATGCAGCGCTACATAAATCTATTTAATCACAATGTAACACGACATTCGATTGTTTTAACGTAAACTTTAAAATGTTCTCTTTCTTTATGACAGGATTTTTGTAGCTTTTAAACATATTTCAATTTTTTTTTTTGTATTTTGAAGATATTATTTACTTCATTGAACATGGGCATCGTGATTTTTCAAAATGGAAAGTGAGAACGTTAACGCTTGGTACAATTGAAGAAATAAAAAGGCGAAAATGTTCATATTCATCAAAGATGTATTATATGTTAACTTTGAAAGAAACTTCTAAATATTACAGCTGTAAATGGCATGACCTTTAAATGATATAAGATATAGGTACATTGTACGTAGAGAAATATTTATCAGGAATTGTAGAAAGTTCGCCCGTCACCTATTATTAAGACGGACATGCTAAAAGTTTGAGAAAATTTTGCCAATTTTTTGTTTTTGTTTGAAACTGTTTTTACTGTCGCTTAGGTATTTATTTAAGGTAACTTTATATAATTGTATATCACACATCATATTAAAAAAGATTTTTATAGAGATGGGCCAAAGGTGATTTTAACCGAATACGAACTTCGGCCAAACTTTGGTGTGTGCTTTTTCGAGAGTAACATATCATATTGTGTGTATTTTTTATGAAAGACAACGTCGTAAAACAATAAAAAAACAGTCAGTGTGAGGGTGTCAGTAGTATTTGAAAATTGTGTTTATTGATTCATAGACTCCTGAATTGCGAAAAATTATTATAATAAAATTTATTTATATTAATTATAGTTTAACGAACGACTGACCTTGATTAAATGACTAGAGTATTCTTATAATGTGAGATATTTTACTGCAGCTATGCCAGATTTGATTTCTCTAAATTTTAGTAGAAACTCTTTTAACTTTTGTTTGTACCGAATGTTCGGCATTTAAGGTTTAAAGATATTTATTCTCATTAAAGCGAACTTCGTCCAAATGCCAAAATTCGATTTAAGCCGCCGAAATTCGATTAAACAGAATGTAAAACGAATTTCAGCCCATCCCTAGTTTTTTGTGTAAAAAAAAACAATATTCAATAAGCAAGCCATCCTAAAGGTTTCTCTCATTAGTAAATTGAACCCAATGCACAGCACAATAGACTTATATCCATTTTTTAACTAAACAATTAGGGTTTGCAAATATAAGGAACTAAGAGCTCGCAATTACCACCACTGGTACACCGAAAAATATAGCTTACGAGTTTCGTGATATAAGCATGGCCAATTAAGCCGTTTTTGTTAAGGCGGGAAAAAATGTGCCTAACCGCACAGCCCGTCGTTCGGGGCAACAAACAGGGTAGCGTGAGCCCTACGCTCCCCACTAAATAAATCCACCACTGGAACTGAGTATTGATTTATATTCACAGTCATGTGCACTATTATAATTGTGCAAATAATATTGATTTATAATATTAAATTTAAATGAGCAGAGGGGTTTTTTGGGTTTGCCAACAAGAATTAGTAATAGGTACCTACTCGTAAGTTTGAATGGATGGAGTTTACAAATTATATCACAATGCTTATAATCCCTTTGAGTTCTATGCTAAAAATACTAACTTAGTGTCTTTTTATTCAAGATATTTTATAGCAAAATACTCTATCATATATCCACTGAACTTTATATTTCATTTGCATTGCTCCCAATCCTCTCATACCCCTTAAAATATAGTCAAACGCAAAACACAAAGTAAAACGGCGAAAACATCTACATCTCTCGACAAAGCTATGTGTAGTTAGAAACTCTCCGGAGGCTCTACAACAATAAGCATCGTCGTTTCTGAACGAATAAAATAGATATACTTTAACAGAAACTCTACAAGATGCAACATTTTGCAAAGCCTCCATTTTCAAAGTTGTTAATATTACTGCTAGCTAAACATGAACCGTCGTATAAATAATATACTAAATGGTAGCACTAGCACAATTTAAGAAACCTTTGTTCACTACTTCTTGAATACTATCATTCTAAACATTGCGTAGACGCAACTGATAACTTAACACGTTTCTCGGCCTTTCTTCCACTTAGTGCCTTCAGCCATATACAACCTGGATTGATTCGTAAAACTTAGACTATTGATTGCTGTATATTTGCTCATAGACATTGCTATAGCAATTGTATCCTTATATAGTTGACTAATGGGTTAACATTTTTCTTTCTTTTCTCTTTATACCTAATTACTATATTAACATATGGTGTACAATAAAGTGTAAATTAATAAATAAATAGTTGGCGTTTGGTAGAGCTTCTCCCATGCTGGGAATGGGCTCGCTCGATCGCGGAAGTACCACCCTCTCACAGACAATCTGTGTGAAACAATGTCAGGTACTCTTACCCTAGTGTTTCGTATGGCGAGATATAGTGCCGGAGGCCCATAGCTCCTCCCTATTCTCTTCTTATAAGTAATCTTTCCTATCCTCTCCTTATTATACTTCCTATTCTCTTCTTATTACCCTTCTTCACCGCCTCCTATCTCTTTCCCTGAGTTAGCGATGCCCGAGTGATACGTTTAGTGTTGTTAGCATCTATAGGCTACGGTACCCGCTTACCATCAGGTGGGCCTGTACTCATTCACCACCCATGTTGTACAAAAAAAGCAACTTTATACGGAATATAAGCATGAGAGTGATAATACAGTTATCTAAAGTCCTTAGAACGTAACCCAATGTATAAATATACTGAAGCAAAGGAGTAGGAATATAAACAAAATAAAATCCGTATCTTCTGTTTTATATTCCTTTACAAGTAATACTCCTGATTTGATATAACAAAAACAATGTTTTATCTAAACAGATCGAGACTAAACGAGGCTTTACGCGAGGCTGGGTACGACATAGATGGCGAAAGATATCCGGAGGGGTATCAGGAAGCACCACTGGCCTACGACGCAGTCTGGGCCGTTGCTTTGGGTATGTACTTTTGTTTATGTAAACACATTACTCGATAAACTTTTTAGAATATTAATTTTGTACCTACTGGATATTATAAATAATCGTATACACAGCGTGACACAACATGTAAACAAAACAACCAAGGTGTCTCAAAGAGTTCAGGTTCACTCATGTTACAAACCACTAAAACGTCTATATAACAATAATAAAATAATTGAGAAATAACTAAACACGTAAGAAAATAAATAACTTAACAAAACTAACAAGAAAATAACATGAAATCAACGAAAATATTTAGAAACAGCGCTTTGTATCAGCAAGTTTATCAATAGTATTTAAAATGGTGGATATAACCCGATCAAAGATGAAACGTCATTTTTCAAATGCAAATTAATTTTGAAAAATACGTAATTTTGCATGAATAGTACCATTAAATACCATTTACAGTGTAATACACTGTATTACTTCCACGCTTATTTTAATTTAATATTTTTAAATATAAATGTGACACAAATAAAGTTAACGTTTTTATGTTTTGTTTACATATTGTTTCAGGGCATCTTGAATAGAGATTTGTTTATATAAAATTACGTCATAATCTCATTTAGTTCAATCTGATGCATTATTACCTCATTTAGGTATTAAACTATACACTATTGACGGGTCTCGTGGCGTAGTCGCTAGTGTAACCAACTTCCGAGCACGAGGTATTTGAGCAGGAGGTATTTGTACTGCGTCTGGGTGTTTTCTATCTATTATAAGTTTAGGAATAGAGGACGTTGTGTGAAATGTCCGTGAATATTTATTTATTTTATTATTTACTATTATGATACTTATAGCAATGTTTTATCATATAGGCAGTGTTTAAATATTAAGCTTGGTTTATTTAATTATTTTGTTTCTTTTTTTTGCACTAACCGTGACCGTTCTTCTGCACGGGTTCCCTTTCATAGTGAAAAGGATGTAGGACATATTCTCCTACGCTGGCCCAGTTTAGGTTGGCAAAATACGCATACCATAGAAATAATTTCTCTAGCATGTAGATTCCCTCTATATGTTTTCCTTCACTGACAAATTGTAAACAAATATGAGTATAGGTAGGTACACACTATTTTGAGCGATCTGGACCTTAGAATGGTGTTTGAACTCGATATTATCTGTCTTTGCAGTCCCTTGGTGTTATCTTGTTATAAGTAATTTATTAGGTAAATATATTACAAACAAAAATGTAATGACGGGTTATATTTAAACCAATACATTAAATGTGAAACATTTAGTACGAAAAAATAGTTCATTTCTATTAACTTGCAACCACGCAATAAATCTATAAAAATCGACGATTCATGAAATATTTATGGCTTCATTTATTGAGATACTACAATCCAGTGACAAATCAACATCGAAGTACGTTGCTCTATGATATGAATAAGATGCACGAATGGTGCAAGTCTACGCACTCTAGCGTTTCTGAATACCCTGCTAATGTTAATCTACTTACGTTTCCAAAGTCTTAAATATCAAAATATCAGCATTTATAGTGATTTTGTGAACCCAATTTTTTACTCATGGAAACGCAACGATTATTTTATTAACACCACCAGCGAATGGTGGTGCCATGTTTAATCACCCGTCACGTCTCGAACCATGGAGACGAAAAAAGGCAGCGGAAGGCCGTTTTAGCAAATTTCAATCCGTTTTCTGTGCCTACCCCTTTGGGAATCCAGCGTGTCCATGTATGTAGGCTATGTGGCTGTGTTGTGGGTTCAATTAGACTTTATTGTAAAAAGCAGTTATAATGTTAAGAGCGCAGCGCAGCAGCATTATGTGTCTTACATTATCTACATTACACAGACCGTGACCGTGTGGGGCCGGCTTTAGAATTGTCCCACCCCTCTCTACCCACGGGAGTCGTAAGAGCCGACTAAGGGAATACCGGGGGAGTGGGCAGCAGCACTCCCTCGAGTATTAACAACATCCACTGCGATCGCCAACCCGCCTGCCAAGCGTGGTGATTACGACATTATCCCCCATGACGGGACCGCTCGTTTTGGCGTTCTCTTGGGGAGGTCTATGTCCAGCAGTGGACGTTGAAAGGCTGATGGATGGATGGACATTACACAGAAAATCCGTCAAGTTCGCAAAAAGAAAAGTGAAGACGTGAACACCGGCTTGCGTGTTATATAACAAAAACCAATACCGGCCACTCTCAAAATTAATTTAGAATCTATTTGATCTACACACTTGAAGTTTCGCAAAGCTAATAAGACTCTCAAAATCTAATTACCAAGTTTCTAATTTCAACAAAAGCACTCAAACCGTTGCTATGGTAACGGCATCTGAAAATAACAATATTATTCACTTCTTTTCATACGCTGACATGGTATTATATATACAAGAAAAAAATAACAACGCTCACAGGGTTACCTACTATAAAAGGTAAAATTAAAACCAATACACATCTAGGTGTTTCACGATCGGTCAGGGTCACACAGAAGACGGTGGTACCGACCCGCAAAGGCAATGGGTGATAATTAGAGATATGCCGAATGTGGTTTGAACCGAATACGAACTTTGGCCAAACATTCGGTAAAAATACAAAATTCGGCCGAAGTACGGCCGAACTTCGGTATATTTTTGCCGTTCTTTCTCGGGAGTAACATGCCATGTTTTGTGTGTAAATTTTATGAAATACAACATCGTAAGACAATATAAAACAGACAGTGTAAGGATGTCACCGGAATTATTTTTTTTAAAGGCTTTACCTGCACTAAGGAATAATTCATGTATCGCGGGGGACTTTACAAACATACAGTTTCATGGATACAACGTACACCCAGACTCAGAACAACCATTTGTGGATCACACAAAGAGTTATCCTGTGTCCCATACAGGATAACTCTAGGACAGGATAACGAGCAGGATTTGAACCTGTATCTCCTGGAATAACGTAATACCGTTCCAGAACTTGATGCTTTTCCAATTCAGCCATCATGACAATTGCTAGGGACTGCTAAATTAGGTATATTATAACAAACAAATAACTATGATTATAGAGTATACCAATGTATATGTATTTATCTAACTTATTTTATAGTTATTACAGATTTGCTTTCTCTAAATTTTAGAAGAAATAGTGCAAGTATTTAATATTTTTATTATGCTGAATGTTCGGTACTGTTCACCGAACTTCGGCCGAATGCCCGAATT
The DNA here is from genome assembly GCA_948253155.1 of Leucoma salicis. Lineage (NCBI taxonomy): Eukaryota > Metazoa > Arthropoda > Insecta > Lepidoptera > Erebidae > Leucoma > Leucoma salicis. Next base: position 19,204,624 of record OX411805.1, read on the forward strand.
CGGTTCAAGCTACCGAAATTCGGTTAAACCGAATGTAAAACGAATTTCGGGCCATCCCTAGTGATAATTGCTAACTCCCCTTTGTCGTATCGCACGACACTCAAAGAAATGGGGTAGTATCAATGCTATTAACATGGAGATAAAATAGGCATGTTTAGGTTTAAATAAAACTATAGTTTCCTCACTATAAAGAAAAAAATCAATTAATAAATTTAAACCCCAGCCAATTAAGGCCCAGGAAAGTTTTAGAAGAATGTTGTATCGCCTAAGGGATTTTAAGTGTAATTAAGAGCTATCAAATAAAAAAGTTTTTTCATTTCATAAAAATCCGTTCAGTAGTTTTTGCGTGATGCCCGAACAAGCAGACAACAATTCTAAAAAAAAACTCTTTTGTGTTCAGAAACGACTACTTAAATATAAAATATTCTTAAATTCCTTAATGTGCTTTAAAATATATGTAAAGGTAAATAAATATCAAACATAGATACCTAAATAGCAACAAAAAGAAAATAGTCGAATTCGCAAAAAAAAAAACAGAAATTATGTCGCTTTTTCTGAATTTAACCAATTAGACACGAAACACGTAACGCCTTTTCCTGATGAACAAAACCTGCAACTACAAAAACGTGGCGTCATTATTGATCACGATAATATCCCAAAAATAATGAAACAGACATATATACCTATACTACATGAAAGTAATTAAAATTGCTTGACTTTGACTTTAAAATAAAACGTTTGACACCCCTGCTGCTACGAACCTCTTTTTAATTTATCTTACAAAAAATGGAATAAGTACCTATAATAAAAGTAATTTCTCTTCACAGAACATAGCATAGCACAGCGCAGTTCAATATCTCTCGTCGTTAGCATTTTCCTCTTCACATTTTCAAACCTTGGCCGATCATCGGTGCTTACTAAAAATAACAACACAATTAATAGCGGCACGACGAGGTCACTTGTATGTATTATAAATAAAGAAGTGGTCACTTATTTCGGTAAAATAATCGAAATGTCTGATTCGAATACAGAAACTTTAAAATAGAGATTAGAAGTGCAATGACATGGCGACAATAATAATAAAAGTTGCAAACTAAAAATAAATCCAGTGCGCATCATCGCTTTAATGCATTTATTGTTTGCGCAGAGACAATTATTGTACAAAGCAATTAGAGCAACTGTCCCAGACAAGCGTAGTTTGAAATTGGATTTTCATAGAGGCTGATATTGATGAGAGAGTTAGAAATTGACATTATACAGTTATTATTGCCAGCCTACCGATATCCACAGTGCAATAATATGGATGAGTATTGATTTTAAGAGTATCTGCCCCTTCCATTACGTTATCCTTAAAGGCAGAACTTTTTGTAGTACAAAAGGGCAAGAGCAAAGTATTGACGCTGTTACTTTAAGACTTTGTATATTAATATAACGGTATGCGAAATGTACCAACAATGTTTGAAACTAATTTTCACTGAAAATAACAAAGTTTTCTAATGTTAAGGTACGGTCTTTACTTGTAATGTTTAGTATTATTTTATTTTTATTCATTTTGTTAATATTCCCTTTTGACAGAAAATTATAATGAGCCTTTGTTATTGGAACTAAATTTATACAATAATGGTAAAAAAATTGTAAATAATGGTAATAATTTACACCAAATTTCAAGTGAATAAGTTCATTTTTTGATAAGCCTTATTTTTTTCGGGATAAATAATATCATGGTTAATCCAGCTAATAAACTATCCATGTGATAAATTTCTTCCAATCAGCGGTTGCTCAAGTTCAGCCGTTTTTACTGGATTACGTGACAATCATCCAAACAAACGGTTAACGGTTTTACTAAAAAATGTAATCGTGAAAGTGAGATTACCTTGTGGTAGAGCCTTGCTTATCTCAGCATGAATGGGTGAGCTTGATAGAGATTGTACCACCTTCTGACAGAAGATTAGTGTGAAACTGGTACTTCTGCTGTAGTGTTTCGTATGGTGAGTGAGAGTTCCGGAAGCCCAGACTCTATCCCTATGCTATCTTAATTATCTCCATTTCCTATCCTTTTTCTTGGAGATGGCGACGTGCGAGTGATGTCTCTAGTTTTACTAGCGTCGTATAGGCTTCAGTTACCGCTTGCCATCAGGTGCGAGCCCACATAGGTATACTCATATTTTTACTATTATTATATTTTTCTTCTTTACTTATTGCCTGATTAGTGTCGAAATAAAAATAAAAATGGCCACAATCCTCTTTTTTTTTGTTTTGTTTCTGCTTTCCTGCAACATAACAGATGTGAATGTATTCATTTATTCTCTTTTTCCCAAACTGCGTAATCAAAACAGAATACGGTTCAACCTTTTGCACGGGTTACGTGGCCTGTATTAATTTACCTGTACATTGTGTGTTACGTTTGAGTGCTTTTACATATTATTGCGCACCTCAGTTTCACGTATTGGAGTCAGAATCGTGACGAAATGGCTTTGTAAATTTAATGCAATACGACGTAAGTAGACACCATATATGCACACTATGTTATCTTTAAATAATACAAATTAAAGGCACATTTAGTGTCTTTTTGGCCCTTTTCTTATATTTTCTTAATAAGTTTTTAGCAACGCAACAGATTTTAATAACGGTTTTCAATTTTAATAAATTTATGTATAATATAATAACATATTATATATTTAATGTTAATTTTTTTATTCGTTGAATTTCAATTTTTTTAAATATTGTGAGAAACAGATTATTTTTGTAGCTTTGTATCTCTTTTTTATATTTTAAGGGTCAAAAGTATGAGTACAAGAGACATAGAGGCACAATGACGTATTAGAAATTTGTAGATATTCAAAAATTCTAGAAATTGTCTTAAATTTTGCCATTGCGAAACACAATGGTAATGTAAAGACAGGCAAGGCTTAAGTTCGATCCAACTGTGTGCATCTCTTTTCGCACCTATAATCAAAAGCTATGCTAAATAAAATATTTAAATGTTTCATGGTTGATGTCAATGAATCTTGATGTACTTCGTTTCTATAGTGTTTGCGAAGGTTATGTTTTTTTTTATTTGATTTAATAGTTAAAAGAATAAATGAAAGCAATAAATTAAATTAAAATGAAACAATAACTAAACTTAATAACTGTTTTGTTTGAACAAAAACAAACAACTGATTCTCAAGGCTGAACAAGATAACAATCTCTCATTGTTATTATGTATTTTCCTCTATTACTACTTTTCTTAGTCCTAATTGATTGATTTAATACACTTTTCTCGGAACAAAAGAGTTTCTTTCTTTTGCAAAATATTTTAAATGTTATTTCTACTTTCTATGTGGTATCTTTTATTTTTGTTCTTTCTTTATACAACTGTTGGAGCTGAGCCTCGTCCACAGTGGAAAAACTCTTTGGTTGGAAATGGAATGTAGTGTTAAAAAACACATAGCATCACGCCTATATTCCCCGAAGGGGTAGGCAGAGGTGTATTACACACCCACGACTCGCCAACTATGTTTAAGTCACACGTAATAGGGGGCGAGCCTATTGACGTCTACCGGGGCCATTTCCAAACCTCGAGCTGCTACTGAGAAATTTTATTTTTAGGAAAAAGCTCAATAACATTGCCCGACCCGGGGATCGAACCCGAAAACTCATGATTAGCATTCGCATACACTACCGCTACACCGAGGCAGTTAAATGAATGTAGTTTTCACATATTTTAAATAAATGTTCTTAATCCGTATTATATGTCTTGTTTATATATATATATATATATATATATATATAAATTAAACCCTATTTCCCTTGGTCTATCTATGGAGTGCTTTTTTTTTAAATTTACTAATATTTTGTAGAAAGTCTTTCCATTAGGAAAGAAAAATTAAGAAAATTGAAAAGTTTCAGAAAACTTAACCGACTATTCTTATTTCGCGCGTTTGTCAGTTCGGAAGTAATTTAATATTCATAGCTGACAACGTCCTCGGGTCAACTATGCAGTTATCAATAATAATAAGTATATAGAGCCATGGGCCTCTAGCCAACTACGCAGCAGATGTTTGTGCGTAAACACAAATACACACTCTAGTCCCTTACTCTCGTTGTCCGATGGGGCGGCATCAAACACGGCCGGAGAAAAATCAGTCACACAAGGGCTTCGGAAGCACAAGGGTTAAACACCGCCAATTTTTTAACTCCAACCTGTTATTGAAATGTCTTGAAGGAAATATTCGATAACTATTTATTGCCCCGACCCGGAATTCAAACCTGCGACCTCAACATCGCATCAACACACACATCAACACACACATCACATCAACAGTCGCAAATCCTACTACTAGTTATAATCGTATTAAACTTTCCAAACACAAAACGTATCTATTAACAAAAGTGAACACTTGTATATATTCATATTACAATATACTTATAATTGAATATTTATAGGCTAGCGGTAAAACCAAGGATTGCATAGACTGGTATCAAATTCGATCTCCAGTCAGAGGTCCAGACCTCGTATGACACACAACTCTAACATTTCAAGATTTATTGAAATTAAGATTGTGTTTATTTATTTACAATTTATCACTGCTCGGTGAAGGAAAACATCGTGAGAAAACCTGCATGCCTGAGAGATTTTCTTGATGGCTTTTGAAGCCTAAAACCAACCCGGGCCAGCGTGGTGAAAGGCCTAGTCCCTCTTACCATGAGAGGAGTCCCGTGCCTAAAAGTGGGACAGAAAATAGGGGATTGAAATAAAAAACACTTATAATTTATAACATTATACTGAGTATTTTTTTATATTTACCTTTTACTTTAAACTTAGCTTTCAACAAAACTATGGAGAAACTGGAGAAAAGTGGTCTTAGTCTGAAAAATTTCACGTACACTAACAAGAAGATTGCTGACGACATTTACGAGGCGATAAACTCCACGTCATTTCTCGGTGTATCGGTAAGTACCGCCCCATCCAATGCAATGTTACATACATTTGTTGTAACTCCCAAAACTTTCAAATTCTGAAATTTACTTACAATTGATGCTCTTTCGTGGGTCGCTAAGTATATTATATCAACATCTACCTAGTATTTTTTTCTATTAAAATTTTATATTTACAATCTAATAGATTGTAAATATAAAATTTAATAAATAATTCTAAAACAAAAGCTTTTTATATGTAGGTAGGTACTCTTTAAAGATTTAAAAACAGCCTCGAACCTCTGAGTATATAATCATGATTATATTGAAAAAAAAATTATGAAATAGAAACTTCATAATATTAAGTTGGCGACAACTAATGTAATTGCTGGCAGCAATTAGCGGATGAATCAATCAATCAATCAGCCTATTGCAGTCCACTGTTGGACATAGGCCTCTCCTAACACGCGCCATTTCACACGGTCCTCCGCCTTTTGCATCCAGTCTGTCCCAGCGACCTTTTTGAGGTCGTCGGTCCACCTAGTTGGGGGCCGTCCTATCTTACGCTTACCAAGTCGCGGTCTCCACTCTAGGACACGCTTGCTCCATCGGCCGTCGGTCCTTCTGCAGATGTGACCAGCCCATTGCCACTTCAGCTTACTGAGCCTGCGAGCTATGTCGGTAACTTTGGTTCTTTGTCGGATTACCTCATTACGAATTTTATCCTTCAAAGAGACGCCGAGCATAGCCCGCGCCATAGCCCGCTGCGCGACTTTCAATTTGTGGTCTAGTCCCACTGTGAGTGTCCACGTCTCGGCCCCGTAAGTCATGACAGGTAGGACGCATTGGTTAAAGACTTTAGTCTTCAGGCATTACGGTAAAGGCGAAGAGAAGACTGGGCGTAGTTTGCCAAATGCTGCCCAACCCAATTGGATCCTGCGGTTGATTTCTTTCTCGAAGTTGTTTCTACGAAATTGAACAACTTGTCCAAGGTAGACATACTCCTGAACAACTTCGAGCATCGAACCATCGACGTAGATCGGTCCCGGCGCGACATGTTCATTAAACATGATCTTGGTTTTATCCAAGTTCATGCCGAGGCTGACGTCTCTAGAGGCTCCATTTAGGCTATGCAGCATTCCGCTTAACTGTTCCAGTGACTCTGCAACAATGACGATATCATCGGCAAACCGAAGGTGAGAGATGTATTCGCCGTTGATGTTAATGCCCCGTCCAGTCCAGTCCAGTGTCTTGAAGTGCGTCTTCGAGTGCGTTGGTGAAGAGCTTGGGGGATATTACACCCCCCTGTCTTACCTCTCGACGCAGCTCGATCGGGTTGGTCTTTTGGTCTTGGAGCTAAACGGTCATTGTGGCGGTATCATATAAACATCTCAGCACCTCGATATAGCGCCAATCGATGCGACACCGCTGCAGAGCATCCAAAACCGCCCAGGTTTCGATGGAGTCGAAGGCTTTCTCGTAGTCCACGAAAGCCATACACAGCGGCTGATTATACTCTTCGGTCTTCTGTACAATCTGCCGAACAGTATAGATATGGTCTACGGTGCTGTAGCCTTTTCGAAACGAATTAGCGGATATTGTAATTCATTTAATAAGTGGTATTAGATTATAATGTACGTGGTGGTATTAATTAGACTAGTGCATAAATCTTAAATAGGCAATTTGTTGTAATTGATATGTTCCTATGATATGGAATAAAAGATATTTACAAACGAGATGAAATTGCTTCTGAGAAAGTTTATAAGTCAACATATTTTATGAGTAAAAGGAACGTTTATGTAATATACAAGCAAACTCACTTTGAACTTAAATAAATAGGTACTTAACGAAGCCAAAGTTCGTTGTTAAAATATTGATACAGATGAGTAGGTAGATCATATCTAGCATATCGCAATTTATTATTAAGTAAAATTTACCCGCGACGCCGCCGCAAGCAATATCTAGTTTTTAGGTACCTCAAGTACCCGATAATAGTAGTGGATTAAAAACGTACACCAGTTTTTAAATATAATCACGAGCATTCAAACAAAAAAGTTTCATCAAAATCCGTTTAATGTGTCAATGTGCAAACAAACAAACAGACTTAGATTCTAAAATAAATGTTTTATATTCAGAGACGACAAAATTTTCTCAAATATATTATATAGAATGCATCTCACTACATCGTATCGACATCGTATCGTCTTATTTGTGATTGGTAGAGACATAGACGCGTGATGTCGTAATAATCGCTCAACCAGTCATGATGATCTTTAGGATCTCTCAACAAATGACAATTTCATGATGCTATGTCGATACGATTTAGTGAGTTACATTCTACGGGTCCTGCACGCGAATAAATTACTCGATATTAGAAGAGCTCAAAGTCACCAGGAGGCTTACGATAATATGCCTTTGTGACTAAACTCCTCCTAAACAGCTGGACCGATTTAATCATATTTTTTATTGTATTAGATAAACAATAGATATTAATAATTTAGATACGCAATAGGACCCGGTAGGTAGCGCTATAATCGTGTTCTAGGATTTCGTGTTCGTTTTTCACGGAATTTATTTAAAATAGAGTCGCTAGTCGCCAGCAAGCAAATAAACATCTGCCGGATCCGCTAAGATCTAAATAAAAATCTTTCAACAGTCCTATAGGAGTTATGATTGTTCTACAGGGTTTGGTAGCGTTTTCATCCCAAGGCGACCGTATAGCATTGACTCAGATTGAACAGCTAACGGATAATCACTACGTGAAGCTGGGCTATTATGACACCCAAGCTGACAACTTAACATGGTTAGACCGAGAACGTTGGGTTGGTAAGTAAAACCTATTTTAGTCTTAACTACATGTTATGGTATTATCTTAACATTATTAAAATGATTAGCTAAAATGTTTCCTACAAACAAAGAACAAATCAAATAAAACGAACGAATTGCTTACTAGTAATACCGCATGACAGGTCTGGCAGTACTTCGTACTACGTTACTAAAACTTAATAGTATCGTAAAATGAAAGTAGAGAAAATTAAAAGTAATAAAAGGCCATATATCCTAATTGTAACATGACTTTATTATTATTAGAAACCTCATATCTGACCTCATAGAAATTAGCTCAACAATATCGTTTCCTCCCTGTTTATTGTTGTTTTATTAGTTCTTTACGAGCATCACATACGTCACTGAGACGTGAAATGAATTTGGATTTGGGCAGGTGGGAAGGTGCCCCCCGACCGTACAGTGATAGTGACGGAATTACGCACGGTGTCCCTCCCACTTTTTGCGTGCATGACGGCTCTTTGCATCGCTGGAATACTCGCTGCCATTGCGCTAATTATCTTTAATATCCTCCACAGACACAGAAGGTAAGAATCTTTGTATTATAACCTGTTTTATACTAGTACCTTTTTTTTTGTTATGGCGGGAAAAAATGTTCCTAACCGCACACCCCGTCGTTCGGGGCAACGAACAGGGTAGTGTGGGGCCCTCACCCACTAAAGAAACCCGCCGTGTGCCGTCTCTCCGCCTGTGTTGACGGACCATTGGTACTGTGCTGGATTACTTCAGTGGCCCGCCGGCGGCTTACCCTTTCGGGTACCCTCTACTGAGCGACGCATCCGCACACGGAGCGTCGCACCTTCGCGGGAGGCCTTGCGGGTGGACGTTCCCCAGCCCATCCACCCATCCACCCGCAGCCTCAGCTAGGGCGGCATGAGGCGCAAGTACTCACGCTTGCGCCGCCCCAGTCGCTGGCGGCGGTTTGGGTCAGCGGAAGAATCCTCCTCCCTGGCCCTCTCCACCGCTTCCTTCCGCGAGATAACCTCCTCGCAGAAGGCAGCGACTGCGGCCCAATTCCTGTCGCTGCCGAGCATCGTTCTGACGATGCTCGGCAGCGACCTATTGCCGCGACGAGATCACGGCGCTGCCCGTCCCAAGCCGGGCATGACTCGAGCGTGTGCCGCGCCGTGTCCTTGTCGCAGCCGTAATGGTGACAGCCCGGAGTCGCTTCCCTCCTTGCGACTATGTGCAGATATCTGCCGAAGCAACCATGCCCGACAGCACCTGCACCAGTCGGAAGGTATGGACTCCGTGCTGTCGAAAGCAATGACAGAAACATCGAACTTGTTCCGTCTTTTTGTCATTGTTTTATTTATTTATAAATATATAATGATTTGATGATTTTGAAACCCGTCGCCTCCAATCCCCACCGATAGACAACAGCTTGCCTGCCCCCCTGATGTTGATAGTCTTTAATGATTTCATCTCCTTAAACAGGAAAAAAAAACAAAGCGATAGCTTTTAACTTTGTTATATAACCTATTACTATTATATTCTCCGTGTAACAAGAAATCGCGCAGAGACAACATAAAACCTACATACAGAGTAACATGTATTTACGAGGCGGTAACGTTTAACGAATAGGAAGGTTAAGTAAAATCAGGTCAGCTTATAAATGACTGTGAGACCGCTATTTGTTCTTTATGTTTCAGAAGATAAAAAATAGGAGCTATGTCACATGCTTTCAAAGAAAACTACCATTAATAAAGTCTGAGGCTCTTAAATAATCACAAAACCGTTCTAGGTTAACCATTGTTAGTTCGTTACAAAAAAATATTAGACAAATTTATAGCTATCACAAAATATGGCAAATATTACTTATATTTTTACTCATTTATTAATAATGTCTACATATAGAGCAGCAATTTAACTGTGCTTACGAACTATAATAAGTAACAAGAATTATAATTAAATACTTACTCATGTCAATTGATGTTTTACGCCGTCACAGAAAAGCCTATATCCGAATTTGTTCCCCATTAACTGGCGCAATTTTGGTATTAAGATAGTATTAGGTTTAAAATGTTATTTTTGGAATCATGTTAAGTATTATCTACAGGGTTATTCAATGGTCACATCCAGCTTGCAACACTGTTATGTTATGTGGGTGCTGTGTCTGTCTGTGCGCTGCCATCGCACTAGGACTAGACGGAAGATGGATTCAAGAGCAACATTTTGCTGGCTTATGCGCAGCAAGGGCATGGTTGTTAGCTATGGGTTTTTCTATGGCATATGGAGCACTATTCACTAAAGTTTGGCGAGTGCATCGACATACAACCCAGCCAAAAACGGAGACGAAGGTAGGTATAACTGTGAAAACAAAAATACTGCGATCAAAACCTATTTTTAATGTACATAGCAGGCTAATTGTGAACGAGACTTGTCTAATAATATGGTATTGAATTAGCTGTAGGTAAAGATGAAGAAGGTAGTTCTACAGATCTATTCACATAAGGATTATTGTTATAGTTTTTGCCCCTGATTATTTTATACAATTCTAATATAATTATTTATATACGTGCGTTATCGTTCTTGATAGCTTCTTTTTACGCAGCAAATATATATCGCTGCATTTCGTAAAATATGTCTATAAACTTGTAAACTGACTACATTCATGATGAATTAGAAGTAGGTATGTAAATAAAGCCTCGAAGTTTTTTCTACATTAATCAAAAGTTGAACAGCGACAGACATAAATGTTAATATATGTCTTTTCAGGTTTGTTACAACACAATTCAAATTAGATAGTCTTTTGTCAATTTACACACCGAATGTCTGCGTTTTTGTTACCCGAGTTCGTTGCGATCCCTGAAGTTTTCCTTTAAGAGTTTATTGGGATCACAGCCAAAGAGTTCTCGTAACGACATAGGAAACGAAAGCTTTTTGAAATATCAGGCCTTTATTTCCTTGAGTCTGATACTTCGAACACGCCTTTATCCGGCTCTATTTAAATTTATTGTTGAGTCTGCTATGTCGTCTTGTTTAAGCAAATTGAAAATGCCCTGAAGTCTTATTTGTAATCTTCATTCCAATACATGGATTATTTAAAATTTAACTTTATTTATACTTTCTTTTCACATAATTAAGCATTCACAATAGTTATAAATATATTTTACAAAAAAAATAACAAAATATTACACTTTTATGACTATCTTATATGTATATATCGCTAAGGCACTGCGCAGACATAGCAACTTCAACCCTTGAGTAATTCGCCAATATCTGTTTATAACGAATTTCATGTAATAATGACTGGGCAAATGTAGTCCTTAAGCGTTGGGGCTATTTACAATGCTTGTTGATTGATGAAATCCGTAGCCAAATAATTTATTAATTGTCTTAAACTACAATTTTTTGTAGCTGTAACTGACAATCGTTTACGTAAACTTTAAAGAATGGACAGTTATATCTAATAAAGTTGTTATGATGTTTATGTATACACAGTGCCTAACATATAACAAAGCGGATACAGCCTATAGTGTCGTCCATTTAATGGAATAAAAAATGAAAATGTCTTCACTTAAAAATGTCAATTGAAGCGATTTCCCGTTTAACCAAACCTGTTCTTTCTGCAGAAAAAACGTATTCATGGATGGAAATTGTACACTATGGTCGGGGGTCTACTAGTCGTTGATGTGGCCCTACTTATTGCATGGCAATTAAGGGACCCACTTAAGAGGAGCATTGAAACATTTCCGCTAGAAGCTCCTCGGCACCACGATGATGACGTGCATATAAAGCCGCAGCTGGAACACTGCGCTAGTAACCACAATACTATATGGCTTGGTAACTAATATATTTTTAATAAAACTGGCAATTAAAATTGAAAGCTGATCCTATTCATAATAGAAATATAAATATTAGAGATGTGTGTTAAAATAACATTGATAAGTTATAGCACGAAATCAAACAATCTGTAATGGATAGTTCAGTGTTTACATAATACGCCTAACCAATATTTTTAATAATTACTTCCTTGTAGCGCTCTCTTGGGAAGGCCTATGTCCACCAATGGAGGTAAAAAGGCTGATGGATAGATCGATGTAGAATTACTCTATAAAATAATTTAATAAATACCTGCTATCGACAGCACCTCTAACAAATCACATGCGACATTTTTATACTCTTCACTTACTGTAATATATTCATATTCCAGTGAATTTAAAACGAAAAAAATATATATTTTCATATTAAAGCGATTAGCTATTAATATAAAAGATGAGCTCTTATATGAAGTTATTTAAACTTCCATAAACAGTAAATCACATTAAATAAATCTTTCAAGTCCAACACGACTGATTTGCGAAGGTAACTAAGTTGGAAAATTTAAAAGTTCTTTTAAGTCGTTAATAACAGATGTTTTCTTTATTATTATATCGTTTAAAACTTTACTTTATTAACATGATTACATACTTAGCTTACGTAACTTAAAAGACAGACTTTTGTAATGATAATTATACATTTAAAAAACAAAATGGCTGTAGAATTATTGCGCAATAGGTATGTACAATGCATATACTCGTACATAGGTACGTAACATCACCCCTGTTTTCACGTCACGGGAGATATAAACAAGTATGAACAGTTACACAGTTTGTCACTTGAAGGGCCTCATACATAATTAAGAATAACATGTTCTCGCTATAATTAATCACTACCACGGAATATAATCACGTACTTACCTATATTCTTTGAGACGTGTTATATCGATTTTATCTCATTAACTATACTACATTGGTGCCATACAAGCATACGGCCTACCTGATGGTAAACGGTTACAAGAGAGGAGCCTCCGGCACTCTCACTCACCATACGAAACATAAAGTTAGGAGTACCTACCGTTGTTTTACACTAATCTTCTGTGAGAGAGTGGTACTTCCACGATCGAGCCGGCTTTATGCTGGGATAAGCTGAAGGGGCTGACTCGATCGGGAAATAATATTGTGTCAGTATCAGTATTAAAACCGTAGGTATAATGTACTTACTTGTTATTCTGAACGAACTGTAATTGTTTTAGGTGTCATGTACGGGTACAAAGGCTTGGTGCTAGTATTTGGTTTGTTTCTGGCGTATGAGACAAGATCCGTCAAGGTTCGACAGATTAATGATTCAAGATACGTTGGCATGAGCATCTACAACGTGGTAGTGCTGTGTTTGATCACGGCGCCGATCACACTCGTGATCATGAGCCAACAGGATGCGTCCTTCGCATTTGTCTCGTTAGCTATTGTCTTTTGCTGTTTCCTAAGCATGGCACTGATTTTTATTCCTAAGGTAAGTCAATCTAATCATATTTTTTTGTTATTAAAACCACGCTTAACCGTAAGTAATAATTCTTAGAGCAACTTTGTAATCCTTATGCTCTACATGGAAGGTATAAACACAAACCATTATAGCATCGGTATAATAGTACGAATATAATAGTTGCCTACACTTTGGCAAAGCTCTAATTTATTGATAGCTACTAATAAATTCCATTCACCTATCACTAATAACTAATTTATAAGGCCTCTATATGCTTTACTATGCTCTTACAATAAATAGACAAAGTATCTTGTTTAAAATCCAAAGAATATGCAAAACTAAGCTAAGGAAACAGGCGAATTCTTACTGTCAAAGGGGTTCGGTATAAATAACAAATCACAATGACTACTCCACGGAGGGTCGTCTGTGTATAACACCTTTTATTATTCAACCGCGAAGCAGTGAAGCGGTAATGCGGTCTAAAGGGTGAGAATAGAAACAAAAGGGCATCTGAATAACAGCGACTTAGCTATGTCACTGGTATGCATACGTTGGTTATTGAGTAGCCTCTGAGAGATAAAGGCTTCCTGCAGGCCATTGATTTCAAGTGGCTCATAGTTTAGTCGATCTCTTAATGAGTTTGGAGATGTAGCCTACATCTACAATGATCTGGTATCGGCTGATAAACAAGTTTATTTATTTTGGACAGCACAACATATTTTTTACATATCGAACATTCATCAACAACTACAACAACAACATTCATCGAACATAAATTAATTAGAAAAATAAAACTAGATGCACAATTTTTAAGGTGTCACACTACGCGTTTTAAAAATGGTTTGGTTTCCTTTTGTTTTGTATTATTTTTATAAACAAGTTTGTTGTACACGCATTGTGGCACGCTTACCCTTAAACTTTATCAACAAAACCGTGGTCTGCCTGACCTGACTACTAAACAACTCTTACATAAGTACCCTTGTCGGCTGCTCCGACTTTCGTCCCCTCTCTTCAAACCCGCTTACCTACTACTATCATTAAAAAGCAGTGCAACCTCTTTATTTCATATACGGTAGATATTAAATGCAAAATAACTTTTAACAAGAAAACGACTTCAAAAAAGAAGAAAATAAATAAATTTACGCTCTCACGCTTAACTACTGAACCAATCATCATAAAATTTAGTACATATCATAAAATTTTGTATTATAAAGTCTGAAGACCAGAAAAGGATATAGATTACTTTTTATCCAGTAAAAATTTAAAGGTCTTTCGTGATAGTAGTTTTTGCTTAGAGATAATTTGTGTGCCTTAGTGTGACGTATTTATATACTGAAGTGGAGTGAAGTATTTATATACTGAAGTGAAGTGACGAAGTCACGGGAAAAATCTATTTTTTTATAATTTTAAGTTGTTGTGTGAGTTCCCTGTCTTATTAAAAAAAACATTATCTTAATTGGTTTATTAATCAAACAAGTTTTGTGCGTACATTTACAAAAATATAGAATTGAAACAAGCACTCATTTATTGAAGTTGAAATGACATGGCCATACAAAAGTTGTCTAAGATCATGCTATGCGTGCAGTATTCTGATTTATAATAATAATATAAAACATTTTTTTTTATTCAGACAATGTCCATATTTTACATTAGGTAGTACCATGGCCCAATTGAAAAGTAAATAAAAAAAATTCTAAGCAGTCATGAGGATTGCCGCCTGAAATGAAAACTTAAAATTAAAAACAAACAGTTGTTATTTTTGGATATCCAAATTAATTGTTTTACTTGTAAATCAAAATTATTCATTCATTCATAAAAAAATAGTTGAAATTATTATTATTCATTTTTTTATTCACAGCTAGCCCAACGCAATAAGTTATACTAATAGGAACAGATATAGTGTTATCGTTAGCAACAATCAGTTAAGCGGTGACAATGACGCTAGTTCCATGATTTTTATTTACCCACAAAGTGCTCAAAGCGCCTAAAGAAGTTACACTTCAAAAACAAATTCTTGATAAACTATCGTACATGGCTCGGATGAAGGTCTTCAATATATTCAATATACTGTTAGGGCTTCCTCATACTCTGAACAGTAGTGATGCAATTCGTTTGCCAATGATAGCGTGAAAGCCATCAACTCTTGCGTCTGCAAACATTCCAGATGCGCTACAAAAACGGGGCAATTTATAAGAGCATCGTTTGCTTGTATTAATTCATACATTTTCCAGGACATTATTTAGCAACATTATTTGTATCAGGTAATCGAAGTGATTCGCCACCCGACGGAACGCGCAGAGAGTGGGCGCGGCTCTGGCTCCGGCTCCGCCCCTGCTGATGAGGAGCGCTACCGAGAACTAGTCAAAGAGAATGAAGAACTACAAAAACTAATCGCACAGGTATCTTGTCTTTGATATTACAATTATCTAGACTAATTTAGACTTCTAAAAATGTTGCATACTAGATTTTATTTTTATTGTCACCGTAAGTGGCAGACGAGCCAGGCCCCTACTGATGGTGAGTGATAACCGCTGCACATGGATTCTTAATGCTAAGAATATTGCCAAGCTGCTGGTCAACATATTGTTTCGCGAATGGAGGAAATGAATAAATTCCCACTTAATCCCCAACTACCACCATTAATGCAATGAGTGGTAACAGCTTACTTTTCTTAGGCCCCTCGTACCACACCCGCGGTGAAAAATGGAGAGGTGACATTTCTGTTCTGAATGGGTCACCCCATGGATCAAACGATTCGATTAATTAAATTGATATTGTATCTATACATACCTTTATATTATGTCTATATCTTGTAAATGATCTTAACTATTTGTAAAAGGAGTTTCTAGTGGAAGAGCCAAGCTTATCCCAGCATGAATGGGCTGGCTCGATCCGGCAGAACCACCCTGTTACAGAAGATTGGCGTGAAATAACGGTAGGTACATCTACTGTTGCGTTTCGTATGGTGAGTGAGAGTGCCGGAGGCCCTCCCTATCCTCTCCTTATTATTCTTTCTATCCTCTCCTTATTATCCTTCCTATCCTCTCCCTAATATTATTCTTCCTCACCTCCTATCCCTTTCCTTGAAGATTTCGAAGCGTGAGTGATGCCTCTGGTGTTTCTAGGGTCTATAGGCTACAGTAACCGCTTACCGTCAGGTGGGCCGTATACTTGTATGCCACCTACGTAGTATATAAAAAAGGAACATGGTAGAAGTAGTAAGGTTGATATATGAAAAGCTAATCTCTTAAAATGTTGATGCTATTTCCTTTCATTTCTATGGAAGAAATATTATTTATCATATGAGTAATATTAGTTAGGCTAAGAAATATATTTTTATTGCTTGAAGGCACAGATTAATAACAGCTTATAAGATACAAAAATAAAGTCATCATAGAAAGAGATACTTATACGAGAGGCTTTTATGATGAGCTCCACCAATTACAAACAAAACAAAATTGTTTTATTTTTGATGGTTCAGTGAAAACGAGATTGACTTCATCTTGTCAGAGAAACGGCACTTATTCAATGATGTTTCATTGATCAGCAGGATTAAAACTGGAAGTTATAGCCGCTTAGTTAAAGGCATCTTGAATCTTAGCATAAAAGGTCACGCTTGATGAGGTCTACTCTCCGATCTCCTAAATACCAGAACCCAAAAAACTTTCAGATTGAACTACAAAATCACTTTAAATGCCTAGACAAGAATAGAGAGTGTGAATTAGCGAACAATATGAACATCAGGTTAGAGGAAATCGTCCACGCGGTCGGGTCGATCTCTTTTAAGAGTAAGTCAATAGAACTGAGAAGGTTTCGGACCATAATCTCAAGCTCATGGCGACACGGACAGAAATGATGGTGCAATCCTCGGCTGATTGCTCCATGAGGTGACTAAACAGACAGATCTCGATGTCTATGTGACACGAAATTTGCTGATTTAATACCCTACATAGAACCTTTTCTCATTCTTATTTTGAAGTATACCGGATCCTAACACAGCAGACAGCGGCTTAGTAGTGGATATAGATTAATAACAAAACATCCTTATTTTTACTACTCGAAACTGCAATTATTTTTATATCCAACAACATATTGTAGTTTCAAATAGTTACATCGTTGACCTTAACAAATTGTTAGATTATCAAAACCCATTAGGTACAACCCTCACAAAGTTAATTGAATAAAAGTATCGGGTCAATTTACTTTCCATTGACAAATTTATTGTGCTGAGACTACAAACATCGTTAAAATTAATCTGATAAGCGTTAGATACGTTGGTACACAAAAGGTAAATTTATTATCGAAGTTTAATCAAATAAAGGACACTGTTCTGTGCGTTGTTGAACAAACACTTCATTGATTATTCCTCTCTTACATATCGAAAATTGGCAGTGTGTTATTGTGAGTGAATTATACTCGTAATTACAATGCATTTAAATCATACGGTTGTTAGGGACGGCTGTAAAGTTATAAGGCAAACTGTATTTTTATAATAATTTAATAGGAGAAGCACACATACATTACAGGAGGATATGTCAAAGAGAAGGCAAAAATGTTGCCAGTTAATAACAAAAATTGTACAGCTTAAAAATAGCATAAATACAAATAAAAACTTATGTCTGTCATAGACACGGTTCATTAACATCATATATATGAACTAGAAAGAACACACTTTTTTTTTGTGTGTGCACACACCTGTCTTTCGGGACAACGAAAAGGGAAGTATGGGACCCTTACCGGCATATACCCACCTTGTGCCGACACTCCGTCTGCATTGGTAAACCACTGTAATAATAATAATTTATAGAGAATACGGAAGTAATGTCAAACATTACTTCAGTATTCTCTATAAATTGACCGTAAATATATTTTTCATTGGTAAGTGGTGCTTGAAAATACCTAAATGAAGACTAAATATTTTTTGTTTTTAGTTATAAAACATTGCTAGTTATAAAAACTAATTTAACATAAAACAATAGACTCTTTTAAAAAGAAAACCTCCATAGTCTAAATTCGTTATGATAAAAAGGGACTCTGTACCTCGGCGTAAGAAACCGAACCACAGCCCGTGATGGTAATTAAATTTGTCGTTACAACGTTAAAATTATATTGTTTTAATTACGGTATGTAAAACTTTTACCTACAGCCGTAATTGATGAAGGAAACACCCGGCTACATAATCAACATTCTTATATTTTTCGTCTATGATCAATTAACATACTATGTCAACCGTTATGTTTATTATGAAAACTTTTTATAGACAGACCCGCAATAATCGTTCATATTATCCACATAACGATCGTTTTCCTGGAATAAATATATTTTTTTTCTCATTCAAGTTTCCTCACGGTGTTTCACTTCACCGTGCAATGATAAATTGTAAACAAATACACAAATGATTTCAACGAGGGAAAGGTGTGGTTTGGACCTCGGACTCAGGATTGATCTTGATACCACTGTCTTGATTTTACCACTAGGCTGTTACTGCTTCTATGCAAATGTTACGAAGCTCAGACAATAACAATAATAAAAAAGCAAAGGCCAATTAAACTATAAGTATTTAGATTTTTTTTATATATTTTTTTAGCATTTGACATACTTAGCCATATACATTAAACACAAAGTGGAAAATGCGAAGTCGAAAATAACAGCCACGAGCAGGATTTGAACCTGCATTTCCTGGATACCGTCCCGATGCTTAGCCAATTCAGCAATCGTGACAACCGCTCTCGACTGCTAATTTCGATAACACAATCATACTTAACGTCCTGGGTGACGCCTGTGCCATCTTACATACATTATACCGACCAGGTAAACTTAATTTTACAATTAAGATTTTTACCTAATAATGACACAGCCCTATAAATATTTAGAAATTATTTTATATAAAAATTGGCAAAGCATCTGGATGGTATCCAGAAGATGCAGGTTCAAATCCTACTCGTGACTGTTATTTTCGATTTAATTGTTTCCACTTTGTGTTTAAACTATAAGTGTTATTTATGTTCAATACAATTTTTCTGCCCCACTATCGGGCACAGGTCTCTTCTAATGATGAGAGGGATTAGGCCATTGGCCACCACGCTGGCCCAATTTGGGTTGGCAGACTTCACAAGCCGTCGAGAAAATCTGTCAGTCATGCAGGTTTCCTCACAATATTTTACTTCACCAAGAAGTGATAAATTGTAAACAAATACACACATATTGAATTCTATATTTTTAGCACTTGACATGCTCAGCTACTTTTAAAATACAAATTATTATTTGTGAATGAGGAAAAAGAGAACTTTAGTACAAGCGGGAATCGAACCTGCGTTAAGGCGAATGTGATGAGGAAATTGGGTACGACCGCAAGGGAATACAATAGCTCAGTGGATTAGAGCACTTCCCCGGAAAGTCTGAACCTTGGACTGGGGGTCGAACTCGATACCACTGTTTTTGCAGTCCTTGGTTTTGCCTATAGGCTAACACTGTTCCTAAAGTTGTCTGTCCTTCCTAAGTTGAATATTTAAAGTATTTTGCTCTCTCGTCACTGTAGCCTAGTTAACGATAAATGTAATGTTCTGCCGTGCCATGACAAAACACTGTATCTAAAAACATATCACTTTTCAGAAATCACGCTTTTCTATTTTTTTGGAAAATTTGTTAAAAAATCATTAATATATGTCGGAGTTCTTTGAATTTTAGATATATTCATCATGAGATTAGCTTCTAATCGGCCATTTAAAAAAAATACACATTTTACGCTATTTTTTATGTCTAGACCTACAAACGTGTTCTGTCAAAATCTCTATGTTCACAGAAAGAAGAACGAATCCGGGTTCTAAAACAGAAGCTAGCGGAGCGGGAATCTACCGCTGCAGGCGTGACGCAAGGTACGGGCGGAGGCGACCGCGTGCTCGCTGACCTCGCCACTGCTACCTCAGACTATGGCACCTCCACCAATTACACGCGCTCCTCCCGCGCCTCTGTCTCTGACCTTGACTTTTCTGAAAGCTATCTATAAGATCTTACTGTTTTGGACTTTTGTGTATATAGGGTGAGGTCGTCGCTTTCATATTTTTTAATCATTAAAATTTATCCTCATTAAAGATTAGATTCAATACTCGCAAATGATTTCGACTATGAAATTATACAAAAAACGGTAATTCCTAAAAATAATAAGTTGTGTTTTAATACTGTTAATACTAACTAACTAACTTATCATCACGCCATTTCCCTTGCGGGGTAGGCAGAGAGAACAGAGTGCCAAGAGGCTCTATTCTTGCATACATCTCTCGCTTCCTCAACATTCATAACTCTCTTCATACACGGTCGCCGGTTTCGGAGACTCCTGACTCCACCTTCCTTCAATACATGACCAATTTGGTCTAGGTAGGTAAGTCTCGGTCTCCCCCTGTACCTACATCCTTCCACTTTCGCATTGTATATCTTCTTAGCCAGTCGCTTGTCCAGCATTCTTTCCACATGTCCGAACCATCGGAGCATTCCCTTACGCATCTTTACACCAATACTCTCTTTCATACCTACTCGCTCTCTTATGTCATTGTTACGAATGCGGTCAGTCAGCCTCACTCCACAGATTCTCCGCAGCGATCGCATTTCGACCGCATTGATTTTGCTCGCATGCTCCTTTTTACATACCCAACTCTCGCTTCCTTATAATAACGTTGGGACAAGCACTGCGTTGTGTATTGCGACACGTTCCTTCTGGCTGAGGTGGTGGCTGCCGAGAAGTTGTCCCAATGCTCCGTTCACTCTATTTCCCGCATTATTTCTTCTTTCTACATTAGTGGTGTACCTTCCATCCCGACTGAATCCACATCCAAGATATACAAATTCATCCACTTGTTCTAGCACACTATTTCCTATTGCTACTCTAACATCTGTTCTGGCTTCTTCTCTTTCAAAAACCATTACTTTGGTTTTGCTTACATTCACACGTAGGCCCCTTTTCTTACAATCTTCTGCCATTACGTCGACTAGGGTTTGCAGGTCAGTCGCAGACTGCGCTAATAGGACCGCATCGTCTGCATATAGCAGCGAGTTAACCACTGAGTCGCCCATCTGAACTCCCACATTCATTTCATTCAACCTTTGTAGACATTTATCCAGATATATGATAAACAGTCTGGCTGAAAGAACGCAGCCCTGTTTAACGCCGATATTGACGTCAAACCAGGGTGACATTCCGTCATCCAGCCGCACACAAGCTCTGCAGTCCATGTAGTTGGACTGCACCGCTTGTAGCAGTCTACCGCTAATACCATACTCCGGCAAAATGTCCCAAAGTTCCTTTAATACAACAGTGTCAAATGCTTTCTCAAAATCCACAAAACTGCAGAAAACCCTCTGGCCTACAACCAGATGCTTCTCCACAAAGTTGCGCAGAGAAAACACTTGATCCATGCATCCTCGTCCATACTAATACTGTTAATAATTAGAGGAAATAAAATATTACATATATTTCCTCTAATTATATTTATATTCAATCTAATTTATAAAATAATTCGTGACCTCACTCTAAATAAAACATTACTTTAATCCTACAATGATTTTTTTTTTGGAAACCAATGTTGTGTTCGTCTTTCATTATTGAATAAATTAGTACCCCAAATATGATGAAAAACAAATCAGTCCAGCTAGTCTAGTAACTCTCCACCCCATTTAGTAAGAGCATGCCTAATACTGCTGTTACTTTATAAATGAGCTTTATAAAGACCTATCAACTAAGCCACATTTGAAGTTATTACATCAAAACAATAAAATAGACAATTGGACCCGAATATGCCAATAACGAAATTCTAAAATACAATGAAATCGGGGTGAGATTAGTCAATCAGATGTAGAATCACAGTCAACTCTCATTAAGCGCCGTCTGGGTTGGCCATTAGCCCGGTCCGTATCTCTCTACTTTCATCATGTATAATTGATGCCGCTTTCCAGGTACACTGTTGGCCTAGAATCTTACTTGCAATGACTAATAATATGATATCTCCTCATTGCTAAATTGACACTATATTAAGTATGATTTTAGCACAATTAGCTGTGCTGATAGTAGTTTGCTACTTCTGACTGATAAACTTATCTTATGATCTGTTATCGACTAAATAATATCGTTCGTTATCGTCATATAAAATCATTATTTTTTTTAAGTTGGTTATTCCTTTGCCATCGACACAATTTTTGTTTGTTAACATAATTGGTCACTACCATTGTTATTCTGAGTGATTGGACATTATTGTGAAGTGTGGTTATTACATTCGTTATACGTATTGATAAGTTTAGCATACCCAAATGAAATCCAAAAATCCACCACGTTCGAAATATATTCGTCAAAACTAATTGATTATATGCCTCTTTAAGTGTGTTTTTATCGTTTGAGCGAACATATTTGTAACGTGGATAATATCTAAAGTTAGGCCGCGATCTATTCAATATAAATGAGTTTATCATGAGTATTATTATTTAGTATGAAATCAGGAAAGTCAATATGACAGGATAATGGTCGAAATGTTGAAAACATGACGTAATAACATGTGAGTCCTTTTCAGCATGCGCTATAAAAAAGAGAAAAATCAGAAGGTAATTTTGATCTATATTTTTAGCACTTGACATGCTCAGCTACTTTAAATTACAGATAATAATTTGTACATCAGAAAGTCAATTGTGCATTTCTAAACTTAGATAATGACTGTGACAGAGTGATGAGGAATGTTCGTTGTCGGTATTGTCCATATATAGGTTTTTCGGCATCCTAATAAAGCCTCTGAAATATATTTATGCTATAAAAATACATATATAAACAAATAATCTTTTAAATGAAACAAGATCACGGCCTAACCTATAAACTACCTCACACGTACTCCTAAGATTGCACGTGTCTTTATGTCTAAACAATCTATCGTACTATTCCTATTAGACTGATTTAGTGGTACTTTTAGTATTATGGGACATACTCATAAATTGTTTCTATATTCAATTGTAAACAACAATTTGTAGATGTTACTCCCGACATCCATTAAGTTATTAGATTAGTGTTTTCACACAAAAAGAAATTCTGTAGCATTAAGTATCGCTACAACGATTGCTCTTTATGCATTTTAAAAATACATATATTGATATAAATTACTAACACAAATCTCTTTAAATTCACACGTTTCTATTTTATTGGCACAAAATATTAGATAGATTTAGCGTTATCTAAAAGTTGACAAATGACGTTTCTTTATATACAATGTGGTTTATATGTTAGAAAATAAGCGTTATTTTGATTTTCAAAGTTTATTGCATAATCAAATAGCGTAGCTACTAGGTTTCATGCAGTCAAATCTCGTTATGATGCATATTATTAAGTTTAATAAATATTAGGAAATATTTGAGTTACTTATCAATAATAATTTAAACACACTGACTGTATAGGGGAGAAAAAGACCATTTATTGAAGAGTGTGAGAACAGGGCACGATGTACAGAATAGGTATGTGCGAGTCTCATATACTCGGCTCCTAGTAATAAAATTATATTTAAGTAGTTTGAAGATGTTGTCTGGCCCCGTAGTTCCCCGTGTTTTGTCACCCCCAAAAATGCATGTCACCCACACGCACAATGCACCCCGGTCCACAGACTACTTTGTCCCTGGTGCTTAATAACGCTTTATTAATAACGCTCATTTCCCGTAGCCAATATAATAAGTACCGGAATCCCTATTTATACCTACTTTTGCAATAATGTTTAATATTATTTGATATTTTTGGAATACACTATTATTAAACAAAGACTAGCACCTCTTTGATTTATTTTATAACCTCAATTTTAATTTCTAAACTACAATGTTGCATAATATATGTAGGTAAATAGTAATAGGTGTTGTTTATATGAAGGCTGACTAACGAGATTTCCTTGCATGAATGTTTAACATTATTTTTCTACCTCGATTGCGCTTATCATGAAAAAATAATGTCGGACAATATGCTATTGTTTATGAACAATAGCATTTTGTTGTAATAATTGCTTAAATAAAACGGTAAAGGAGACAATTTCACTTCTCCTTTCGTTATTAAATGGTACATATTTATCTATACATAAATAATTAATATACTTTACGCATAAAAAAATCTTCACCAACAACGTGTTTTTTATAAAAATGCCATTTTTAGTTGTTTATTTATTATCTGCTTTATTATATTCAACATGAATGCTTAAATAACTGCTAGGCAAATGTAGTACTGTATCACAAACGGTTATCGATTATTTAAATAATTATGATCACCTAGTCTATATGTGCTGTCACGTAACTCCAATATTTTAATGAAGTATAGTTGAGCTAAAGGTAAAAATATTGTAGAATAGAATTAAAAATATGTATTTACGGTATAGTACATGTAGACGAAACATAACTTCGTATATATACATAATTAAATGATCTTTTTCTCTCGGCAGATGTACAGGATGAACACATCTGATCGCCCGCAAGGCAATCATCGATAGAAATATTACATTATTAGCTGAATTAAATGTTGAATAGAATGATCGCGGCGCCATAATATATTTATTTTATATTGATAAGAAATTAAAGTGTTCTTATATTGTTAGTTATCTGATCTAAGTGTCTAACGTTCGCGTTAAAGATATGTTCGTAGCGCAGAACTTTCTGGATCAATTATTATGACTTACAGTACCTACCTACTGAAATCATTGCTCGTCTTTAATTAAACGTAGGAGATTTTATAATAGAGTATGCATGGTATATGATATACCATTATAGAAGTGAATGAATTTGTTAAATAGTGGACTGTTTTTGATCGTTGCTCAGTGTATAGGTAATAAAATGAAAGTAATTTACAAAAAAGGACATAAGAAGCACATTGATATTTCTGTGGAATCCAAGACTAATAAATATCATTTGTTCAATAAAAATGTTATTCCAGCATAAATGTAATAAACTTTAATCTTAACTTTTAAAATAATATATTTTGAATCCTTTCTTATAAAACCTTGTAATTTTCTAATAGTTTTTTTTATCCGCCATACAATTAATATAGAATGATGTTAGACATATCACAATAAACCGTACTAAAGATTGAAATCTGATCTAAATTATGACATTTATTAATAAGATACTCGTATTTGATCAATGTAGGTACTAATGTGCGGCTCAATTCCAGTGATAATGGATGCCAAAGTCATTTAGTAACAATACATACATACATACCTATTTACAAGTATACATTAAACCCTATTTTATTGAAAGATTTCTTACACAATACATATAACAGACAAACTCAAATCATATAGATAAGAATTTCACGCAACAACACACATAGGTACTACATTTGGAATGTTTCCAGTTATTATTTTGTCTATGGCGGCCAACCTACTCACATTTTGCAGGACAACTCAGTTATATATATAACAAATACCAAAAGTTCCGTATGACCTAAGTTTATATACGTAATAAATAGGTATTTAAATCTTTAGACCTTTACGGTTTACGTAACGAGAAATACACGTCGAAAAATGATTTAGATTCAAATTTGTACTGAATCTAATAAATTTCAATACCAATCTCATTCCCCTAACCTCATACCCCTCAATCAAGTAATCACTCTTATCAACTTTTTATGAAGTTGGCCGCGTTGTCTAATCAAATATAATTTTGTTCTCATTTACAGTTTAGATTCATAAAACATTATTACAGCACTGCCAAGTTGTTTCTATCTATAAGTAGACTAAAAAATTATAAATCTGTAGACTTAGATCATTAATAGACTAGTTTTTGTTCATGTCGACGATCTGTTATTAGACACAGAAGTGCAATGAAAAAATATGATATGTACTAGATTTTATAGGACATCGAAAGGTTTTACATTCGTATAGATATTGTTTCGTCATTAATAAAGCCCACGATAGTACACTGGTTATCACGAAATGTATTTTTGGCATATGTACAAATATCAGACCTGCGAAACATTAAAAGAAATGGCCATCCAAATAGTACTGGTATATTGGAACGTTCCAATTTAAAGTAACGTTATTTTGTTATTATTTTATAGTGTGGATTTCACACGTAATTAATAATCTGGGTTGTAACGAAACTATAAATAATATTATAAGTGTTATAAATAATAATGTATTTATCTTTCATTATGTATAAATAAATATTTATTTTTTATTTATTCTTAACTCACGACGTTGTCGCTGTTGAATATACATCTCACATTCGGCTTTAGAAAGATTTGACTGCATAGAATTAAATGTATTTTGTTAAGGTTGTCATCCAATTGATGTCTAACGTTGTATTGTTTCTTTAAAATTTAAAACATTTAGGAAGTCGTTGAAATTCTAAATTTTATTACACTTTTAAATAGTAATGATACAGTATTGTAATTCCCTCAAAGTAAGTGTTCCCGCCAGATGCAGCACCCGAAGAAATGCGACCGATATACTTGTTTGTTTACATACATACCTTATAACTTTACAATATACAATGTTAGTTATACAGTTTATTGTAAGCTTCATAATAATTAGTATACTTTCCTAAGATCTTGTTTGGTTGTATTAAAAGTGTCACCCAAGTCATAAATGTGTAAATAAAAAATCATCGAATGATCTGAATGTAACCTTCTCTTTTATTTATCTCCCGCAACGTTACGTTATTTAAAATAGATATAGGTAATAATTTCCAAGCCAAATCACAAATATGACCTTTGTTATAGAATATTTAAACAGCAATATTGAGCGTTTTTGTTATTAGGGTTTTGTCTATTCTAGACCAGAAAATATGGCCTGCCAATCTTCCCTGCTGTCGTCAATACCGCAGACGCAAGAGTAGTGGTAGCTTGCCACTACGCTTGACAGGAGTAGGTAGAAATGAGAGCAACTCCTCTGCAGCTGAAACATATTGTAAGATTGTAACGCTTCACAGCAAATACTATGATTGTACTCAGTACTTACTCATGCAGGCCTAAGAACAAGCCTTCGTGTGTATTTGTAGTAGTTTATCCTTCTCTTGCTGTAAAACATCTATGTTTTTTAAGTTATTAGTTATTCTGATAAATTACTCCTTACTTATATGATTGGGGCCCTCGCCCGCTAAATAAACCCGCTGTGTGCCGTCTCTCCGCCTGTGTTTGCGGGCCGCTGGAACTGTGTTATATTACTTCAGTGGTATATGATAGAGCACCTACCTATGTTCTCTTTTAGGTATTGTTAGGAGCCATTGATCTTGCTAAGGTTAACTTCGCAATATTCGTCGTCTTTTGTACACTTAAAGGTCAGTGTCTAGTGCAATAACGTATTAAATATTAGACAAAAGTTTTCTTATTCCATTCGCCATTCGCGTGCAGTTCGATACGTTTGTTCTGAGTAACTAAAATGTGCTGTTTGCAGCACCTTAATCGATTTTTTCTTTTTAATTACACTATTTTTAAGGATGGGCTGAAATTCCTTTAATATTCGGTTTAACTGCCGAACATTCGGTATAAAAAAAGGTAAAGGGATTTCTACTAAAATTTAAAGAAATATATGCCTATTACAAATTAAAATGTATAATAGAATAAACAAATGGATTAGTGTTTTTCTTAATTTAGAGAGAGTCTATGAATCAATAAACACCATAATTTAAATACCCACTGGTATATATAACACGTTCTTATTCGGTTCAAATCACATTCGGCCTATTTCTACCATTTTTACAAATTTAAAATATATAACTATAAGCAGCTGGGGTGCAGTTTCGTTAGGTTATCTCCCGAATAAGGAATGTAAACCACCGAAGGAATGTAACATAGTTCCAGTGGCCCGCCAACAAAGGCGGAGAGACGGCACACGGCGGGTTTCTTTAGTGGGTGAGGGCCCCACACTACCCTGTTCGTTGCCCCGAACGACGGGGTGTGCGGTTAGGAACATTTTTCCCGCCTTAACAAAAAAAAGTTATCTCCCGAATTAAATAAAAAAGTTAGGTAAGAACTGTCAAATTGACAGTTATTTTTTAGAATACGGCAGGCAAACGCGTTCGGCCCACCTGATGGAAAGCGCTTACTGTAACTATAGACCTAACCTATGCAGTGTAATACAACATAATAGTATCGTGTGCAGGTATAAAAAAAAAACATATACAGCTGATATAAAAACATTAGAATATATAGATAACAAAAATTACAAATACTTATGCAAGATACACGATGGAATAAAGGCATAAATACAGGTTGTCCAAATAAAATATATAATCATATAAAGAAAAGCTTTAATTATTGCTATGATAATGCTAAATACACAAAAAAGTTAATACAAATAGTAAAAGAAATAAGGACCCATGGATAACCCCAAAAATAAATGATATGTGTTCTAAGAGAGATGCATTATTTAGTAAATGGAAAAAAGATACTAAAAATAAGGTTCTTAGATTAGAATACAATGTAATAAGAAATAAAACTCATAAAATTATAGAAAAATCGAGAAATAGTTATTTTTATACTAATATAAATACAAATAAAATGAACCAAAGGAAGCTCTGGCAAATTTTAAATGAGATGTCCGGTAGACACAAAAACTCAATTGACGAAGTTTTCATTAAGGCATTCAATAAAGATAAAATAGAACTTAAAATAATAGCGAATAATTTCGCAAACGAATTTCAAAAATGTGTTAAGAAAATTATCTACAAATGTACAAAGCCTATTTTAAACGAATCACGTTACATGTTCCCTGAAAACAAGTCTATGCTTTTTCATAAAGCTTATAATGAAAAGGTCCTAAGTATAATAAAACAATTAGATATTAATAAAGGCCCAGGAGTGGATTCTATACGATGTGTAGATATTAAATCTATTTGTAGTGAAATGGTCGATATAATTAGTAAATTAATTACCGCGAGTACAACAAAAGGAAATTATCCAAAAGGCTTATAAACAGGAATTGTTAGGCCTATATACAAAAAAGGAAATCATAAATGCTACGAAAATTATAGACCAATAACCATATTTCCAATAATTAATAAAATTATTGAAAAATATATATAGCTAGTGAAATCCTAACTTTTTATACGAAAAATGATATATTATCAAAGGCACAATATGGATTTCAGCCAAAAAAATCAACTTCTAAGCTGCTGTCGACTTTCACCAATGGAGTGAATGAGTATATGGATAAAAAGGAACACGTAATTCTACTTTTTATTGATTTTAGCAAGGTGTTCGATACTTTAAGACATGATACTTTGGTAAAAATACTATATACCTTTGGTGTCCGTGGAACAATACTCAAGTGGTGTGAAGATTACCTTCTCAATAGGGAGTTTCGTGTCAAGGTGGGTGAATCATTCAGTAAACCAGTTCAAGTAACCGAAGGAACAGCCCAGGGATCAGTGCTAGGTCCACTACACTACCTCACATATGTAAATGATATGAAAAATGTAGTTAAGAGATGTTCTGTTTACCAATATGCAGATGACACATGCTTAGTAATTGCCCATAAAGATATTGATGTAGCTGCCAAGTGGCTCCAGTAGGATTTCACACTCGAATTATGTACGGAATCCTAAATCATTCGAAATCATTGCACATAATCATAACTGTTTACATAGTATAAGTAATAAAGGGAAATGTTCGTGTAATGTCATCGAACAAGTAGCTTATCATACTTACCTTGGTTTGATTGTGGACAATAGGTTTAGCTGAAGTCATCATATAGACGCTGTATGCGAAAAGCTACGTACTATACTCGCAAAATTTTGCATAATCAAATCGAAAGTTCCTTTTACAGTACTTCGGAACATGTACGTTGCTCTAGCTGAGTCCATAATATCTTATGGTATTACCAGCTATGGTCGGACATTTAAATCTTATTTAGAAAAAAATTCCAATATACAAACAAGGATGTTAAAAAAATGAGTACCCAATAACATAAAAATAAATTTTAAAGACGACTTCGGGTATTTTCTCCTATTGTAATGTATTACCTGTTCAAAAAAGAGTAAAGATGTCATTATTAATAGAACAATATAACAATCATAATGCAAAAATAAAAATAACCCATAATATAAATACAAGAAGTATAAAGGAAACAAAATAAATTAAAGGTAAATAAAATAAATAATAATTACGGAAGACGAACTTTTGCCTATATAATTCCTACACTAATAAATGAAATACCTACACGCATAAATAACACAATAAATAATAAAAATTATAAGCAAATGTATGAAAAATATTACTTCAGCACATTGGGTTAAGGACTCATATTAACTAATATATAGTTTATATGTATATAAATATATATGTGTAAATGTGTATATTATATTATTCACATTCTAATTGATTCATAGTTTCACACTAAACATACAATTGTGTTATTTAATTGCACAGCCTGTATATGACTGGTTCGCCTGATCGTGCCAGATTGCATTTATTGTCTTCACTACCCTCTCTTAGTAAAAGTAACATTAACATGTATTTGTATGAGATATTATAATGACAAAGATTTTCGCTACTTACCTACTTGTTTATTTTCTAAGTTTGTAATCTTAGGTTTTGATTTATTGTACATTAATTGCATTTTGTATAGAAAATTATTATAATAAATAAGTGTGCAAGCGATATGCCATCTGAATGTGAGTACCTTCTCAAACTTGTATTAGTTTTTAGGTACTATATTGGATAATTGTAACTTTCTTTAACTATTTAAATAAATAAATGAAATAAAAAAAACTACGAGTATATAGGCGCGTCAGAACACAATTTTTTTTTTAGATTTTTTGTTTGTTTGTTTTTTGTCTGTTTGTTCGTTCACTCATCACGCAAAAACTGCTTACGGATTTTGATGCAACTTTTTTTATTTGGATTAAAAACTAGGTTTTGGCTGCAGCGGAGCCGCGGGCTAAGGCTAGTATGAATATAAAAAATACTCACCCAACAAATGAAATATAAATCAAATCTGTTTTCATCACTACAAAGTAAATTGTAATAAAACAAAGCAAATAACTACGGCTATCGTCTGAAGCCGTAGGGAACAGCCACGAAAACTGGAATACCAAATTTAATTTACCCGTTATATTTGTTTCAACAAACTTGGGCCAATGTCAACACAAGCAAATATTGTGGTTAAGCTTATCCCAGCATGAATGGACCGGCTCGATCGAGAAAGTACCACCACACTTGTGTGGCGTAAAACAACGGTACTTACTCATACTTTTGTGTTTCGTATGGTCTGTTAGAATGTCAGAACCCCACTCAGGACAATTATTAACACTCAATTCCCACTCAGGACAATTATTTGTGAAATGAACACAGATATTTGTACTGCGTCTGGGTGTTTTCTATCTATTATATGTATGTATTTACAAAAAAAAGGTCCTTAATATTTGTATTAAATCCGTAATCTGGTACCCATAGCACAAGCGTCAAGCTTAGTTTGGGACCAGAGGACGTTGTGTGAAAATGTCCAGGAATATTTATTATTATTATTACTATACCCCTACCTTATCCTTCTTCCTCTCCATTGTATCTTTGCTCTCCACCTTCTATCCCTTTCCTTAAAATTGTTAGTAGTAATGCTTCTGGTGTTGCTAGCGTCCATAGATTACGGTAACCGCTCACCATCAGTTAGGTCATTTAAGCTTGTTTGCCACACACGTAGTAAATAAAATACCAGAATGGAATGATTATTTCACAATATTCATTACATACTTCTACTTCTACTTATCGTCACGCCATGTCCCTTAAGGAGTAGGCAGAGAACACAGAGTGCCAAAAGACTATTCTTGCATACATCTCACGCTTCCTGACGCTTTCCTGTACAGTACAAGTTACGTGCAATGGCATAGACAAGAAAAATAAATATCCAAATAGCACTGGCTATCTAATACGTTATATAGAGTTAGAGACTTGTATGGAGTTCTAAGAAAAGTTATATGATTTATTTTTAATTGCATTTGTGGCAGACAAGCCACGGCCCATCTGATGGTAAATGGTAACCGTCGCTCATGGACTCAACTATACCTATGGCTATCTCCTGCTACAGCCAAAACGCAACGATGTGCTTCATGCCCGGTCACACGGGAGACGGTGGTACCTACCCACTCGGGCCCGATACCAAGTGAGTACTCCCACTTGGTACCCAGCCCTACCATCAGCCAGATTCTAAGAAAATAACTATAGGACAT
This sequence comes from Leucoma salicis, assembly GCA_948253155.1. Lineage (NCBI taxonomy): Eukaryota > Metazoa > Arthropoda > Insecta > Lepidoptera > Erebidae > Leucoma > Leucoma salicis. The sequence continues at coordinate 19,236,772 of OX411805.1, forward strand.
AGTAAGCACCTATTTGATAACCTCTCATCCGGTTGGAGAGTAATACAGTGGGCATTCTATCTAGTAGCAGTGGCAAAGACTTGCTTTTCCCATAAGGCATGAGCCGGCTCGATCCGGCAAATACCACCCTCTCACAGAAGTGTCAAATAATAATGGGTACACTTAAAGCTACGCGTTCATTTATCCGCGCCGTACGCAACGCAGGCACGCATTTTTGTTCACTCTGTATGAATTTGTTTAGCACTGCGGTCACTCTTCCGCAAGCACGCGCCGCAGTCAGGCATATATTAGCTATCTGGTTAAATGCGGATGACGTCATCAGCATTTTTCGAAAAATGTGGATGAAGTTATCCGCATTTTTCGCTTAGGTTCACCTAAGGTTGTCGTTGTTCTGATATACAGATGTTTTTTTTTTTTATTTTATTTATCTCAATGACATAGTACATATTGTAAGCTTCAATATACTCGCCAAACTTTAATGTTTATTGGTGAGACGCCACCCCATAAACTTACTAATTAGTTTATAATCTAGGCCATGGGTCAGCTACCTTTTGGCCGCCAGGGGACACAGGGGGACTGTATAATCCTTTATACAGTCCCCGCGGGCCGCAATTGTCATATTATTTTAAATTTAAAGACATTTTATTGTAATTTTATTATGAGAAATGACGAAAAATAACAAGAAACAAACAAATAAAAAAAATGCATATTTAATTTTATGCTTGGTATCATAATGGTGTTTCACGTTATAAGTACTCTTTTTGTATAGCAAGGGTTTATTGGCATATTAAGCTAATTTCCCATTAAAATTAAGTACCATAACAATTTAAACGTTATAAGAAAGGAGAATGGGATTTTTCAGGCTTTTTTTTTTTTTTTGTTAAGGTGGGAAAAAATATTCCTAACCGCACACCCCGTCATTCGGGGCAACGAACAGGGTAGTGTGGGGCCCTCACCACTAAATAAACCCGCCGTGTGCCGTCTTATTGGCAGGCCACTGGAACTATGTTACATTCCTTCAGTAGTGGGATTTTAGGGCCTGAAGTTAACAAGTTGAAATATTCTTTAAAAAATTGACAATATTTTTCTAATATAAAATTCAAAAATCTAGCTCATTTTGCAGTCTAGAAATCGAAAAAACATTAAAAAAGAAATGATGAAGAATTAATGCTCATTTGGATTGATAAATAAAATTACAACTAAATGTTTAGTTTCATTATTAATCATTTATTCAAAAAAATGAATTAATAATAAAATTATATTCGAGGAAAATAACTAATAAAAAAATTATCTCGAGGCGGAGAGTCGGCGCCCTATAACTATTCCATCTCTCTTACTCAATGGGGTACCATTGCAAAGAACTTATAGTTTTAAATACCTAGGGCATATTTTGACTTCTGACCTCAGGGACGACGATGATGTGGAAAGGGAGCGGAGGGCTTTGTCAGTGAGAGCGAACATGCTAGCCCGTAGGTTTGCACAATGCACAAAAAGTGTAAAAATTACACTTTTCAGAGCTTTTTGTACATCTTTCTACACATGCAACCTATGGGCTAGATATACTCAAAAATCCTATAATTCCCTCCGTATCCAATATAATAACGCATTTAGGGTGCTGCTGGGACTGCCCCGTTTTTGTAGCGCTTCAGGGATGCTTGCCGAGGCACATGTAGATTGTTTCTATACTACAATGCGTAAAAGGTGTGCATCCTTGGTGCGCAGGGTACGGGCTAGTTCCAACAGCGTACTGGCCATGATCGCAGGTAGATTAGACTGCAGGTACATGGGTCGCTGCTGTGCTATCTCTCATGAGGTGGCGCAGAGGTGATCTGTACCTGTATGTACATTAATATAATCAGTAGTTTTTTTTTTTATTTTTCCTTGATAGTTTTGTAATTTGTGTGTACTAACATAGGATAAGTATTTTTGTTTACTAACACATGTGAGTCGTGTTACTCGTAATTAAAATAAATAAAATAAAAATAAATAAAAAATAATTAGAACATTTGGCAGTTAATTTTTTTCGTTTCCAGCTTTACTAACGTTATTAATTATACTGTTTTGCTTGTTTTATTGACCCTTGCTTTGTTACTAGACACTGAGAACTTGCCTACACAATAGTCCTGGCCTTGTTATTTTCGAATAATCTATCTGCTTGACGACGGTTCTTTTACTTGAAATTAAAAAAGCTTGTACCCAGCAGTGGGATAGTTTATTAAATAAGACTCTTAGTGTTATTTGAGTAGATAACACTACTTACCTTAAATACTTATTTAATTATTTGGTAAATGTACCTAAGAAAGGACTACCTTTTTTATACTACGTGGGTGGCAAACAAGCATATGGCGCAGCTAATAAGCGGCCTATCTGGTAAGCGGTTACCGTGGCCTACAAACTCTAGCAACACCAGAGTCAACGCTCGCGCGTCGCTATTTCCAAGAAAAGAGGTAGGAGGTACAGAGTAAGGATAATAGGAAGAGTATTCTCTTAAAGGATACTGAAGAGAGGTTAGGAAGGATAATTAGGAGTAACAAGGAGAGGATAGGGAGGGGGTCTGTACCTCCGGCGCTGTCACTCACCTAGCGAAACGAGCGATATGTATAACTACTTTAAATGTATGGCTTTTAAATGTTATGATGACACTTATTGGGTGTAGTTTGATACTTAACCTCAATTTTATATAATCTTCTATATCTCAGTTCCTAGATTGCCAAATCTAACAGAATTTTATATTATTAAATTTTCGATGTAAACTTCCAAATGGTGCAACTTTCATCTTGTTACCACTTAGGCCCAAAAATGTATGGAAGCGTTTCCATCTCCATTGAAATTTCTTATTCATGAGGCATTGGCTCATGAGTTTCTTGATAGGCTCTTCTCAAGAAAAGTCTTACTACGGAATCCATCCGCTTGTGGCGTTTGTAGTCATGATATTGCGGATCCACTTGCCGTAAGCTCTCGTGTTAGTTATTAATAACTTTGACGATTTTAAGTACTACCTATATAATAAGCCTATGAAATATAGGCACGTTTCTATAACTTAAGTACAGGAACCGAGCGAGAGAGAAATTAAAAAGTAATAGTCACGTAGTCTAATTTGATACCAAGTACTTACGTTTCGATACCGAATAAGTATCGACAGATTAATTCATGTTATTCATATTATAATTTTTTTAAAAAAGCTATAAAATAAAACAAATCAAAAGAAGGATCGATTTTGGAAGATCACTTTCGCGACTTTTTTTGGGTATCCAACCTTATTTAATAATTTATACAAAAATCAATCTTTTGCCAGAAGAATCGCCAACCCTAGACCAGACAAACTCGACGTATGTCATCCAGTGTTGCCATTGACATGAGAATTGCCGTATTATACGGTATTTGGTGCCATTTGAAAAAACATGGTACAAGGCATTATAATCGTCAATCAGGGGACCCTCACAAAACGCATTAATTCGCGGAATACAGCTACTCAATAACGTAATTTAATACAACCTATAGCACCATTGGACTTCACACTTTAGTTTATTTTTGAATTCACATCGCTAGTATGATAAGTTAATAATGGACATGGCTCTAGTACAGAATTCCCCGGAAGATTAGAGATGTTCTTCAATCGATCGTTTTCGTTCTTCCATACGTACTTACGATATTCACTCTACTGTTACGAGACTTACAAGCATGAACGAAAATAGCGAAAGAAGATTGTAATATAATATGTACAGGAAAAACAGTGACACTTAACAGCCTACTACCCCTAAAATTTGTCTGTTAATCTGAAATATTTTTATGAATTTTGTATGGATATTACATATTTGTATTTTATATCCTTCTTATATATTTGTATTTAATATCCTTTAATCACTATAACTATAAGAACAATATCCAATTGTGTGTTTAGGTCTACATTTTGACTAAATTTGTATGAGACACGGCAATTTTTCAGGTTTTACCACAAAACACGGCAACCAATTTTTAATTAATGGCAACCTCATCAGCAAAACTTTGACATCAGCATCATGCTAATGTCAAAGTTGCACAATGGACGCACCTTTTCGACAAATGCGTTCAATGCGATGCGTACGGCGCGTGCGTACTGACTAATGGACGTTCACCATTACAGTTATGTTTCGTATGCTGAATTTTCACTCACCATTTGCCGCATGCCTAAACTCCCTCCTAATCCTCTCCTTATTATCTTTCCTCTCCAACTCCCATCCCTTTCGTTGGGGTTGGCCTTGCGCGAGTGATGCATCTGATGCTTGCACTTACCATCAGGTCTTGCCACCCTCGTAGCTCTCGAGCTGGTCCATACATGCTGAGCGGACCAAGGCTTTACCATCCATCCATCCATCCATCAGCTTTTCGACGTCCACTGCTGGACATAGGCCTCCTCAAGAGGGGATATTGCCCTAATCGCCACGCTTGGCAGGTGGGTTGGCGATCGCAGTAGATGTTGTTAATACTCGAGGGAGTGCTGCTGCCCACTTTACCACTACTAGCTAATTAATTCGAACCTATTTATTTTCCATTATTGCAGGTGGTTCCGAATCCTTAACTATTATATAGCTGCAACCATAGATAATATATCTATGGCTGCAACTGAGCTATGACTGTAAATATAAAATATTTGAGAAGAAAATGTCCATGGCTATTTAGACGTCTCTAAAGGTAGTGGACGTTGAAAGACTGATGGATGAATAGACGTCTCTGAACATAACAATCTGTTTGTTTATTCACACGTCACGAAAAAGTTACTAATTTAATGCAACTTTTTTGTTGGATAGCTCTTGATTAGACTTAAAAACTGGTAAACGTCTCGCTACACGTCCCCTATAACATAAAAAGGAGTTTATCATTTTTATGATAAAAATAAAGAATATAATATATACCATATTGTTCTGACGTATTTTGGCAAATGACAAACAGGCAATCATCATATAATTCTGTACTATTATAAAGCTGTAACAAAGCTATGTCTCTACATTTAAGATGATTGAGAAAAAATTATTTATTAGGCTATATGTACAATATTTTTAGATTTTTTGTCTGTTTATCTGTTTTTTCGTTCACGTATCACGCAAAATCTACTGAACGGATTTTGATATAACTTTTTTATTTGATAGGTCTCGATTAGAATTAAAAACTGGTATACCTACATTTTATTCCGCTACTATATCGGGATCCTGAGATATAACCTAAAAACTAGCTTTTCCCTACGGCGGAGCCGCGGGTAAAGCTAGGGGCTAGTCTAGTATAAAAGCATGAATCAACTAACATCCAAAGGCTAGGAGTGCGCGCGTTAGAAACATCTCCATTTGCATTTCAGTTTCATATGCATCACCATTGCCTAAAATTTAGGCTAAACGATTCTTGTAGGTACAATATCCACAATATACTGCAGGAAACTTAGAAATATTCCTTTAGAAGGCTTTGTCGGTTCTGTCCCCAAATAATCTACCGGATTAGGGTATTGCATGATATTGACAAGGGACTAGAACAATTGGATTTATTATTCGTATCTACGAGGATTACAAGGTTAAGAGACACCAGAGCTATTAGTAAACAATTTATTGATGAAGAACAACATACGTAACTAAGATTATTATAGTACTAGGATACATATATGCCCCTCTGAAGTGTTACTATATCCTATATATAGTCTGTAGCAACACGAAGGCATCACTCGCACGTCGCCAAATCTAAAGGAAGGTACAGGAGGCGGAGAGGCAGTATGATACAGAGATGATGATGTTGTGGATATTGCAAGAATAAGGGGGAGATGAGGAGAGGGCTTAGGTCTCCGGCACTTTCACTCACCATAGGGAGAGAGAGCATGGTACTTCCCCGATTGAGCCGACCTATTAATACTGAGAGAAGCATGACTCTACCTGTTTTAATTAAAAGCATTTTAATTACAAAATAACCTGACAGGCAGCCGTGCTCAACCTTATCACAGTTTAAAATAATTAGAGACGATGGGCTGTAATACCGCAAACAGTATTTAAATAATAATATTTAAAAATATGTAATATTAGCCTTTGCCCGCGGGGCTAGTTTTTAGGTTATACCACAGGTTCCCGACATAGTAGCGGGATAAAATGTATACCAGCTTTTAAGTCTAATAAAGAGCTATTAAATAAATAAAAATGCATCAAAATCCGTTCAGTAGTTTTTGCGTGATGCACGACCGAACAAACAGATAAGCAGACAAACAAACAAAAAATCTAAAAAAATGTTTCTTGTTTAGACACGCCTATAATAGCCCAATAAAGTACTTTTTTCTCAAATATCTTAAATGTAAAGACACTGCTCTGCTACAGTATAACAGTTAGGATATAGAATAGATTATAACATAAATCTTTCTAAAGCGTAGCGCCACTCATTTCAGATAGTAGTATCATAGTGTAATGAATACTAACGTTACACTATGGTAGTATCATGGTAGATTTAAAAATTGCTTATTAGGGCGGTTATAACAAATGTTTCCTCCTTTATATCGCCTTAAAAGTTTTTTTGGGTTAACGCCATATTTAGTCCTTTTGAATATCAAAGACAGTCAGGAGACTACAATGATATATTTATAACAGTGTCCAAAATTTAATAATTGTTAATTTTAATTAAATAATTGCTAGTTCTTTAAATTGTATCTTTAAGGTTATTAAGTTCAAACTTGTAAGAGTAGATTAAATTACCTACCTAATTACAGCCGTTAAATCAGAATACTTTTTTTTTGTTAAGGCGGAAAATATTACTAACCGCACACCCCGTCGTTCGGGACAACGAAAAGGGCCCCACGGCCTCACCCACTAAATAAGCCCACCGTGACGTCTCTCCGCCTCTATTCGCAGGCCAAAGGAAATGTGTTACATTACTTCAGTGGTATTGTATCAGAATTCTACCGTAACAAAATACTTTAACCTCACATCTACGCCAAAATATCCTACTTATATTAAAGTCTGTCACCAAATAAGATAACTTTCAGTTAATACATAATCGTATAAAATAACACATGCAATATAAAACAGCTGTTCAAGCTTCAATTCCCAGGTGATCTTACACAGATAATATCTATATTAATTAATATTCTGATAACGTAAAAGCCTTGAAGAAAGGCGTTCAATCTTCCTTCACACAAAAGATCTTCAAGGTCTCAGAGAATAGTACAACATTACAAAGTACATATCGGTTTTAGCAGTAACACATTATTGTAGATTTATTTATAACTAGCTGACCCGGCGAACTTCGTGCCGCCATATTTTTTTCCGTGAATAATTTCTGAAATCCTGAAAGACGTGTTATAATATTTATGCCCGCCTCGGCTTCACACGGATGTACAGTCGCGGACTAAGGAAATTTAACACTTCTGGTAAATTCAAATCAGTCAGATTATCAATAATTCCAGACACGTTTGATGTATCGAAAGTAACTCACAGTGTTCTGTCTCATTTACTCAGTCACTTCTCATATTATGAGATTTTTGCACACCTCATAGGCGAAGCGTTAAGGTGGGTACTACTCTCGTTATACGAAGAACAACAGATTTTTCAAATTTAATATCTCTCGCTCGCTCTATTTATCATATATTGCACTTGTAAAATAATATATACACACAAATATCAAGAAAAATACACTATTTTTAACACTTGTGATATTTTTTATGCCATTTTTGTTATTTAAACTAGTCAAAAAACTGTTTAAAAAAGTTCTATCTTGGACGTCCGTGTGTTATAGGTATGTTCGGATAATGTATGTTAACACGATAACGACCGAAATACTTTACTAGTCGAGTCTTTTTTTTTCTTTTTAACTTGAGTATAATTACAAATAGAGGCCCTATTACTTTTCATCGTCTGATTTGATGTGGTTTAATTGTTATTAAATAAACAAAACAATAGTGAATATTTGCGCTCGACTCGATGGCAAAGTGGTACACTAAAACCAGCGCTATACCTTATATGGCGTACAAGACATGAGAACCTCATTAGTATTTTTTGAAATTAGCGCTATGTGATTTATTGAAAAATACATTATTAGTTACTTATCAAATAATCAATTTTATTGTGAAACATTAAGATTATGAGGCGTGCGCTTTTAGATTTTCCAAAGTATTTTTAAAATTTTGTACGATTTTCTTTTATAGCAATCTTTTTTTTAATTTTTTAATTATCATTCCACAAGATTGCCAGACACAGTTAGCGCTTATTGTGTAGATAAAACCTACAGTAGTGATTAGTTAGTATTTCCGCATAAATTTAATAATCCATGACAAGTTGTTGCCTACTGAGTTTTCTGGCCGGATCTTTCTCAGTCAGGCCGCGTTCCGATACGGTGGTAGCTTTTTAGAGTTAGCTTCTATTAAAATCAATATATTTAATAATAGAAACTAATAATCAATATTGTTTTGAAGCACTAAATATAAACAAAAATTTTTATAACTCAAGGAGTATTATACTAATTTTATTACACTAGCTTAAAATCTCATACATTGTAAGCATAAATCTTAGAGTATAGATATTTTTAATTGTGTTTCTAAACGAACATTATGTGGGTTGAAATAAATAAACCAAAAATTTGTAAAATCATATTACTGTGGGTAGATGAAACCGTTGAAACAACATATCAGCTTTGGACGTCTACCATCTAAGTCCACCCATGATCATGAATGCTGTAAAGTATTCGAAACGTCGGGATAGTATAAAAATCAAGTAAACGCGATACATTCCGTAAACGTAGTTTTATTTCAAAATACAAATTATTATTTGTGAATGAGGAAAAAGAGAACTTTAGTACGAGCGGGAAAGGAACCTGCGTCCCTTCCTATCCGGGGAAGTGCTCTAATCCTCTGAGCTACCGTACTACCTGGTGGTCATACCCAATTTCCTCATCACATTTTTGTCTTAGCGACCAACGCCATCTATCGGAACGCATTTACATGCATTAATCCAATATAGTAAATTTAATTTAGCAATTCAAATTCAAACCATTAGACGGCGTGATTATTTAAACATTTTGATCTATATTTTTAGCACTTGACATGCTCAGCTACTTTTAGAGTACAAATTATTATTTGTGAATGAAGAAAAAGAGAACTTTAGTACAAGCCCCCCGCTCGTACTAAAGTTCTCTTTTTCCTCATTCTCAAAAATTAGTTCATTAGTATTTTCGTGAAGCACAAAAAAGAGTAAGCCCGAATTTCTATAAATAACTTTTATGGATTCTGAGTAACACAATCATTTGTACAGCTCTGTTACTTTTTTTCCAACTCCAAGAAAATGGATAGGGGGTGGAGAGGAAGTATAATAAGGAGAGGATACACCCTCCTTATCCTCTCCTTATTATCCTGCGGCACTCACACTCACAATACGAAATACAACATTCGGAGTAAGTACCTACCACCGTTGTTTCACACTTTTTTTTTGCGAGGAGATAGAAATTTTCTATACCTAATGTTGTTATTAAACTAATAACATAATTACTCGAACGAAAGCTCTTAATATACCCAGATTTATAATGAACTTTTATTAAATTTAGGTTAATTTTCTCTAAAGTTGCTAATGTTGTAACAACAATTTTATGGTCACTTAACTATATTCTCTTTGTAGGATTTGGAGTAGAGACTCCAATCCTGATATTTGTAAGTTATAACATATATATTATTTTTATATCTTACAAGGAAATAACAAACCGTTTCTGAAATTAAACAATCCATATATATGCATGGATTAATATTTAACACTCACTCATCGCTTCTCTGCACCACTTACATGTGATATTTTCAAAGGTTATCCTTCTTTTCAAGTTTCTACTAATAAATTGCGTGAAAACTGTTCGTACTTATACTTGGGTACCTACAACAGTTTTTACGCAATTTCACTCAACAGGATTTTTTTTTCAAAAGCCATTACTACTTTCAGGGTACATACTAGTTGGGTGTACGGCTATTAGCTAAAGGGGTACAAACAAAAGGACAGATTCACATACATAGGATATGCCAGAGTCTGTTTATTCACGTAAGAGCTACTGGTAAATACAAATGTCAGGTTTTACGTCACGGTTTTTATTTTTGTATGTTTTACTGTTTCGATTTAGAAACGCTTTACCTAGTTATGCATACCGCTACACCACCTAGAACCAAAACAATTAAATAATTTCATTTCATCTGATACCCGTGAACCAGTCATTTGATACAAAAATATTATGTTTTATTACTTTAGATTAAAACCAAGTCCATCCATCCATCCATCAGCCTTTGAATTTCCACTGCTGAACATAGGCCTCCCCAAGAGAACGCCACAACGAGCTGTCCCGTCAAGGGGAATAATGCCATAATCGCCACGCTTGGCAGGTGGGTTAGCGATCGCAGTGGATGTTGTTAATACTCGAGGGAGTGCTGCTGCCCACTTCCTCGGTATTCCCTCAGGCGGCTCTTACGACTCCCGTGGGTAGAGAGGGGTGGGACAATTCTAAAGCCGGCCCCACACGGCATACATATAAAACCAAGTAACTAGATATAATACATTATATTAATTATAATTACTTCATATACTTTATTACCTAAGCGGGAAACCCAGTGACGTGATACAAATACATTAGGTACATTAATCGCATCGGTTATCATTTCATTATATTACCTATAATATTATTCAAACTTATTAGTTTCATTAAACAAAAATGGCTAACTATGGGCAGTTTTTTGAGACGGTTGCTTGCTGCTTCTTATTTATTACTCACCTACTATAAGATCGCTTCAAAACATATCCAAAAAGCTAAGTGTATATTGTTTGTTAGTATAATGTTTTAGTATAACAATACAATTTTAGAAGGTAATATAACCACAAAGGCTGCGTTTGTTTCTACCGACTACCAACTCTTTCAATGAGTGTTTTGTAGGAAGTGTAAGGAGTGTATTGTAAGTAATAATTATATTAGCGGACTACACCCTTAGCCAAATCACCTCGAAACAACCCCTTTGAAGATACTATGTTTCTTACTTACTTATCATCACGCCATCTCCCTTGCGGGGTAGGCAGAGAGAACAAGATACTATGTTTTAGCGGTCTTTTCTCGCACGTACAACTATATTCTGAAATAAACTTTCCGCTGCGGTCTGTCCATGACTATACCATAACCTATGAATTCTTTAAACAAGGATTAAGATCAGCAATTTTCTGACAGTAGCGGTTTTTTAAGGGTGGTAGTATCCATCAGGTGGACCATCAGCTTGTCTATTACGTACTATAACTCTATTACTTATTACGTCAAGACGAAAAAAAAGAAACAAAACTAACCTCAATTACACACGGCCCAACGCCAATAGCGACGTTGAAGAGATAATACACCCACATGTTGGGAGTTACGTTAGTTTACACCCGTCAGAACCAATGTGAGGATGTTCTTTACCAAAATGGCTCTATCTGCTTTTACAATAATAATAATAATCCTTTATTTTATCACCCCAATAATATATAATATAAAACGAGCACGTCTAATTATTATTAATTATGTTGGTAATACAATTTCCCCTATTACGTGGGACTTAAACATAGCTGGCGAGTCGTGGGTGTGTAATACACCCCTGCCTACCCCTTCGGGGAATACAGGCGTGATGCTATGTTTTTTTTGGTAATACAATAAACAGCCCCGCCTAAATAGATGGTAGGTATATGATAACCATAAAACCCGAAACCAATATACTTACATTATATAAATTTAATTTTAAAAAATTGAGTACGGTATGCCTACCAAATCATTAATTATAGGTAGAGGAGATAGCGTTGGATTTTTAATCGATTATAGTATACACACTGTTTTTGTGTGTTATGAAGGCTTAAATTATACACTCATCTAAGACCCCGGGGTGGGTCTAATACTGATATTTTTCCTAATATCATTGATAAATTTAATAAAATGGAATCTCTATATAATGTATTAATGGCATACGGGAATGTTAAGCATATGACTAAATCCTGTTATTATATAATAGTTGCTTTAATTATATGATGTCTTCCTTTACCGAACAGTGATCATTTATTACCAAAAAATATACACATAATATCGAATATTTGACCAAATCAGACGTGTGCCTCGCAGATATTTTAACCTGTATCACAAATTAAACACTTAAATCCTGTACAAAGTACTTCAAATACATAATAGCTGAAATATATAAAGAGAAGAGACAAACGCTTCAATTCACGTTGTCACAAAATTAACTCACAACAGCCAAATTTATACGTGAGGTTCGGTTGCAAAATGCCACACCATTTTCGAAACTGATAATGGTTTAATTATCGCACCTACTGAATTCAAGGATGATGAAATGCTAAAATCTCGATACAGTGCATTGATTGCTGATTCAATTACTGAGTTCGTATCGCAATGGATTTTCAAGCAAATATCACCTAAACCCATTTTAAAGGAGAACGCCGATTATTCTATGAGAGTTGGGCTATTGTTGCGCCTTAACCAAGTTAACTGTAGAACATTGTAAATGTACTCAGGGTCTTTAAATAAAAATATCATTTAGATATCTGATGGGAGTTTAGAAAAATCTGACTTTTAATTTTTAGTAATGTATGAAAATACTTCCGTCAGATGGCGCAGACGTCACCCAAAGACGTTAAGTATGAATGTGTTATCGAGATTAGCAGTCAGGAGCAATTGTCACGATGGCTGAATTGGCAAAACATCTGGATGGTATCCAGGAGATGCAGGTTCAAATCCTGCTCGTGACTGTTATTTTCGATTTCAAATTTTTCACTTTGTGATTAATGTATAGTGCTAAGCATGTCAAATGCTAAATATATATATATATAAATTGACAAGGTAACAACATTACAGTATTGTAACTCTCTGTAACCATGGTGTATGGCTGTTACCAAATTTGTAAGTAAAATTTGACTCATTTCGTGGTTTTCATCTTAGACTTAGATGCGCATAACGAAACATCGTCTAGAAAGCCTCGTAAAGTACGTTAAGCCATTAGTCCTAATTGCCATGAACACTTCGATAGTTGTATAGAGGCTCAGTGATTTTTAATTGACCTTTTATTTTTAATTGGCTTAAACTTGATTTTCATTGCCCTTGCCTCGAAGATCCAGATATCAGTAACTTGGTAGAAAATACGGCTATTATGCTAATTTATAAATTTCATAAAATTGTACCAATGTTAAAAAAGTACAATCAACTATGGACGAATTAAACAACAAAAAGGGCAAAAAAATCACGTTTGTTGTATGAGACCCCTTAAATATTTGTTTTATTTAGTAAATACATCATTTGTGAAAATTTCAACTGTCTAGCTATCGCCGTTCTTTAGATACAGTCTGGCGACAGACGGACGGACAGACAGACAGCGAAGTCTTAGTAATAGGGTCCCGTTTTGACCCTTCGGGTACGGAACCCTGAAAAACCACTGCTTTTCCACAAATGAAGCAATCAACACATAAACGTACATAACACGTTATCGGCAATACAAATGTCAAATCATGACAAATTGTCAACCAAATTCAAATCAATAAGGGTTGCTAGTAAAATAACAATATACATCCCAAAATATTTTTATAAATCGATCATAAATGTTATTATATTTTTAATTTAAAAACAAAACTTCATAATTATGTCTTCATAAAATAATCTTCGACTAATACTAAGTATTATAATAGGAGCTCATGTGGGTTTTCTTTTATTTATTTCATATCAATATTCTTACTATTTGGCTTTAAAATTGGGTATAAACTGGCGACATTGACTATCCATGCCTTCCAATAAATATGGCAGTTCCGCTTATATCGAATTTAATAATATGTATATCTTTTTTTTATAACTTTGACCCCACTACGCTTATGACTAAAATAAATACAAATAACATCATTATTCAAAAGACATTTTTTATGTTTAGATGGTTAAGACGCACGACGGGCACAAAATAGCCTGGTTTTCGGCATTCCCTTTTCATGTAGTTGTTGTACTTGACAAATATTTTAGTAAAATGGTGTTTTTATTATTTTTTAATACACCTGCTCGAAAAATGCTTTTTTTTTCATTTAAAAATGATGCAGAAAGTATATCATTACTGTCACACGAATATGCGGGAGGAAAAAGTGTGTAAATCCATTACAGATCGGGAAGAAATCTTTATGAAAATTCATTACTAACGTGTTTTTTTCATTGAGCTCGATGAGCCACGGCCCATCTGATGGTAAATGGTAACCGTCGCTCATAGACTCAACTATACCGAGAATATTGTCAAGCCGCTGCTCACCATCTCATTTCACCGATATGAAATGAAAGAATAAACGGTTATCCCTGCTACAGCCAAAACGCAACGATGTGCTTCATGGCCGATCACACGGGAGATGGTGGTACCAACCCGCTCGGGCCCGATACCAAGTGAGTACTCCCACTTGGTACCTAGCCCTACCACCGATAATTTTTTATTTTTATTTGGAAAACAAACAGCTATATAAAATAAATTGTTACAATAGATAAACTAAATGGATATTACATGAGCCAATACAGTTTTCACTGCTAATTATTAATCTTAAACACACGGGAGCTAATACTTGATCTTATGAATAAGTTATACTAATTAATACTAGTTACAATACATTCGTAAAGCAAAACACATTATATATAGTATATATATGATTTCATTTGGAAAACATAATATACCTAATCATTAAATAAAGTGCATTTTTTATTGCAGATGCAAACTCACCTAATTTGTAAAAAAATTGGTCTATGTGTTGATACTTATTGTTGTAAACGTCACATGCTCTTGTTATAAATCGATTCCGACTATAGTTAGTCTTGGCACGTGGGGAAAGAAACGTATTAATTTTACGACATTTACGTTTGTCCAGCCTGGGAACACAAAACTTTACTTGCCAGATATGGGCAATCGATAAGACCGTTTATTAACTTATATAAAAATTTTGAAATAAAACTTCGTTTACGGAATCTATCGCGTTTACTTGATTTTACTACTATCCCGACGTTTCGAATACTTTACAGCATTCATGATCACGGGTGGACTTAGATGATAGACGTCCAAGGCTGATATGTTATTTCAACGGTCTCATCTACCCACAGTATATGATTTTACAAAATTTTTGGTTTCTTTATTTTAACCCACCTAATTAATATTCGTTTAGAAACACAATTAAAATATTTACTTACTTCAAATTTTTTATGCTTACAATGTATGAGACTTTAAGTTAGTATATTAAAATGAGTATAATACTCCTCTTTAAACAAATTTTTTTTTTTTTTTTGTTTTTATTTAGTGCTCAAAAAATCTACCATAAACTACCAATTACTACCAGTAAGAAGACAATCTTGGTTATTAGTTTATATTATTAAATATATTGATTTTGTCAAAAGCTAAGACTAAAAAGCTACCACCGGATCGGAACGCGGCCTGACTGAGAAAGATCCGGCCAGAAAACTCAGTAGGCAACAATTCCGTAAAAATGTGTAGCATTCGCCTCCCATAATCTTCTTATTTGGTCTGCGTAGTAAGAGCCCGTAATAGTGGCTCCCTTTTCCAAATATTCCACCAAAATTATTCCTTTAGCGTCCCAAAAAACAGACGCCATAATCTTTCCCGCCGAACTTGAGACTTTGAATCTCTTTGGCGTCGGTGAGGAGGCTCGCTTCCAAGTCATCGATTGTTTTTTTGTTTCAGGATCAAAATGGTGGATCCAGGTCTCGTCCATAGTCACAAAACGCAACAAAAAATTTTCTTTATCTGCTTGGAACTTTTCGAGATTGACCCTCGAAATGTCAACTCGTTTTTTCTTTTGCTCGTCGGTTAACATTCTGGGAACCCAACGCGCAGAGACCTTTTTCATATGCAACTCGTTCGAAATGATTCTTTGAACGCTTCCATATGAGATCCCTGTGACCTCAGCTACATGCCTGATGGTCACTCTTCGATCTGCCAACACAACATCTTCGACTTTTTTCACGTTGTCTTCTGTGAGGGACGTGGATGGGCGTCCTTCGCGATGTTCATCTTCAGTGGATGTTCTGCCCAGCTTAAACTCCTTGGCCCAGCGTGCAACTGTAGAATATGGAGGAGCAGAGTCCCCCAATGTTTCCACCAAGTCACAGTGTATGTCTTTTGTAGACATTTTTTTTTTAAACAGAGGTACTTGATCACAGCTCTAATTTCGTTTTTCTCCATGTTGATGTTATCTCTTCGACAGTTCGTATTCAAATGAATGTATCTCCCGGAAATCCTGACCTATTTATATGATTTTTTTAGGCTGACGTAGTGAGTGTATAGGCTAGCGAAGAGAAGTTTTTTTTGGATTTTTATGTGGACCTGAAGTAACCAATTATCATTACTTTTGGATCACCCCTCGTATTATATAAGAATATTTGATGTTTGTGTTCTCTTCTAAGTTTTAAAGTATTTAATTTTGTAGTGTCAAAGGAATTAAATCTTTTACAAAGACACTTTAAAAATTTATGCTGAATGCCCTCCAACATATCCACGTGAACGGCGTACTGTGGGTTCCAAGCAGTTGAAGCATGCTCCAGATGGGTTCTCACGAGTGAGTTGAAAATCCAAATAAGGGTATTAGGGTTTTTAAAATCAGTGGTCTGACGCAGAAGAAATCCTAGCATTCTATATGCTTTATTACGAATTTTACATAAATGTTGCTCAAATGATAGTTGACTATCTAATTGAACTCCTAGGTCTCTCACCTCATCAACTTTGCGTAATTTCGTCCCGAGTAAATAATAACTGTAAGATATTATTTTCTTTTTCCTCGTAAAGGTAATGGAACAACATTTGTCAACATTCAAGGCTAAACTATTGTTGATACAGTATCGACTTAAACGATCTAAGTCATTCTGCAAATCTTGACAGTCTTTTTCTGTTTTAATAATATTAAATATTTTTGTATCGTCAGCATATAAGAGTAAGTTAGAATTTTTTATACACTTAACTACGTCATTGATAAATATATTAAAAAGCAACGGCCCAAGGTGGGAGCCCTGGGGAACGCCAGACGTGATCGGTATGAAAGTGGCAGTATGCCCCTTAACAGCAACCGCTTGAGTACGTTCACGTAGATAAGATGTGAGCCATCTCAGGAGGTCACCGTGTATATCGATTGCTTCTAGTTTACTAATTAAGATATCATGAGATATTTTATCAAACGCCTTTGAGTAATCGGTATACACCTGGAACCCATTGTCCATTGCCTCTCAAGTGACGTCAAGAAGTTGACAAAGATTGGTTTCCGTAGAGCGTTTGTTTATGAACCCATGTTGAAAGGGTGTCAATAACGGCCATATTGCAGGGAACAAGACACGTTGTTGTATATAATTTTTTCGAAGAGTTTAGGAATGACAAATAATTTAGAGATACCACGATAATTTCGAATGTTATGTTTATATCCATTTTTGGAACAATTATGGAACGTTTCCAGGTCTTTGGCATCACACCAGAACTCAGGGATCTCTGAAACAAAAGTGTTAGAGGACTAGATAATTGCTTGCTACATCTTTTAAGAAATAAGGGATGTAGACCATCAGGGCCACTGCCTTTGGTCGTATCAAGAGCTGATAAATACTTTTCAACAATCTCGGTATTTATATCTACATGCCCAATAAGAGCATGTGAAGATTCATCGATATCTATATTTGAGACAGTCTTAGAATGTTTTTCGATGACTGATTCAAAAAACGTATTGAAGAGATCCGCACTTTGTTGCCCATCGTATGCGTTATCATTATCCAGATATAAACTATCCGGCATTCTATTAACGATATATTTAGACTGTAAAAACGACCAAAAACATTTTGAATTTAAATAATTAGTACTTTCTGTACGTTTACTATATAACCTGTAACATGACGCCTCCAAGACTTTGAATTCATGCCGTAGACCTGAAAACAAAATCTAGTCGGATTGCCTGCTGTACAATTTCCATTTTTTATGTATTTTAATTTTTTTATATACTAGTTTTATTAACTGACGTGAGTACCAACTTGGGTACCTCGTATTATTAATTACAAGTTTAGATTGAATAAACTTATCAATTGTTAAATTAACTATCGAGAAAATTCAGCGACAGCATCATGTAATGGATGATAATTGCTTATTTCCCTTAGTCGCCTCATACGACACCCGTGGGAAAGAATGGGGTGGTGACACTTGTATTCTTAGTCTGTCACCACGCGGGTTTTATTTTGACAACTTTTAATAGTAGTAGTAGGTACTAGTAATTATAAGACTTACTAATTCTATGACTTTCAAAATTTTTAACTGTCCGTCTGTCTATCTTTCCGTTTCTATGTCTATAATCTCTCCAGCACATATTCAGATTCCTGATGGAAAACTCTAACAAAGTTTTATTCCCGGGCCTTCCAAAACGTAAGTCGCCACGGCTAAAACAAAGAAGCAGATTATTTACTAAAATAAATGTATTCATATTATTCTAATTGAACTTTGTCTAAAACTCTATATAAAAACAAAAAAGAAATTTGATGCCGAAGGCTGAAGTGAACTGGTAAAAAAACTTGTTAGAAAAAACACAGCGAAAACAATAGGTACCTAAAAGTTAAAAAGCCAATTAAAAGTTGTTGCTATTCTTAAAAGCTGTTGAAAGCTCTCTTATTACATTTTTACTTATTGAAATAAAACAAGTGAGAACATTCTTTCTATAACTAACTGTTTCAATTAAAAATATAGAAACTTTTAATTGCAATACATTTTTGTTGTAACTTCTATAGATTATTTTATAAGACATTACCATGCACTGTGGAATAATTTTCCAACATATAATTTATTAATGTACACAAAGTTTACCCTGTAACAAAACATCCATTTGTGGATGGCACAAATAATTGTCTACGAACCCACAATATTCAGCACGTAAGCTTCATGTCTAAACCACTACGCTATCTGTGCAGTTAATTATCTTGAATTAGTAGGGGAGTTTATGATAATCTTGCACCCTTTAACGTTATTTATCTTTCATCCTGGTCCTGTCTCCACAAAAGCATTAAAACCTTTTGTTCTTGTGAAAGAGTTGAGATATGAATTGGATAAAACCATAATAGTTTATTCACTACTTAAACCCACAAAAGAAGATACAAGATTTTAAAACACAAGGGTTGTTCTAGTGACAAACACCTTGCTAACATTGAGATAGTCATATTCATCTATCGATTGAATTTGTAAAAAGAAAGCTACTCACTGGCGTCAAGAATTGATCTATGACAATACCGAAAAGCTAATCAATATCCACACATTCACACACACACACTTGTAATTAATTCCACTAACACTATATCTGAATAAAATTATGAATTTAGTCTAAAGATAAATTTTAATGGAGAATGTACATAAAAATGTAAATTTTAATGTTACCGCGTTGCTGTCTTAGTATGTATATACCTATATATATATATAATTAAATTGTAAATATCTAATGAGAGGTGGGGACCTGGTGTCCTGAAATACAGGCCTAGAGCTTAGTTTAGGCACCAATCTCACCCAATATACTAATATTCTATCATGTAATAATGTGTAAACATTACGAAAAATTGTGGTGAGAAAATAAAATATTATTATTATTAGCAAAACAAAGTGACATACCGCAAAACATAAGTGACAGACGGAACGACCTGCTGTCCAACCAAAAGTAATTAGTAAGTGTTAAAGCGAGAGTTGGCGTTCATTGCCAAAAACCTCTAGTCAAGTGCTTTTCCAATGTTATAAAAGAATAACTAATTGACTGACTGACATGACAACGCACAGCCCAAACCCCTGGAGCCATAGCCTGGGGCTTATGAATCTCTAAGGCTTGCTATGTTGTTATTAAATGATATCATAATGGTACCTCAAAACTCTACAAGATGTCATTAAAAATATTTATTAAACGTTTTGCTTTTTTAGGTTTAAGCACAAAGTGGAAAATGTGAAATCGAAAATAACAGTCACGAGCAGGATCTGAACCTGCATCTCCTGGATACCATCCAGATGCTTTGCCAATTCAGCCATCGTGACTACTGCTCTCGACTGCTAATTTCGATAACACATTCATACTTAACGTCCTGGGTGACGCCTGCGCCATCTGTCGGAAGTATTTACATACATTATACCAACCAGGTAAACTTTTTTTTTATTGCATTTAGTGGCAGATGAGCCACGGCCCATCTGATGGTAAATGGTAACCGTCGCTCATGGACTCAATTATACCTCTCGGTATTATTGTCAAGCCGCTGCTCACCATTTCATTTCACAAATATGAAATGAAAAAATAAACGGCTATCTCCTGCTACAGCCAAAACGCAACGATTTGCTTCATAGCCGGTCACACGGGAGATGGTGGTACCAACCCGCTCGGGCCTGATACCAAGTACTTCCACTTGGTACCCACCCCTACCACCAGTCATGCAATGGATGATAATTGCTTACTTCCCTTAGTCGCCTCATACGACACCCATGGAAAAGAATGAGGTGGTGACACTTGTATTCTTAGTCCGTCACCACACGTATAAAACTAAATTTCATAATTAAGATTTTTACCTAATAATGACGCAGCCCTATAAATATTTAGTATTTTTTATATATATTTTTAGCATTTGACATGCTTAGCCTTAAACATTAAATACAAAGTGGAAAATTGAACTGAATTGGCAAAGCATCTGGACGGTATCCAGGAGATGCAGGTTCAAATCCTGCTCGTGACTGTTATTTTCGATTTCACATTTTCCACTTTGTGTTTAATGTATTATGGCTAAGCATGTCAAATTCTAAAAATATATATTCGAATTTCCAAATACTTTTTAGGTTTGTTTAAATCAGTAAAATATTTTCTTCGAAAAATCACCAAACAAAAAAACTGAGCGTGAAGCCCCGTCGTCGCCTAGAGAGCGTCATCTATCCCCGAATACGGCACTGTTGTATTTAAAAATGGGTTTAGTAAATACTTATAAATTGTCGTTTTAAATATTGTAGGATAAATGTTTCTTACATTATTTAAATATTGAATGTAACACTGAAAATAAGTAAGATACTTAATTTCTTTTAATATAATTCGTATTCCAGATCTTTAGCAAAGTGCTATCGATGTATTTTACATATTCGAGCAACAGATAGGTCTCGACTGAAGGGAATGTTAAGGAGATCCTTTGCAGCTTCAATATCACACGATTGAGATTAGATCGTTTCGTGTCACATCAACTTAACATATCAAATGTTTGTTTTTTATTTCCTCAGTTCAGTGTGATGTACGACCTCTGGGCTTATTGGTAGTATGGCCATAATGTGCACGACGTGCTTTGAAAATAAATGAATGGCCAATAATACTGAGTTTTTAATTATTTAATATTTTTAAATATGAATATTCTGTGATTCATGTGATTGTGTATCCGACAGAGAACAGTTATTACCTATACCTATAGCTTGCAAAATCAATAAACTGAATTGCGTTGGGCTGGTTGTACCTGCTGAAACACCGATGATTGCTAGTGTAATTAGAGCTTAAAAAACTAAAAAAGCACGCTTGAAAAAATAATGTTAGGACATCAAATTGATTATTAAGATTATAATATTTTTACTATACTACTTTTGCACCGTACGCTTTTTTACAATCATCATTATAAATTTTAACATTATTTTCTATTTTTTTATTCGTAGTAAGCGCGTTTTTATCGATAGTGCCGATATATCAAAAGAAAAACAAAGAAATGGATAAACTGTTCAAACTATTGTTATGTCAGCGGTCCTTAATAAATGTTTTTCGTCATTCGACATTTTTGAAGTAGGTCAAAATCACGTTCAAAGATTCCTTACATACACATAGATACAGTCGAAATAAAAAAGGGTATTAAAAGATTCTAGACGAGACACCGCGAATCATTTAACAAGGATATGCGCTCTGTATTAGGTATGATGACTTGAAAAAAGTGTTGGGAATGAAGATAGATATTTATATCCAACGATGGACTACAATAGGCTAATTTATTGATTTGATTGATTATATTCTTGTACCAGAAATTAAAAAACATATTCAGTAAATCTTAGAGTCCATCCATCCATCAGCCTTTCATCGTCCACTGCTGGACATAGGCCTCCCCAAGAGAACGCCACAACGAGTGGTCCCGTCATGGGGGATAATGCCGTAATCGCCACGCTTGGCAGGCGGGTAATGGCGATCGCAGTGGATGTTGTTAATACTCTAGGGAGTGCTGCTGCCCATTCCCCCGGTATTCCCTCAGTCGGCTCTTACGACTCCCGTGGGTAGAAAGGGGTGGGACAATTCTAAAGCCAGCCCCACACAGCCAATCTTAGAGTAGTTTTAGAGATAGTACTCTAATCTTAGAGTACTATCTCTAAAATAGGGTAATTATATATATTACGGATTTTAGTAACTAAGGAGTTTATAACCTTCATCTAACATTGGAGGAAAATTCGGGCGCACATTATAACGATAAACGGCAAATTCATTCAGTCGTTAAACATAAACCAAAATATGATTTACGATAAAAGTTGAGCTCCCTTTTGAAATTAATGCGCCGCCACCTATCTTAGAGATACTCTTGCACGCACGATTTAACATGATAATCAGCTGTATTATGAGGTGGCAGTTTGAAAAGGAAAATGTCCTTGGACAATACTGTAATATAATATTCGTTACGATAAAATATTATGAAATTTTATATGTTTAACAAAACTGAGAGATTATTGTCTATTCTTCGTCTTCTTGTATTACAGCCATAATTGCCCCACTGCTAGAAATGCGCCTCCTATATGATACGAGGCAAATTGTCTGCCTGTCTGTCTGTCCTTCTGTACGTCTGTCTGTTTGTCCATTTATAACCCATTAACGACTGGACAGATTTTAATTAAAATCAGTGTGTAAAAAGTACAAGTCATCGGACACCTGATAAGCTATACAATAAATATTCAATAGATCGGCGATGCAAAAGAGTAAGAACATAGTATACGCGTATATTGGAGTGAGATAGAAAGACGATACCACTATCATACACGCTATGGACCTGTATGAACTTGGCATCAATCGTGAACGATACCAATTTCGCATAATTTAGCAAAATTGCAAAATGTATAATATAATTCTGTATTAATTTGACGTCATTAATCATGGTTACGTGTGCAGTGCCCGGATGTAGCTCATCTAAGAAAGAAAAATCACATTTTTGTTGTTTTTATGCAAACCTTGAACTACCAAAAAAGTTTTATTTATTTATACAATTTTAGGAAAACTAACAGCTTGGTAATTAACAAACGTATGCAACTGAGGTGCATTATGTATGAAGGCCAATTGTAAGTTTCCGCAGATAGGTACAATAAACAAAAGTAATACTTTAAGGTAGCAGAGGAAAAACGATACAGTAATTAAAATAATATATACGTTAGAAGTAAAAACAGAAAAAAAAATACACCCACGTTACATAAGTTATAGGTTAAGAAAAAGTTAATTGATATTAATACAATTGAAATGAGTGTTGCTCAGTAAACTTTTAAGCCAATTTACAGAAGTGTTGAATAAATCTATATCAAAGTTTGTCTTGCTAAATTGTTAAACAAAGAAGAAGCTCTTAGAATAAATGAATTCTGCCTATAGTTTGTTCTAACAAGGGAAGGAGAACATTTGGGTTCCTCAGTGCAGCTTATATATAAAGCGAAAGAAAATGGAATTTTTGACATCTAAAATTATAGTCAGGTAACAATAATCTTGCTCGTAGCTGTAAGCCTTTTTGTATGGATTCTAGACGTGAGATGTAGACGTCATAACAGGGATTCCATACTTGCAAAGCGTATTCCAAATGACTACGTACATATGCACAATATAGTATTTAAAGGTTTTTAGGTTATCTCAGGTCCCGATATAAAAGCGGGATTAAATGTATTACAGTTTTTAAGTCTAATCATAAACTAGCAAATAAAAAAGTAGCATCAAAATCCGTTCAGTACTTTTTGCGTGATGTGCGAGCAAACAAACAGACAAAAAAACCTAAAAAAAATTGTTTAGACGTGACTATATAGACATTTTTTCTCATTTATCTGAAATTTTCAGACACAGCTCTGTTGCAGCTTTATTATAACTAGGATAAATTTTTAAAAAATTTGAATAATATAATTATGATATTTTCACATATTTTTTATGCATTTGACATCGTGATAATTGCTCGGGACTATCTAAATATATATAAATACTAGCCTTTGGTTGCAGCTCTGCCGCAACCAAAGGCTAGTTTTTATGTTGTATCTCAGGTTCCCAGGTTACTAGCGCGATAAAATGTATACCAGTTGTTAAGTCTAATCGAGATCTGTCAAATAGAAAAAGTTGCATCAAAATCCGTTCAGTAGTTTTTGCGTGATGCACGAACAAACAAAGGGACAAACAGATAAACAGAAAAACAGACAAAAATCTAAAAAAAATTGTTTTGTGTTCAGACACGTTTATATAGCCTAATACAGTCATTTTTTCTCAAATATCTTAAATGGACAGACACAGCTCTGTTACAACTTTATAATAGTATAGAAGATAAGATTAAAATATGAAGCAAAATTACAAAATATTTCTAAAGAAAGCTTAAGACATAGTTTCATGCCTGTATCCCCGAAGGGGTAGGCAGAGGTGTATTACACACCTATGGTTCGCCAACTATGTTTATGTCCCACGTAATAGGGGGGTGAGCCTATTGCCGTCTACCGGGCACATTTCCAAACTCCGGGCTACTACTGAGAATTTTGTTTTTTACGTAAAAGCTCATTAACATTGCCAGACCCGGGGATGGAGCCCGAGACGAGAGATTTTGCTTATTACTCTGCCATCGTATGAATATAAAAAAAAAAACAAATAAAGGTAGGTTCTTAATTTCTTTCTTATCTTTTTTTTGTTAAGGCGGGATAAAAATGTACCTTACCGCACACTCCATCGTTCGGGGCAACGAATAGGGTAGTGTAGGGCCCTCACCCACTAAATAAACCCGCCGTGTGTCGTCTCTCCGCCTGTATAAGCAGACCACTGGAACTGTGTTACATTATTTTAGTGGTCCGCCGGCAGCTTACCCTTTCTGAGCGACGCATCCGCACACGAAGTGTCACACCTTCGCGAGAGGCCTTGCGGGCGGCGAACGTTCCCCGGTCCGTCCACCTGCCTCAGCTAGGGTGCATCAGGCGCTACCTGCGCCTGATGCGCCCTAGCTGAGGCACCGCCCCAGTTGCTGGCAGCGGAAGAATCGTCCTCCCTGGTCCTCTCTGCTGCTTCTTTTTGCGACCTCTACCTCCTCACAGAAGGCAGCGACCACGGCCTAATATCTGTCTGTATACAAAACTTATAGTTCAAGATCTGCACCCACACTAGAACTTATTTCTTTAGCTGACGTATATCATTTTTTAGGATGCTAAGTACGCATATCTGCTACCCTAGGCCAATTTTCAGCTCTCAGATGTAAAAGTTGCGTAAAAATATTATATTTTTTAAAGTGTATACGGATTTAAATTATGTTTCTTAGATTATTTGTTACAGAAATTAAAAATATTCAATTTAATTTTATCCTTAACTTATGATCATTTCATTTCAGTGTTTCAGTGAATTACAAAAACGCATCTCGGCTTAAAATAGGGGATTCGGTTTCAAACGTAAAATATTTATCTCTGACGAAGTCGTTATACATTTTTTACCTCACTTGTGTTACCAAGCCTAGCCAGCTGGCCTCACGAATGTCATAATGTATCTAAGCATTGTTACCGTGGTGAGAGCGGGTAAAATCATTTTCTGGGTTCACTGAACAGACTGATTTAGTCTCGTTAGGTGGGTTATTTAACCGCCGCCAATAATTGTGATTGAGATCCCATTCATACAATTTGGTGAGTCAAATTAGAATTTCATCCATATGAACTCGTTTGTATATTCCGTAGTATGGTTTGCGGTCTCCAGGGACCAGAGGACCCTTTCAGCTTTTATAGTTGTGTATCTATAAATCGTTATTTGTATGTACTATGATACTTACTCGTATTAAACTAAAATTTCGACAACGGTTGTGACAATGTGTTTCATGTCATATATACACACAATACTGTTTTTACCATCTAAGTGTAGGTGTAGTATTTCTAAGAATAAAATTAAAATTTTAAGATTTGTGTAACATAACATAGGTATCAAGGCATCTACCCTCGTCTATCCATCCATCAATCTCATTTAGGCTTCCTCGAGAGAGCGCCAATTTTCATTCCTTTATATTAAGTGGTCATAATTCAAATAACAAACATGAATTATATTTATTATAACCCATTCCAAAAATGAATTTTATAAATGGAATATATTTTTATAGCGTAACGATCTCAGACTAAGAACTAGACGGAGCCATGGCGTGGCCGCACTTGAAACAGGAATATATTTTTTAAATGTTGCCAGGTTGACAAATATTTAACCATATTTGGGAAAATTAAACGAGTTGGAATAAGGTTTGGTCGTAAATAAGAAACTCTTCGTAACAAATATTTTATTGAAAATCACAACGTTCAAAATAATTATTTAAAAGTAAATCTACCACCCCTTCTATTCATCCAACCGTCAGTCTTTAAACGTCCAATGCCGGACATTGGCCTCCCCAAGAGAGCACCAGAACTAGCGGGCTTGTGCTGACTGCATCCAACGACTCCCTGCAGCATATTTTGGGTATTTCGTGGGTTGCCTCGTATTCCCGTAGCATCAACCTATCTCGATCTCGCATCTGGATTAGAGGAAAACCTAAAATGGTAATTTTTTATCATCATCTCATAAATTACATATAAATTTATTAGTAAAGTGAAAACTGGGCAAATTAAATTCGCAATAAGGCAACACCGAAACAATTCTCAGTAATAGAAATATAGCTAGAAAACGTGTTTTGCGAATGTATCTTAGTAGCAGTTATTGATTTCGAGTAAAAAAGCCCATTTTATATCACTTTATAGCATTCAATCATTAAACTATTTCATTTTCGACTACATATGAATGAAATGTTATACCTGTATTTTTTCGCTCGCTGTAGCTTTTGTAGCATAGTACACTATTTTACAAGCACTATTATCACGTAGTCTTTTTCTCAAAACACTGATTTAACACGTAAATATAATGTAAAGCCCGATTTTTTATACAAATGTTCGATTATGTCAGTTGAATCGTGACTGACAAAGCATTTTGACATCGTGACAATACCAAAAACTGGCCACGGTGACAAAGACAAAAATCTATGACTTTGTCTGTTTTTTGCACCAGTAAATTGTATCTTGTGTTCTCGCTCATACATGTCAAAGAATTTTCTTCGCTCTGTCTAGATATATTTAGTCTGAGGTAACAATCCATTTCTTTTGTAATCGCTTTGTGAATGAAAGTCTTTGTAAACGTGCTAAACGCTTCGTCCCTTTTATTAGTCGATAATAAGATTCGTTTATCGTGTGTGTACTAGTATAGGTACCTATTTGTGTTAAAAAATAACGACTAACATAAGGTATGATCCATTTATCAAATCAAAGTGATATCACAAAAAAACATATTCACCGATAAATGAGTTAATTTGCAGATAATTTTTGATATGCTTTTGTAATATTTTTACTAAAGTAACAAATGAAAAATATGGTAGTTAACGAAAAAGTGTTACCAAACTAGTGTTTTATTTTCAGTATTTACTTCAAATATTAGGTAGTATATTGAAAATACAGTACCTTAAATCAGAAAATATAGTTAGGTACGAATTATTTTTTTTACCATGTCTTTATTAACGTTTCTTACGCTTTCATGCCGTAGCTACTTAACCAATAATTATGAAATTTTACATATGTAAAATCTCCATATCCATCCATCGTTCATCATATGTAAAGGCTCCGGACTATATAGTCTGGAGCCAGGAATAGGAGCCATCAAACAAAAAAATAGTTTATCAAAATATCTTTAATGTACAGACATTTGTATAGAAGAATATTGTTAGAGGTAACCCTTTATAATAGCCATTCATGTGATCAACAAAAGCCTATTAATTAACCAACGCCTTATAACAATAGCAAAGTTTAAGCTGAACATATCTTGACATTAATATCGCTTAATGAATAACGATCAAGAGCCGATACGTTGGCGCCCAATATAACTAATGAATTTTGAAATTTTCATCCGTTTATAGTATAGTTTTCAGCGTGATTAATGTATACTGAATGTGAGACAAATGATGTCTGTATACAACCTATGTCTACATCTACAATATTGTGGACAGCCTTTACTGTTTAAAGGCTTGTCTCTCTGAATGGATTTGAGCTAGTGTTTTTAAATACTCCACTCACACTCATTCCACAGTCGACAGACAGTAAATTGGAGATAGAATGTGTATAAATTATAAACTGTAAGGGAAATAGAACGCCACCCTGTGATACACCAGCAATAACATTGCTGCCAGCTGAATGTGTGCTTTCGACTTGTGTTCATACAAAGCCAAACTAAACCATTTACATAACTTTTTATTACTATTATTAATATTTAAATTTGCCCGAAATAGCTAATAACATTTTTAATTGCAGATGCGTAGGTATGTAGAAATATACGAAAAAACAAAATGTGGACGATTATTTAAGAAACATTCATTAGTATAACAGGTTATATTAAAAATAATTGTATTAAAAATGTAATATTATATGACCACAGGTGGTATTCAAACTCAACTTTTAGGAAATATGTTCCAAAAACTGAAAAAACAATTAATTTAAAATAATTATCATTGTCTTTTGTCTTAGTCGAAGTTCCAAAAAAATAATACCTAGTTTTATTTAAATCTAATAGGTATCCACTGATTTTATTTAAGTTGGTGCCCAATAGTCTCCAATGGTTACCTCTTCTCTCTTCAAACGTACTAACATAGGATAGTACGTTTAAATACGTGGAGATTTGCGTAAGAGGTTGACGACAGCACAATTAATTTGCTAAGTCCATTCCTTTATCCAAACGCAAAAAAACTGTGATAATACTTAAATAAGTATAGTACAGTCCCTTCTATGCAAAAAATACGTTTCAGAAATATATCTCACTTAAAAATAATCCAAATAATTGACTGCTTGTGCAATACCTATTGTTTAATAACATGTTTTACGACTAATATTATTATGTATGTATTTCATAAATAGATATATTTTAATGCGGTTGGTGGTATCTATACGAGCAACGCCCCCTGATGTCAAATGGTAACCGTCGCTCATAAACTCAACTATGCCGGGAATATTGTTAAGCTACTGCTCACCATTTCATTTCAGGTATGAAATGAAATAATTAACGACTATCTACTGCTACAACCAAAGCACACTGATGTGTTTCATGGCCGGTCACTCGGGAGACGGTGGTACCAACCCGCTCGGGCCCGATAGCAAGTGAGCACTCCCACTTGATGCTATCCAGCCCTACCACCAGTAATGCAATATGGGTTGATAACTGCTTACTTCCCTTAGTCGCCTCGTAAGACACCCTTTGGAAAGAATGGTGTGGTGACACTTATATTCTTAGGCCGGCATCATATCTTTCCACATAAAACACAAAACAGATTAATTAAATAGATAATAGTAATCATAAACGTAAAGATAATGACCCTTATTTCCTAGACGCTTAATTTATTATAAACTAATCTTTGCCCGCGGCTCCACCGCAGGCAAAAGCTAGTTTTTAGGTTATATCTCATGTTACCGTATATAGTAGCGGGATAAAACGTATGCCAGATTTAAAATCTAGTCAACAGCTATCAAACAAAAAGTTGCATCAAAACCCGATCAGTAGTTTGTGCGCAATGTGTGAACAAACAAACAGACAAAAATAAAAGTACATTTTTTTCTGTTTAGACACGCCTAAATAGTTCTTTTTTCAAATATCTTAAATGTACAGACGCCATTATCTGTTACATCCTTTTATTAGTTTGGATTAGGATGCGAAATAGCGTTTGTGTGTTTGTTAAGCTTTTACGTTATAAATACTCAACTGATCATTATGAAATTTAGCTTAAATATAGCCCAGAACATATCCTATAACATACATAGGTCTATAGCATCACGCCTGTATTACCTGAAGGGGTAGGCAGAGGTGTTTTACACACCCACGGCTCGCCAGACATGTTTTAAGTTCCATGTAATAGGGAGCGAGCCTATTGCCCTCTATCGGACACATTTCCAAACTCTGGGCTGCTACTATCATCCATATATAATCTATACTATCCATATCCTACCATATGGATGACTAATTTTGCATAGTGGTAATTAATCCACAGAGTGATGTATTTATAGTCTACGCGCCCCACGGGTGAAGTCCCGGGCAGGTTCTAGTGTTAAATATAAATTTTAAATCAATCTCATTTATAACATACATTTTTACTACACGAAACCATTTTAAGATAAACGGGGATTATGCAAAAGAGCATTTGCAAAGTGATCACTTGAATGGTAGTTGCCTGAACATTTTCTCAGCCACGCAAACAAACACGCAATATAAAACTCAATTTTGAGAGTAAAAGGTGTACACATAAGAATGCTCGGTCATGTTTATTTGGGTCAATCTCCAGATACATAAATAGTTCCCAGTGTCAATATCGGCGCACTCCAACTGCCAAGTAAATAATATAGAGAAGATTATATCACAAGTTGGAGGAAATTCTATAATGCTACAAATCTAATAAATGAAAAAGTTTGGATATTTAGCCAAACTAAGCACATTTAGTAGATAGGTGCCTACCTTTTAGAGCATACTGGAGAGAGAGATGAGCCTAGTTTGAGGTTTAGGAGTAAATAATGTGTGTACTCCATGTTCTTGCTTTTCCTAAACAGCGGGAACAATTTTCATGACATTTTATATCTTTTAAAGAACATATTACTTGTGTATGAGGATAAAGAGAACTTACTATAAGTCGTAAAGACAAAAATGTGTTGAGGAGATTGGGATGGCCGAAAAGTCGGTGCGGTAGCTCAGTGGCTTAGAGCACTTCCCCGGATTGGAAGGGACGTGGGTTCGATTCCCGCTCGCACCAAAGTTCTCTTTTTCCTCATTTATAAATAATTTGTACTTTAAAAGTAGCTGAGCATATCAAATGCTAAAAAATATAGATCAAAAATTTTATATCTTCTTGTGTCTTTAGATGGTTTATACTCATAATTTTAGTCGGTAAGTGGCTCTACGATCATGTTTCAGGGTTTGTGCCGTTATTTTGTCACGTAATTTTTGTTTAATCTTTATGATTTTCACATTTTAGAATATAACAACCACGAAATTTTATTTAAATGGAAGGTACACTCGTAATGCTGTTACGAGCAGTTCTCAGAATGTTTTCACATAAAAAATATTTGTTATTCATAATACATAGGGCGCATTATATGCATATAACATACATAAACAATATTTAAAAAGTAATTACAAATAACTTACTTAACATCACGCCATCTCCCTTGCGGGTTAGGCACAGAGAACAGAGTGCCAAAACGCTCTACTTGTTTCATTTGTGGATCATGCGAAGAGTTGTCCTATGTGGGAATCGAACCCACAACACTCGGGCCGGTATTATACTTGCATACATCGGTCGCTTCCTCAACATTCATAATTCTCTTCATACACGCTCGCTAGTTTCGGAGAGTCTGGCTCCGCCGTTGCCAAAAGCTAGTTTTTAGATTATATCTTATTCAGTTCAGTAGCTTTTGCATGATGCGCGAATGAACAACCAGACCATCCATCCATCCATCAGCCTTTTAACGGCCTCCCCAAGAGAACGCCACAACGAGCGGTCCCGTCATGGGGGATAATAGCCACGTTTGGCAGGTTGGTGGGCGATCGCAGTTGATGTTGTTAATACTCGAGGGAGTGCTGCTGCCCACTCCCCCGATATTCCTCAGTCGGCTCTTACGACTTCCGTGGGTAGAGAGGGATGGGACAATTCTAAAGCCAGCCCCACACGCCCCGAACAAACAGACAATAATCCAAAAAAAAATGTTTGTGTTCAAACACGCCCATATATGATTTTTCTCAAGTATCTTAAATGTACAGACACAGCTCTGTTACAGAATTATAATTTTATCGATTGATTGAAGATTTTACCGGGCCCACACCGCCTGGTAAAGTCCGAGCACTCCGTCGTAAACCTTTGCACATAGGCTATAATGTTCAATACCGCTATGATATGTAATATATTTATTTTAATATAATCACACATCAATACAATCAATAACAAGCACTGGCTAGAACAAGTTTAATATAAATAAACAGATAATAGGATGAGTAGGTATAATTATAGATTGTTGTGTAAATACTACTATCAGCTAATGTACTCCATACTCATAGATAATTAGATATATTATGTTTTGAAACAAATATTACTGTAAATAACTAATGGTTTTGACATTTTGATCTATATTTTTAGCACTTGACATGCTCAGCTACTTTAAGAGTACAAAATAAATTATTATTTGCGAATGAGGAAAAAGAGAACATTAGTACGAGCGGCAAATAGTATGAATTTTAATTGCAAAATTAAACTTACTATATTGGATTAATGCATGTAAATGCGTTCCGATAAATGGCGTTGGTCGTTAAGACAAATGTGATGCGGAAATTGGGTATCACCACAAGGTAGTACGGTAGCTCAGTGGATTAGAGCACTTCCCCGGATTGGAAGGGACGCAGGGTTGTTTCCCGCTCGTACTAAAGTTCTCTTTTTCCTCATTCACATTTAATAATTTGTATTCTAATGGTTTTGATATTCAATGTATATATAAGTTGATCATGAAGTAAGAATGAAAGTCGATGAGGGCTCTTATTTTTTAGCAGCCCAGATTTTGGAAATGTGCCCAGTAGACGGCAATAGGTACGTGAGACTTAAACAAAGTTGGCGAACCGTGGGTGTGTTAAACACCTCTGCCTATCCCTTCGGGGATAGAGGCGTGATGCTATGTTATGTTATGTATGATATTATAAATGCAAAGTATATTTGTTGGTTTATTACGCTATCATATCGCAGATCATCATTCAATTTAGCATACATAATAGAATATAGTGCGTAACCCCGAAAAGATCATGGGCACTTCCTGTGAGACAGTAATTTTTGGAAAGTGTAAAAATGTGCCTCATAGTGACATATT
This sequence comes from Leucoma salicis, assembly GCA_948253155.1. Lineage (NCBI taxonomy): Eukaryota > Metazoa > Arthropoda > Insecta > Lepidoptera > Erebidae > Leucoma > Leucoma salicis. The sequence continues at coordinate 19,269,902 of OX411805.1, forward strand.
TATTCTATTTGACCTAATTCCCAAATACAAGTAGACGAAATTGCAGGCAAAATCTAGTATCTTGCCTTAAAGACTATAGCCATACCATACACGAATTTGCTTTAACTGCCTCGGTGGTGTAGCGGTAGTGTATGCGACTGCTAATCGTGAGGTCTCGGGTTCGATCCCCAGGTCGGGCAATGTTATTGAGTTTTTTCCTAAAAAGAAATATTCTCAGTAACAGCCCGGAATTTGGAAATGTGCCTGGTAGACGTCAATAGGCTCGCCCCCTATTACGTGGGACTTAAACATAGCTGGCGAGTCGTGGGTGTGTAATACACGTCTGCCTACCCCTTCGGGGAACACAGGCGTGATACTATGTTGAATTTGCTTTAATCGATGGCTTTTATAAATGCAGGCATGGCATTATTTTTAAGTATTTTACAAAATTTTATCGTTAGCGCTGAAATAAATAACATTACCAAGCCATGATTAATTACCTGTTCGGACGTGTCCTCGAATACATCTCGCGGGCCTCGCTGTTTGTGGTTGGATGGGCACAAAGTCTGCAAGTCGGGTTACGAAGTGTTATTCAACATTTAATAAAGGTGAGGATTAATCCCATTCCGAGAACAATACGTACAGACCTATATTTTCATAGCCTAGAAAAGGTCTTAGACTTCGTAATAGTACTAAGAAGACGACTTCTATTTATCTTGCTCTAAAATCTAATTTGCACCGTTAACTTAATTTTGCTAAGCCTTAGAGAGACAGTTTCCTATCCTAGTATTTGTTTGGGATCGAGCGAGGGTCCCGCGCGTGACTGAAATTTAGGGGCCAGAGAAAATATAGTCACAACAATCTCATAAATATCAGCCACGGTATGTTTACATTGTTCATGGTTGTTTTTCACTTCAGCTATTGAAAGAATTATCACGTCTTTTTTTCACACCTCCTTTTATATTCTTTAATTTCAGATTTAGAGCTCAAAATAACTCTCATTTTAAAATAACATAGGTACTAGACGCACTGATTGGAATTTTGAATGAATTAAGTTGAAATAATTTTACATACAACACAACATGCATAATAAGTATCAGGAACCCACAAAAGGACATAGACTAGTTTTCATCGCGGAAAGATAATAAGATAATAGTTCCCGAAGGATAGGTACCTATTTTTACATAGAGATAATCAATGTGCTATAGAGTGATATATTTATATTCTTAAGTCTACGTGGACGGAGTTCCTGGTAGAATGTAGTATTCTATAAATAGTATTATACAAATTAAAGTCGCTGATTGCGGCAATCTATATCTCCGCTAACTTCTAATCTAAGGAAAGGGTTTTTAAACAGTATTCACTGTCGTTTAGATATTGTGTCTAAGAAGGTTTGTATGCATCCATCCATCCATCCATCAGCCTTTCAACGTCCACTGCTGGACATAGGCCTCCCCAAGAGAACGCCACAACGAGCGGTCCCGTCATGGGGGATAATGCCGTAATCGCCACGCTTGGCAGGCGGGTTGGCGATAGCAGTGGATGTTGTTAATACTCGAGGGAGTGCTGCTGCCCACTCCCCCGGTATTCCCTCAGTCGGCTCCTACGACTCCCGTGGGTAGAGAGGGGTGGGACAATTCTAAAGCTGGCCCCACACGGCCGTATTGTATGCATAGTACGGAGGAAATCGTGGCTTAGTTGTGCACTTCGATCAACAATGTTAAGCAACTTTCACTAGGCTGGCATCAGATGGGTGACCAAAAAGTGACACCTATTTGTGGACACCCGACTTCCTCCGTGTTTTGGAACGCGAGTTAATGAGTGGGTCCCGGCTGAATGTCTAATGACATCCTAGCTGTCTTTACAGGTTATTAGTCCTGAATAGAAAAGAAAACTGATGCCAGACTTGTTCTCAAGTCGACAGTTGGGTTATGGAGACCAGATAGACAGTCGCTACTTGTAAATACTGGTAGACCAGCTAAAACCCGACCCCAGCAAAGTTTGAGATAAGGCTAGGGAGATGATATTTGTATACATAAAGCATTGTATACTTTTTAAGCGGAAAAATTCAAAATTTTATAACAAAAGCGCGAAAATATCATCCATCAAAATTATATACTGAAGAATTTATTAAAAATCTGTGACAACTAGAAAGGGTCGATAGTATACCTATCATATCATAATTAGCGATGCCACTAATAGTGATTTTGACCGAACTAACTCTTTATTGAAACTTTAAAAATAACATTACAAACAATGTTAAAGGCTTAAAACTGTACAAGTCGGCCTTATCGCTCAGAGTGATCTCTTCCAGGCAACTATGCATAGACAGGAATTAAGATATAACATGCCTTATAGTTACTTGTGTACAATTCTAACAGTAACAAAGAAATTGACATACTTATCTGATAAACATAATATCTAAGTTTATTTTAATCTAATTAATTAGGACTAATTAATACCTATACGATTGCATACAATAGATAAACAATGGAAATAAGTCTTGAAGACGCTCAAGGTTGTCTAATTATTATTGTTCCTGAGTTAGGTCGAGATAGCAAACATCTGCATATTCAAAGATGGAAAGTAGGGGGGATTGAATAAGCGCAATTTTAGTGGCTATAGGTAAGAAATTTGTCATCCTATGTAAGGAACCCGCAGAAGCAAATATCTTACGGCTAGTCTGTTCAAGCTGAGGGCCCCACGCTTCAATGAAATGTCCAAAAATCTTGGTGTTAACCAAGATTTTTAATAGCCCCACAGCATTTGAGGATATTGAAAGGGCGCTCTTCCTAACATCACAAGCGGTAAATCGACGACACACAAATGGAGAAAAGTCAGAAATTGAATAATTTAAAAGGCGATGCAGAGATTTTAGTTTAGCATCTGCGTCCATAGTCGGAGAAGTAGAGAAATGTTGATTTAGCAAGTTAATATCTAAAGCTTTAGGAACAGTTTCTTGACCTGATTTACCAACTCCTAATGACCAAAGGAATTTCCAGACCTTTGCTGGGTCTGTATCCTGAACAGATTCAAAAACATGGCGTCGTTGAGCATCTCTACACACCATATTGCAGCGATTCCGCAACTTCACGTACCTTGCCTTATTGAAGTTATTGGTGTGAATTTTATATTTAGTTTTTGCAATAGCTTTTTTATGCTTTAAAGTCTTTGTCATCTGTGAGTACAGCGGTCGTACCCAATTTCCTCTTCACGTTTGTCTTACCGACCAACGCTAGCTATCGGAACGCATTCACATGCATTAATCTAATATAGTAAGTTTAATTTTGCAATTAAAATTCATACCATTAGGTACGACCGCAAGGTAGTACGGTAGCTCAGTGGAATAGAGCACTTCCCCGTATAGGAAGGGATGCAGGTTCGATTCCCGCTCGTACTAAACTTCTCTTTTTCCTCATTCACAATTAATAATTTGTACTCGAATTGACTTTAATTCTTGACCTTCATTTCATGAAATCGTTAAATAACTTGTAATTAGTAGGCGTGTATAGGCAATTTATTGTTGTTTGATAACGCATTCATTAAACGATAACATTATAGGCGTTTACTGATATAGTCTTTATCAGGATTTTACGTCATTTTATAAATGATGATTTATTAATCTATAATGAAATTCTTCTGAACATAAGTAACCTTAATATTGCAGGTTCTTGCCATGCGGAATTATGAGTAAATACTGCAGTTGTTTGACTTGAGTTCTTGTTTTTTAATGCAACGCCATAAACTTTCATTATATTAACATAAGAGGTAAACCGCGACCTTCTGATTCGCCGGTAAAGCTCACCTGTGTATCACTGCAATACTGCGGCATTAAATACTGATGAGCCTGGCTCGTGTCGCCAGTATTGTTTTAATTTATTCATTTTAGTCAAGATTTAAAATTTGTTACAGTGTTGATGTAGCTACCACAATGGCAGATATTACACAGAGTGTGGGTCAATTAACCGGCATCGGAGTCTAATAAACCTTATTTAACTAATATAAAAGTGCAACACAAAGGACCCACTAAAGAAATGTTTCTATCTACATTAGTTTGTGAGTCTTATTTATGGTATAGGTAAGTATACTTATGTTGATTTCTCCGTTATAATTATAATTTTATTCTACAGACCCAATTTATCATGCAAAAATGCGTGTTGAAATGGACTACTAATTGCAACGCCTAAAGTATTGTACTGAAACCAACCATTTTATAAACATACTAGTCTTTGCCAGCGGCTCTGCCGCAGCCACAAATTAGTTTTTGGATTATGTCTCAGGTTCCCGATAAAGTAGTGGGATAAAATGTATACGAGTATTAAATTCAACAGCTATCAAACAAAAAAGTTTCATCACAGTCAGTTCAGTACTTTTTGCGTGATGCCCGAACAAACAAATAGACAAAGAGACAAAAATTCTACAAAGAAATGTTTAGTGTTCATAGATACTTAATACATTATTTTTTTCTCAAATATATTAAAGGTTCAGACTTCATCCATCCATCAGCCTTTCAACATCCACTGCTGGACATAGGCCTCTCCAAGAGAAAAAGCTTCAGACTTAACTCTACTATATAATATTAATAATAATCTTTATTTTCTCTCCAAAGTGGGTCTAGCCAAGTTGCATTCTATGATCGCTAACGCTAATAGCTGAAGTGGCAATGGGCTGGTCACATCTGCAGAAGGACCGACGGCCGATGGAGCAAGCGTGTCCTAGAGTGGAGACCGCGATTTGGTAAGCGTAAGTAGGACGGCCCCCAGCTAGGTGGACCGACGACCTCAAAAAGGTCGCTGGGACAGACTGGATGCAGAAGACGGAGGACCATGTGCAATGGCGCGTGTTAGGAGAGGCCTATGTCCAGCAGTGGACTGTAATAGGCTGATTGATTGAACGCTAATAGAAAACTATTAAAATCTCAAAAATGTATGGAATTTTGACATCTCTAACGTTAAGTCACGTGGCTTAGCGTTATAGATATTGTTAAGGACTTAGATAAATATAGGTTCTTTATCTAAGGTAAGAGATGTCAAATTCACATACTTTTAAATAGTTTTCTATTAGCGTTAGCGATCATAATAATAATAATATATATACAGACTAGCCCTATTACCCCCGTCCCTGCGCAAACAGCAATTACAACAGCCGTTCAAGTCTCTGTTCTACGAGGACCATGTGCGGATGAGGGTGATGGGACTGTCTCTGTGGACACTCAGTACCGTGAGGAGGTAAGAAGTGCTTTGGAATATGCGATTCATGAGTTTCGATTCATACCTCTAGAGTTCAGGCCACATCTGCCTCGATTGCCCATGCATAGAAAGAATGTGTTATTGATTGGTACCCTTGACTCACTTTTGTCTAAATACTTAGACAATAGTGACAATCTCGCCGATACACACTCCATCTTGTATTGTGCAGCTGTTGCGGCTTGCCGCAAAGCTGGATTAAGGATACAAAATAAAGAACCCACTATGCGGCCATTAAATGCGAAACCGGCATGGCAGTACAGGATTGAGTGTCGTATCGCCGAGACAAGGGTACTAATCGGTAAGCTCAGTAGCTTCAGCATGGGCAACACACGCCCACGGGTGATGCGCTTCGTGAAGCGGGCTTTCTTGGGGACTGGAGTCAGGCCTCAAGACTATATGGCCAGAGTTACGGAGCGCATTGACCTACTGAAGCAAAAAGTCTATGCATGGGCAAATCGAATCCGCAGATACAAAAAACGAATGGATCGATTTACAGTGAATCGCATGTTTCAGAGAAATGAGAAGTCAGTCTATAGAAGCTGGGAACGATCTCGTGAAGTTGTGTGTGATGTGCGGCTACCGGATGCTGAAGCTACAAATACGTTTTGGCGCAGCATTTGGTCGGTGCCCATCATACACTCTGAAGGTGATTGGATGGGGGTTGTTGAACGAGCATGTGAAAAAATCACTCCTATGGATAATATTGTAATCGATCATAAAGACGTAGCATGTGTAGTCCGTACGCTATCAAATTGGAAATCTCCAGGACCGGACGGACTGCACAACTTTTGGCTTAAATGGCTACGCAGTTCACATGCTCGTTTGGCTTCTCAGTTCCAATCGGCCTTAGAATCGGGGTCGTTGCCGGATTTTATGACGACTGGCATCACTCATTTGCTCCATAAATCAGGAAGTACCACGGAACCAAGTAATTATAGACCAATTACGTGTTTACCCACGATCTATAAGCTACTTACATCTATTCTGAGAAGCAAAATTGTCAAACATATTGAAACAAATTCGATCATATCTATATCTCAGAATGGATGTAGGAGCGGGAGCCGTGGTACAAAGGAGCTCCTCCTTATTGATACGGCCATCAGCCAACATGCTCGCCGTAACAAGAGGGATCTGATGACATGTTGGATAGACTATAAAAAAGCTTTTGATTCTGTGCCACATGCGTGGCTCTTGAGGGTGCTAGAGTTGTATAAAGTCAATGCTACTTTATGCGCCTTCTTGCAGTCATGCATGGGGCACTGGAGAACAGCTCTTAGCTATCCAGTATGTCGGCAGACCCCGGGTAATTGCGGTGAGCTCATAAGGATTGAGCGAGGTATATTTCAGGGTGACAGCCTGAGTCCTCTATGGTTTTGTTTAGCCATGAACCCTCTCAGTACACTGTTAGAGGGTTCAGGGCATGGCTACAGGTTACGAAGAGGTGGTCGGGAAATATCCCACCTGTATTATATGGATGATCTTAAGCTATTTGCTTCCACCAGATTGCAACTGATAGAGTTACTGAAATTAACTGAATCTTTTAGTAATTCTATCGGTATGAAGTTTGGTGTAGACAAATGTGCGGTCATGCATGTAAAACGGGGAAGGGTAGTGGAATCTGAGGGAATTCAGCTCACGGATTCTACTAATTTACGACCGCTTCTCGTAACTGACACCTATAAATACCTGGGTATGTCGCAAGCCTTAGGCATAAATGAGGTGGATATGAAACAATTGCTGAGGGAACGTTTCTTTGGCCGCCTGAAAAAAGTACTAAATAGTCTTTTATCAGGTGGCAACAAGGTGCGAGCCTGCAACGGTTGGGTCATGCCACTTCTTATGTACTCTTTCGGCATACTCAGGTGGACTCAGACTGAACTTGACGCCTTGGATAGAAGGGTCCGTAGTCTTTTGACCGCACATCGTATGCATCACCCTCGTTCGTCAGTAATGAGGTTGTACATTCCGCGAAAGTATGGAGGTCGAGGATTTTTAAATGCCAAGACCTTGCACAATCGTGAGGTGTACAACCTTAGGGAATATTTTCTCTGTGCTGACAGGGTTATGCATCGCGATGTGGTCGCTGTAGATTCCGGACTCACCCCGCTCTCCTTGGCTAAGAAGAACTGGCGCAGACCTGTAGTACTCAGTACTGATGACCGCAAGAGTGTATGGCAGAGCAAGGAGCTCCACGGAAGGTTCTATCGGGCTTTACATGGGCCCGACGTAGACTTTTTAGCTTCCGTGGCCTGGCTACGTTTCGGCAACCTCTTTGGAGAAACCGAAGGTTTTGTCTGTGCAATTACTGACGAAGTTATCATGACGAACAACTACCGGAGACATATCCTAAGGGACGGAACAGTAGACATCTGTCGTGCCTGTCACCGCCCAGGTGAGTCCCTTAGGCATATAGTCTCGGGTTGTTCTCGTCTTGCTAACGGCGAGTATTTACACAGACATAATCAAGTAGCCAGGATCATTCATCAGCAGCTTGCTCTGAAATACGGGCTTGTGGAAGTCGAGGTCCCGTACTATAGGTATGTACCTGAGCCAGTTCTCGAGAATGGCCCTATCACACTGTACTGGGATCGATCAATCATCACGGACAGAACTGTTGTAGCCAACAAGCCTGATATTGTGGTGGTTGATCGAACTGAGCGCCGGGCAATGATTGTTGATGTCACCATACCACATGACGAGAATCTCGTGAAGGCTGAGAAGGAGAAACAGATGAAATATCTGAACTTGGCCCACGAGATCGTTGACATGTGGGATGTGGACTCGGCGATCATTGTACCGATAGTGGTTTCAGTTAATGGACTGATAGCCAAGAGCCTCGACCAACATCTTAAGAGGCTCGCGTTGGATGGCTGGGTCAAGGGTCTGATGCAGAAGGCGGTACTTCTGGATACGGCACGCATTGTTCGGAAGTTCCTATCTCTGGGGCCCTAGCCATTGGCAGTTTGGTCCCTGTACCCGTTGCCAGTGGGTCTACACACTTTTTATATTTTTAAATGTTGTGTTATTTTTTATAATATAGTATTTAAAAATGTATCTAGTGATGTTATGTTAATAAATGAAAATATTAATAATATATATCTGGACTTGGCGCACGAGATTGTTGACGTGTGGAATGTGGATTCGGCTATCATTGTACCGATAGTTGTTACAGTTAACGGACTGATAGCTAAGAGCCTCGATCAACATCACAAGAGGCTCGCGTTAGGTGGCTGGGTTAAGGGTCTGATACAGAAGGCGGTACTTCTGGACACGGCATGCATCGTGAGGAAGTTCCTGTCTCTGGAACCGTAACCACTGGCAGTTTGGTCCTTGTACTCGCTGCCGGTGGGTCTACGCACTTTTTATATTTTTAAATATTATGTTATTTTTTATAATATATTTATATTTAAAAATGTATTAAGTGAAAAAACAATTGTAAATAAAGGAATAATAATAATAATTATTTATTTTTATACTCAGTTTCAGATCTTAAAACAGTATTGTGCGAGACTGGTACCTAAACTAGACTTATGGCCTGTATTTCAGTTAGTCAGGCTCCACCCTTGCGTTAACATTTAAATTCAAATTCTCGTACTGTCATTATTTAATATGTTCCTTCTGTTACCTTAATCTTATTAATATATTTTTAGTTATGTTATTAGTAAAATTAGTATGTATGTGAGTGTATGTTTATGTATATATATATAATGTGTACGTGTGAATAAGGTGAGTAGTCACATATGTCCAATGTATTTTGTTTTCCTCTCCGTAGCAATATCTAGGTATAATACCTATGTCACAAGAATTTAAGAAAACTAATCACAACGTACGTCCTGCCCCTTTTTTTTTTATTTTAGGTGGGCAAAAATGTCCTACCGCACACCCCGCTGCCCGGGGAGACAACGGGGTAGTGTGGGGCTCTCACCCACTAAAAACCCACCGTGCGCCTCCACCCGCCCTTGCTACGGCGGATCACGGGTACCGCGTCGTTACGACCGCGATCCGCAGGCGGCAGCCCCTTCGGTCACCCTCTCTTGAGTGACGCCTCGCGCACTTGGGCGTCGCACCTTCGCGGTAGGCTTCCGCGGATGGCAAGGTACTCCCCGACCCCACCGTCCGCAGCCTCGGCTAGGGCGGCATCAGGCGCAGATAAGCGCGCGCACGCAGCCCCTCGCGCCGGCGGCGAATCGGGTCCGCAAAGAAGGATTCCTCACGGGCCCTCTCCGCCACCTCCTTCTGCGAGATGACAGCCTCGCAGAAGGCGGCGACCGCGGTCCAGGCCCTGTCACTGCCAACCATCGCTCGCGCAACGGCCGGCAGCGACAGGTCCACGCCTATGACTGCAATGAGTTCCTGGCGCTGCACATCCCAGGCCGGGCACGACTCGAGCGTGTGCTGCGCCGAGTCCTCGTCGCAGCCGCAGTGGTGACAGCCTGGGGTCGTCTCCCTCCTTGCAATCATGTGCAGGTATTTGCCGAAGCAACCATGCCCCGACAAAACCTGCACCAACCGGAAGGTGAGGACCCCGTGCTGCCGCCCTGCCCATTCTTCCAAGATCGGCCGGAGCACCCCCACGGTCCAGAGACCGGCCCGGGGCCCCCCGCCCGCTGCGTCGACGCCCGCCGATAGACGTCGGCGAGCACCTCCGCCTCCAGATCCCACGGGGGGGTCCCGGCCAACGCGCTGGCTGCATCGGTCGAGACCGTGCGGTACCCGCGTATTGCCCTGACCGCTACAACCCTCTGTGGACGCCACAGAAGGGCCCTATTGCGAGCGGCCAGGGACTCCGCCCACACGGGCGCGCCGACCGTACTACCCCCACGTAGAGTCATCGACACGCAAGATTCGGTCCGCCCAAATTCGGCATCAGTCGCCCGAGCGCGGACGCCGTGTTGACGAGCCTTGGCGCAAGACGGCGGAAGTGCTCGTCAAAGTGCCACCGTCCATACAAAGTGCCACCGTCCATTCAAAGTGCCACCGTCCATACGTACGTCCTGCCCCAGAAATACATGATAACTTTTGAGAAATTACATTAATCTACAGTAGCGTTTTTGTCACTCTAGGAGATCAGCAACCGTCCAATTATGTATCCAAAAAATATAAGTCTTATCTTATTTCTTATCTTCCAAAAAATTTTCAGTATCCGTATAGTTTAGGTTATGAAGCCAACTCGTTAGTTTCATTTTACATTTAGTTTTATTACATTCATAGATCGGCAGAATCCTATTTGTTTTATTGTATAGATAAGGACCAAGGTGACAAAAGAATCGCCTTGAGAACTTCTTTAAGAGCTTATTACGAAAACAGTCTACAGGGCTGAAACGCCTTTTACCACGTGAAAGCGACGGATTGTATCTAAAAAGATAATGTTGCTTTAAGATAATTTTTTGTATAAACAACTGTCGCACAGTCAGTACTTTAAATTTATTAAACAGCAGCGTAGTAGGATATCGAAAAAGTAGACGTAAGGACACCTTAAGGATAGCTCTCTGAGCCATCTCCAACTCAATTAAGGTACACTTTGAAGCACCACCCAATATATGCAATAAGTTATAACTGATTGTGCTAAGGCACAGTATACAGATTTTAATATGTCGACGTCAGCCACATTTCTCAAGGTTTTAAAAATATAAATCAATTTACGCAACCTGTTGCTAATGCGATTTATGTGATCGTGAAATTTTAAAGTACTATCAACCATTATGCCTAAGTATTTGACACTATCAGTTTTCTGGAGTCGTGTGCATTCGCAGGATCCACAATGTGGTTCCTCACAAATATGTGCCACGATCGAGTAAGTATCGGTTGACAATAGTGGAGTCATGTTGCTAAGTTGTAGGGAGAAGCTAACATAATTTGTTTTAGAGACATTTAGTGTAAGAATATTATTTATTAGCCACTCTGATACCATATTTAGTCCTTGTTGTGCATAATCATAAACTTCTCTCCAAGTATTAGCATCAAATAACAATGCTGTACCATCCGCAAATGTGATAATTTTACCTCTAAGTAATACAAGCGAACCCAGGTCATTCAAGTAAATAAGGAATAGCGTTGGACCTAATACACTGCCCTAAGGAACGCCGTGGATAACTAGTTGCTCATCACTTATATGCTCATTCACTTTAACCACTTGCAGCCGATCACTCAGGTAGCTTTCAAACAATTTTATCTGTCTATCTCTGATTCCGAGTCGTTCCATCTTTTGAAGTAGTATTGGTACTGATATTGTATCAAAGGCCTTAGCAATGTCTAAAAAGATACCCACGACCTTCTGGCCACAATCCCAGTTTGTAACGACATGGTTAATTAAGTCATGGACTGCATCATCACCTGATCTACCTGTCCTAAAACCATACTGTGAAGTAGACAACAGGTTAAACTTTTCAAGATAACTAACCAATCTATTATTCAAGATGCTTTCCAATATCTTAGATAGAGCTGGAAGTATCGCGATCGATCTATAATTAATGACACTACTTTTATCACTATTCTTGAAGATCGGTCGAATAATTGACTTTGGGAATGCCCTCGGGAATTCGCCGGTATTGATTGCGAGATTACATATATATGTCAATGGTGGTACAACAATGGCTATGTATTCCTTAAGGAAACTGTTAGTTATACTATCCCATCCCATAGTATTACTATTTCGCAGGGATAATATTAATTGGGTAACTTCAGATTCATCAGTCGGTAGAAGTACCATAGAATTTGGATTATTATTAAATGTAGTGTCATTAGTTTAGCACCCATATTTACAGCTAGGTTTTAACCTATATTTGTGAAGTAGTCATTGACTAGGTTAACGGATACATGTGGTGTTTTTGCCATCTCTAACAATTCAGTTGCATTATCCTTCCTGTTTACCCTACCAGTAATATTACTTATAGCGTTCCATAGATCTTTGTTATTATTACAAGCAGCATTATTATTTTTTTCTATCATATTCTATTTTAGTTTTTTAATTAATTTATTGCAATAATTCCTATACCTAATAAAAATTGTTATTAATTCTTGATTATGTGGGTGAGATTTAATTTTCTTATGTAAGTTGTCCCTATGACGAATACAACCCAAGAGACCAGGAGTAATCCAACTGTTCTTAAGCTTTTTGCGATTAGGTATTTTAATGATTTGTGTATTTGCATCTATTATTTGTGTAATAGTTTTAATCATCAGCTCTGTAGCTGTGTGTGTGTCTTTTAAGTTATAAATGGGTTCAAAATTCAAAAGTTTCACGTCTGCAGCCAGTTGTACATGATTAATTGTTGTACATGATTAATATTTAGTAGGTATTGTTGGTAAATTATTAGCTAGGAATAATAGAACTGTATCATGGTCTGTAAGAGCCGAATGGGCAACTAATGTGTAAGACAGTGAAAGTATTTTCAGAAGAAAGTGATCCAAGCAGGCCTGTTGACGAGTGGGCAAAATATGAGCAGGTAGGAGCCCATATGAGGCTAGTAGATTTAAGTAAGATCCCATGTTGGAGTCCTGTGAGTGATAATGTATATTAATGTTTATATCACCAGCGATGATGATATTTCTAAAATTTTGAATTTTTCTGAGAGATCTGTCTAAAAAAGTAAGAAAGCGGCTAGCATCCCTATAGCCTGGGGGTCGATATATTGCAAGTAAAATAGTATTCTTGCCTATTTCTATTTTTAAACCATTGGCATCCGTAGAAGGGAGTTCCTCGACATGCACCATAATGTCTTCACGCACATAGACCACCACACCTTCATTTTGAGTAAGATTATTATCAGTCTTAAAGTAAACATAACCCTGAATGCATTGAGAGCTAAGTAACCAACACTCTGTCAATACAATTATATCCGATTTAACCTTAGTTCTAGCAAGGATGGCACAAAACCCTGTCATATTTTTAGATAAACTTCTAATATTTTGATTAAGAATTTTAAGACATTGTGTAGGCATAACACTATCTGGTACACAGTGATCAAGATCACACTCAGATAATTCAGACACAGAAATTGAGTCAATATAATGGTTATTGTTTTGTATGTTATCGAATTTTACTGATAAAAATACTATTAATTACATTTAAATGGCAATAATTAATCATGTTCCTCCCACAATTGAGACATGGATAAAATAGATTCTGTAATAAAATGGCTACTGTGACAAGGATATATAGACATGTGCATAGTAGGTGTATAGAGTTGCAAATTTACATGATTTTTTAATATTTTCTATTATAAGACTGTAATTAAATTTGCAACTGTAAATTTGTAATTTGTAACTTATGTCATATAATATGTTTGATTTGGTTATGATGGAATTGTGTAAATTATTTATAATTAGTGGAGTGTTGGTTAGTAGTACAGTAAAATAACAAAAACATAAGAGCAAATAGTTATCAATTTCAAAAGTAGAAAGTAGTTTTTTTTCTTTTGCAAATTCACTAGGTCTTCTTCATATTTAATGAGTCGACTTGGCATGCCTTCTTTCTCTCGGACATAGACTTTACCATTCATTATGCAGCACTGCTCATAAGTACTATTCTTAATAAACTCTCTGGTGAGATAGTGGATACGTTTAGTCATAGTAGTAATCTGGTGAGATAGTGGAGACGTTTAGTTTAGGATCATAGAATGCATCTTGGCTAGACCCAAAGGTTGAAAATGTGACAGTAATAGTAGGTATCTAGAAATTTTTATAAAGGTACTTTTTTAGCATTTGACATGCTTAGGCATATACATTAAACACAAAGTGAAAAATGTGAAATCGAAAATAGCAGTCACGAGCAGGAATGAGCTGAATTGGCAAAGCATCTGGATGGTATCCAGGAGATGCAGGTTCAAATCCTGCTCGTGACTGTTATTTTCGATTTCACATTTTTCACTTTGTGTTTAAAGTAATAGTAGGTGATTATAAAGCCAAGCAGTGTATAAGGATTCTGAGATATAATCTAAATTAGAGAGATATGAGCTTTATAATAGTACTAGCCTTTGCCCGCTGCTTCGCCGCAGCCAAAAGCTAGTTTTTTGGCTATATCTCAGGTTCCTGATATAGTAGCGGGATAAAATGTATATCAGTTTTTTAAGTCTAATCAAGGCCTTTCAAATAAAAAAAGTTGCATCAAAATCCGTCCAATAGTTTTTGCGTGATGCACGAACAAAAAAACAGACAAACAGACAAAAAATCTACACACACATACAGTATTTTTTTCTCAAATATCTTAAATGTACAGACACAGCTCTGTTACAACTTTATAATAGTATATAGATAGATAAAAGTTAACGCTTCTAAATAGCAATAAGATATTTTATCAAAGCTTTTGTCAGCTTTAGCAATTTGATTAGGTGCAGTTGATTATGAATATCCAAAATAATTATTGCACTTCACGGAACTAGCTTTACATTTCCTTTATTACAACATATAAGTATACAGAGATAAAACATAAACAATACCACCCAGTTATCACCCAGTTAAGTCAGTATGAACGTGAACCTGCACCGGACTGTATGTCTCTTTAGAGCAAACATAGACTCACGACATGTGGTGCACAGTGTTCATATTCACCGTACTGTGTATTGTCACTTATTTACGAAGACAGTTAAATGATACGGGGCCTAATAAGATAAAATTCTATTTGAATTTCTTCTTATATTATTTCTGTATTTCTGTGGTAGCAGCCGTGATATGGCCTATTTTTCTACTCCGTCCAAAAAATGTGAAAAATACCGTGTAAGTGCATACCATTTATTTAGCTTTAAACCTTATATATTTCATACTAGATTCCGCCCGCAACTCCGTTCGCGTCGACTTCAGTACATAAATATATCAATTTAAGGCACTTTAATTATCTCTTTGCAAAAATAGCTATCCCTAAGGAACTATCTATTTTCCAGGATAAAAAATAGGCTATGCCATAACAGTTTGAGATCCGCTGCCCTCGTTACTCGTATACTTAATATTACAGCTAGATATGTGCAAATTTTTAGAGTGAACAACGTCCATCAGATCAGCGATATCCTTACAAAGAAATGTTAGCACCCAAAAAAGAACGTAGGCTACTTATTATCCCGGATAAGATGAGATAAAGATAATTATAACGCTGTAGAGTAATTTACTTACATTACCATAATGCGCAGATTCTCGTATATTACAAAAATACTGAAACTTATATTTGTAGTTTTAAAAACAGCAGCTAACAATACAAATTCTTATCTTTTAGTCGCGCCTACACGGACATTAATTGTTGGTACAATATTAATTACCGATTTGGTCAAGAGGCTTAAGTGCGCAAATTGTAACAATTGTAACGGAAAGTTTCCGGGATCGTATCCCGATTTGTATCAAACACTCAGTGTATATGTTCTTAATGCCCACAGTCAAGGAAGGGGACAGTAACACCCCTCTACCTCGTAGAGCATGAAAAGTTATAGGTCCCTCGCCTGATTACTTACAGTCGTGTCACTGTCCCATAGGATTATGAGAGTGGACGTATAGAGAGTACCTTGTTGTTTTTGGTCACATACTGTGCTCTGCCATATGTTTTACGCACAACACTCAGAATAAGATTCTGTGTTATCAACTATAGAATTTCATCTATACTATTATAAAACTGTAACAGAGCTGTGTCTGTACATTCAAGATATTTGAGAAAAAAATGGTTGTAATAGGCTTTATAGGCGTGTCTAAATCCAAAGCATTTATTTTAGAATTTTTGTCTGTTTATCTGTTTGTATGTTTGCGCATCACGCAGAAACTACTGGACGGATTTTGATGCAACTTTTTTATTTGAAAGGCCTTGATTAGGCTTAAAAACTGGTATACATTTTATCCCGCTATTATATCGGGAACCTGAGATATAACCGAAAAACTAGCTTTTGGCTGCGGCGAAACCGCAGCGCAAAGGCTAGTAATCGATATAAACCATTGGTAATTTAAATTGTAGTGTAATATGTGACTAGTGACAGATTATTACAACGATTAGAGATTTTTTCTTTATGGTACTAATAATTAATGTTATTAGATAGAATGAAGATATAATATAAAAAATAGCAACACTGACAATATAATATACACATGCCGACACCCGCGACTTCATCTGCATTGCTTATTATATAAAACATTCATCATTTGAACATGTAGTGCTTATAAAAATAAGTATAGTACTTTTGTAGATATTTACGCAGACTCACTTAGCAAGTTTCGATCTTCACTTTTTAGCTATTATATAGATAAATATAAATAAAATAAAACTATAGCTAAAAATTATCCCTTTATTAAATCTTTATTATTTATTTATTTAATACTTCTGCACATAACATACGTACAAGGCGGACTTAATGCCTTAGGCATTCTCTAAGAGTCGACCTAGGGCGGAGCAGAAATATAAAAAGGTAGGTGCGCAATATAAATAAATGTCAATACATACTGATATATAGCTATATACGAATAACTAACACTATGATATACTTACATAAGGGACTACATATTATATACACACATAAAATAATATACGAAACATGTAATTATTATAAAAATATACTTACATAAATATAAATAACTAGCAAGTGGATGAGAACTATACTTAAAGAGACTCTGCTAAAAGACGGAGATACAGATCACGTACCCGGGCTTTAAATATATCGCGACTTGAGGCCATCCTGATCTCTAGAGGCAGAGCATTTCAAAGAACAAGTAGCCTGTACATTAAAAGAAGAATGCACAAGACTAGAAGAGTGAGACGGACAGTGTAAAAGAAGGTTGTTAGAAGAGCGAAGATGTCGATCATGGATGGTAGAAAGAAATTCGAAATAAGGTTTTAAGTAAGTGGGAGCGTTAGGAGAATTTAAAAAGGAATATAAAAGTGACAATACACGATACATACACGCCTTTGCCAAATGGGCAACCAATTTAGTTGAGAACGAAATTTTGAAATGTGATCAAATTTACGAAGATTAAAAACGAATCGAATGCAATTGTTGAGAATTCGGTCAAGTTTATTGAGAAGATCTACATTCAAGTCGAGGTAGCACACATCAGCATAGTCGATGATGGGAAAAACCAAGGTCTGAATCAGCGTTACTTTGGTCTCAATAGGAAGAAAATTCCTTAATCGATAGAGAGAGCGAAGAATTCTCGTAACTCTCTGACTAATACTAGTGACTTGAGCCCTCCACTCAAGCGTACTATCCACAAGTAGGCCAAGGTTCTTGACGGCTTTACTAAATGGTATGACAGATCCATTGTAGACAATTGGTGTAAAACTGGTAACATTAGTTCCACTAAGTGTGCGAGAGCCACCGACTAGTAGACCTCGGATTTATACTCAAGCCAAACCTTACGGTCCAATCCTTAATTATTGCAAGGTCGCGGTTAATTGCAACAATTGCCTGGTGGAGATCTCCTGACTTGGCTTGAGTGTATATTTGCAAGTCATCGGCATACAAATGATACGAACATTGAAGGTCGTGAGTTATGAGATTGATAAAAAGAGAGAAAAGAAGAGGAGAAAGTATACCGCCTTGAGGGACACCAGAGCGTAAGTCGTTCCAACTGGACGATACGTCATTAACACGAACAGACTGCTGGCGCCCCTGAATGTAAGATTGGAACCAATCCAGAGCATAAGGTGAGATCATAAGATGGGAAAGGATAGATAGTAGGATGTCATAGTCGCCTTAATGTCCCCAATAACCTTTAAGAGTGCAGAGACTGTACTATACCCAGGTCTGAAACCAGACTGAAAGTTACTTAAAAGGTTATTGGAGAAGATAAACGTACTAAGCTGTTTGTGGACGCAGAGCTCAAGTACTTTGGAAAGGAAAGGGAGGATACAGATAGGACGGAAATCATTAGGGAGAATAGGAGTAGAGGTTTTTTGCAAGGGGCGGATATATGCCTTACGCCATAGAGTGGGAAACACGCGACACTCGAAAGAAAAGTTTAGGATATGTGTGATGGGAAGCAATAGGTTATCAAGAATGGTTATTATCATACAACGGCTGACTTCATCGTAGCCAACCGCTTTCGATTTTATGGAAAGGGAAATCTTTTTAACCTCATCAGATGATACGGGAGAAAAGTTAAAAGGAATAATATCAGGACGTTGTAAACTGGCAATGTAATGAAGGGTTTGGCATTTAGTAACGTCATCTAAAGATACTGTGGAGCTGAAAAAAGAATTAAGTTCATCTAGATTTATGTTATTGGTCAAATCAGATTGTTGTCTCTTACCAATGCCAAATGAACCAAGAAACTTCCAAACGTCAGAAGAAGATGATGAAGAGATACAGTTAAGGATACGTCGGCGTTTCGCATTTCATATCATTTGATTACATCGATTCCTAGCCGTCTTGTAAAGGTCTCAGTTGTTATCACAACGCTCTTTTCTATGTTTACGAAACGCAACGTCCCTACGTCGCATTGCCTTACGAATAACATCTATCATCCACGGCGCAGGTGGACGCTTCAGCCTAGTTTTTACTGCTGGGGCATGACTATCGCACAAGCTAATGATAGTTTCATTAAAAAATTTTACTTTATCATCCAGTGTGCCAGCGTTCAGCAGAGGTTGCCAATCAAGTGTTGAGGCTTGAGTACGCAGTAGGTTGAGATTCATTCGTGCAAAGCAACGCAGATTCAGCACCTTATGTTTAGGTTTTGGGGGTTTAAGGATGTAAGAGAGGAAAATAAGATCGTGATGGGAGAAACAAGGAGCAGGATACTGGCCATGGGAGGAAACAAGGGAAGGGGATGAAGTAAAGATGAGATCAAGCCATGTATCTTCCCCTAGAGTATTGTGGTGAGTGGCTTGAAGGGGCAATACATGGAGGCAAGAGGATTGGACAATATATAAGAGTTTAAGGGTTCGTGAGGAATAGGAAGCAAGGAGATCGGTATTGAAATCGCCCATGATAATATGATGTGCATAGTCAGACCCCAAAGATTCTAAAACTGCTTCTAGTTCAGTGAAATAGTCAATAGAAGGAGGACAATAAACTACACCAATAACCGTTTTAACACCTAGGACACAAACCTCCAGAAAAAGAAACTCAGCAGAAGCCGACTGTTGAGCAAGCGAAGAAGCTATAATTTTATAAGGGAAATCACTACGAAGGTAAATAGCGACCCCTCCCCCCCTGCGGTCTACTCGATCATTACGAATTAAGACAAAGCCGGGGAGAGGGTACATAGTGGAAGGAAGATGAGGTTTGAGCCAGGTTTCAGAGATCAGGAGGGCATGAATATTTGCACCGCTAAAGACATCAAGCAAGTCACTGTGATGGCTGGGAATGCTTTGTGCATTTACATGGCATATATTTAATTGTTGCTTATTAGGTTGGGAGAACATTAGACGAATAGTGTCGCCAAGGGATCCCGTTACCGAGCCATAACTATCAAGTGAAGAAATCGAACTATTAGCAGAGTAAAAAGAGCCATTATCAGATAATATCATATAAATATAATAAACTAAGATAATATGTATATATATAAATATGTAGAATATAAATACTACGACGAAAAAAAAACTACAAAGATAAAATAAATACTAAGTACAGGAGCTTAGGTATTATGTTAAACAGTTTTAATGTACAAAGCGTGTTGTTTGCCTATATATATAATTTGTTAAATTTATAACTTCTTATTACGTTTTCTTTTGTTAATTAGTTTAATTGAAGTTTGGACAAAACGACGAAGCATGTTGTATTTGCCTATAATTGTTTGTTACACTTTGCCAGATAATGTTGCTTCTCTATATATGTAATAGTATAAGCGAATGATGGCAATTCTAAATAAATAAATAAATAAAAATCGTTGTTTCTTAAACCTTTGACAACTTTATACTAGCAAACCCGGCGACTCGTTGCTGTGCCTCACAGTTATTGCAGGCTATCCTATATCCGTTTTGGTTAGGATTGGCCTAAAATCCGTTCTTAGTACTCAACTACAGATACAGTATCAAAGAAACCCATATAATGTAAATTTTCACGGTCTTAGCCCTAGGAGTTTAGGCTGTGCGTTGATATGTTAGACAGTTATTCTTTTATATATATAGGTAGATAAATGTATCGTTTAATTGTTTTTAGATAAGGGCCAATAAAACTGAAAATTTAATTCAAATCTACCCTGTAGTTTTTTCGTGACACGCGCCTCTTATAATTTTTTTATTTTTTTTTATTGCATACGAGCCCCGGTCCATCTAATGATAATTGCTTACTTCCCTTAGTCGCCTCATACGACACGCGTGGGAAAGGTTGGTGACACTTGCAT
The DNA here is from genome assembly GCA_948253155.1 of Leucoma salicis. NCBI lineage: Eukaryota > Metazoa > Arthropoda > Insecta > Lepidoptera > Erebidae > Leucoma > Leucoma salicis. The sequence continues at coordinate 19,290,382 of OX411805.1, forward strand.
TCTTAGTCCGTGCGGCTTCGCCGCAGCCAAAAGCTAATTTTTAGGTTTTAGGTATCTCAGGTTCCTGATATAGTAGCGGGATAAAATGTATTTATACCAGTCTTTAAGTCTAATCAAGAACTATCAAATAAAAAAGTTGCTTCAAAATCCATTAAAAACTTGTTTTATGTTTCAACAGGCCTATATATTTTTTCTCAAATATCCAGTTCTGTTACAGCTTTATAATAGTGGAGATATATTTAGGTTATCTCTATATATAGGTACATTTGTATACATCATCCCGCATTGTTATTGTATGGTATATTAGTGTTAAAAAATTACTTCGGTGTTCCAGCGTATATGCGACTGCGGATTGCGAGGTCTCAGGTACCAATCCCGGGTCAAGCTAACAAAAGTTTATCGAGTTTTTCTATCTTAGAAATTTTCAATAATTTGACTACACAGATGACGGAATTGTTTAGATACCGGCCTCCCGTCCAACTGTTGTGAGTTCGATTCCCAAACAGGACAACTATTTGTATGATCAACAAATTATTCTGAGTTTGGGTGTAATTTGTGTCAGTGAAATTGTATATTTTTAAAATCCCCGCGATACAAGGATTATAAGTTAGAGCAGGGAGCTGACTTTAAAAAAATAGCACCTCGGTGTTAGGAGGTAGGTCTCATGCCTCGAAAAGCTCGTAAAACCGTTTGTCCTGTGTCTGATCTCTCTCCAGCCGTGTCAGAATGCCGTCCCATCGGCCTAAGAGAGTGCACTTATGTTTATGCACATACCCCTTTAATATCTCCTACGCAGTTGGCTAACGCCTATTGACACTGGCCGCTGCTATCGAAATCTGTTTGAAGATTATTGTTATTTTATTTCAGTCTTATCGGAAATACTGGAGCGTTATATAATTAATTCCTTCCAATAATTAAAAAAGTTGCTAACTAAAATAGCCCGATAAAGTTCGCCGTTCAAGTAGGAAGTAGAGGTGAAATTACTTTCGGAAACATAAATAAACTTTTCCAAATACGCGAGCTCTCTCAATAAATCGAAGTTAAATGTGCCCACATTCGAGCTTGTTGGTCAAAGTTTCGGAGTAAAGACCACTTAGGATAAACGAAAGTCGAGAACTCAACCCACATCAGTCAGAAGCAACGAACCCCCCTACGTTGATACGCATTCAATCCGAAAAATATTGCTTATAACCGCAAGTAGGTACAGATATTTTAGTGAAGTTGTGCACTGATTCAACACAACTTCGTAAATGGTACGACATTACACTGTACATTAAACCACACACTTTAATCCGTATTATATGCTCCCTTTTTTGACTACGGACCCCCTCTATAATGGGAGACGTCAGAAATGGACACATGTTATATACACACTCAGAACCGATACTTACTAATTTGTGGATCATAGGACTATTTATATTATAATATGAATCGAATCCACAGTCATCGTTGGAGTATGCTGTTAAAAATACTGTGGTCTACTTTTACGTAAGCAAATTTTATTAAGCCTCGCTTTATTTTTGGTTAAGAAATCAGCTGGAACTTTTCAAATATGATGTGGAGATTGGGAATGGCCGTCGGTCAGTGCTATGGCTTAGCGGTCTAGAGTACTTCCCCGCATTGGAAGGGACGCAGGTTCGAATCCCGCTCCCACTAAACTTCCCTTTTTCCACATTCACAAATAATTTGTTCTTTAAAGTAGCTGAGCATATCAAGTGCTAAAAAATACAGATCAAAATGGAACTATTCTATTATAACTCACAATCTAAAGTAATATGCACTAAAACTAGCATAGGATATACCAGTTTTTTCTTTTGAATAATGCAACCGTTTTTTCAGGACTATTTCTTATAACTTAGGAGTTGTATATGTTGTGTGGCTCATCTATCATATTCGCCTATAAAAGCATTTCTTGTTTACTAACAAATATATTAATATGTTTTCAGTTTAGCGTGCAAGATAATAAAACATGTTACAAAGATTTACGATTTGAAATGGCATCTCCGCAATGGAAGAGTCTTATCAGAGGAACGAGGAGCTGTCATCATTTCAAACCACCAGAGTTCACTTGACATATTAGGTAAGCCAATTATAATGTACTAGTTTACTTGAAGATCATCATAAAAACTTACGGAAAATATCTTGAAAATGGCGTGTCATATACATCAATGCATGTCAAACATAAACTTTTATGTAGAAAATGTGTGTGCTTTCATTAGTTACTTAAACATACACTTGTACATCATTACGTTTTTAAATACCAACTTTTAATACCAAAGGCCACACTCACGCGTTGCCAACTCCAAGGACAGGGTTAGATGGGGAGGAAGAATAATAAGGAGAGGATAGGAAGGCTAGCAAGGAGAGGGTAGGAAAGATAATAAGGAGAAGATAGGGACTCTGGCGCTCTCAATAACCATACAAAATACAACGGTAGGACTGTTGGTTCATGTTGATCTTCTATGAGAAGGTGGTACATCCCCGATCAAACCAGCCCATTTATGCTGAGATAAGCAAGGCATAACAAAATACCAATTTTTAAAGATTTTGTCTGATTGTTCGTGCTGGCTAATCTCCGGAACGGCTGGACCAAAATTATGAGGCACAAGAAAGTAATATAATTAGATTCCAGGCGGGCGAAGTCGCAGTTAGCTAGTCGGTATATAAGGATAGATATCACATAAGTCATGTCCTATGTTGTGGCTTCGGAACGAGACAAAAATATTGTGCAGGCTATGAGTTGCTCTCTTGCATCTCTAATCAATTTCATAGATCTTTTTAACTATCTCGTGTGTTGTTTAAAAAAAGAACCGACTCAATGATTTAAATGTAAATATATAATACTAGCCTTTGTCCGCGGCTCCGCCGCAGCCAAAAGCTAGTTTTTCGGTCATATCTCAGGTTCCCGATATAGTAGCGGGATACAACGTATACCAGTTTTTAAGTCTAATCAACGTCTTTCAAATAAAAAAAGTTGCATCAAAATCCATCCTGTACTTTTTGCGTGATGCGCGAAAAAACAAACAGACAAATAGATAAACAGACAGACAAAAATACTAAAAAAAATATTTTTGAGTTTAGACACGCCTATATAGTCTATTACAGCCATTTTTGATGTGAAACATCTAATGCGGAGGGAGAGTAAAATCGGCTGTTAGCGTGGCGACGCTTTTATTGTGCTTGTCCCGTTCAAATCTTGCAAGTTAAATTTGACACACTTCCCGATTTCCGATTGAGCTGAAATTTTACACGCATGTGTATATCACGTGACAATGCAATATATATATATATATTTTGTTTTATTTTGGCAACAGACAGTCATACAGAAAAAGTAATCCATTTAAATAATTAACAGTAAAAGACCTTGAGTGCCGAAAATCTTACAATTAACCTATATAATAATAGTAGGAGCAATGAAACCACAATAATAATTAATAATATTATGATGACGTGGAGCTGATCTGATGATGGAGCTGGAAGGTGGACATAGGAACTCTATAATAAAATGGCGCAACCCCATAGAATTTAGGCTCATATGATTTATCTTACCGAGTACTTTCTGTCTAGATGGTATCCAGGGGCTGATGATGAAGCTGGAAGGTGGCCACAGTAACTCTATAATGAAATGACGCAACTCCATCGAGTTTGGACACGTTTGATTCGTCTTGATGAGTACTTTGTCTTTAGATGGTATCCAGGGTCTGATGGTGGAGCTGGAAGGTGGCCATGCGAAACTCTGTAATTAAATGGCGCAACTCCATCGAGTTAGGGCTCGTTTGAAATGTTCTGACTGGAACTTCAGTCATAGATGATATCCAGGGTCTGATGATGGAGCTGGAAAGTGACCACAGTAACTCTGTAATGAAACGACGCAACCCCATCGAGTTTGGCCTCGTATGATTTGTCTTGACGAGTACTTTGTCTCTAGATGGTATCCAGGGTCGGACAATGGAGCTGGAAGGTGGCCACAGTAACTCTGCAATGAAACTACGCAACCCTTTCGAGTTTATTCTCGTTTGATTCGTCTTGAGGAGTGCTTTGTCAAGTGATCATTTTATTTCTACATAATAATTTCGATGTTTTCACATCTGATAGACGTCCCGCGACGTCTAGGTTTTTTTCTCAAATATCTTGAATGTACAGACACAGCTCCGTTACAGTTTTATAATAGTATAGACTAGCGTTTGCCCACGGCTCCGCCGGAGCCAAAAGCTAGTTTTTAGGTGATATCTCAGGTGCCTTATATAGTAGCGGGATAAAATGCATACCAGTTTTTAAGTCTAGTCAAGCGCTATCAAATCAAAAAAGTTGCATCGATATCCGTTCAGCAGTTTTTGCGTGATGCGCGAACAAACAAATAGACAAACAGACAAAAATCTAAAAAAATTGTTTTGTGTTTTTAGTAGCTATACGACTAATACTACTGAAGTAATTTATCATAGTTCCAGTGGCCCGCCAATACAGGCGGAGAGACTGCCGTCTCTCACGGCGGGTTTATTCAGTGGATGAGGGCCCGATACTACCCTGCTCGTTGCCCCGAACGACGGGGTGTGCGTTTAGGTACATTTATTACCGCCTTAACAAAAAAAATTATATGACTAATAGTTTGCTTTCTATATTTTAAATAACATCTAATGGACAAGCGTCGTGGCATGGTCGGTAGTGTAACCGACTTCCGTGCACGAGGTCTTGGATCGATTCCCACTCAGGACAATTATTTGTGTGATGAACAGAGATAACTGTACTGCACCTGGGTGTTTTCTATCTATTATATTTATGTATTAAAAAAAAAGTAATATATGTACTACATATATCCGTAATCTGGTACCCATAGCCCAAGCGTTAAGCTTAGTTTGGGACCAGAGGACTTGTGTGAAAAATGTCCGTGAATGTCCGTGAATAGGTAGATATATTAATATTAATCTTTTCAGGAATGTTTAATATATGGGAAGTGGTAAACAAACTGACAGCGATTGCTAAAAAGGAAATATTTTATGTGTGGCCATTCGGTTTGGCTGCCTACTTATGCGGAGTTGTATTCATAAACAGAAATAATGCGAGTGGTGCTTACAAACGACTTCAACAAACCTCAGAGGTTATGCTAAAAGATAAGGTTGGTCCAAAAATATTTTAAGTATAGATATATCTTATACTAGTGACCCGGCCTGGCTTCGCACCCGTGCAAAGTACTTATAACATGCATGTATTATACAGACACAGAACTACTATTTGTGGATCACACAAAGAATTGTCCTGTGTGGAAATCGAACCCTCAACACTTGGCGTAGGTCGGTACCTAAACTACTTCGCTATCTGTGCACTATGATTTAATAGATGTATATAAAAAAATCGAATAAAATTACTAATTAGACAATTATTTTATAATGATTCTATTTACTTATCGCTCATTGTCTGCGCTTGACCTGTCTGTAAAATTTCAAGGCCATACGACGCTAATGACAAAAATTTATCTAACAAATTAATCTACGTAATATACACTCCATTATGATTAGAATGATGTATATTCTGTATAATTAAATATGACAGCTTCCGTCGATTAATTGATAATAATCACAATTAGAAACTAGATAAGCACACACATGTTATTATTTACGAGTACTTAGAAACACCTTATAGTCAGAACTCCTAACTTTGTCACAATCTTTATCAATATACACCTATATATAAATCTTTATATCTTGTTATTATTAAATTTACTAATATTATAAATGCGAAAGTTTGGGAAGATGGTTGGATATGTGTTCGTAAATAGATGACAGTCTGTTCGTAAATGGATGACAGTCTAGTCAGTCTTAAATATGTGTTCGTAAATAGATGACAGTCTGTTGTAAATGGATGACAGTCTAATCAATCTTAAATATGTGTGCGTAAATAAATAGATGGCAGTCTGTTCGTAGATGGATGACAGTCTAGTCAGTCTTAAATATGTGTTCGTAAGTAGATAACAGTCTGTTGGTAAATGAATGACAGTCTAGTAAGTCTTAAATATGTGTTCGTAAATAGATGACAGTCTGTTCGTAAATGGATGACACTCTAGTCAGTATTAAATATGTGTTTGTAAATAGATGACAGTCTGTTCGTAAATGGATGACAGTCTAATAGTCAGTCTTAAATGTGTTCGTAAATAGATGACAGTCTGTCCATAAATGGACGACAGTCTAATAGTCAGTCTTAAATGTGTTCGTAAATGATTGACAGTCTAGTCAGCCTTAAATATTTTAAATTATTTATTTGGAAAACTAATAGCTAATACCAATATTCATGTGTATGTAAATTAATATTAATTATTATATCCATCAGCCTTTCAACGTCCACTGCTAGACATATTATGCCATTAATTATTATACTTACATGTTATTAAATTGATTTAATCTTATTTTTTTTATAAAAGGCCATTTAAAAGTTTTCAGGTATACCATACAAAGTTTTCAAACAATAGTAGTTGGAAATAGCTACGACAAAAAAACATAGGTTACCTAATCATGCCTATGAAAAGAAATCTTTCGCTAACATATTTCTTATTTGGGTAACATTGGTTTAACTCTAGAACAAGTCTAGTCAAATGTAAAAGAAATGTCATTATAAGTTTTACAAATACAAATACCTTAATTTTGTCTATAACTGGTCCTCGTGGATGGATGTAAAGCAGTTTAGGATATCTTAAAGTCATTGGTCGTGTTATTACCTAATACAATTCTACTTACCTAATAATTCTGGAAAGTCTACTATCGTCATAGGGGTCATCCATTAATCACGTGAGGCTCGAAAGGGAGGTGAAAGGTTTGACAAAAATCACGGAATATCGCAGAAGGGGGGGAAGCGTAGTGAGTTATCTCGTTTATTTATTTTGGCGTTGAATGCGCGATTTCTAAACATCCGAAAAGCAGCGTGTTAGTTTGAATTAGATTACTTACCTGTATTTATAAATAATATTCTGAATTTTTTAAAATACTTTGAGCAAAAAAGTACACGCGGTTTTGGGTAGAGGAGGGAGTAGGATTAGTCTTAAACCACACCACGTATCATGAGGGCGAGTGTTAAAAAAATGCTAAAAAACATCACGTGATTAATGGACTATCCTAATATATTATAATATAATATCGATTGATAGAACAATAGCATAAGCAAGAACTAATACGGCAAATAAACATACAAACGTTTCTTAAACTTGTGGACAGTGCAATGCGAGAATGTAAAAGTAAAATAACATAATACATTAAACATATAGGTATTATCTAATAAATTTCTTCAAATCTATCTGGAGATAACGTTTTCTTTGCCCGCGTGTAGTAAAAAATCCTTCTATTTAGCTGCCTTCGCTTTATTGAGTAAGTAATTGTTTATTCTCAAGCGTTAGCTGATCGTTAACATAGATTCTGTTGTCACCATGCCATCCAACGGCTTACGTTTGTTGTTATCGCCTTATGTTTTTCAGCAACCGCAATAAAATCATCCCTCAAATAACGATTGTGTAGCGATAAAATGATGTTCTTGTTGGTTTTATTGCGGTGTTGTGGTACTCTTACCATATAATGTTAATATGTTATTTATATATTTGGCATCCGATCTTACAACCAACTTTAGAGATATTGTACAAATTTTCTGAGGCATCCAGCATCTCTTGATCTCGACCTTATTTAGTCTCATTCTTTTATCATTCTCTCGCATAATAAACTTTGTTCAATTACTGCTCACCTATATGATATTTCACTCGTTGAAACAATTGAATCTTTTTGTCAATTTTAATAATTTTGGTCTCGTCTTATGTACCTACGATGTATTTAATTTCATGCGGGTTCAAAAGAATGAGCCATAATTGCAATATTTAAATAAAAATTTAATGTCTGAAATCATAATTGTTATACCTAATTGTTATATTATTAATTTTGTGAGAACTTAACTCACGGAATATTTGTTTTTATTTTAATGTTTTTTAAACACTTGATAATTTATTTATGTTTTCCTCTCATACGTGCTTGGCTTGGTAAGTAACCAGCACAAATTGTATTAAATAGAAAAATATTACACCTCACTCGCAATTATCTCTGTCACACATTTTATCCTGGGACGTATGTTGATTTTTTTTTATAAATATAACTTAATTGTAAAATAGATCACCACCGATGGAACTCAAACCTTCAAGCTTGTAGAAATGAGTTCCAGCTGCTTCGCCAGCTGAGTCACTATAGATATCTCCCGCAGCAATCAGTTGCTAACTAAAAATCGAAAGAGAGGTCACGCCTTTTTTGACTAAGTAACGTTCAGATGTTAATTAAGATCAAAAAATAAACATCCCAATTCAAGTAAGTTGTTCCGGGAAGATTTACCGTTAAATATATTTCTTTATGTAAAACAGTTTTGAAAATAATTTAAAATTACCAACACATATAATGGCGCTGGTGTACATTGTGAATTTTTTTTTTCATTAATATAATATAACATCATTTTCAGAAGGGTGGTGTTAGTGTACAAGACCTAATGAGTCCCGCTTATCATAATTCAGGAGCTTTAGTCTGCCATCATACAAACACAAAAAAGGAATACAAGCAACGAGTGCTTGCTGAGGGTCGTTATAAAATATAAGTATTATGGAGGCTAATGTCTAGGAATCTATCTTAAACATGTCATAGCAATTTAAGCTAGATTGGCATGCGGGCTTACCTATAGAAAATAGAAATATGCATGTTGGCTACGAATTTATTAATTCTGAGTGCTTATAATAAAATAATACCAACGCAAAGAAATAATGCTTTAAACATATTCCAGTGAAAACTTGTAGAAACATAATAGGTACTATGAAATATTAAAAAAGGTTTTCATTTCAACGATAGTATGTTTTTTACAGACTAAAATTTGGATTTTCCCTGAAGGAACAAGAAACAAAGATTATACAAAACTACTACCATTTAAAAAGGGCGCATTCGTCGCTGCGGTGGCAGCACAAGTGCCCATCATACCTGTTGTATTCTCGCCCTACTATTTCATAAATAAGAAAAAATATATTTTCAATAGTGGTATGTATATATTTTATTTTAAAGTATTTATTTAAACATTCTATAGTCGCCCTACAGTTTCTAGGTATTTTCAAGACGACTGAGTGACTTTTTGCTGGGGACTATGGGATAACATTAAGCATGCGCAAAAGGTCTGCTTTCAGATCTACGTTGTTCTAGTTCTAGTGGCGTGGCATCCCGGTTTTTCTGTTCCGAATAGCAGCCCGGTGTCAGGAAAGTTGGCAGTAATTATTACTACCACCGTTGTAAAATAGATGCTCACAACCCGGAATCATTCTCCTAACACTCTTACCGGTAGTATCGGATTACTGTTAGAAATAAAATCTTCTTTTGTTTAAATTACTCCTGGCCGATATGACTGAAATTAAATATACATATAAGTATAAATAAATAAATATTCACAGACATTTCACACAACGTCCTCTGGTTCCAAACTAAGCTTAACGCTTGTGCTATGGGTACCAGATTATGGATATAATACTTATATTACTTTTTATTTTGGAAATTCTTAAATATAATAGATAGAAAACACCCAGACACAGTTCAAATATAAATATCTGTGTTCATCACACACTCAGACCAAATAAAATGGTCTGAGATCACACAAATAATTGTCCTGAGTGGGAATCGAACCCACGGCCTCATGCACGGAAATCGGTTACACTACCGACTACGCCACGAGGCTCGTCTATCCTTAGAATCGTTAGATATACTAAATGTACTAAGATAGTTCAAACTCAATCTCAATGGTAGTAAATAGTAAAACTGTAAGAAGTCGATCGTGAAATACAATCGATTTTCAACTTAGGTCTTTCAATAGGTTGGCACAGAAATATCTGAAATCTATACAAAATAAATCTAACTGCACCTATTTTTGTAATAACTTTCCCTGTCCCAGATATCGTATGATATCTATACGTAGGTAACAATTGATTTTGTAACAATTTCTGTTGTACTAAATAAATAAAGCATTGGTATTTCCCTAAAGCTCACGTGTTTAAGTAATTATAGCTATTTGTGTAATAATAGACACTTAAAGCGATCGTATAAATAAAAAAGTGTGTGTGTACTTTATGTACACGCGTTAGAAGTCATACTTCTTTGACGTAACAAGATAAAAATATTTTCAAAAATTTTTTCTGTAGAAAAAACGACACTAACAATAGAAAAAAGGTATTTAGGTAATACATTTAAAGTTTTATTATAACGCATTATCTAGTTAAATTAAGTTTATTTAAATATCACAAAAAAACTAAAATGTTGACTATAGCTAACTTCAGGGTGTCCAACTTCAGGGTGTCGGTTTTTCGTGACGGTGTGGGCGCGCATCGTAAAAATTTACTGTCATAATTTATCCCTAACGCGCCAAAAGAAGTATAACTTCAATAATTTTAATCAATTTTAATTTTTGCTTTATTACATACAATTACTGCCTGCAACTCCACCCGTGTGGACTTACTAATATAAATACATCTCTCTACGGAACACAAATAATTTCTACGATAGCTATCCCACGGGAACCATTCATATTTGCGGGACAAAAAGCCCTTTGTTGTGTACCTTTTTGGGCTCTATATATACATTAAACACAAAGTGAAAAATGTGAAATCGAAAATAACAGTCACGAGCAGGATTCGAACCTGCATCTCCTGGATACCGTCCAGATGCAGGTTCGAATCCTGCTCGTGACTGTTATTTTCGATTTCACATTTTTCACTTTGTGTTTAATGTATGTTGCTAAGCATGTCAAATGCTAAAAATATATATAAAAATATCTAAATATTTATAGGGTTTGCGTCATTATTAGGTAAAATCTTAATTGTAAAATTAAGTTTACCTGGTCGGTATAATGTATGAAAATACTTCCGACAGATGGTGCAGGCGTCACCCAAAGACGTTAAGTATGAATGTGTTATCGAGATTAGCAGTCAGGAGCAAGGGTCACGATGGCTGAATTGGCAAAGCATCTGGACGGTATCCAGGAGATGCAGGTTCGAATCCTGCTCGTGACTGTTATTTTCGATTTCACATTTTTCACTTTGTGTTTAATGTATGTTGCTAAGCATGTCAAATGCTAAAAATATATATAAAAATATCTAAATCTCTATATATACAATTATGATTAGTTCATTAGTTAAAGTGTGAAAGCGTAACACACAAATAAACAAACCATCAAACTCACTATCGCATGTATAATATTAGTATGGATAGCAGTTTAATTTACTTGCAGGACATATCATAATACAGTGCCTGGAGCCCATCACCACTGAAGGACTTAGTATGGATGACGTGCCGGATCTCATTCAAGAAGCCCATGATAAAATGACTGCAGCTTACAAGGAATTATTTAAGGAGGTTGTCAATGCTTTACCCTCGGATTATCCTTTCAGCCTTACAGGATAAATACAGTCATTTTGTAATAAGTAACACGTAATTTTGTATAATAATAAGTGGTATATATTAGAGTTATATTAAGTAAAAGTACTGGTTATGATTCATCCAATTCATCCAACAGCCTTTCAACGTCCACTGCTGGACATAGGCCTCCCCAAGAGAACGCCACAACGAGCGTCCCGTCATGGGGGATAATGCCGTAATCGTCACGCAGGCGGGTTGGCGATCGCAGTGGATGTTGTTAATACTCGAGGGAGTGCTGCTGCCCACTCCCCCGGCATTCCCTCAGTCGGCTTTTACGACTCCCGTGGGTAGAGAGGGGTGGGACAATTCTAAAGCCGGCTCCACACGGCCTGGTTATGATTAAGAGTAAATAAAACAGTTTGTCAATTATCTTGTTTGTGTTTACTTTACAAATTCACAGTAATAATTTGAGGTTAGTTAATAATACGTTACATAAAATTACGACAACATAGGTTTGTATTTTCAAGGCATTGTATATTCATACCATCCATAGCAGTCAAACCGCAAATCAGCTAATAGCAAGCATGCCTGGCCTGAAACTAGCCACGCACAGACAAACTGTGATACAAGGCTTCGAGGTAAACATAGAATATAATCACTTGTAGTTAAACCTAGATATAGCCACGACATTGCTTTGCTTCTTTCGGGTGTACCACAATAATTTTATTATTTAGAAGTTATGCACTTAAGTCGTTCTTGAATCCTTGCTACATGAATCTTACAGCCCTCTTACCCTCACACAATTATCAATGTATTGATGGACTAAGGAAACATAGTATACTTAGGTAAATAACAAATTATTTGTAAGTGGAACAAGAGAGCTTTACTGCGAATGCCTTCCAATCCATGCTAATACATCCGATATGTGGCGTGAGTCGTAAAGACATCTAAAAGCAATTGTGAAGTGGAGTCGTCGGTGACTACGATGGCTTAGCGATCCAGAGCACTTTCCTGGGATTGGAAGGGACGCAGATTCGAATCCCGCTCGCAGTAAGGCTCTTTTTGCCACTTTCACAAATAACTTGTTCTTTAAAAGTAGCTGAGCATGACAAATGCTAAAATACAGATATTTGTTTTTATGCCAACACGACTGGCCAGCGTGGCAATGTTCCAGTTGATCCATCCTATTACTGTCAAATTACGCATGGTCTCCTCTCAGAATGATTGAGTACTTGTAACGCTCCCTGCGTTACAAGGACTCAATCATTAGAAACATAAAATGTCACGGACACAAAGTACACCCAGACTCAGAACAACAATTTCTGGATCACACAAAGAGTTGTCCTGTGTGGCAATCGAAACCACAAAACTCGAGCGAGAGGTCGGTATCTAAACCACTCCGCTATCTGTGTAGTCAAGTATCTTGGCAGACGTTAGTTTTACCACTAGGCTATCATTGCAAAAATAAATAATAAAAAAAATAAAAAAGCCTTTTATTTCTAGCAGATATTACAAGCTAAGTTCTATATAATTTTGTTAGTAGCAGTTAATTAATTTTTGTTCCTAGATATAGTTGTTAGTAAACTAATACATTTGAAATTATTGCTATGTTGTTATTCTATTATTTGATCTGCAAGAACCCCTCTGTATGTGAAGGCCTTCTCCAAAGATATCCAGACCTCTCTAGATTGGGTTACTTGAATCCAGTTGGGGCCGGCTATATTTTGAGCTATTCTTCCCATCTGGCTACAGATCTGCCTCTTCTATATTTGCCTCGTGGGCCTGCCCATGTTCGCAAGGAGGGAAGCGACTCCGGGCTGTCACCGCTGCGGCTGTGACGAGGACACGGCGCGGCACACGCTCGAGTCGTGCCCGGCTTGGGCCGAGCAGCGCCGTGAACTCGTCGCGGAAATAGGGGGGGACATCTCGCTGCCGAGCGTCGTCAGAGCGATGCTTGGCAGTGACAGGAATTGGGCCGCGGTCGCTGCCTTCTGCGAGGAGGTTATCTCGCGGAAGGAAGCGGCGGAGAAGGCTAGGGAGGAGGATTCTTCCGCTGACCCAAACCACCGCCAGCGACCGGGGCGGCGCAGGCGCAGATACTTGCGCCTCATGCCGCCCTAGCTGAGGCTGCTGGTGGATGGACCGGGGAACGTCCGCCACCCGCAAGGCCTCCCGCGAAGGTGCGACGCTCCATGTGCGGATGCGCCGCTCAGTAGAGGATACCCGAAAGGGTAAGCCGCCGGCGGACCACCGAAGGAATGTAACATAGTTCCAGTGGCCCGCCAACAAAGGCGGAGAGACGGCACACGGCGGGTTTCTTTAGTGGGTGAGGGCCCCACACTACCCTGTTCGTTGCCCCGAACGACGGCGTGTGCGGTTAGGAACACTTTTTCCCGCCTTAACAAAAAAAACAAAAAAAAAAGGGCCTGCCCATGTGGTCACCCTTTTCGTCCATCTCTGGTCCCTAAGTCGTGCAACATGGGACATGTGACATGTTGCACGACTTCCACTTTAATACTCATTGCATTGTCCCACCCCTCTCCACCCATGGGAGTCGTAAGAGTCAACTGAGAGAAAACCGGAGAAGTGGACAGCAGCACTCCTTCGAGTATCAACATCCACTGCGATCGCCAACCCGCCTGCCAAGCTAAGCGTGGTGATTACGGCACTATCCCCCATTCTTGGGGAGGCCTATGCCAAGCAGTCGACGTTAAAAGGCTGAAGGATGAATGGATAAAAAGTTTGGGAACAATGTCAATGCAACTCCACATTTGTTGTACCTACCTATCTAAACTTTGTATTTCTGTAGCACTGGCGACATCTAATTTGAGTGTAATTTTTACTACTAGTAGGTACTACTACTTATCATTCACACTTCATCTTCCTTGTAGGATAGACGGAGAGAACAGAATGCCAAGACTCTGCATACATCTCTTGCTTCCTCAACGTTCATAGTTCTCTTCATATACGCTCGCCGGCTTACTCCATCCATCCATCCATCCATCAGCACTTCAACGTCCACTGCTGGACACAGGCCTCCCCAAGAGAACGCCACAACGAGCGGTCCCGTCATGGGGGATAATGCCGTAATCGCAACGCTTGGCAGGCAGGTTGGCGATCGCAGTGGATGTTTATACACCTTCCTTGAATACGTGACCAATTTAGTCTAGATAGGCGAGTCTCGGTCTCCCCTGTACCTACATCCTTCCACTTTCAATTTGTATTATCTTCTTAACTAACTAGTCGATCGTCCGGCATTCTCTCCACATAGCTGAACCATGAGAGCATTCCCATTCGCATCTCTACGGTTTCTGATACGAAGAAGTCGAGGGTTGGTATTCTTCATTATCCTGGCTCACAAACGGAATTCCTTCGACGGTTTCCAGCGACCCCTGTACTGATGATACCTGGCATCATACCTCAGCACAGCCAATAATTGTCAACCAGTAACTTTGCCCCTGAATCTCCGGTAATTATATAATTTTCCAGTAGTGTAATAAATAAATCTGCTGAAATTATAGGACTATCCTCCTCTAGAATTGATATAATGTCGTTAACATTTAACTTTTTTGTTAAGGCGGGAAAAAAATGTTCCTATTCGCACACCCCATCGTTCGGGGCAACGAACAGGGTAGTGTGGGGCCTTCACCCACTAAAGAAACCCGCCGTGTGCCGTCTCTCCGCCTTTATTGGCGGGCTCTGGAACCATGTTACATTCCTTCGATGATCCGCCGGCGGCTTACCCTTTCCGGTACTCTCTACTGAGCGACGCATCCGCACACGAAGCATCGCACCTTCGCGGGAGGCCTTGCGGGTGGCGGACGTTCCCTGGTGACCTCAGCTAGGACGGCATGAGGCGCAAGTACTCACGCCTGCGGCACCCCAGTCGCTGGCTGCGGTTTGGGTCAGCGGAAGAATCCTGCTCAATGGCCCTCCCCGCCGCTTCCTTCCACAAGATAACCTCCTCCCAGAAGGCAGCGACCGCAGCCCAATTCCTGTCGCTGCCAAGCATCGCTTTGACGACGCTCGGCAGCGAGAGGTCCCTCCCTATTGCCGCGACGAGTTCACGGCGCTGCTCGGCCCAAGACGGACAGGACTCGAATGGTGACAGCCCGGAGTCGCTTCCCTCCTTGTGACTATGTGCAGATATCTGCCGAAGCAACCGTGCCCCGACAGCACCTGCACCAGTCGGAAGGTAAGGACTCCGTGCCATCGCTCTGCCCCCTCTTCCAGCACCGGCTGGAGTGCCCCTACGGTCTGAAGACCGGCCCAGGGCGCCTCCAGCCGCGCCCTCCAGCTGGCCATGGCAGCCCGGCGGGTGTCGCCATGGCAGGCCACCACCCTGGGTGGGGGACCACCCTCCTCCCGCTCTTGCGACGCCCGCCAATACACCTCGGTGAGCACCTCCACCTTCAAGTCCCACGGAGGGGTTCCGGCCAACGTGTTAACATTTAACCTGGAAAGTGAAAAACACAATTAAAATATAAAGTAGGTAATCCTCTAAACTCTCAAAGAAAATATCCAAGGTGCCTACTGTTCCCAGTGCACACCAATTTAGAAAATATGCATAAAACTAATAAAATATCGTTATTATCAATTTAATAAATAAAAGTACAACAAAGAAAATAACAGTATTGATGTATTTTCACAAAAAAGACATTTATTTCTGAAACTCTATGGCCGAAATTCTTCGATTATGCCAAAACCGCTGACACGCGTCTTTTTTATTTATTCTACTCAAATTCTACTCTTTGGATACGCCATGGACCTATCATACAACACGCTTTTCAATTTCTAAGGATTAACATGGCATAGAAAAACACATCTAGATAAATTTTTCATTTATTACAACTTTTCAACGGCGAAAGTTTTAGTCCTTATGGTGACGGACTCAGAATACAACCAATGTCACCACCGTATTCTTTCGGGAACATGGGGCTAGTTTTAACGGGTGTCATACGAGGTGACTAAGGGATGTAAGCAATTATCATCCATTGCATGACTGGTGGTAGGGCTGGCTACCAAGTGGGAGTACTCACTTGCTATGGCATCTGAGTGGGTTGGAACCAGCATCTCCCGTGTGACCGGCCATAAAGCACATCGGTGTGTTTTGGTTGTAGTAGGAGATAGCTGTTAATTCTTTTATTACATATCCGTGAAATAAAATAGTGAGCAGCCGCTTGACAATACCCTGGGTATAGTTGAGTCCATGGGCGACGGTTACTAAGTATTTACCATCAGGTGGGCCGTGGCTCGTTTACCATCATACGCAATAAAAAATAAAAAGTGATTCGTTCTTGCGTTATAGACAACTCTGATGAAAAGAAGTGTTTTAATTTGAAATACTTTGAATATACCTATAAAATTTAGTGCTCCTCAGCTCTTCGAACTATACTTGGTCCTAAAAACTACCCCAATTTATGATTTTAATCATCATCATTTGATTATCAACATAATCCTAGTTTGATATAATTTTATATGAACAAAAAAAATAAACAATATAATTTCATAAAGAACTTTTTTTTATAAAACCACCGACATTACAATACTTTTTGGCACTTCCTGCATCCCCACCCCGCGAAACGCATCGGCGAAGAAATTCGCCTCAAGGGCAATATGCCAGCGCGATTCGATTCAGCGCGCTTCGGCGCGTCGCTAATGGACGCAGTTTCATAGTAAATATATAAGAAGCGACTTTCTGCGACTCGATTCGGCTCGCCTCGGCGCGCCTGATGGACGCGGAGTTTATTATGAAAAATGCGTTTCGATTCGATTCGGCGCGTTTCTGCTTAATCGACGCTAAACTTAATACTTTAAACCGCTTTGCGTCGCATTCAAATTGGGCTACAACGTAGGCCATTAGTACATACAACCTCTATTTGAAATTTTCGAGGCGCGTCGCGTCCCGTAGTATTGACGCGTTTGTCGCTCACCTAGGACAACGGGTTAGCCACAATACGTAGCATAGCGTCGCATCGCTCACCTAGGACAACGGGTCAAATCAAAGAGTCTACTAAGACTCAATTTAACTCAGTCAAAAGAAAAATTTAGACTTAGTCCCTACGATACAAGGACTATTCCTTAGGGGGTGTTGACTTAAAAAAATATCTAAGTTCAAAAACTAGCACTAGGTACTGAAAAATCACGCTCAAAAATTATGAAACAAGAAACTTGTAACAGAAGCTTTAGGGTAAAGTTATTGAACTTATTTTTTATAAATTTCGAAAAAATGTATTGTTTCCATGGGATAGTTATTTTTCGCAAATGAGTTAATACATAAATGGATGTGTACGAAATTCATACTGAGACCTAAGCATTATAATCAAATCGTAAAAAATATATAAAATTACCAGAGCCATCTTCAACTAACATAATTGCTCTAGTCCCTGAAGATGTTTCAATAAATCCTGACCTGAATATTTGACTAGTTTTAATTTAATTCCCCGCTAAAAACTTCCTACGTTAAACGTAGTGGTTATATTATCTTTGCCCTGTGTATCTGAAATAATCTGAATTGAGATTTGGAGATCGTCTGTCTACGGAATGGAGCCACTGTTGCCGTTGCACAAAACTAAAAGGGTTTATGACCTATAAATAAGCACTTGACGTTTAGTAGGTACTTTTAACCCTCAGAGTAAGGAAACCTTAGATCAAGTAGGTAAGTACTTTATCTAAGAACGAAACAGACCTTACTCTATGCTTTTAACCACATAATTATGTGCTCGAGTGTCAACGACTTTTACTATTACATATTTTTTTTCACTACTTACAATAAATATGTCATTATAATTTTATAGTTGTTTTAGATTTAGACACACATGGTATACAGCTCAGACTAAATTACCTATGTATTTAGTCCGAGGTATAGAGGCTTGAGAGCACGACTCTGCCTTGACCATTTTAGTGCCTATGCATTTCTTGATTTCTATAATTTGATTATATCTTTTCTGTCTAAAATATTTTCTTGTTTCGTATTTTCTAGATCACTTTTTTATTATCGTAGTTGGGTTTCAGTTTTAAAATTAAAATTTTTATTTTATAGTTTTCCGTTTTAACTTAAAAAACATTACAATGTAGATGCATATCTTGTGAGCATTATGCGGGTACTGAGCAAAGAGTATATACTGAGTTTGTAGTAGCCTATGTTACCCGGGCCATAACAACGAATCGAGTGACACAGTAACACCTTATTCATTAAAATCGGATGACAAGACTAGAGTGTAGGCGCTACGGAGGAACATACGTAGGTAAATACAAGCATGCATACATACTACATACCTACATAGATTGCTAAAATCACTACCCTTAATTTTGGCTCCGCCGTAGTCGGGTAAAAATAAAAAGAGCTAACCAAAAAACGGCAAAAATTGTCCGTAAACTAGTCAAATGTTCAGGTCAGAATTTATTGAAATATCTTCAGGGACTAGAGCAATTGTGTTAGTTGAAGATGGCTCTGGTAATTTTATATATTTTTTACGATTTTATTTTAATGCTTAGGTTTCAGTATGAATTTCGTACACATCCATTTATGTATTAACTCATTTGCGAAAAATAACTATCCCATGGAAACAATACATTTTTCGAAATTTATAAAAAATAAGTTCAAAAACTTTACCCTAAAGCTTCTGTTACAAGTTTCTTGTTTCATAATTTTTGAGCGTGATTTTTCAGTACCTAGTGCTAGTTTTTGAACTTAGATATTTTTTTAAGTCAACACCCCCTTTTTTTTTTGTTTTGTTAAGGCGGGAAAAAATGTTCCTAACCGCACACCCCGTCGTTCGGGGCAACGAACAGGGTAGTGTGGGGCCTTCACCCACTAAAGAAACCCGCCGTGTGCCGTCTCTCCGCCTTTCTTGGCGGGCCACTGGAACTATGTCACGTTCCTTCGGTGGTCCGCCGGCGGCTTACCCTTCCGGGTACCCTCTACTGAGCGACGCATCCGCACGCGGAGCGTCGCCCCTTCGCGGGAGGCCTTGCGGGTGGCGGACGTTCCCCGGTCCATCCACCCGCGGCCTCGGCTAGGGCGGCATGAGGCGCAAGTACCTGCGCCTGCGCCGCCCCGGTCGCTGGCGGCGGTTTGGGTCAGCGGAAGAATCCTCCTCCCTAGCCCTCTCCGCCGCTTCCTTCCGCGAGATAACCTCCTCGCAGAAGGCAGCGACCGCGGCCCAATTCCTGTCGCTGCCAAGCATCGCTCTGACGACGCTCGGCAGCGAGAGGTCCCCCCCTATTTCCGCGACGAGTTCACGGCGCTGCTCGGCCCAAGCCGGGCACGACTCGAGCGTGTGCCGCGCCGTGTCTTCGTCACAGTCGCAGTGGTGACAGCCCGGAGTCGCTTCCCTCCTTGCAACTATGTGCAGATATCTGCCGAAGCAACCGTGCCCCGACAGCACCTGCACCAGTCGGAAGGTAAGGACTCCGTGCCGTCGCCCCGCCCACTCCTCCAGCACCGGCTGGAGCGCCCCTACGGTCCAAAGACCGGCCCAAGGCGCCTCCAACCGCACCCTCCATCTGGCCATGGCAGTTCGGCGTGCGTCGCCCTGCCACCTGGCCACCTCCCTGGGTAGGGGGCATCCGCCCCCCTCCCGCTCTTGCGACGCCCGCCGATACACCACGGCCAGCACCTCCGCCTCCAAGTCCCACGGGGGGATTCCGGCCAACGCGCAGGCCGCCTCCGTCGACACCGTGCGGTATCCACGTATGACCCTGGATGCAACGACTCTCTGTGGTCTCCACAGAAGAGCCCTGTTCAGTGCGTCCAGGGACCCCGCCCACACGGGTGCGCCTTACAACGCCATCGACCGGACCACCCCCGCGTAAAGCCGTCGGCACGCATTGTTTGGTCCGCCCATATTTGGCATGAGCCGTGCAAGGGCGGACGCTGCGCCGACTAGCCTCGGGGACAGTTGGCGGAAGTGCTCGCGAAACCGCCACCGCCCGTCCAGCACCAGGCCCAGATACTTAATCTGGGCCAAGTCAACACCCCCTAAGGAATAGTCCTTGTATCGTAGGGACTAAGTCTAAATTTTTCTTTTGACTGAGTTAAATTGAGTCTTAGTAGACTCTTTGATTTGACCCGTTGTCCTAGGTGAGCGACGCGACGCGATGCTACGTATTGTGGCTAACCCGTTCCTAGGTGAGCGACAAACGCGTCAATACTACGCGACGCGACGCGCCTCGAAAATATCAAATAGAGGTTGTATGTACTTACGGCCTACGTTGTCGCCCAATTTGAAAGCGACGCAAAGCGGTTTAAATGGGGCTTGCTTTTATTTTGTAATATTAGCATTAATATAGGTAACGTGATTAATAACTGTTCTTTTTTACGCAAATTCTAAAACAAGCTTACGTACTGATGGGGTTGGTTGGCCACCTTACTTTTGTTGGGAGCCAGTTGAATTGGCTCCAAACAAAGGTAACACATACGCGAAAGGGATAAAATAACTTATAAATGTGTCTCTGTTCTCTCTCCCTACCCTGCAAGGGAGATGGCGTGATGATAGGTAAGTAAGTAAATGTGTCTCGTTCACTCTTGCTATAAGTTATTATCAGCCTCAGGATCCTTTTCTCCATCCTTAAGAATAAAATAGTAGCGAATCCATAGTTTAGTTATACCATATACCTACGCTGAGACCTACGCAGTAAGCTACGCAGCCTACGCGTTACTCTTTGGTTCAATCAGAGCCAGAATCTACGGATACATATTATTCAGGGTTACCATTTACAAGGCAATTGCCGTGTTATACGGTATTTGGGGCCATTTGGCAATAAAAACACTGTACACGGCAGAACATTCGTTGCCATATCCTAAAATACGGTAATTGGAGCCCTATGTGCATTAAGTCATACGTAACAGCTAGCACAAACGTTAATCGTATTCACTATTTATGGTTAGTTGATTATTAACAGAATATAATAAACATTTTATCCCTACCATTGGATAGCTAACGCAGATTGCAAAAGAATATTATTAGTGGTGTAAATGCAATCAAGATAAAATCCAGAAATTAAATAATTACCATCAACAACATCCATCCATCCATCCATCCATCATCCTTTCAACGTCCACTGCTGGACATAGGCCTCCCGAGGAAATGGGGGATAGTGCCGTAATCGCCACGCTTGGCAGGCAGGTTGGCGATTGCAGTGGATGTTGTTAATACTCGAGGGAGTGCTGCTGCCCACTCCCCCGGTATTCCCTCAGTCGGCTCTTACGGCTCCCGTGGGTAGAGAGGGGTGGGACAATTCTAAAGCCAGCCCCACACGGCAACAACAACATATTTATTAGCAAAACAATATTTCTAAGCCAAGAAATTATTGCACTAAAACCAAACAAGTGTTATTAAATGACAGGTAACTCAGAATACGAATAATTTGATATAGGAAGTAAAAGAAATAAGTATCAGTGTTATTAGACTGCATAGATGGCGGAGTGGTTTGGATACTGGCCTCTCGCTTGAGTGTTGTGGAGTCGATTCTCACACAGATCAACTCTTTGTGAGATCCACAAATGGTGGTTCTGAGCCTGGGTGTACTTTTTGTCCGTAAAATGGGATATTTGTAAAGTCCCCCGCGATACAAGGATTGCCTTAGCGCAGGGTGTCAAAAATATATGATGATGATTTCGATGAGTTTGTAACTCATTTTTTCATATTCTCATGGATTTTGTAAAGAATCTCCGATTTTAATCACTATAATACTAGAAGAAAAATATGCAATTAGGTGCAAAAGTCTACATTTTGATTAAATTAGTTTGGGACACAGCAATTTTTCAACTTTTACCCTGAAACACGGCAACCAATTTTCTGTTTAATGGCAGCCCTGATAGTATCTTTCATCTCTCAACTCTCATAATAGTCTGTGATTCAGTCAGATTCAGTATTGCTGTTTGCGGTTTTGTTTACTTTTGTTTTACAAGTTATAAGCTTTGTATGTTGTAGTGATATTATTTGAATTTAAAATGCTGGTTAAAATCATATACTGTTTAATTATTATTGTTGTCACATACGCTTTAAAACAATTGTTTTCAGAAACTCCAAATTTTGTAAAATTTAAATCAAAATTTCTTCTGTTCTATATCTGGACTTCAGTGACAGCAGTGATATTATTGCCCTTCTTTGTGTTTAACCCGAAAAACGTTAAGAATTCACTGTAAGTATATGTGTAAAATTTTGTAGTCTGCACATAATAAATTCTTCTAGACGCTCACCTACATAATGAAGTGACTTAGTCACCCGCGTCCCTATGTGAGCCCTTCGGTGAATCACCAGCACATACTCTTTCACATAAACTAACTATTATTGATGTTGTCTGCCTGCAGCTAAAATTATATGGATGATGAACTTTGATTTGTGCCTTAAGATTCATTAATGTACTAGCAGATAATTATCAACAATTGTATATTTATTTTAAATGTTAGCCGTTAATTATGAACACCCCTCCTTCCCAATAACATGTAAATCAGACTACTTTTATGTCAGTAATCAGATGAAATTTCATATGGTTTTGTTCCAAAATTCTCCTTCTCTCACTTCTTTTGTCTGCAAATGTTACATTAGGTACTTTCTTTTTATACTATATGGGTGGCGTATGCCATGGCCCGCCTGATGGTAAGCGGTTACCATAGTCTATAGACGCTAGCAAATACTCACGCATCGCCATCTACAAGGAAAGGGATTGGAGGTGGATGGGAAGAATAATAGAGAGGGGGCTTAGGCCTCCGGCACGCTATCTCACCATACGAAATACAATGGTAGGTACAGTAGTTACTCGCTGATCTTATGTGAGAGGGCAGTACTTCCCCAATCAAGCCAGCTCATTTGTGCTGGGATAAGCAAGGCATGTTTAGTACTCCTATAAAATGGAACAGTCTAGTAATTTACATACAGTTATCCTGTCAGCACACCATGTATACTTAAAAGCCAACACCTTACATAACGCCATTTACAGATTTGGATCTCAAATAGTTAAACATGTCACTAAAGTTATAGAAGTGAAATGGCTTCTGAGGAATGGAAAAGTATTAGCTGAAGATCGCGGAGCAGTAGTTGTGTCAAATCACCAGTCATCCATAGATATTCTAGGTATGTCACTACTTTTATTATACTTCATGGTGGCACAGTTTTAAAATCAACCCGTTAAGCATGCTGTGAGCTACTGGTATAAATTAAGTTATCCTGGCATTCAGAAGATTAATTTATGTACATAAATATATAGTTGAACACAGCTATAACAAATGTACCAGCCCACAAATTGTATATAAATGAGTTCTGAAAACCAAATTGCTCAGAATGTTGTATATTACCAATACCATTCAGCAAAAATAGATAGTGAGTGACAGTGATACACGGGCTTGTTTTCCGCAACTCGACGTCATCCAATGCGCCTATTTTGCGTGACGGGTTGGTGGCACTACTCTAGTTAACCCAACTCTACCAAGAAGCCTAGCAGACCCTTAATGTTGCCGACGACTTTTGAGAGTGACCTCGGTAACCCGAGGTATTGTGCCCGGTATTCCTCCACCCCTGGGCATTCAATGATGACATGGGTGGTTGTTTCTCCTGCCTCCGTGCAGGCTCTGCAGAGGGAGCTGTCTGTAACACCCAGTATAAATAAGTGTTTATTCAGTAAAGCATGTCCAGTTAGGGCTGCAACTATAAGTCGTAGCTGAGGCCTATTCATTAGCCGTAACTTACATGACAATCCATGGCTAATTGTGGGGAGGGCCTCTCTAGCTTGCCTGCATGTACCTAGATTAGACCAATATTGTTGATGGTCTCTACCTTGGTGTTTTGTCACAGTATTTACCCATTGAAAGGCGAATGGTAGGCAGAATGGGCTCAGGGCCTATTGCTGTTGTCTCCGAGTAAAAATAGATCTAATTACATTTAACATTAAAAAAAAATATATGTAAAAACCAACCCACCTGTATGCATATAGTATAGAAAATAACTCAATTTTCTCTAAATTTTTTCAACTTTGGTACATTTTAGCATAACTATAATAAATTATCAATTTCCCTTTACTATTACTATCTCTCCTTAGATTATGTTTTATGCCTTTCAAGTTGTTAAAGTGTGCCCTTTGAAAATTATTTCTGAATTACAGGAATGTTCAATATATGGCATGTGGCTGATAAAATTGCTGCTATTGCTAGAAAAGAAATATTCTATGTGTGGCCTTTCGGCCTAGCGGCATACCTTGCAGGAGTAGTGTTTATTGATAGAAATAATTCCAAAGATGCATATAAACAGCTTAAGATTACTTCTGAAGTCATGATTAAGAATAAGGTGAGTGTTTAATAAAAGATAATGCATAAAAAGATACAATATGTAAGATTAGAGATACATTAATAATAATATTAATAACATTTTAAGTATTAAGCATTCATATAGACAAATAGTATTATTATTTCAATCCTATCTTTTGGATTGGATTTGTGCAAATTGGAAATATAAAATGTTGAATGATCCGCAAAATGTTTCGAATATAGTATAATCTGCAAGATAAAATAAGAGTAAAGCTTAACACGCCCTGCGAATTTTATTCGTTTCCGCAATATTTTGTGGCATAGGAAATTGTATGAAGTTGGCACGCACTTGCGGAAAATACCGTTCAAATTATATTCCAAAACGCAGATTTAAAACCGCTAGAAAAAAAATCGCGTGAATAAAATTCGCAGCGCGTGCTACCGCTATAAACTAAATAATTGTCAAATTTAATCCCAACAATGTTTATGTTGTCTTCCACAATTTATAATATTCTTAACAGCTTTTATTCCGAGAAGAGATTTATTTATTTATTCTTACAGAACTGAAGAGGGTGTCAAAT
The DNA here is from genome assembly GCA_948253155.1 of Leucoma salicis. Classification (NCBI taxonomy): domain Eukaryota; kingdom Metazoa; phylum Arthropoda; class Insecta; order Lepidoptera; family Erebidae; genus Leucoma; species Leucoma salicis. Next base: position 19,315,602 of record OX411805.1, read on the forward strand.
GTATTAATTGAAATATCTTTAGGAACAACATATAAAAAAGATAATTCTGAAGGTTAATTCTGACACAGCAAAATATCTATCGATTTCTGTCTTGGGGCTTATAGGCTATAACATAGTCATTGTTTACCCTTTTTTTTTGTTACGGCGGCAAAAATGTTCCTAACCGCACACCCCGTCGTTCGGAGCAACGAACAGGGTAGTGTGGGGCCCTCACCCACTAAAGAAACCCGCCGTGTGCCGTCTCTTTATTGGCGGGCCACCGGAACCATGTTACATTCCTTCAGTGGGGAGTCTTTGTTTACCCTAAGTCTAACAATAATAATATTTTTTATTGTCAAAATGGCTCTTCATTTTCAGACCAAAATATGGTTGTTTCCTGAAGGAACAAGAAACAAAGATTTCACAAAACTGCTACCATTTAAGAAGGGTGCATTCAACATTGCAGTGGCTGCCCAAGTGCCAATCATACCTGTTGTGTTCTCACCCTATTACTTTATTAATAGTAAGAAGTATATTTTTAACAAAGGTAAGAATTTAATCTGCGACACATTACCTTTTTTCCTTTGTTAAGCTCGTTTGGGGCAAAAAAACAGGGTAGTGTGGGGCCCTCACCGGTAAAAATAACCAATCTTTGAGTAAATCCTTAGAGAGCATACCACCTAATTAAGGAGCACAGATAAATAAATATACCAATTTCACGTCTGTTGCTTAGGTATGTGGTTTGTGCCTTACCTACCACTAGATTTATTTGTCACAAACTTGAGGAAAAGTAACAAGATTGAGTTCCTTGTTTCGTGTTATTGATTTTTGGAAGTTGTTGCACCCAATTTTGTATATAATTTATCAATTACCTACTTTATATATAATAAAAATACATAAAATGCATACATAAATTGAAAAAACCGGAAAATAGCTAATTTATGCTGGGAAAATTTACTTTAAAATGTAAATTCAGGTAAACTTCAAACTCGCCTTAAAAGAATTCTAGTGAACAAAATAACAATTATGTAAACCCAACTTAGCTCATAAGAAACCTAATTAAATACCTATGGTATTTGTTTTTATAACATTTTAATTATCACATTTATTATTCAGAGTTATGTTTATATAGCTATATATATAGCTTTAAAGAACAAATTATGTGGAAAAGAGAACTTTACTGCAAGCAGGATATATATTGGAATAATACATGTAAATGCATCCAGTAGGTGGCGTGGGTCGTAAAAACAAATGTGATGTGAAGATTGGGTATTGCCGTCGGACATTGCAATGGCTTAGCTGTCTAGAGCACTTCCCGGATTGAAAAGGACGCAGGTTCGAATCCCGCTCGCAGTAAAATTCTCTTCCACATTTTCACAAACAATTTGTTCACAAATTACATTAGATTATATATATATATATTTAGTTCTAGCCTGAATCATGTCCAAACCAAAATATAGATTTTCTTGAAACTAAAACAAAATGAGGCAGTGAAACGAAATAAAAACGAAGATAAATTTTCTGGACACCATATAATAGTTGCTTGGCTTACTTTAGTGTTAGTGTATCTTTAGATTTGCTCTACAAATGCACTTCACATGCATACACGAGCGGCTTAATGTAAGGACATCCCAGATTAGTTACAGCTGTTATACCACCACACAGCAATTTTTAGGAATGTTTAGGGAAGTGGTTCCTGCACTGCAGTTACACTTTTTTTTTCACGCGTTATACTGTCTAAAGGTATTTATATATATTTTTAGCATTTGACATGCTTAGCACTATACATTAAACAAAAAGTGAAAAATGTGAAATCGAAAATAACAGTCACGAGCAGGATTTGAACCCGCATCTCCTGGATACCGTCCAGATGCTTTGCCAATTCAGCCATAGTGACAATTGCTCCTAACTGCTAATTTCGATAACACATTCATACTTAACATCTTTGGGTGACGCCTGCGCCATCTGTCGGAAGTATTTTCATACATTATACCGACCAGGTAAACTTAATTTTACAATTAAGATTTTTACCTAATAATGATGCAAACCCTATAATTATTTATATATATTTTTAGCATTTGACATGCTTAGCACTATACATTAACACAAAGTGAAAAATGTGAAATCGAAAATAACAGTCACGAGCAGGATTTGAACCCGCATCTCCTGGATACCGTCCAGATGCTTTGCCAATTCAGCCATCTGTCTAAAGGTCATTGAATTATTTTAATATTACGAACGACACACATCCCTGAAACTTGCTCCATTTTGATTCAAAATTAACTTCATGGGGGTGACGTCAGTTATGAAAAAATAATCAGCATAACAAAAGTGCAGAAAAAGAGATTTTTGTGTTTACTTACTTACTTACTTATCATCACGCCATTTCCCTGGCGGTGTAGGCAGAGAGAACAGAGTGCCAAGAGTCTCTATTCTTGCAACATCTCTCGCTTCCTGAACATTCATAACTCTCTTCATACACGCTCGTCGGTTTCGGAGACTCCTGACTCCACCTTCCTTCAATACATGACCAATTTGGTCTAGGTAGGTAAGTCTCGGTCTCCCCCTGTACCTACATCCTTCCACTTTCGCACTGTATATCTTCTTAGCCAGTCGCTCGTCCAGCATTCTTTCCACATCTCCGAACCATCGGAGCATTCCCTTTCGCATCTTTACACCAATACTCTCTTTCATACCTACTCGCTCTCTTACGTACTCGCTCTCTTACGTCATTGTTACGAATGCAGTCAGTCAGCCTCACTCCACAGATTCTCCGCAGAGATCGCATTTCGACCGCATTTATTTTACTCTCATGCTCCTTTTTACATACCCAACTCTCGCTTCCATATAATAACGTTGGGACAAGCACTGCGTTGTGTATTGCGACACGTGCCTTCTGGCTGAGGTGGTGGCTGCCGAGAAGTTGTCCCAATGCTCCGTTCACTCTGTTTCCCGCATTCACTCTTCTCTCTACATCAGTGGTGTACCTTCCACCCCGACTGATTCCACATCCAAGATATACAAATTCATCCACTTTTACTAGCACACCATTTCCTATTGCTACTCTAACATCTGTTCTGGCTTCTTCTCTTTCAAAAACCATTACTTGTTTTTTCTCACATTCACACGTAGGCCCCTTTTATTACAATCTTCTGCCATTACGTCGACTAGGGTTTGCAGGTCAGTCGCAGACTGCGCTAATAGGACCGCATCGTCTGCATATAACAGAGAGTTAACCACTGAGTCGCCCATCTGAACTCCCACATTCATTTCATTCAACCTTTGTAGACATTTATCCAGATCTATAATAAACAGTCTGGCTGATAGAACGCAGCCCTGTTTACCGCCGATATTGACATCAAACCAGGGTGACATTCCATCATCGAGCCGCACACAAGCTCTGCAGTCCATGTAGTTGGACTGCACCGCTTGTAGCAGTCTACCGCTAATACCATACTCCGGCAAAATGTCCCAAAGTTCCTTTCGTACAACAGTGTCAAATGCTTTCTCCAAATCCACAAAACTGCAGAAAACCCTCTGGCCTACAGCCAGATGCTTCTCCACAATGTTGCGCAGAGAAAACACTTGATCCATGCATCCTCTTCCACACCTGAAACCTCCTCGTGCCTCACACAAAATTCATCAGACACCATCCTCATTCTCCTTTCAATAATCTTACCATACACTTTGGCTGCCAAACTGGTCAACTGGTGGCTCTGTAATTTGCACAGTCATAACGTGAACCCTTGTTCTTAAACAAGGGCACAATGACTACACTTCTCCAGTCCTTGGGAACCATTCCTGAGCTCCAACATAAATTTAGAAGCATCAGCAAGGATTCCCAGAAACATGAGCCTCCAAGCTTGATCATCTCAGCAGACACCATATCAATACCCGCTGCCTTACTATTTTTCAAACTTCTAATAGCCCATTCAACTTCATCCATACTAATGTCATCAGAGGATGTCGGTAACGAATGTTGATATGTTAGACCACATGTGGCACCAGCATCACCCTACATATCTCCAAAATATTCACTCTATCGGATTAACACATCTTGTGTTTGCGTAAGAATGTCTCCACCTGTAGACCTTATTTTATTCATTCTGAAACCTGACCAACCACTCCGAGATTTCTTCACCTCCCTCCAGAAAAGTTTGGTGTTGCTCTCGAAGCTTTTGGTCAGCCTTTCTTCTGCAATTATATTTGCTCTATCACGCTTCTCTTTCACTAAGGCTTTGGTGTCATTCTTACGTTGCCGGTATATTTCTTTCTTCTGTTCTTTCATACTTGCACTCAGGTTCAAAGAAGATACATAGTCCAGCCACGCTTTCTTCTTTTGGTCTAAGGAAGCTGCTACTTCCGTATCCCACCATGCATCACCTTTCACTTTCCTATGCTTCTTTGAGCATCCACATACTTCTTTCGCTGTCTCTACCATACTATCTTTCAATACTCTCCAGCATTCTTCTATGTCAGATCCCGGCTGACTTGCCATTGTCAGCCGTTCACGGACACCCTCTGCATACTTTGCTCTTCCACTCTCTTCTTGCAACTTTTCAATCTTTATTCTTTTAGATCTATTTCTTTTAGCAATTGACATGCTCCGCTACTTTTTAAAGTACAAATTATTTGTGAATAAAGAAAAAGAGATTTTTAGTAGGGGCGGGAATCGATCGAATTTTTATTCTTTCAAGCCCTCCGAACTGGACACGCTCTCGCCAGTGTCTCCACTTTCTGAACAGACCACTAAATCTCGCAATAACGAGATAGTGGTCCGTGTCGACAGTGGGACCCCTGTAGGCTCTTGTATTCAAAATTTTACTTCGGAGGCGACTGTCTACCAGAATTAAATCTATCATACTTCTCTGTTCATTCTTTCTCCATGTATACATATGGATGTCCTTATGTTGAAAAAATGTGTTTGACACAATAAGGTTTCTCTCCATACATACATCCGCAATGAGCCTATCTGCATCATTCACTCTCTTATCGCCAAATGAACCATGCACGTCCTCGAAGTCTGGACGCTTGGTCCCAATCCATCCATTCAAGTCTCCGCATACGATCACGCGTTCACTAGCTTCTGCCAAATCCAGAACTTCCCTAACATTATCCCAGAACTTCTCTAGATCCAATGCCACCGAAGAGCCTACGGGAGCATAAGCTGCGACCATGAAGACCCTGGTGACACCTAGTTTTATTCAGATCCATAGAAGTCTGGGATCGAACATTCCGTAGTCTTTCACACCTGAGGCCAAGCGAGCGGACAGCAACACCCCCACTCCCATGCTGGCCTGATCGCTCTGCGGTATACCAAACCACAGAGCTATCCCGCCACCAGGAAGATCACAGGCGTCGCTACCCTTTCGCTTGGTCTCTGTTACACAGAGCACATCAAGCTGTCTGTCCGACATGACGGTTACCAGCTCGTGTAACTTACCTTCCACACCACCTCTTACATTCCACGTGCCTACTCGACACTGCTCCCCTCGACTCGCCAAACTGGGCAAGGCGTGATGGGTTGGGGCCCCCATCGCCGCAATTTGTGTTTACAATATTAATTAAATCAATATCATTACAATTTTATTTCTTATTGATTAATATTTAATTATTATTATGATAAGATAATAGTGAACAGAGATGTTTAGGCATTCCATAATATTAACTAGCATTACCCACAGAATAATGTATATATTTATATAAATAGAGGAATGATAGAAGTCTACCGTTGTGCCTGGTCACAGAAAAAATACTTTGATAGATTTCAATTTACAATTTTATTTATAAGATACATGGCCCTTATCTAATAAAGTTATTGCGATACCTTCATTTAATATAAAGTTTTCAGAAACGCAAACGAAGTCGTTAAATCATATCAAATGGGACTTATATATTATTTTTTGGACTTCTCCGGTCCAATGAGGCTATTAATGTTAGCGTCTACCATAAATGCTGTGTGAAGGTGTATTATCACTTAAACTGGCAAGTTTAATTACCTTTTTCAGGAAAGGTTTTAGTGTATAATATATTGAGATCTGATGAAGATCTTCAGAGATAGACAATGAAACTCTTCATTGCAGGCCGCTCGTTTTTCTATGATATTTTATTTTACAATCTTGTTTTGTGCTTGCTACAGGTCACGTTGTTATCCAGTGCTTAGACCCAGTACCGACTGTGGGACTTACGATGGACGATGTACCAGATCTCATAAACAAAGTGCGCAACACTATGGACGCGGCTTATAAGGAACTATCCAAAGAGGTATTAGGCGCGTTACCGCCGAACTACCCTCTCGCCACTGACGATTGAATTGAACATGTCATGAACAGTACCTCCTACTATTATTATTAATTATATATTAAGTAAGCTGCTGGTTCACGAAAAATTGTATTATTTTTTTTCAATGCAACCATTCCATACGCTCGAAATATAATGTATTTCTGTGATGTTATTGTAGAAATTTTAGCTTGTTAATATGTATTGTTAAGGTTTGATTTTGTGTGTATGTTTTTAGTGAAGCAAATTGTTCTTAGGATTTTATATTACATAGAAATATAATAGTCTTAATTTTAAACTGCAAGGGTTATTTTATGAAATTACACTACACCATAAAGTAGGTAGTTCATATTAGTATTATTTACATGCGCATAAGTGTTGGTTCAGCCAAGTATATTAGCAACTACACTTTATGATACAATAAGTACGATAGTAAAAGAAATTATTTGTGAAGCGAAATAATATGAATTAATAATCAAGAAGCAGAATGTATTGCAAAAGAGCACCTTGCCGCTAGTGACCATGTGTTTGTTTATATTTTTAGTATTCAATATGAGTTTCGACTGCGTCGCTAATGCATTGAGGAATGTTAATCAATTATTAACGAATTTCGCGTTCTTAAGTTCCTGGTAAAGTATTATAGTTTTAATATTTCTAATCAAGGTCTTCGTATTTTATTTAAATACCAATTGTGTTTAATATTTCAAGAAAGTATTATTATTTATGAAAATTACAAAGAACTAAGCGAATATTTAAAAAATGTATTAAACATTGAATTGTGAATTTTATAACTAAATATTATAACAACGAAATTTATTCTTTGATAAAATATTACAATATTTTTGGTGCAATATAAAATTTTAGCATATTATTTTGATATATATTAAATGTATTAAGAAATTAATTAGTGCCATCCTGTTTAACATGTATTATGTAATTTTTCAAATTCGTATTTCAATGATATACACTCATTATAATAATTACATTTAAAGATCAAATTATTTGTGAATGTAGTAAAAGAGAACTGTACTGCGAGCGGGATACGAACTTGCGTCCCTTCCAATCCGGGGTAGTACTTTAGACCGCTAAGCCATCGCAGTGACCGACGGCCATTCCCAATCGCCACATCACATTTGTCTATACGACCTACGCCACCTATCGGATGCATTTACATGCATTATTCCAATATATATCCCACTCGCAGTAAAGTTCTCTTTTTCCACATTTACAAATAATTTGTTCTTTAAAGTAGCTGAGCATGTCAAGTGCTAAAAAACAGATCAAAAAATTACATTTGAAGTATATAAACACATAAATCTGTACTATTAGTAATTGGAAAAGATTCGACATATAATTTTATACCAAATGTCAAATGTGTCGCATGTTAACGACTTAGTTTAAGATAAGTGAGTTCTAAATAGTCAATGACTTCTTATTATATCAAACTAGTATTACTAAACTTAGTTTAAAATGTCAGACTTACTATTCGGCGAATATGATGTACATAATCACAGTTTAAGTGAAATGTTCCTCTGTCATTAGTAATTACACTCTCTAGTCATGCGCTAACTAACAAGTGAAGTTGATGTGTGTTTCGCATTACAGTGATGTAACGCACACCATTTGTGATAAACTACGAAGCACGCACAGTTAAGTAAGACATACATTTATATATTCTGTACACATACGAGCACGCGAAATAAAGTGTTTTAGTAGAGAAACTTTCAATGTTTATTGAGCAATTTATTTTATTAATGATAGTAAATTGTATGTAAAACTTTGCTTTTTCCTTATAACATTGTAGTATTTACGCGGCTTGACAGTCTTGATTTATCTTATTAAATCGAGTAATTACTACTTTTACAAGTTAAGTTAGACGTGCGGGTCGACACGTAACTTATAAAGAGACGTAACAAGAATTAATATTGCAGTGATTTATTTAGATGATGTGATATTTTTTTGTCCATTTTATAAGTTTACCCACTTCGCCGTTTTAATATCCTGTTTACTTTAATGTATCACTCAAAATTACAGAAATAATATTTGAGGTATAAAAGCAACGTTACCGAAATTATGCCATCATTACTTAAGGGGGAAAAGAATGAGAACACTATGTTACGCAGTTGAGATTTATTAAATTGACGATGCCATTTATTTGCTAATATAAAATGAAATAAAATCGTAATGGGACCATATTTTACCCATTTTAAAAGTATTTCAAATAAAAATTATGCCAAAATTAAATGTATTTTAATGTTTTGTACCTGGAGATATAAATTAATATTTAGTAATGATAAACTAAGGTAGTTTTCCTCTTGAGTGTATATTATAGATATCTATTATAATATATGTATTTAAATATAATATGTATGTATATAATATGGAGTTGATTATTAGTATTAAATGTGATTCTAGACACAGGTTTCATAATTTTCTTAAAAATTACTACTTAATAATTTAAGTTAATAAGTTTTTGTAATATTTTTGACCTAGTATAATATTTAATAACTAATACAAAAAATTAAAGTAGAGATTTCGGAATATATTCGTGTAATACTGTCCGATTTGTACGTGAACGTAGGACGTTGTGCAATAAAGACATTTATAATGTCTCATCGATTTTTCAATTGCGAAAAGCCAAAATATCAGAAAAACTAGGAAAAGCTATCGCGGCGTTATCAATTACCTAGAAAGAAGAGTAAAAAAAACTGTTCAAAACTTACTGAATTGAGATGTGATCGGTTTTAGTGTCAGAATTTGAACAGTCATAAAATAGAAGTGTAAGTGAGTGTCGTTGGAATATTTGATCATAGTTGTGCCAGAAATTATCTACTGCATAACATTTATTTTAAGCCTTTCTTTTTTGTTAAGGCAAATATACCTAACCGCACACCCCGTCGGTTGTTACAATGTAGTGTGGTGCCCTCACCCACAAACTAAACTAGCCGCGTGCTGCCTCTCCGCCTGTATTGGCAGACCACTGGAAGTGTGTGACATTACTTTCTAACCTAAATATTTTTTCTATTCATAGCCCATATGAAGTGGGTTGGTTTATATATATTTTTTAGTCAAATGTAAGTAGATTTAGGGCTGTTTTTGCTGAATGGTAATAGTTGGTTGGGTTGCTACATATGGCAAGACACATTGAGCTCTAATAAAGGGGCAAGACAGTCCATTTAATACATCAGGGGTGCATTTGCACTCTCGTTTTTGGGAAAAAAGATTGACTGCATTAAAATAATAGTAGTCATTAATGAAATTGATTATTGGTAATTGTGGCAATACGATTTTTTTGCATAGCCTGAGTAAAAGCTGGTTTTAACAAACTAAATTTCTAGTTAAATATTTCTTGGTATTTACGCGATTGTTACACATTATAAAATACAAGAGATGTGTACAAGGGAATGCATGGATCAAGTGTTTTCTCGCGCAACATCGTGGAGAAGCATCTGGCTGTAGGCCAGAGGGTTATCTGCAATTTTGAAGATTAGGAGAAATCATTTGACACGGTTGTACGAAAGAAACTTTCTGCTTACCGTATTAACGGTATACTGCTGCAAGCGGTGCAGTCCAACTACATGGACTGCAGAGCTTGAGTGCGGCTAGATGATGAAATTGCCGTGTGGGGCCGGCTTTAGAATTGTCCCACCCCTCTCCACCCTTGGGAGTCGTAGGAGCCGACTGAGGGAATACCGAGGGAGTGGGCAGCAGCACTCCCTCGAGTATTAACAACATCCTTATGTCCAGCAGTGGACTTTGAAGGGCTGATGGATGGATGGAAACAAGTATACGGCCTATTTGATAATAAGCTGTTACCGTAGTTATTAAGGTAACACCAGAGGCATGACTTGCGCGACGCTAACTCCAACGAAAGGCATAGGAGATAAATAAATAATAATAAATATTCATGGACATTTTCACACAACGTCCTCTGGTCACAAACTAAGCTATTGGTACCAGATTACGGATATAATATTTATATACTTTTTTATTACTTTTTGTAAATACATAGGTACATATAATAGATAGGAAACACCAGGCGCAGTACAAATATCTGTGTTCATCACATAAATAATTGTCCTGAGTGGGAATCGAACCCACGACCTCGTGCACGGAAGTCGGGCTACCGACTACGCCACGAGGCTCGTCAAGGGTCAGCGGATGAGGAGGGGTTTTAGGCCTTTGGCACAATTTCTGACCATACGAAACAACAGTACGAGTAGCTACCGTTGTCGCACGCTGATTTTCTGTGAGAGGGTGGTAGGTACTACCCTGGCCGAACCGGTCCATACATGCTGGGTCAAGCAAAGATAGAAATTAAGTTGCAGTATGTGTGTTCTCTGGCAGTAGGCACATTATCTATGTGATAGCCAAATAAATATTATGCTCAATGTCACGTACGGTGGGTAGGTATAGTTTGTTTTCCCAAACGGTTATTTAAAATGTTCCAGGTCTATGGTCTCTTACCACCGAAGTAATGTACTTATGACAGTTCCAGTGGTCCGCCAATACAGCGTAGAGACGGCACACAACGGGTTGATTTTATTTTTTTTAATCTGTTGTCAAGGCTTTTGTGCCACAAGGCACTATGCAGGCCTCGTAAGGTTGCTCTACAATTATAAATGCCTATTTTTTAACAATTACAATTAGCAGTAACATTTCGGGATAGATATGCCTGCTTAACATATTTATAAATAAATAGCTATAGATTTATCTGAAACAGGTTGGCTCAAAATTATATTTATCATCCCACTGTAAATATTTAAAACAAAAATATTTAATAACCATTATGACGTTGTAACAGCGATTGTCTAATACTGGAAAGTACACTGCATTCGATTAAAAGATGATATAATTCGTCAACTTTAGTGGAACAAATATCACAGTGAGGTGATGGTTTAACACCCATTACGATTAACGGGTTGATTTAGTGGGTGCCCCGAACGACGGGGTGTGTGGTTAAGTACATTTTTTCTCGCCTTAACGAAAAATAGGTTTATGGTCTCTTATTATTTGTTTAATTTTTTTTTAGTAACTAGTTTCTGTCCGCAACTTTGTCTACAAGGACTTCAAAATTGCGTCCTTAAAGTCATTTATTTAGGCATAACCTACAGCAGTACAGCAGAGACGGCGAACCAATGGAACGCGTGCCATTGTTGGACGCGACTCAATATTTTGGGTACTGTTATGACGGGTCTCTCAGAAGACTTTTTAAAAAAAGAAATACAAAGAGACTCTAAAATAAAATATAATTTGGATTAAAGATACAATTATGATCGCGTGCGAGTATACAGGTTCAGATCTAGAAGACGACTAAATTTTCATGAGAGAATTGGTTGGTTCTAAGGTGCTAGGTAATTAAGTTTAATGATGCCCAGCTCCGAGAAGTACAGGATGTACCGACTCTCATTACATCGATATGCCAAGCATCCCACGGGTATAACAACCCCCCGCTTAAGAGGAAAGTTACGCTTCTAAAAAGCGAAGTTTCCTAGAGATTAAAACTGGATCTAATCTAGTCTTAAACGTGGTTGTGGAATGGACTGAGTTCTATTTTCATTATTTATAGCATTAAGCTCTATAGCTTCAGTGTTTTCATTACCAGGTCTAGATCTATATTTACGTTGTAGAACCAAACATTTCTCTTTACAACAATAATATATGATAAAAATGGTAAATAGGAATACAAGAACATAAAACATTATTGAATGAACAGAAGGTGAATTTGGTATATCCACATTTAGTTTCTTTGCGGTATTTAAAACATCATTAGCTCTGTCATATAACATATGTAAATTTTCTGTGTTTAAATTTGACAATTTTGGTAATTCCTTATTATATTCTAAATCCTTAAATCTAGTTAGGTTACAACAAGAATCATTAATTAAATCAAAATCTGAATGAATATAATGTAAAACGAGATTAGGGGTTCTTTTACTAACTAATTTAATATTCTTACAAAAGGCATTACAATTAGGTTTCAGGGTGAGTATACCAGTATCTAGAATAGTGTATTCAGTTACTTCGTGTTCACATTCGACACTTAGTTTAGTTGGTTGTGATTGCGTAAACAACCATCTATTATTATTTATCTATGTGGCCATACACAAATTGGGTTTTACATTCTTTCGGAAGAGACTTTATTACTTTAGTTATTATCTCTGTTTCACAAATAGGGTTGTCGTGGACACTAAATATTGTGGTTGGGTTACATATGTATGTATTACTTAAGACTATTTTACAATCAAATGGTTTTCTTAAAGTTATATATTTCGATATACCGTGGTTAAGAGCTATATATGGTATACTAGGCAATATTAAAGCATATGAATTAGACTCATTAGCTTTATGGGGTACAGGAACTGGTATATTCTTATATAGGCTATATTCATCGATAGATACTAAGGGGATTTTTAAAGTAAAAACTAACTTATTATCTAAAATACAAGTTACTATTTCTGAAAGACTTATAATTATATGTATATTATCTAATGCTAAACTAACAGGGAAATCGACGTACTTGGGTAAGTAATGTACGTTCTCGGTAAGATCATGATATAAGTCTTTTGGTGGTACTATGGATGGATGTAGTGTGTTAGAATTTTTGGGAAAAGAATTGAGTTTACGACATCTTCAAGTTTATATGAGAAGCTGAGCATGCTGGAATGCAGGACATTTAAAGTGTCTCTTATGACTGATTTAAGAGTTAAGGAATTGATTATGGTTGTCATATTATTAACATGATTGGATAAGTTTATTATTGCTGTAGATAATGATTTTTCGTTTTTATGAATTTCGGCGATAGAAGAGTTAAAGTTGTATATTGCAGTTTTGGAAATAAGAATATTTTCTTTGATTAATTCTAAAAGTTTTTTATCGTTAAGTTGCAATGATTGAATTGCGTCACTATATTTTATTGCGTCGTTTTCGTCCATTGTTCCAAAAATGTGTTTCATGATCGTGCCTATGCCAGATATCCAAGCGGATCGTTTAGATTTTTGTGAGACAAGGTGAGAGATCGAGTAATAGTCTTTTGTTAAGTCGTCGTTCATTGAGAGGAGCGGTTGGAACATATTTTGGCATTCTAGGTCTTTTATATCACCACTTTTAGCACATAGGTATTGAGCTGTGTGTAATACTGATTTTATATTATCCAAATGTGGTTTAATGTATGTGATTTCCACAGGGATGAGAACGTGTAGGTGAGTATCAATTAATTTTATAGATCCTAAAGGGTTAAAATATATACCAGGGTTTTTTGTTATTTGTTCGATGGTAGTGGTATCTTGAGCGTGTAAAACGTTAAGGAATGATACTGCCAGGCTGTAAAGAAAGAGAATTACGAAATAAGTTTAGGATTAATCTATCTTATTGACTAGTGGATGAGTCACTAGCTAATTTAATTTCGTCATAGTGATGTTTTACGTAACGGCGCTTAATTAAGAGTGACAGTGTATTATTGCCGTGTATTTTCACTACTTTATATGGACCTTTCCATAGGGGAGATAATGCTTTACGGAGTCTAAGATGATTTTTCAAGTAAACTAAGTGACCTATTTTATACGTTATTGGACGAGTACGTTGATCATAGTGACTTTTAGAATTTAGTTTAGATCTTTGTATGTGTTCTATTGCTTTTGAGCGTGTGTATTTGAGTCTGTTCTGGAGTGTACGGACATATTCAGAGTAAGTAGCACCTGATGTTTCGTCATAAATTGAATTAGGTATATAAGGTTTGTGTCCAAACAGAAGTTCATAAGGGGAGTATTGCGTTGTCGTGTGGATAGCCGTGTTGTAGGCTAACATTGCTGTATATACAAATTGGGACCAGTTATTCTGTTCTTCATTTACGTAAGATTTTAAATATTCTTTCAAGGTTGAATGGCTTCTTTCGAGAGCACCTTGAGTCTGGGGGTGGTATGGAGTAGACCATAACTGTTTGATTTTTAGCATATTACAAGTTTGTTTGAACAGCTCGGCGGTAAAATTGCTACCTTGATCAGTTAAGATTGTTTTAGGTATACCGAATAGTGTGATGAAGTGTACCAGGCTATCGCATGTGTCTTCTGCTGAGACATTGATTATGGGATAGGCGACTGAAAACTTGGTGAGGTCGTCTTGGAGTGTTAAAATGAATCTGAACTTTTGTTCACCTGCTTCTGGTAATGGTCCTACCACGTCAAGGGCTATTCGTTCAAATGGACGTGTTGAGAGTGATGTAATTTGCATAGGAGCACGGTTGATTTTTCTGAGCGCTTTATTTGTTTGGCATTGTGTGCATTTATTTACGTAATTTTGAATGTCAGTGCGCATATTTTTCCAGAAGTATTTTTCTTGAATGCGTTTAACCATTCTGGAAGATCCAAGATGACCAGCTATGGGTATGTCATGATTTTCTTTCATGATTTTGGGTATTTCGCTCAATGATGGGTATATTATGGTGTTTTTATATATGTGTACAGTTATGTTGGAATTGTGGAATAAATATAGGATTATGTTATATAATTTAATATATTGATGTGTATCAAACGGATTACTAAAGTCGGATATTGCTACTTCAGGACTACTTTCGCCTAGGAAGGTAAGTATTAGTTCATTTCTAATAGATTTAACGCATTTATAGATATCTTCGTAAGTGCACGTATCAAAGTGGTTAAGTTTAGTGAAAAGGAAGTAATAAGTTTTATTTTCAATTTCGTGCTTAAGGAAAGAATGGAGGGATCTCTCTAGTAATGCGAACTCATTTTGATTGGGGATGTTTGACGTTATATCTTCTATATACGGGATAGATTCATCCATATCTATAGATGTGGGGACGAGGATATATTTCTGGTTAGTTTTAATCAAATTTTCGTTATGTTCTATTATGACTGTGTTACTATTAAAATTTCTTGAAGAAGTCCTAAGAAAATCTGAATAATTACCATCTAAGATATTAGAGGTTATAGGATCTGGGATGACCAACGGGGATGGAAGATTAGAACTGTTAGTAGGAGGTAAAGGTAAGTTTTCGTTTACTATGTCATCTAGATTGTCTAGGTTTCCTGGTTCAGGTAAACCTTGCGGTATATTGACAGGATCTATGAGATCTTCGAGTTGAATCAAGTCATCGGGTGAGATAGTTGTGCGGTTATTTAAGTTAGATGACTCATTAGATTCAGGTAAGTATGGATCTTGTGTGGATGTGCTAGGGATAGGTTCTATAGGGTTCACATGTTTTATAGGAGGATAGCGGGATAATGCATCTGCAGCACTGTTTAATTTTCCTTTGCGATACACTATTTCATATTCATATTCTTTTAATTTTAATCTCTATCTCTGGAGTTTACTACTAGGATCAGAGTGATTAAAGAGCCATCGTAAGGGGCGATGGTCAGTAATTATGGTGAATTTTCTACCATAAAGGTACGGACGGAAAGTTTCCTCTGAGTTAAGATGAGATGTGCGGAGAAGTTTTAACACTTCTTCTGTGCGTTCATAGGTATGACGTTCAGGTATGGTTGCTACTGGGACTGAAGAATTAGTTACGAATGGTTCGAGTCTCAATTTAAGATTAGAATTAATTGTCACGGGATTTTCAGACGCGTTAACGACGAATATATTTACTCGATTATTATTTTTTACTTGAACAATGCAGTTTGCTACTAGTAAACTTTCGGATATATGTTGATCGAATATTAACCCTTCTTTAATTTCAGGGTTTAAGACCGTACATTCAATTACAGTTTCACTGCGTGGTGCAATGGTGTAAATTGGATCATTAAAGTGCATTGTAAATATCATATCTTTAAGAATTAATAGGCCTTTATTATAATTTATTTGGCTGTTCATATTATTAAAAATATCATTACCTATAATACCATCATAAGGTAGGTTAATTTTATCAATTAAATTAAATATATGGGTTGAGTGCTTACAGTCATCATGATTTTCGTTATGGGTTAAAATAGAAATGGGGATCTGTCCCAATGTAAAAGTAGGACTATCTTTAGGCGAGTCTATGGCTTTAATTTTAAATTTAATTGATTCGTTGATTAGAGGCATGTCGGTAATAGCGGATTTTTTTATTAAACTAATAGATGCACCGGTATCGACAAGAAGAGATAATTCATTGGAAGATACTGGGGAATTCACTTTAATATATGGTAAGTATTTGTTTGATGTATTTGAAGTGAATTCATATATTTTATACTCTATGTTTTCTTTTACAGGTTTTGGAGATATTGGCGATGGCGAGTCTACTGTTTGGGGCTGGTTACCCTGTTGCTTGACTCTCAGAGTATGACCTCGAGTTTCGGGCTTTATACCGTGTCCATGGGTCAATTTAATTGGATAGCCGTGAGTTTGGGGCTGGTTACCCTGTCCATTGGCTTTTATACAAGGATAGCCGTGAGTTTGGGGCTGGTTACCCTGTCCATTGGCTTTTACATAAGGATAGCCGTGAGTTTGGGGCTGGTTACCCTGTCCATTGGCTTTTACACAAGGATAGCCGTGAGTTTGGGGCTGGTTACCCTGTCCATTGGCTTTTACACAACGATAGCCGTGAGTTTGGGGCTGATTACCCTGTCCATTGGCTTTTACATAAGGATAGCCGTGAGTTTGGTGCTGGTTACCCTGTCCATTGGCTTTTACACAAGGATAGCCGTGAGTTTGGGGCTGGTTACCCTGTCCATTGGCTTTTATACGAGGATTAGTATCAACTTTTACAGGCATTCGCCCCGCGCGATACTCTCACGTCTAACAGTTTAAATTATCATTTGGGGATTCATCTACCTCATCTTGAATTTCGTGGACCTCGTTTTGAGTAAAATTTACTCGTGGATTCGATCTATAAAAGTTATGTTTAAAGTTGGATGTTGAGGGTTGTGACGGGGTGAATTTGCACATTAGAAAAACATTTATTATTATATTCTCGAAGTTTACACCCTTCCAGTAAATGCCCTTCCTTTATGCAGTATCTGCAAAATGGTTGGTCTTTAGTATTATACCTATTTTCATTTTTATAGGCAAAAGGTTTAAAAGAATTTTTATTATATTCATATTTTTTAGGAGGTGAGTCTGTTTTATTGAATTTATTAAAATTATTTTGTAAGGAGAATTGTTGTATTTTTTCTTCCGATATAGCGCAGTTAATGGCATCATTTAACGTTTTTGGATCTTTGCATCTAACAAAATTTGATATTTTCGGATTTAATCCTAGTAAAAAGGTGTGGAGAGCTAGGTCCTCCATAGCTGCTATTCTGCCGACTAATTCGGTCTTTTTAGAATTTGAGACGGTTATTTCGGTTAATAATTTTTGTAAACATGTTTCTATGCGGAGAGAAAATTGACTAACTGTTTCGTGTGTTTTCTGCCTACATTCCTGCAGCTCAGTGAGTAAATGGGCATAATGTTTACGTTCTCCAAATTGAGTTTTAAGGAAATCTTTTAGAGAAAGCCAACTATCGAAATCTTTGATTGAACATGCCGTTTCTGCTTTGCCTTCTAATTGGCTGAGGATGAATTTAAACACTACATGCTCTTGCGACTGGGATGCTAGTGATATTGCGCTATCACAATTTCTTAAAAACGCTGTTAAATTTTCTCTATTCCCATCGAAGGGTTTTATAAATTTTAATACAACGGCTAGAGGAATTTCCTCTGTAATATCCCTGGAATTTGGTTTTGACATATTTTATTTTGTAAGAAAGTAGCTAGATATTAAACAGATCAAGTTAAAAATTAATATAAATGTATGTTAGTACGCTGGTATACAATAGTGGTTAGTATAATAAAATAATTCTAAGAATACGCTAGGAAGCTGCGTTGTCCGGCGTTTGTTTACGTTATGAATTCTTTTCTTATCTCTATGTGGATTGATGTCGCGCTAGCGAAATTTGTTTTAAGACGGATATAATTATTCACTTCACTAAGGATTTATTTTTTAAAATTCACTTTTCACTTTTAATGATATTTAAACTTAATAAAACGTTTGACGAATGATGGGTTCTTGGAAATCGTTACGAAAAAAAATTGGAATAAACTCACAGGATATATCTGGAGAGAATCTTCATGTTCTTCCCTTGGATTGATGACGTACTGGTTACGCCTCAGGATTACGTCGTCGCCTAGTCGTTGTCGGGTACTGCTAGGGCTCCTGGGTTGCCTAGCTTCTGGATGCTTTAGAGCGGAATGGACTCTAGGACGATGACGGAGTCGCTTCGAAGGATTATGCGCGCGCGATACGGATTTCGGAATCCGGGGATTTTACGTTACAATCCCACCGCTGCCACCAATGTTATGACGGGTCTCTCAGAAGACTTTTTAAAAAAAGAAATACAAAGAGACTCTAAAATAAAATATAATTTGGATTAAAGATACAATTATGATCGCGTGCGAGTATACAGGTTCAGATCTAGAAGACGACTAAATGTTCATGAGAGAATTGGTTGGTTCTAAGGTGCTAGGTAATTAAGTTTAATGATGCCCAGCTCCGAGAAGTACAGGATGTACCGACTCTCATTACATCGATATGCCAAGCATCCCACGGGTATAACAGTACGCACAGAATTTCAAATGCAGCTGATTGATTTCCAGTCTACTTCAATATGGATTCAAAAATTTATTGAAATAAGTAATGAGTTGGAATTAATTAAAACAAAACATTGATAAGCAATATAACTAAAAATGCCATCATTTTCATCTAACTGCCTTTTTTGTTAAAGCGGGAAAAATGTTCCTAACCGCACACCCCGTCGTCGGGGCAACGAACAGGGTAGTGTGGGGCCTTCACCCACTAAAGAAACCCGCCGTGTGCCGTTTATTTGCCTTTATAGGCGGGCCACTGGAACTATGTTACATTCCTTCGGTAGTCATCTAACTATGCCTGTGAATGATTTTCAGTGATGAATAACATTAGACTCGTTTAGAAACCGTTTGACAGATGAATCTAGTTCAGCATGCATTCTGCTCAAAGTAACTTCTTACCAGCGGTGGATTTACACTAGCAGGCAGTCGAGGCTAGTGCCCAGAGCGGCAAATTTTTTTTTTTTTGTTCCCTCCCTAAACATCCTACCTATCGCTGTCTCTTTCTCATGCTGTGCTAGACGGCTAGAGTCGGGCCGCGCAGAGACCCGCTTATTTACTTCAGTACGCTTTTGTTTACGCAAGCGAACGGTGTGTGTACCTACAATGTTAAGTGAAAGTTCTTGAAAACGTTGAGTAACGTTCGTAGAAAATTAAAAGGAATAATATAAGGTGAGTAATTAATATGAATGTTTATTTTCACAGATAATTTCTCTTTCACGAGAATATTGTGGTTCCTATTTATCTCGGTTTGTTACCAGATTTATAGGTTACCTTAACATAATTTTGAATTAGACTCCGATCTCGGGTCTAAACCCAGACGGTTAGTCTGAAATCACGTTTAAATACGTGAGCAGAGTGGATATTAGCTCCTATTTATCTCGGTTTTTAACCAGATTCATAGAAACATAATCTCGAATTAGACTCCGATCTCGGGTTTAACCCGGAGCCCAGACGGTTATAGTCTCAAATCACATATAAATTAACGTGAGTGGCCCGACCTGATACGAAAGTTGGGCCGACCGGCCTCGAACTTTGATACGATCGGACAGAAAATCTGGCCCGACCGGGCCCCGAAACTAGCCCGATCGGGCCCGGAGAATGGCCCGACCGGGCCTGGGAGCATGACCCGACCGGGTCGGACCCGACCGGGCCCAATGGTTGACCGGCTATCACGCTGATCCGACCAACCATTCACCCTCTTGGTAATACTTAGTGTATTTACGATGATCGCCAATTATTTAAGCGCTCTTTTCCCTTCCAATTGACAGATGGTGACTTCGCAAAATTTCATCACACTGGGTGAACTGTTCACGCGAAATTATGAAGAAGAAGAGGTGGAACTATTAGCTAAAGTTAAAACTATCATCGAAGAGAATCTTCTCATTGGATGAAGAGACTGGAAAGTCGTCGATTGGTCCAAGGAGGAACTCCTCGGCAGGAAGATGGACCACAAGATCTTGAATAAAATACGTTTCGCAATCCCATCAGTTGAGCTGGTTAAAGCCTTCTATCCTGAAGAGAAAGCAATCGGCGAAAAAGCTTACAAAAATATGAAGCTGAAGCTATTAGACTGGGATATCTGCAGGGCCCTTATTACTAACCCAAACCAAGTAGCAGCAAAACTGCGTGGATCTTCTGCGCAAGCAGAAATATTCAAAAGGGCAGTAGAGACAATAAGAGCGTCTGTTTATTCCAGAGAACAGATCTCAGATGCATTGAAAACTGATGTAGAGTCACATAAAAATAGAGTTCAAAACTTCTCTAGGTCTAATTCTGAAAGTCGAAATAACCCAATCAAACATATAAAGCGAAAGCGACCCAGACTACCATCGTCTTCATCGGAAGAAAACTCAGTTCAACCAGCAATTGACCACTTTTATTCGTCATCACCGGGAAGTAACTCCCCTAAACGCAGACCCTACTCATCATCACCTTCCTGTTCACCAAAACGAAATGCTACCAACTCCAGATTAGACCGTATGGAGTCCATGATACAAAACTTATATGAAATGATGAGCACAAACAATAATGAAAATAAACTCGATAATTCGAGCTGGGGAGCTCCCAGTCTGATACTGGATTTGCCCTTCATCGGGACCACAAGGAGACCAATAATAATTGGGACATATTCTCGCCGTCGACAAAAGAGAGTGAGCCAGCCATACCCAGGGCAAAACCAATTCTGGAGCAACAAGGTATTAAATGTCAAAGGCTTGGGGAACCAACATGGAATAAGATTCGCTACGCTGACTCGCAGAAAAAACTTCAAGCCTCATCAGTTTTCCATTGTCTTCGCATAAATGCAACAATGTACCAACACTCCCACCCCAATCAGCTAAAGGATCTGCTGGGGAAATGTGACTCCGCGTTTGGTACTATAACTCATGGACTTTTGATACAGCGACTGAGACTTCAGGAAGCTCTAAAAAAAGTAGCGGAACAACACCCAGAAGCCACAGAAAGCTTAAAGAAGATTCTAGCCTCAGAAAGTGAATTCCGTTCAATATCCGACGACTTATTGCAATACACTTGTGGCACACGTGCTGAAGTAATTGAGTCTCGACGAAAACTGTATGAGCCGAAGAATAATATTTACCGATCGGTTCTCAACGACATTCCACCATCGGGTACTCATTTATAGGACGAAGAAAAATTACAAGAGGCGATCAAAACACATGGTGTTTCTAAAATTGCTCCGGCCCCTCGTCATATATTATCGAACCATATGTATAGGGAAAAGGAAAACAAACCAAAGCAGCCTCGAGACCCTAACTCCTTCAGAAAACCAAATCAAGGTGTCAAAAAATTCAGGAAAACTGAGTTCAAACAGCGACCTCAGAAACCACAGTCATCAAAGGACTATAAACGTCACAAGAGCTTTTGGGCGGGACAACTAGCAGACCACTTAACAGCGTGGGAAAATCTAGGTGCACCAAAACCCATCATAAGCATCATAAAAGGCTACGTAATTCCGTTCTCGGAAAAACCTCCAATCACAACCTTAACACGATGCTGTAAGTAATGATGATTACTGGAAAAATTCCGAACACCAACTTCCCCGTTGATGGACCAAGAAATTACAAAAATGATTCAACAAAAGACCATAATAAAGTTAGACAGCAAGACTGGCTTCCTCTCAAAAATGTTCTTAACACCAAAGTCAGACGGACAATGGAGACCAGTCTTCAACCTAAACAGACTAGTTAAGAGTTAAGACTATACGAATTTGTCAAGTTACAAAAGTTCCGATTGGTAAACCATCGAAAACTACAATACTTCCTACAAAAAGGAGATTACATGGCGAAAATAGACCTATCACAGGCCTATCTTCATGTACCAATAGCAAAAAGACACTGGCGTTACCTAGCACTACACTACCGCATTTCAACCTACCCACTAACGGCGCCTCCTTTTGGCCTGAGTGCCGCGCCTCAAATATTTGCAAAAATAATAAACTGGGCTGCCATGTTACTCAGAAAACAGAACATACGATTAGTCGTGTACCTTGGCGATTTTTTGATAGTGAATCAAAACCCACGACTTCTGAGAAACGAAGTGTCAATGGTTATAAAGACTCTTACAAACCTGGGCTTCAGAATAAATTGGGAAAAGTCAGTGTTAAACCCAACAAAAGAAATAACGTTCCTCGGAATAAACTGGAATACAGAATTGAATCTAAAAAAACCTACCTGTACAGAAAATACAATCACTGGAGAAAACCATCCTAAAAATCATAAAAAGCGGAAAATGGAGTTGGCGACAAGGAAAGTCGATTTTGGGCGAAATGCAATTCGCTTCGTTCGTGATACCGCTAGCTCGACTACACTGTCGAAAGATTCAACGAGCCGTCAACCGGTTACCAGAATCTATGCCCAAGCTACATTTCAAAATAAAGCCAGAAGTTACTCAAGAGTTGCAGTGGTGGTTGGTAAACTTAGCACAAAGATCAAAGATAATTCTGAAAGAACCGGAAATCCATCTAGTCACCGACGCCTCAAATACGGGTTGGGGAGCAGAGTTAGAAGACGAACTGATTTCAGGACTATGGAATACCTCCCAAAAGAAATGGCACATAAACAAGAAAGAAATGCTTGTTGTTTACAAAATTTTGTCCAACTACCAGACCGAACTACAGAACAAAAGTATCCTTATACAATGCGACAACAAAACGGTGGTGGCATACATAAAGAACCAGGGTGGAACCAAATCGGTATCACTCCTAAAACTTGCAGGCGACATCTTGACTATGGCGTTACACAAAAATATAGACATACGAATAGAACATATTCCAGGTTAGTACAACGTAATATCAGATCATCTATCCAGGGGCAAAAGTTTACAAGACTGGCACCTATCGAACTGGGTATTGAAAACGATTTTCAGAAAATGGGGTACTCCATGCATCGACCTATTCGCTACATAGAAATCGGCAGTCGTCGCAAAATACGTCACGCGATTTCCATGCCGACGGGCAGAATTTGTGAACGCATTCACAAGGACGTGGGACTACAAACGAGGGTGGATATTCCAGCCTCCACCGTTAATACCCAGGATCCTACAACACCTCAACCAATGTCGAGGAACCTTCATACTGATAGTCCCCAGATGGGAGAATGTCTTCTGGCGACCGATACTCAAGAAAAGATCTGTAGACAAACCGTTCACAATACGGAACCTGGTCGACCATTTGATAGACCTCCGAACCAATCAACCTCCCCCGAAAACACAAGATTTGTACTTGGAAGCATGGAAAGTACGGGGTGGGCTGATTTAGTGAAAAATTGGTCAACCAAAGAAAAACAAATTCTAGAGGCTTCATGGCGCAAATCATTTCTGGGCACCTACTCGGCAGCATGGAAGAGCTGGCGCCTGTGGGCTAAGGATAAAAAAGTTTCAGTAAATAACCCGAATCCTACAGAAGTAGCACAATACCTTTGTTACTTATATTTTAAGAAAAACATGTCATATCGAACTATCTGTCTGCACAGATCAACAATAGCAACATTCTCAAATCCTCTAAATTCTGACAAAATATCTAACAACCCGCTAATAAAACATACCCTTAAAGGAATTTCAAATACAAATCCTCAGACCTTACGAGCAAAAATATGGGATGTAAATAAATTATTAACCTGGATACGCCATAATCCACCAGACCCAAGCAACCTTTTTCAAGTCTCCAGACATTTAGCGATACTACTGCTTTTATCATCTGGAAGGAGAGTACATGACTTGACCCTTCTGAGAATAGATGCTGATTTCCTGGAACTGTCAGAAAATGAAGTTATTTTCTGGCCACAATACGGGTCGAAGACGGATAAGTTGCAAAATATACAGTCAGGATGGAAACTACTGAAAAATGATCAAGAACTATGGGATTTTGTAGACTGGGTTAAGAAATACATTGACATATCACATTCAAGGCGACAGGCCAATAGTCATATAATTCCATACTTATTTGTGAAGACACGAGGAAAATCAGGTCCGGCCTCTCGTTCTGTAATAGCTGGATGGGTGCGAACAGCCTTATTGTCAGCTGGAATCGAAGCTGGTGCAGGTAGCACCCGATCCGCAGTGGCCACTTACAGATTTAATAATTGTCTGCCGCTAGATGAAGTATTGAAAAGAGGAAATTGGCAAGGCCCAAACAACTTTTTTAAACATTACTATAGAGAGGTTGATAAGTCTACAACCAGTGAGGCTAATACTATTAATAAGAACATGGTGACTGAATTTTTTGTGCCATTGTAATATGCAAGATCTCAATTATTTTATGTTTTTAAACTTGATTTTATAATCAGTATTATTATTTTTTGTACCTATACCTGCCTAGGTCTAGGAGTGATTACTATTAGTAGGTATTCAGAAGTTTGTTTATCTGATCTGTTACTTTTATCAAGAAGTTATTTTGTTTTTTATTTTATTATTATTATAAAAAAGAAGACTGAACTTTGATTAATATATGATTTAAGTTCCTTAAAATATCACATTTGTGATGTTAAAAGTCCAAAAATCTTTATTTGTTCCTATTGATATCTTCTAGCTAGAATAAAACTATGGTTATCTCTAGCAAATTCTTTCTTTTATTTCAATTTCTAAAATCTATCCAGTAATTCAATTGTTCTTTCTTTATGAATTTTATCACAGTACGCTGCTGTGCTGATAACTAACATGCCGGCAGATTTAAGACATATCTCAGAGGTCAGGCCGTAGGCACAGAGCCGAAATAGACCAATTTTCCCCCCAAGGGGAAGAAAATTGATATTTCGGGTCTTGCCGTAGGCCTGACCGGGGCAATTACTTGCCGGCTGATATAGGGACTGAAGTAAATAAGCGGGTCTCTGCGTGGCCCGACTCTAGCCGTCTAGCACAGCATGAGAAAGAGACAGCGATAGGTAGGTTGTTTAGGGAGGGAACAAGATAGATAATGGGTACACACACTGATACGTGAACGTAAATGGAGGAGGTAGGTAATCTCAGAGGTCAGGCCTACGGCAAGACCCGAAATATCAATTTTCTTCCCCTTGGGGGGAAAATTGGTCTATTATTAAAATAGAATATTTTGAAGAGTGGCTAAAGGTAATTTTGATGATTTCGTTTTGGTATTAGATAACGCTTCTTACCACTCCCATAAGGTAGAATAAAACTGCCACTACAGAGTGGCGTAAGGCAGTTCAAAAGTGGCTAAACTCAAAGAATGTAAACAATTAATAAATTAATACACTGATTAAAGCAGAATTACTGTAAATCTTTACAAAAGAAAAGACTTATTATCAAAAAAAAAGTTCACTGTCGAGTATGGTGTCAACATCTCAAAAGACTTCCTTAGCACTATAAATCAAATCCCATATAACTAGTATGGGCACAGCGGCGTGTCGCAAGATATAAAAAATGTTTTAAAATGGCTGAAATTAAAGAATTATTTACTGAGGGCTAAAGTTGTTGACACTGCAATGGTAGTTGAGATATATCGAGTATGTTATTATACTTAAAGTAACGAAATAAATGATGCTACTCATTCCCTTATTGATAATGTAACAGAAAGATTCTTAGTAAATATAAATTCTGAAAGTAATATTTCAGAAATAAATTGTGATTACGAAAGTTCGGATTTTCTTTTTTCCATTTTGACTAAAATGATAATAAGCAGACAAATAGGCATCTACGATGGGCATCTATCACCTTATTTTAAGTCGCTTTCGTTAAATTCGATTTTCTTATGAACATAAATAACACTCGCAAATGCAATTTTATTACGTTACTAGTCTTTCCTCGCAGCTCCGCCGCAGCCAAAAGTTAGTTTTTGAGTTATATCTCAGCTTCCCGATAAAGTAGCATATAAAATGTATACCAGTTGTTAAGTGTAATCAAGAGCTATCAAGTAAAAAGTTGCATCAAAATCCGTTCAGCAGTTTTTGCGTGATGCGCGAACAAACAAACAGAAAAACAGACAAAAAATTTAAAAAAATTGTTTTGTGTATAGATACGCTTATACTATATAGTCTATTACAGTCTTTTTTTCTAAAATATCTTAAATGTACAGACACAGCTATGTTACAGCTTCATAATAGTATAGAAAACATATTAAAATAGGTATGATTACTTTAATTTAGATTTTATAAATTCTACAATAATAAATTCATGCTACTTATACTACTGATCAACGCAAATTCAAATTAATAAACCATCAGAAAATTTATTATAATAAAAAAAAATATTAATTATGTGTTTTCTATAACTCAGACTACAACAACACATGATACGTGGCAATCAAATATCATTTTAGTCTACAAAATAAAAAATCAAAGTATAGTAATATAACCTAAACAAATAGTACCTCATAAATATTTATACTCATAATATTTGTACCTCATAATTTTATAGTTTATATAAACTATAAAATTCCCATATTTCGGGTAATTTCCACTAGAGAATATGAGCAATACTGGCATTGTGATGAATTATTTTGTTCTGGTGAATTAATATAAATTTTAATGTATAAAATCGGGAACTAACTGATAAAATTATTAATTTACCTATGAAACGTGACTCCTGGATTTTTTTCTTTCGGTCACTACGGTTTTTCACCATTTCACCACACAAGATACGCTTTATTTTGATATTTTTTTGCAGCGTAGACGTACCAACTGTGATAACGTTTACTCGTGCAATGGCCGACCAAGGTGTGAATGTGTGCGTGTAGGCATGTACGTACAGCGAACTGGCCGACTCTGAATGACACAATCTTTTGTTAGCAAGGCTCAGTCCGCTCTTTTTATTAAGTCCATGGTTTTAATGATATTAATTAATGAAAAGGGATTGTTGTTTTTTTTTTTTAATTAACGTGCCGTGTGAGCTTTTAGAGTACCTAATGTCACGTCGTCATTTGAGTAGAGATGAAATATTAACTCGTCGTTGCAGCACCATAGAGTGACGAACAATGGTATTTGGTGCTGTTCACCGATGTGTCCTGGTTTGGGTTTCATCCGGGTTTACAAAAAACACGCGTTTGGAGAAATCCAGGGAGAGTTAGCCGTCTACGGCAGTGCGATAGCCTAACGGCTAACCACTTTACCGGATTAGAAGGGACGCAGGTTCGAATCCCGCTCGCACTAAAGTTCTCCTTTTCCACATTCACAAATAATAACTATATATTTTTGGATTAAGAAAACATTCGGTCGACTGGAGAACCTCCTCCTTTTGGAAGTCGATTGAAAACTAGCCAAGTCAGACCTTAGGCTTCAATATAGTATCTTAAGTTACAAGAAAAATGATATTTTAAGTTATTATAAATTTTCAGGACTGACCATTGAATTTGGCACCCATTTAGATCTCACTTCTTTTGTCGTTGAAGTCAACAATCGAGGCATAATATAATAATATGGACTTGGCTCTCATTTCAAGTTTATGTTTTTGATCCTTATCATTACTTTTTGTACAGAAATTATTAGTAGGTACTTATTCATACTTAATAAAATTAATACCAAATGGTTTTTGTTAATCTACTGTATTTTCCTACGTTTACGGGTTTTTATTGTCTTTTTTGTGTTATTTTCTATATTTTCTTATAACTTTGAAAACGTGAAGACCTTAAAATCCACATAATGACCGATTATCATCAATTTTGATTGCTGATTCTTACATTACAGGCACTATAAATTCTTGCTGATTCTTACATACATTATTACAGACACTATAAGTGTTCCTAATAGAATCAATTAATTGAAAAAATTATAGGTACGTACCTAATAAAATGATAAAAATTTACTAGTTTCCAATTTATTCCTTTGTATTTACCCAACTATCTATCTGGATGCCAAATTTGAACTTTCTAGGTCATCTGGAACTGTGTTAGAGTTTTGATCTATAGGTCAGTCAGTGATAAAAATGACGATATTTGGATGTTAATATCTAAAAAACCGTTTGAGGTGTGTTTATGAAATTTGGAGCGCATATATGTATCTCGCAAGTCTCAATATATGCGCCAAATTTGACATGTTTATGTGCAATAGTTTTTGAGTTATGAGGGGGTCAAAGTGGCTCCATCAATGGCTCCAAATGATTCGTGTAATATTACAAACGGTAGGGGAGAGGTGGCATGAAAGGGACACGTATTGAAAGGGACGATTTAAATAATCGGTATAATATTAAACTTCTCGTGACGGCAGTATTTTTGTTCTGTGGCAACCCCGAAGCACAACCATTCGCATCTAACGTCACACCTGTCATTTTAAAGATGACGACCTCTCGGTAGAGAGTACTATATTCTTTGATGGCGACAATGTGCAAGTTTTCGTAATCGTACAAAAAAAGTAATTTTTTGTTGTTATTTAGAAATGCTTTATGAAATGTTGTAAATTGATTAGTATTTTTTTTTTACCAGTGCTTGTGATCGATTAGTTATATAAAGATACGATAACATAAGGTCAGTAAACTCATATTTATTATCGTCGTTTTTATGGTTGTTTTAATTTTTGTGTGATATTTATGAAGGGGACACAACAAATGGTTATGAATGGGACGTCCCTTTCATGACCAATATTTTGTTGATTGCATAATAACATATTTTATTTCAGTTTTGCAGTTTAAATATGCCGCCTAAAAAGAGAACACGTGTCGAAGCACACAAAATTGAAGAAGCTATGAATGAAAATTTACAGAGAGGGATTTCTGTGAGATCGGCTGCCGAAGTATTTAAAGTTAACAAATCACACTTACATAGATTGGTGTTAAAAGCTAAAGCAACTGCATCAACTTCTAATTGTACTAAATTAAAAAAGAGAATTATAAAACTGTTAGTTACTGTATAGTTTATTCATCAATGATTTCTCTAAATATTTTTATTAATGGTATATTTGTTTATGCTGGTTGTGTCATAATTGTTTCACAATTAGTATAAGTGGATTTATTTTAAAGCTGATGATTGTTTGTTACTGAAACATTTGATTTTTACACATTACTGACCGAGTGTTAATATGTTATAAAGTGATTTTCTATGGATATAATGTACTGTCCCTTTCATAAATTAGGCCGCCCCTTTCAATACAGTTCATTTATGAAAGCGACACAATGCACATTTTTTAAAAATGAGAAAATTTGTAGCCAAGAATAAAGAAATATTAATTATATAGTTTTGTTTCAATAGAAGATTAATTTTAGATTAACATTCAGATATCACCTATTTAAAATATTATATCGAGCATTTACTAGAGTATCTACAAGAAAAATGTCCCCTTCAAGCCACCTCTCCCCTACTGCTCGCCAATTCTTTAGCTTGAACTCGGCTTGACACGCTACCGTGTGTGTAGATAGCAAATAGGTTAATTAAACAGAGATTTAAACTTTTTTGACTCAGACCATGTGATATGTTTATCGGCTTTGTGTAGGCGGGGTACCCATATTTTTTACAATTGCAACGCATGTGCTACATAGATACGCGTTGAGGATCCTGATGGATTCAAAGACGGCGAGTCTCACAATCACTGGCTGCAGCTTCTCCAATGAGTTCTTCAGTATCTTATAAGCCACGCTGAGGTTTTGTCAAAGGCCTGGCTTACATAGTTTAATTCGTTTAATTTCAATCTGTGCATTGTTTATTTTATAATTAATGACCATTGATGTATAATATAATTGTAAATGGTACTAAAATTTCACACCAGTTGAGCGATTAAAATACTAATGTAACCCGACGTAGAAACTAACTATGATATTTACTAATAGTCACTAGTAGGTGCCTAATAGGACGGATTTTACAAAACTGTTACTCAGAAAAGGCCCCGCGTCGGGGAGACTGGCGCTGAGGTTGCCTGAGGTGGAGTATGGGGCACAAAGCAGTTGTGATCAATTAGTTTTTTTGCATCGCATTCGCATTGAAATCGCTTAGTTGATAATGGCTATCAGTCATGTGCCGATTATAAGGCGAGGAATAACAATTTTTACATATGAAATGTTTTATAAAAAAAAATCCAATGAAAAATGTATTAATAATGATTGAAACTTCCACATAACAGATAATTTACTTTATTTTATAAAAATACACCATTAAACAAGAAGATAAGATAAGATATAATAATACACAACCTAGAGAATAACAATATGTCAAATTTAAATTTATTAAGTTATTATTTATCACAGCTCTTTTTTATCTCCTCTGTCCATTTATAAAACCAGTACAATAATTATTATTAAATATTACTAGGTACGAAAAATACGTTTGTACTTTCTTTTCGAAACTAGGGTTTGACACAATCCAAATCTTTTTCTATTAATTATTTTTTCTTAAATTAAAACCTACATTATTGTAGACCCACTACCCAGTGTGTAAAAACACAAAGAAGAAAGCCCATCACCCATACAAAAAAATGCCTGAAATGTACAACAATGAAATATACGCCAAAACGTACTACAAATCTTAGGAAACCCATTATAATATCAATTATTATCAAATAACTAGGTAGTAGCCAGTTCCAAACATTTTTTTAAACATAGGTTAAGTTACGGCAAGGATTGATATGCAATAATAAAACAACAAAAGGTAAACATTTTTGTTATTTCCCCATTAAACAACTAATATCATCACTTCAACAAACTGAGCAGGAGGATAAATATTAATTTGGTACCGCGCCCATGCTAAAAAGTATAATTCTTTAGTATACTATAATATTATTTTGAGTATAATAATAAGTAATGCAATATATATGTCAAACTGTCATTAAGGCAAAGGACACGTGCCTCATACAGCCACGATACGTTTTCTATTTTGAAAATAATTTTATTTTAATTGATATTGACACGCATATATTATTTTAATTAGATTTACGGTACATATACGTTGAATTATATCAAAATAATGATAACTGTGGACTAATTCTATCCTACTCCAAAAATCTTTAAGAATGAATTAGACGGATATGAAGTTTAATACTATAATACTCGTTATATTTTTGCCCTAGTCAAACAAACTTGAGAATTATTTAATTATACATATTTTATTATAAATAGAATTATGGGCTATTAATAGTTACTGTCCATTTCAGGCATTTTTTGGGCTTATCCCTTTCCGGCTGGGTTACACTCGACTTATTTACTGAATAAAATTGGTATAGTAATTTAAATGATTAAATCAGGTAGATGTCTATGGGAAGTGATACTACCTACAAAGTCAAAAATCTCGAGATTCTAATCTATGTAGATACCCAAATTGTTAACCAAATTGATTTCAGACACAGGAACTCTTCAATTATTTGTTTTAAAATAAAGTGTTCATATAAAAATGGTTACAATATATAAGTAGAAATCCAAACCACAACACACGATACGGAATGTCCGTATTAAATATTTTTAATTTGACCCATTCATACCTTTTTACTCATCTATACCTGAAATGCATATTATGTATCGTCTATTCAGCATTAGCACGGGGGTTGTGCATTGTCAGGGCCTCTACAGAGATTTTGCTAAACTCTTCTTGCATCGCAGATTGGGTTTTCTCGATCAAAGGCACGATGTCTTCTTTCGCTACGCCCTCCGTTTCGATCATTGGTAAAAACGACACAATGAATTCACCTAAAATAATAAATGATATATTTTTAATCGATATATTTTTGAGATTTTTTTAAATTCTTTTATGTCCCACTATTGGGCACGGGTCTCATCGCATAGTGTGAAGAATTCAGGCCCTACTCTACGACGCTTACCCAGTGCAGGCAGACTTCACATGCCATTGAGAAAATCTCTAAGGCTGCAAGTTTTCTCACGATGTTTACCTTCTTCCGAGCAGTGATATATAATACATTATTTCGAAAAGTATATGATACATAATTTCGAAAAGTCAGAGGTGTGTGCCGTGCGAGGTCTGGACCTTGGACTGGGGATTGAACTCGATACCACTGTCTTTGCTGTCCTTGGTTTTTACCGCTATGCTGTCACTGCTATCTTTAGTTTATACAATTTCAATAAGTAGTATTTTGTTAAAGACACTCCAATTATATCTTATTTAAAAGAAAAAAGAGCAGAATACAGATTTTTATATACACACTCACTGAGTGTGCACAGCACTCTGTGTATCTTCTAACATATAAATTACTCCATGATCTAATTGTTATGGCTTTTAATTTAATACATAGTTAAATTATCAGACATAATTATATCCACATAGCCGCAACCAAACCACAAACTTCATAAATGTCTAGTAACTTTTATAATAATACTCGTATATACTTTCGACGGGTCTCGTGGCGTAGTCGGTAGTGTAACCGAATTCCGTGCACGAGGTCGTGGGTTCGATTCTCACTCAGTACAATTATTTATGTGATGAAAACAGATATTTTTACTGCGTCTGGGTGTTTTCTATCTATTGTATGTATGCATTTACAAAAAAAAAACTAATATACCTAGGTATTGTATCCGTAATCTGGTACCCATAGCACAAGCGTTAAGCTTAGTTTGAGACCAGAGGACGTTGTGTGAAAAATGTCTGTTAATATTTATTTATTATTTAATAATAATATTTATTTGTAAGAAGGTACTCTATCAACCCAAAACAGTAGAATGATATTTAAACCAATACTCTCTAGTGGTTAGAGCCTTGCTACCTCCAGCAAGAATGCGCCGGCTTGACCGGGCAAGTACTCTTACATGAAATCGTGAAGCAACAGCAGGAGTACGCTGCTGTGTTTCTTATGGTGAGTGAGAACAACGGAGTCTAATCCCACCTCATCGCCTCCACCTACAATCCATTTCCCTTGGGTTAGCAAAGCGTGATTGATGCCTATGGTGTTGCTAGATAGCGTTATAGGCCATGTTAACCTCTCACTATTAAGCAGGCTTAGCAGGCCGTATGCAAGGCAGGGAGGGTTTAGGGCTTAAGGCGTGGTATAAAAAATGTACAAAAATATTCTTTGACCTATTATATAAGAAATAATTTCAAGCAGTCAACATTTCGATCCAGCTGCTTCTATATTACAATTATCATAGAAACCTACAACGATTTCATAAATTCAACGATTATTAAATATAACCATTCAAGAAATTGTGTAGCCTATAGAATTTGTGTTAGATAGGGGACGATAAGGTTTGTTTAAATAAGCACAACAACCAACAACAAGTCAAACCGGTTTTAAAATTGGGAAGCAAGTTCCCTTACGCACCTGAGTCGAATTTGTACCGCTCGGCATCAAGGAAATAGTATCTTGAAACAACGACTGGTTGTATCGGTGCTCCCGCGTCCCTTGCCACGTGAAATGCACCCTTGCGGAAAGGTAGCAGCTTCTCACCAGAATGTCTCGTGCCTTCAGGAAATAGCAACAATTTTCTCTGTAAATAGAAAAATAAACCGATATAAAATTAACACTCACACTAACTCTAATACAAAATTAAATATGTAATAAGTAATCAAATTACTAATAAAAATATTAGAAAATTTGTATTAGGTACTCTTACACTGAAATATTATAGATACTATGTAGTGAAACTGACTTTGTTAATAGATAGGTACTAACTTTAATTTATTAACGTCTCTAGTGGTAGAGCCTTGCTTACCCCACCACGAATGGGCCGCCACGATCGGGGAAGTACCACCCCTCTCACATAATATCAGCATGTAACAACGGTAGTTACTCCTACCGTTGTGTTTCGTATGGTGAGCGAGAGCGCCGGAGGCTCAAACCTCCTCCCTATCCTCTCCTTATTATTCTTATCTACCTCCTATCTATAATGCCACTGGTGTCGCTAACGTCTATAGGCTACTGTAACCGCTTACCATGAGGTGGGCCGTAGGTATGCTTGCGCCACCCATGTAGTATAAAAAAAAATACACCTGCGGAATTATTTATTACGCACTAACCTCTTATTAAGACAAATAAAAAATATTTTAAACGCTAAGACACCT
This sequence comes from Leucoma salicis, assembly GCA_948253155.1. NCBI lineage: Eukaryota > Metazoa > Arthropoda > Insecta > Lepidoptera > Erebidae > Leucoma > Leucoma salicis. The sequence goes on from OX411805.1 coordinate 19,349,815, forward strand.
AAGGACCGAGCAAAAATAAACAATAATCAAATAATCGCCATCCAACGTCACAATACTTATATATTTTTTTAAGACAAAGGATTGAGGAATAACCCCTGAATCCCTACAGGGACATTAGTACACCCAGACTGACTCAGATCACCTTATAGTCATATGTGAAAATCGAACCCACACACATCATCATCACATCCTTATTAAAAACCCCTCCCTCCGTCCAGGCAGGCGCTATGCCGGATTCCGAACCGGTAAACTTGCTAGTACCACCCGGTGTTCCTTCAGACTTCCTTTAGCCAGAGGTGGGATAGGTATACGATCTTCGCATAAATTGCTACATCCCTGGCAGGTCTTGGCCACCATTTGGTGTATTGGAGGGCCTAGACCTCCCTCATCAAGTGGCGCTCGCGGAACACGTGCGCGGCAACCTCTGGCGTACTTTCGCAAGGGTGACTAAATGCCATAAGCCTATCACCCTCAACGCTTATGGAGGCCGGAGATGGTTAAGTGCCCTTTGGCGCCCAGTGCCTCTTCTGGGGGACGGGAGATTACTGGTCATTTCCTGCACATGATCTGCGCCTTTCATTACGGATATTACTTCCTCGTAAAAGGAGACGGCAGCGTCCTACCCCCTTCCACTCCGGACCATGACCTGAATCACGGCCGGGAGCTTGAAGTTATGACTGCCGCGGCGAATTCATGGTACTACTCCGCCCAAGCTGGGCAATCTACCAGCGTGTGCAGCGCTGTGTCTTTGAAGCAGTTCCCACAGTGAAGCAGCCGCTATAAGCCTTCCTCAAATTTTATGCTGTTCATTAATATGTCCAACTGATAGTTGCAGAGATCTCATCAGCTTTATTATATTAGTACCTACGTACCTACCTAAAGATAGAAAGATTTCTTCTTCGGACGTGATATAAAAAACGTACTTAACACAGAAAAAAAATATCATTAGTACTATTCCACAATGTATGTATATTGTGGTACACTTTACTGAGAAACACACACACTTTCAGATTTGGGCTTTGACATAGTAATTTCAATTTATTTCTACATGTGTTATCTATCATAAAACATAGGTACCTAGTATTTTATACCTACATATAAAAAATATAACAATTTTTATTAATTACAATTTTATTGTATTCCTAACGCCATCTGTCGAAAGTAATAAAATAAGTAGAAAACTTCGCGAGTGTCGCGAGCCATCACAAAGCTCAGCTTTTAGTTAAACTAGATTCTGCTTGCAATTGGAATTATATTTCCAGGATAGAAAGAAGCCTACTAAAGAAAGCAGCGTACGCTATATGTACACACAATTTCACGATGATCGGGTAAGTAGTTACGGCGTGGAAGCGTACTTAACTAACACACTAACTGTCTTTCACCTCACTCCTAAGAAGGTGAGTTTGTTTGGATGTTATGCGCGACTTTTAATTCCGGTAAATTAAAGGTTCCTGTGGGAATAATAAAGATATGTGATGTGATTCCAATTTTTAGTTATTTCTGTCAAACGTATATTGTAAGTGTTAAGAACGCAACACAAAATCATTGTCACTGTCGCCGGTCGCGTTTACGAATTATTCAATGAGGCCACGCCACACCCACAGCCCGTTCGCCTCGTACGCAGGTATTGTTCGTATTGTGTAACTAAGTAAGTAATTACAATTTAAAGAATGCCAGATACACTTACAATTCTTAAATAATAATTGGTGTTAATTATATTATGTATATAATACCTATTTGATGAATATTGTAAATAGGATGCGTAAATCGCTGATAATATTATTATTAATCATAGCTTTAAGTGCAAATACGCTGCAAAACATGATGATAACGACAAAACTATCTGTAATACACAAGCAAAGGTCAACGTTGAATCATAATAATATTATAAGTAATCTTCTAATGCGCAAAGTACAAAGATAAGCCTATAAGAATAAGAAGTAAATAAGTAGGTACCTACCTAGTAACTGATTTATTTTTATACTTAGGTTTAATTTACCTTTAGCACAAAATAAATTGTGTAAATAAATTGAAACATTTACGGATGTTAGGTAAACGTTAGCGTCCAATTCGGTTTTAATAACGTAGCGTAAACTTTGTTGTGTACGTAGGTATTACGTTCCCGACCACTGAAAGTTTATCACAGTTCCAATGGTCCGCCAACATAGGTGGAAAGACGGCACACGGCGGGTTTATTTAGTGGGTGAGGGCCCCACACTACACTGTTTGTTACCCCAAACGACGGGGTGTGCGGTTAGTTAACCACATCTATATATATAAAAGAAAGTCGTGTTAGTTACACTATTTATAACTCAAGAACGGCTGGACCGATTTGGCTGAAAATTGGTAGGGAGGTAGCTTAGAACCAGGAGAAGTACATACAGACATAGACACTTTTTTTCTTTTTTATCCCGTTCCCGTGAACGCGACATAAAACGTGGTTTAGCCAAATCGCAACTGACATGTGCGTGGGCCAACGTCATTTGAGTCACTACGGACTGTTAATGGTACAATATTCCCAACATATCGTGCTGCATGTGAAAAACTCAATTTACTAGAAAACTATACCCACTGGGATACGACAATCGTTGAAGCAATTATCTCTGCATCGCCAAGTCAGATACGCACATTATTTTTTATCATCATTTCGACATGCTTTCCATCAAACCCATCTAACCTGTGGCACAAATACAAGGATAATATGTCAGAAGACATATTCAAATTCGTGTCAGTTCAAGAAATCCCTCAAGAGATCTTGAGATGAATGAGGAAATACATAATCGGGCTTTGCTCTTGATCGAAGACATGTGTTACCTCATGTGAGGTAGCTTATTAGTCAGGTTAGGAATGCCAGCGCCAAATAGTGAAATTCATGACGCATTTAATCGATAATGGGAACGGTAACGTGAATATGATCATCAGGAATTAGATTTAGTAATTCAAACGAATGTACCCCTGTGGAATCCCCAACAAAAGGAAGTTTAAGATACATTAATGAAGGAAATTGATGATGGAAATGGTGGTTTATATTTTCTGGATGCCCCTGGTGGAACTGGTAAGACATCCTTCATGTCAGTAGTTTTAGCCACTGTTCGTGCGAGCCAACATTGCGGTTGCAGTTGTTTCTTCTGGAATAGCAGCCACATTGTTAGAAGGATGCCGTACGGCTCATTCAGCATTAAAATTACTGTTAAATCTTCAAACTATTGAAGAACCAACATGTAATATTGCAAAACACTCCGCAATGGCCAAAGTTTTATCAGCATCGAAATTCATCACCTGGGACGAATGCACAATGGCGCATAAACGTGCATTGGAAGCACTTAACCGAACATTGAAAGATCTACGTAATGACTCGAGATGTTTTGGAGGCGCAATGATTTTACTATCTGGCGATTTTCATCAAACACTGCCAGTAATTCCAAGATCAACTATTGCCGTCGAAATAAACGCTTGCCTTAAATCATCAAATCTATGGCGCTATGTGAAAAAACTTCAGCTGACAACAAATATGAGAGTTGCATTGCTGAACGATACATCTGCTGAAGATTTCTCTGAGCAATAGCTGACTATCGGTAATATGGTCGAGTACCTGTCGACGCATCGAGTGGATTGATTTTATTTCCTAAGAAATTCTGTAACTTTGTCTCATCGAAAGACGAACTCATCAACAAAGTATGCCCAAACATCATTACTAACCACAAAAATAATGAATGGTTGAGTGAGCGAGCAATTTTGGCGGCTAAATATAAAGATGTAGATGACTTAAACTACATAATTCAGAATGAAATCATTGGTACACTGCATTCATCCAAATCTATTGACTGTGTAACAAATAAAGATGAAGCCACCAACTATCCAATTGAATTAAACACCTTGGATGGCCTGGCTTACCACTGCACAATTTACGACTAAAGGTTGGCTCCGTAGATATCATGCTTCGAAACGTAAACCAACCAAAACTGTGCAACGGAACGCGTTTGGTGGTAAGTAAATTGATGAACAATGTGATTTATGCCACGATACTCAAAAGAAAATTCGAAGGTGAGAAAGTTCTTATTCCGAGGATCCCGATGATCCCAACCGATATGCCATTTGAGTTTAAACGATTTCAATTTCCGATTTGTCTTACATTTGCCATGACCATTAGCATATCACAAGGCCAATCCTTGAAAATTTGTGGTCTGAATCTAGAAAATCCATGTTTTTCCCATGGTCAATTATATGTTCACAGGTCGGAAGTCGGAAGTTATTTGTTCTTGCGCCTGATAATAAAACGAAAAAATGTCGTCTATCACAAGGTGCTTCACTGAAGAGTGCAACCCATGCATCAAAATGCATGGCCAATAAAGAATCTTTAAAATACTTGATTTTTTTTATTTATATTTATTATCCTAATAAAAATAAAATCCAAAATCTGCTTATTTATTGCCCCTAAGGCGGAACAAAGTTCGCCGGGTCAGCTAGTTTTACAAATAAAAATAAAAAAGGTAAGTACGTTCCCAATCTACCTGCTTTATAAAGACCGGTATATAACTAGGAAAGGTGAGTTTGGAAATGTGCCCGGTAGACGTCAATAGGCTCGCCCCCTATTACGTGGGACTTAAACATAGCTGGCGAGTCGTGGGTGTGTAATACACCTCTGCCTACCCCTTCGGGGAATACAGGCGTGATGCTATGTTTTGTTTTTTTATAACTAGGAAAAAATTATACTTTACATCTTGTGCAGGTATACTAAAGAAACTATATTAGGTAGGTACCTTTCTTTGGTACCTACCTCATATCATTCCTCAATGTCAGAGACAGACCTACGTCGTTGCGTAATCAGCCAATACTGTTCGAAAGTAAAACGTGCAACGCATATGTTTACCACAAAATATATAATTGTTTTCACTGAAAGCATCTATTGTTTAGTTTAAGTGTGTCATGTCGAATGGGACAACGAACTCTTTACTTTAAAGTTAGTTCAATACTAGTTCATCAAAACATGAACGGCATATTTTATCCCGTCCTTAACTTTCCACCGGTGAACCAAGGAATAAACAAATACGGAAAAATATCCTCTATATGGTAGACCTCTCTCAAGATCTCATCTCGGGATAAAATGACAGCGCCGTCGTTGGTCCTCAGTTTAGTCAACTGGCTTTGGCCGACAGACAGATCTCTTGCGAACACTTTCGAGATTTGGTTCCGCTCTATCGCCTCTATAAGATCCTTTTATATATTCAAATCTTATGTAGGTGTTATAGTTACGTGAACTGTCATTTACTATCAAATATTCGATAGTGGATACAATTTCATCTACCTAATTAAAATTTAAAATTGATTCAATTTTGTTTTTTTTATTTTCTATTAGCCTCTGCCCGCGCCTAAGCTGCAGCCAAAAGCTAGTTTTTAGCTTTTTATCTCGGGTTCCCGATAAAGTAGCGGGATAAAATGTATATATACCAGTTTTTAAGTCTAATCAAGAGCTGTCAAATAAAAAAGTTGCATCAAATTTCGTTCAGTAGTTTTTGCGTGATGCGCGAACGAACAAACAGATACACAAACAAAAAAAATCTAAAAAAATGTTTTGTAGACACGCCTATACAGTCTATTATAGTAATTATTTTATTTTTTTCTCAAATGTCTTAAATCTTAGTGTCAGCTCTTGATGGAAGTATATTGTACTTTTATATCTAACCAGAACGTAAAGTCAGTTTTCATGGGTCGAGGACATATTCTCGCAGAAGAAGGCGGCGGGAAGGTCCATAGAGGACGATACTTCCGCCGCCAGCGACTAGGGCGGCACAGGCGCGAGTTCCTGCACTTGTGGCGCTCTAGCTGAAGTCACGGGTACAGACAGGGGAACGTGCGCCATCCGCAAGGCCTCTTACGATGCGGTGACATAGTCCAGTCATTCTGTCCGCAAAATAAACCCTGGATTGGAAAGTGAATCGAGTTAGACTTTTTTTCATATGATGTTTCTCAAGACAACTTAATTTCAAGTTTTAAGGCTAATCCATGTCACCACTGAAGTAATGTATCATAGTCCAATACAGACGGAGAGACGGTACAAGTCGGGTTTATTTAGTGAGTGAGAGCCCCACACTACCCTGTTCGTTGCCCTACGGGGTATGCGGCTAGGTACATTTTTTTCCAAAAAAAAAAAGAGCTATGCCGTAATCCGCCACCTTAAAAATAAGAGTGTATATTTTGCCGAAAATCGGCGTCTTATCACAGAAACTATTAACTTATAATGACTGGACTCACTCCTGTGTGGCTATGCGTCGCTCATTGAGGGTAAGTACCCGAAAGGGAAGGCCGCTGGCAGACCACTGAAGTCAACGATCTAAATACACTGAAGTAGTCACACAATTCCAGAAGCGGTCTCACAATACAGGCGGAGAGAAAACGAAAAAGGGGAGAATAGATTCATGGATTTTTATTCCATAGACATGACTCAGTTTATTGACTTTGTCTCTGTTATAGTTCGTTTAGTCTATGAGTTATAGCTATTACTATAAGTAGTGGGATTGCTTCTCTGTAAGCAGTGGGATTGCTTCTCTGACACTAAAATAGAAACAAAACTTTGCCATAAGTAGTCATGTACTTCCTAAATCTGAAATATAATTTAATTCTATCAAAATAACAGTATCGGCAATATATTTGCAAAATGCCTATGAAACGAGGAAGATTAGATACTAATTATCTACCTATACCAATATTATGCTATCATGTAAGACCATAATTATATAATTATTATCCCTCTGATTGTTTATTCGTCGGTATTGATAGGCATCTAATTCTGTATTGGTAGGTACCTAATTGCTGCCGCGCTCAGAGTTATTTAATAGACATTAAATAACAATATATTTTGGGGTAACGAGGTTAAGAGATCGTACAAAAAATACGTTCGTAAACTGAAAGGGTGTGTGATGAAATATAACAAGTGGGGCTTAAAGAAATGGTTAACTTGATAAATTTTAATTACAATGGATCCCGCACATAGTAAGGAGGGGAGAAGGGCCTTAACTCCTTACTCACCTCCTTAATATCCATCCCTTTCCTTGGACTTTGTGACGCGCGAGTGATGTCTCTGATGTTGCTAGCGTCTACGAGCATATGCTACTATAACCGCTGGGACAGATGGGCTCTAAGCTTGTTTACCACTGTCATGGTACAAAAAAATGCAAAATAATAATTACTTAAGTATATGTTTTGAAACCAGTTATAAAAAAAATTAACAATAGCATATAACATCATTGGCTTTTAATGTTAATAGGGCGACATACACAATATCTAGGCATTATGCTCTATGCTTGTTTGCTACCGTTATGGTATAAAAAAACACAAAATAATAATTATATTGTTTTGTGTTAATTGTTAAAAAATTAACAATTATCAATTGGGCAACATACACAATTTATGGACATGAAATAGAGATAACTAAAAGAATATTAACCAACCTTTATTAGGTACTCAATGCCACTATGGTTCACAGCTACTGTTAACATAATTCTGAAGATTATTAACGATGATCAAATGTGTGTTTTTTTTTCTTGCGTAATCTCCTTATCTTATAAAATTTATTACCTACTAGGTATAGAAAAATCACGCAGCTCTGCATATTGGTTAATCTTCGTAACAAGTAATCTTTAAATGATATTATAAACAAATGTTCCTAATAAAGACAAAGACTTTAACATCGTCTTGTTGGTATAACGCCAAAATGGCTCAGGAATCTAAACAAAGCTTTTTAACATGCCACGTTAAATACCATCATTGTTTGTCTACTTTGCGTCATCGAGTGTAGGTCATCTAACTAATATAGATACACACAACACACACATTATGTTACGTAAATACCCAATATCTACTTACCTTGTTGTCCGTGTGGTGACGGACTAAGAATACAAGTGTCACCACCCCATCCTTTCCCGCGGTTGTCGTATAAGGCGACTAAGGGAAGTAAGCAATTAATCACCTATTGCATTACTGGTGGTAGGGCTGGGTACTAAGTGAGAGCACTCACCTTGCTATTAGGCCCGAACGGGTCGGTACCGGTCATGAAATACGTCAGTGTGTTTTGGCTGTAGCAGGAGATAGCCGTTTGTTCTTTCAATTCATATAATATGTGAGATGAAATGGTGAGCAGCGGCTTGACAATACTCTCGGTATAGTCGAGTCCATGAGCGACGGTTACTACTTACCGTCAGGTGGGCCGTGGCTCGACTGCCATCATCAGGCTTAAAAAAAAAGAAAATCCTTACGTAGACTAGTTACAGTAAAAACAATTACCATAAAACCCTCACGCATAGACATACTTAATTCATTTTAACCTAAAAAGTTTTTAGTCTTAGCTTTTGGCAAAATCAATATAATATATTTAATAGTTTAAACTAATAACCAAGGTTGTCTTCTCACTGGTATTGGTAGTTTGTGGTAGAATTTTTGAGCACTAAATAAAAACAAAAAAATTACAGTTTAAAAAAAACATAGCATCACGCCTGTATTCCCCGAAGGGGTAGGCAGAGGTGTATTACACACCCACGACTCGCCAGCTATGTTTAAGTCCCACGTAATAGGGGGCGAGCCTATTATTGACGTCTACCGGGCACATTTCCAAACTCCAGGCTGCTACTGAGAATTTTTATTTTTAGGAAAAAGCTTAATAACATTGCCCAACCCGGGGATCGAACCCGAGACCTCATAATTAGCAGTCGCATACACTACCGCTACACCACCGAGGCAGTTTAAAGAGGAGTACCTATTATACTCATTTTAATATACTAACTTAAAGTCTCATACATAGTCAGCATAAAAAAAAAACTAGACGTCGCGGGACGTCTACCAGATGTGAAAACATCGAAATTATTTTGTAGAAATAAAATGATCATAACCTGACAAAGTACTCCTCAAGACGAATCAAATGAGTATAAATTCAATAGGGTTGCGTTGTTTCATTACAGAGTTACTGTGACCACCTTCCAGCTCCATCGTCAGACCCTGGATACCATCTAGAGACAAAGTACTCGTCAAGACAAATCAAACGAGCCCAAACTCGATGGGGTTACGTTACTGTGACCACCTTCCAGCTCCATCATCAGACCCTGGATATCATCTAGGACTGAAGTACTAGTCAAAACATTCCAAACGTGCCCTAACTCGATGGAGTTGCGCCATTTAATTACAGAGTTTCGCATGGCCACATTCCAGCTTCATCATCAGCTCCTGGATACCATCTAGAGACAAAGTACTCGTCAAGACGAATCAAACGAGCCCAGACTCGATGGGGTTGCGTCGTTTCATTATAGAGTTCCTATGTCCACCTTCCAGCTCCATCATCAGATCAGCTCCATGTCATCATAATATTGCCTTATCACGCGATATACAGATGCGTGTAAAATTTCAGCTCAATCGGGAACCGGGCAGTGTGTCAAATTTAACTCTTGCAATATTTGAACGGGACAAGTAAAATAAAAGCGTCGCCACGCTAACAGCCGATTTTACCCTTCCTCCGCATTAGATGTTTCACATCAAAATTTGAAGTAGATATATTGTGTTGTATATATATTGTGTTTCTAAACGAATATTAGGTGGGTTAACAAAAATAAACCAAAAATTTTGTAAAATCATATACTGTGGGTAGATGAGACCGTTGAAATAACATATCAGCCTTGGACGTCTATCATCTAAGTCCACCCGTGATCATGAATGCTGTAAAGTATTCGAAACGTCGGGATAGTATTAAAATCAAGTAAACGCGATAGATTCCGTAAACGTAGTTTTATTTAAAAATGTGTCACATTCGCTTAAATATCAGAAAGTACTGCACACGCTGGTGGACTGCTCAGCTTGGGCAGAGCAGCGACGTGAACTCACCGCGAATTCTATCTACCGGTCATAGGCCAGTAATCAATATGCTAACACTACGTCCTGAATCTCTCTATTTCTATGTAATAAGCAGGCCAGTAATAAATTGTTTAAAAATTATATATCGACGTGTGTTGTATTCGCTCCTAAGCATAAAATTCAAAGATGAAAATTTGCCAAGAGGATTAATGATATATTTACCTTGTCGTTCTTGATCGCATCGACTTGCTTGTTGAGGGCCTCACGAGCTGATTGGGCGCCTCTGTCTATGAATACGGTACCCCAAAGCCAAGTCGCAGTGCCAAAAGGAACCAGATATTGCAATGAACGTTTTGCAACCACTGTACAACGAGACATGAGCGGCCATATCACCGACAGCACTAAAACAAAAATATTTAGATCAACACGACCTTATAGTCAAGGACATATCAACCGAGCGTTATTTTGTCCGGTGAAAGTTTATCACCGGCAATGCTAAATAAATCAGCTTCCCTCAAATAATACATTGCCATTATAGTGAAAAGATAAATAATTGGTATAAGTAGGTACTTATACTAATCTACACATAACACACATGTCTGTGAATCTAACATTGACTAACTTATAGTCAGTGAATGACTGAAACTATAATATCTGATGTGTAGATGGGGAATTTGCCGTGTGGGGCCGGCCTTAGAATTGTCCCACCCCTCTCCACCCATGGGAGTCGTAAGAGCCGACTGAGGGAATACCGGGGGAGTGGGCAGCAGCACTTCCTCGAGTATTAATAACATCCACTGCGATCGCCAACCCGCCTGCCAAGCGTGGCGATTACGGCAATATCCCCCAAAAAAAATGAGCACCCAACAAAAAACGGCCCTCAGTCACGGCAGCTCCGCTATTCCGTGGCCTAACGGTAGCGGGCCCGGTAACGGCGGAGCAGGGGGTGCGAAGAATCTCCGGTCGCGGATAGGCTACCATAAACAACGACCTCTGGCCCTGGTAACGCACAACGTTCGGACACTTCGGACCGACGAGAGAATCACCGAGCTGGAAGAGGAATTGAGCAAGATCCACTGGGACATTATAGGGTTGTCAGAAGTCCGAAGAGAGGGTAAGGGTACGACAATCCTCCAGTCCGGGAACTTGCTCTTCCACCGGGAGGGCGACCACCAGTCCCAAGGGGGTGTCGGGTTTATCGTTCGCAGGTCTCTCGTAGGCAACGTGGAGAGGATTGAAAGTGTGTCGAGTAGGGTAGCGTACCTTATACTCAGAATAACCAAACGGTATTCGTTGAAGGTCATACAGGTTTACGCACCGACCTCTACACACTCCGATGACGAGGTGGAGGCCCTATATGAGGACATCTCGAAGGCCATCCACTTGTCTAAAACCTATTTCACGGTGGTTATGGGAGACTTTAACGCGAAACTAGGCAAAAGGACAGACGATGAGCTGAAGGTGGGGCACTATGGATTTGGGCAGAGGAACCACAGGGGCCAGATGCTGGCTGATTTTCTGGAGAAGGAAGGCCTCTTCATGATGAATTCCTTCTTCAGGAAGCAGCCCCAGCGAAAATGGACCTGGATTAGCCCTGATGGTTCAGTGAAAAACGAGATTGACTTCATCCTGTCGGACAAACGACACATATTCAATGATGTCTCAGTGATCAGCAGGATTAAAACTGGGAGTGATCACTGACTAGTCAGTGGCATCTTGAATATTAGAACAAAAGTCGAGAGGTCGCGTTTGATGAAGTCTACGCTCCGACCAACACCTGCGCAATACCAGAACCCCGAGAGCTTTCAGCTCGAAATACAAAATCGCTTCCAATGTCTAGATGAGTGTGAATCAGCGAGCGATACGAACAGCAGGTTCGTGCAAACTGTCCACGCCGTCGGGTCGACTTACTTCAAGGCCCGTCGTGTCAGTAGGAACCGTAAACTCTCGGACCACACTCTCAAACTCATGGAAAGGAGAAAAGAAATGATAGTCCAGTCCTCAGCCGATTGGTCCTGCCTAAGGCGGTTAAACAGACAGATCTCCAAAGCTGTGCGACACGATATTCGCCAATTTAATACTACCCGTATTAAAGAGGCGATAGAGCGGAACCAAGGCTCGAAAGTGTTCGCAAGAGATCTGTCTGTTGGCCAAAGTCAGTTGACTAAACTGAGGACCAACAACGGCACTATCATTTCTTCTCGAGATGAGATCTTGGGAGAGGTCCAGCAGTTCTATGGACAGTTGTACAGATCCCAGAGCCCTGCTGTTGGCTTGGTCCAAGACCCCAGATCCAAGCTAACTCGGCACTTTACCGAAGATATCCCGGACGTCAGCCTGTACGAGATCAGAATGGCTCTCAAACAACTAAAGAACGGAAAGGCACCGGGAGACGACGGAATCACTACAGAGCTTCTGAGAGCAGGCGGAAAGCCGGTCTTAAAAGCTCTTCAGAGGCTGTTCAATTCCGTCGTTCTCGGGGGCGACGTTCCAGAGTCGTGGACCAGAAGCGTGGTGTTGCTGTTCTTCAAGAAAGGTGACAGAACCCTCTTGAAGAACTATAGACCCATCTCGCTCTTGAGCCACGTCTATAAGTTGTTTTCGAGGGTCATTACAAATCGACTCACGCGCAGGCTTGACGACTTCCAGCCTCCCGAACAAGCCGGGTTCCGAAAAGGCTATAGTACCGTAGACCACATTCACACGCTACGCCAGATTATACAGAAAACCGAAGAATACAATCGGCCTCTGTGTCTGGCGTTTGTGGACTACGAGAAAGCCTTCGATTCGATCGAAACTTGGGCGGTGCTGCAGTCCCTTCAGCGGTGCCAAATTGACAATCGGTACATCGAAGTGCTGAAGTGCTTGTATAGAAACGCCACCATGTCAGTCCGTGTTCAGGACAAGAGTACGGGACCGATCCAACTGCAGAGAGGTGTTAGACAGGGAGACGTTATGTCCCCGAAACTCTTCACCGCTGCATTGGAAGATGTCTTCAAGCTTTTGGACTGGACCGGATTCGGCATCAACATCAATGGCGAATACATCACTCACCTTCGATATGCCGACGACATCGTAGTCATGGCAGAATCTCTGGAGGACCTTGGCACCATGCTCAATGATCTCAGCAGGGTTTCCCGACTAGTGGGTCTCAAAATGAACATGGACAAGACGAAAGTCATGTCTAATGTCCATGTCATTTCAGCACCGGTCCTAGTCGGGAGTGCGCTTCTCGAAGTTGTCGACCATTATGTCTACCTGGGACAAACAGTCCAGTTAGGTAGGCACAACTTCGAGAAAGAGGTCAATCGACGAATCCAACTCGGCTGGGCAGCGTTCGGGAAGCTATGGAAGATCTTCTCGTCCAATATTCCGCAGTGTCTGAAAACGAAGGTCTACGACCAGTGTGTGTTACCAGTGATGACATACGGAACAGAGACGTGGTCTCTGAATGTTGGCCTCATATCAAGGCTCAAAGTCGCTCAGCGGGCTATGGAGCGGGCTATGCTTGGTATTTCCCTACGTGATCGAATCCGTAATACGGAGATCCGTAGGAGAACGAGAGTGACCGACATAGCCCGCCGGGTTGCCATGCTGAAGTGGCAATGGGCAGGCCACATCGCTCGACGAACCGATAACCGATGGGGACGAAAGGTTCTCGAGTGGCGACCACGTATCGGACGGCGCAGCGTAGGACGGCCCCCCACCAGATGGACCGATGATCTGGTCAAAGCTGCGGGGAGCCGTTGGATGCGGTCGGCACAGGACCGCTCGTTGTGGCGTTCTCTTGGGGAGGCCTATGTCCAGCAGTGGACGTTAAAAGGCTGATGGATGGATGGATGGAGATGGGGAATGGCCGTCGGTCAGTGCGATGGTTTAGCGGTCTAGAGCACTTCCCGAGATTGGAAGGGACGCAGGCTCGGATCCCGCTCGCACTAAACTTCTATTTTTCCACATTTATGAATATATATATTTTATTCATACTTCAATCAATCTTTGGTTCATGGATATGATATTAAAACATAGAAGGCACGGCTATCTCCCGCTACAACCAAAACAGACCGACATGCTTCGAGGTCGGGGTCACACGGGTGACGCATGACGGTCCGATAACAAGTTAGAAAAAATTCAAATAATTATGAGCACAGAAGAGAATGGTTACTTCCCTTATTCACCTCGCCAAGAAGTTCTCACCTCGTTATATTACTCTGACCGTAGTATGCTAATTAATATGCTAATATATTATAACATCATAAGCTCATTTCTAATTGTATGTATCCCAAAAAGTAATTAAGATAATCTACCTAGTTGATAAATTACCTATTTATTTAAAAAGGCATGATGTCCTAGATTTTATGTTGATAACGTTTATGGTGACATTATCATTATTGTAATAATGTAAATTGCGATGGTTTAAACTAAATAACTGCGGAAGTAATTTCCGCAGTTTCAACTTTGTTATGAAATTATAATAAGTATCTATGTCATTATTATATAAGTATCCTGTATTTTTTCCTTGGATAATACGAAGATAATAATAAAATTGTTTGAATATACTTGTATAAAGTACAACTTAAATTATTTTATGCCATGTACACACCACTACAACTAAGACCAATAAAAAAATATAGTCTGAGGCTATGTAGTGGCTACGTCTTTAATCTGTAGGTACAGCACTAAACTGTACCTTATACTCTTCATGTATGTCGTAAAAACAGTGTCCATTGCACAGTAATTATACTTAAATAAATAGGTAATTAGGTACATACCGAAAAGGTCAATAGAACTTTGATGATTCAAAAGTACAACAGCTCCCCGGGTATTGTCAACATTCTCGAGTCCACGTACTTTCCAACGAAGTCCAAAAGCTTTTGCAAATGCCCGCAACGAAGCCGCTGGTATCCTGTAATAAAGCAAATATATACATATGTTCATACGATTAACGTAGGATGGATGAAGGCAGGTCACAGGAATACTTGCGACCTACGATTACCCCTCCTAGAGAAAAATAAGTAGGTAAATTCTAACATCTCCAGTCATGTAGGTATTTATCGGAATGTAGTAGCAGTTGTGGATGGATTAACAACGACTGCATGCTACTGAAATGCGAATGGATATGCAGTATCTATAATGGATATAATAAATAGTGATTAAGTAAGGAAGCCTGAAAGTAATAAATAATTACTTACAAAGAAAAAAAGAACCGCTTTCAATGAAGAGTTTCATTGTCTATATCCGAAGATCTTCATCAGATCCTAATACATCATATATTCCCTAAAAAATGCATTTAATAAAGAAATCCCAATCTAAATGGGATCAATAGTTTTTGAGAAAATCGCGAACGCTCAAACTCATATAGGTATATACCACATACGTTTCAACAACGACATCGCTTGTCTTGGTATGGGCATGATAGGCGGAGGGACAAAAGAAACTGCAAAACTTTTACAAAGTATTCCAAAGACTATAAAAAAATCGAATCTACATCTGTTGGATACCTATTCCAGAAGCTTAGCCAACCTAAAGCCGATATTTAAAAAAGAGGTTTGTAAGTTTCTATAAGTAGGTACTTACTAATTACTATCCTATTCAAACACCTTCAGAAAAAAAACATACCTAAGCATTTTAATTGGCATTCGACTGAGTTAACACTGTCGAAATTTAATTGTAATTCAATTACTTGCCAATTACATTACAGACATGACGTAATAGTAATAAACGGCAATTAGATAATACAATTCGGCGGAAAGAAACTCAGCCAACGTGAGTTACTCGTATATGATTGCATCAACTCTACTATTATACGCTGTACGGACGCTCTTATTTTAGTTAATTATCTCGTTTAAGTGGGCAACTTAGATAAACCATGTCTACTTTAATTTTAAGTACCAATAAGCCCAATATTCAGCAACAGCACTACATTTAAGTACATTGTAACAATATATTACCATAATATACATTGACACAATGTATGATACAATGCAAATGTTATGTAAATGCGGCCGCTTCGCTGAACTTTTCAGAGCGAATACAGGCGTGATGCTATATCACGCCTGTATTCCCCGAAGGGGTAGGCAGAGGGGCATTACACACCCACGGTTCGCCAGCTATGTTCAATGTCCCACGTAATAGGGGGGGCCAGCCTACCTTCATATCATGGATACCTTTATACATGTTACTGTCCTTATCAATATACTTACAGCGCATTCTTCGGGTCAAACGGTTTCAGTAACATAACTGGTATTGGGACCGCGGCACATATTAGACACACAATGATGTAGACCGTGAACTGAAAATAGAAAAATGTTTGTATCACGTTCATATTAAGTAAAGATAACAGCCTAGCCAAACATGCGCCACCAGTGGTGGTATTATTTGCTTATTTCATTCAGTCACCTTCTACGCCATCCACGAAGAGGATGGACTTTTAGTACTACTCTGTCAAGAAAGTACGGGGAAAAGATCAATAATACACAACATTTTTGTTATTCATCCAAATTTTTCACCTTCAATCACCTTCAAAGTATGCTCCTTCAGAAACAATAGACTTACGCCAACAAATAATCCAATCATCAAAACATTTTTTTAACGCTGTTTCCGGAATTGAATTCAGTTCTCGCCGCGAATTCTCCTTTATGTCTTCTACCGATTGAAAACGGATGCCACGAAGTGGTAATTTGAGTTTAGGAAAAAGAAAGAAGTCGGCTGGAGCCATATCTGGTGAATATGGTGGTTGCTCGATGGTATTTGTTGAGTGTTTGGACAAAAATTCATTCACAATTATGGCCTTGTGCGAAGGCGCATTTTAGTGGTGCAAAATCCAAGAATTTTCTTTCCACAAATCTGGCCTTTTTCGCCGAATTTGCTCTCTTAAACGCCGCATAACGCTCAAATAATATTCTTTATTTACCGTTTGACCTTCTGGCAAGAATTCCGAGTGCACAACACCGCGATAGTCAAAGAAAACAGTCAACATGACTTTGACTTTTGATCGACTTTGGCTCGGTTCGGTTCAGTTGGAAGTCGCCACTCCGAAGCTTGTTGACTAGTTTGCATGTCAAACGTCTCGTCACCAGTAACAATGCGTTTCATGAATGTTGGGTCGGAATTGACTCGTTCTAGCATGTCCTCAGCGACTCGCATGCGATTGAGTTTTTGGAGATAATTCAGGTCTTTTGGGACAAGCCGAGCGGAAACGTGTTTCATACCCAAGTAATTATTTAAAATGGTATGGATCGACTCATGAGACACAGAAAGTTCGGCGGCTATCTCTCTCAAAGTTGAATGAGGATTTTCAGTCACTTTTGCAATGTTAACTTCAGTTGCAGACGTTGATGGCCTACCAGAGCGAGGCAAATCTTCCATCACATCTCGACCACTTTTAAACGCTTTGTACCACTCATAAGCACGTGTTTTTGATAAAGTCGATTCATCGTAAGCCTTCTGTAACATTTTCAGTGACTCCGAATACGAAATTCCATTGGCAATGCAAAATTTAAGACAAACTCTTTGTTCGATGTTTTTGTCCATTATGAAATTCGCAATACACATTATATATGATATAACTAAAAACAGTACTGTATTTAATATAAATAACAGATGCAACTCGAACTCCGCGCCAAAATGGATAACAGTGGTGCCAATCTAACAACAACAAAAAAAAATTGAATTTGAAACCATAAACAAATCATCCATTCCCAATACTTTCTTGACTAAATATATACTTACTACATTTCGTGACGATTGAATGAATAAAGCCATTATCTCATTCATTCCATTTCAAGAGAGAGACGACCAGAGGTACTTTTCCGTTAGACGGGCGCAAGCGAAAAATCGCCAAATAATATAGAATCCTGCTTTATTTTAATGACTGCAGAGAATAGAGCACAGCGGCCCCAAAAGTTCTCCTTTAGATTCATAGTAATTTTATTTTTTCACATTTTTTTCTATGCAGTTTTTAAGCGGCGCACCACCAGGCTAAGTTTGGTGTATTATTGTTAGGCAGCAGAGGAAGGAATCCATATGCATCCATCAACCGTGCCCTTTCTAGAGCACATGGCTTATAGTTGTTCCTTCATCCTCATAGTCCAATGGGACGGCATTCCAACAAGACTGGAGAGAGATCAGGAGCAGGACCAACGAATTTACGTGCTTTCTGAGGCACGCAGGTGAAACACCGCCAACCACCTAAAACCCAAACCAATAACATTCTACTAACCCGACCCGGGAATCGAACCCGAGATCTCATGATCCGCAGTCTCATACAATACTACTGAGGCTGATCTAATACACCGTAAAGAAAGAAACCTAAAAATATAGACCTAGCGTTAAACGTCCAAACAAAAATTAAACATTACTCCGAATCTTTCCACATACACAGGGTGTAAATGACATCGTATCGACAATTGATATCATGGGTTTAGTACTTGATTCTCTAGTGGAAATTTGCATCGGACTTTTCATGAAAATTACAATATTTTTTTTTAAATTTAATGCGAGATAAAATCGTTATATTGTTCTAAATTCGATTTTAGGTAATAAATCCATTAATCAGGGTCCACCTCTTCTTCATAAACTACAATGAATTGAAACCTTCCTAATGTTTTTAGTCGCCTTGTTATTCGATGGCGGCTAAAAAATTGATAACTTTGTAACCCGTCGTTGTCGACGAAAATGGTATGGGGCATATTATTAGATACAGTTATTTGGTGACATCTCTGCCCGGAGTTAGGTATCATGTCGTTTACACCCGGTATATTTAAATCATGTACTAGATGAAATGCAAATAACTGAATGCAAATTTACATGCATCAAATAATTTAATTCAAGGTACCTTGATATAATATCTGGCCATGGAACTAATTGTAAATAATATGACTAGGAGCGCCATCACGCACCCCAACACCACGTTGAATGCAGACATGTTAAAGGACCTTCGTAGCCCTGAAAAAAATAAAGTTGAACTCTCCAAACTTTGCCCAAACACTACGGGAATAGAAAACGGAATGTACCGATTAATCTATACTATTATAAAACTGTAACAGCTGTGTCTGTACATTCACGATATTTGAGAAAAAATACTGTAATAGGCTATATAGGCGTGTCTAAACACAAAACAATTTTTTTTAGAATTTTTGTCTGTTTGTCTGTTTATCTGTTTGTCTGTTGGTTTGTTCGCGCATCACACAAAAACTACTGAACGGATTTTAATGCAACTTTTTTAGTTAATGACTCATAATTAGATTTAAAAATTGGTATATTTTATCCCGCCACTTTATTGGAAACCTGAGATACAATCTAAAAACTATGTCTGCGGCGTAGTCCGAGGGAAAGGTTAGTCTATACTACAATAATAAATCTGTAACAGAGCTGTGTCTGTACATTTAAGAAAAATGGATAATGTTGCATCATTTAAGATATTTGAAAAAAAAATTGTAACACGCAAATACCAAACGGATTTTGATGAAGATTTTTTTGTTTGAATACTCTTGATTAAACTTAAATACTGGTAAGTATAATTTTTTTTCCCGCAAATATATCGGGAACCTGAGATATAACCTAGTACTAGTTTTTGGCTGCGGTGGACCAGAGGCTAGACCCACATAATAATAGCCACCTATTATAACGCTGATGAATACCAATATGGATCTTTATACTAGTGACCCGACTCGCGAGGAACTTACAAACATACAATTGACAATTGTGCCCACAAAGTACACCCAGACTCAGAACAACTATTTGTGGAACAAAGAATTGTCTGTGTGGGACTCGAACCCACAACACTTGGCACGGGAGGTCGGTATCTAAACCACTCCGCCAATAAAAATCAATTTCGAAAAAATATTATACGAGTACTCAGCTGCTAGTAGGTACTTCCGTCACCTTCACCGACCATATTAGTGTAGTGACTAATGTTATTTTACAATAAATACAGTATGCTTCATGTGTTGGCAGACTACACAAGCCATGGATAAAATCATTCGAGCGTGTACATTTTCTCACAATGTTTTCCTTAACCGAGTCGTGAACAAAAGGTTCACACATCATTTATAAATTTTTTGGCTAGAGTTCTGTGCAAAATCTTAACCTCTAATTTGAATTACTTACTTAACTAAAAACGAATTAATTATATACATTCAAAATATTGATACACATTTAAATTGGAAATATCATATTGAAGATATAAATAATAAAATATCTAGTCACTGCTACGCGTTATCCATACTTTCCGAGATTACTAATGAAGATACTGTTAAAAATGCATACTTTGGTAATGTGTATCCACTTTGACGTATGGTATAATATATAATACTGGGGTAATTCAGTTAACGTTCAAAGTACATTAATCCTGCAAAAAAGGTGTATTAGAATAATAAAATGTATAATGATGAATCTCTATCAATTTTTAAGGAGAAATCTTTACTCACTGTGACAGGGATATATATTTTAGAGTTATGTTTATTTGTGGAAAAGCACATAGAATATTTTATTCGGTAAGCCTCGCTTAGAAGTAACCTACGGAATAGATATAAGTTTGATCTATCTCTACCAAGTACTCGCAATATAATGTTTTACAAAAGTGCTTATAATTATATCTGCAATACGCGTGTATAACCATCTTCCCAATAATTTGAAGGCATTAAAAGGTAAAATTACGTTTACGGAATCTATCGCGTTTACTTGATTTTTATACTATACCGACGTTTCGAATACTTTACAGCATTCATGATCACGGGTGGACTTAGATGGTAGGCGTCCAAAGCTGATATCACGGGGGGGACAGTTCCCTTTATTACAGGCAAGTTCCTTACAAAAGCGCCACCTTTATCACCGCTCCAAAATGTGTTACATTACAATGATATCAAAGTAAGAGATATTGACATATACGGCCGTAGATATCGCTAGTGGCAATTTTAAAAGCCGCTATCACTATTCGCAGTTGCAGTTTATAAGATACAGCCACAACATTACCGCAATTATATGTTCCTCCTATGTGAAATTAGCGATATCGATTGAGTTGATTTGGCCTTTTTGTCAGCTTTTTGGATAACTATGAAATAATTAAATTCAAATTATATGAAGTCTATGTAATTGCAATGTATACTTATAGGCGCTATACATATAGATACATTCGCTACAAGCGCGAATTGCGGAGCGGAAATCCAGATAGAGCTTCAAAATTGGCTTCAAATTGGGTCCGTAAGAGGCTAAGAAAGAGGGCTGGCTCTCTTTTCCTGTAGAATTACTTTACTCTTTGGCTGATATGTTATTGCAACGGTTTCATCTACCCACAGTAATATGATTTTACAAATTTTTGGTTTATTTATTTCAACCCACATAATATTCGTTTAGAAACACAATTAAAAATATCTACTTTAAGTTTTATGCTTACAATGTATGAGATTTTGAGCTAGTATAATAAAATTAAATTAGTATAATACTTTTCTTTAAGTTTTAAAATTTTTGTTTATATTTAGTGCTTAAAAATTTTACCACAAACTACAAATTAAAAATTTTAAGTAATCAAAAAGCTACCAGTAAGAAGACAATATTGATTATTAGTTTGTATTATTAAATATATTGATTTTAATAGAAGCTAAGACTAAAAAGCTACCACCGGATCGGAAACGCGGCCTGACTGAGAAAGATCCGGCCAGAAAACTCAGTAGGCAACAACAGTTATGGATTATTAAATTTAAGCGGAAATACTAACTAATCACTACTGTGGGTTTTATCCACACAATAAGCGCTAACTGTGTCTTGCAATCTTGTGGTGTGCCTTCTTGTATTATGTTTGGTGAGGCCTATCACAGGATTCCAACTTGATGGTAAGACCCAGCCGACTTCTCTATTGAAATTGGGATGTTTCTTAATTTCAATAGCCTCACGTATCATTCTAGGACGATATCGATGTTCTTTTGCGAGGATATGAGGCATGTCAAACCTGATGTAATGGCGGGTGTGGTCCTGTGTGTGCTCACAAATTGCAGACTTTGTATAGCGACAGTGCTTCACATCAGCTATGTGTTCCTTGATCCGAATTCTTATGGATCTCTTTGTTTGCCCAATGTAGGAGAGACCACAATCACAATCCAGCTTGTACATGATATAACATAACAATATATCTATCTATGTATAAATAACATTTTATTTCAAAATGTGTAAAATTCGCGTAAATGTTAGAAAGTATCATTAAAAGGTAAATTATTTAAAAATTCATTATAAAAGTGGTTGATCAATAATGTTTTTTATACTATAAATGATTACTTCATATTGCGGGCAAATACTTGACATGTTAAAAATAATAAAATTACTGACCATTTTATGTAGAGATAGTTGACAAATTGTTATCAATTTACCTTATTTGACATTGAATGTAATTTTATTGAGATTCGTTTAGTTACATGTTATATTTTTAACTATACTTATATATATTACTAGCTGATACCCGCGACTTCGTCAGCGTTAAAGATTTAATTTCTAATTTCGACCCCTATTTTACCCGTGATTTTATAAAACCATTGAAATGTATCCTATATCAAATATAAAATTAAATTTAATATTCTTAATTTAAAAATGTCTAAATATCTGTGTTTCTATCTCTAAATTAGAAACCTACCAAACCACCCCCTCTTTCCGTTCCTATTATTTCAACTGACCACTTCCTCATCTCCTCTATATCATCATTCCTCTTCATCATTCCTCATTCTTAAAAATCATAGGACAGCTTTTCTTGGGATGGATTACTCGCGAAGGTTGCCTTTGGTTTATAGGCTATCACGCCAACCACTCAGGGCGTGACAAACTTACCGTCTTACTCAACATGAAGCCGTACAGCCTAGTATAAATTATGTGTTACAAACATTGATATATAAACAAAAACATAGCATCACGCCTGTATTCCCCGAAGAGGCAGGCAGAGGTGTATTACACGCCCACGATTCACCAGCTATGTTAAGTCCCACGTAATAGGGGGCGAGCCTATTGCCGTCTACCGGGCACATTTTGAACTCTGGCGGCTACTGACAAGTTTTCTTTTTACGAAAAAGCTCTATAACACTGCTCTACCCGGGTATCGAACCCGAGACCTCATGATCAGCTGATGATCAGATGTGGTGAAGCGGTTGTGTAAGCGACTACACTGCCGTTGCACCACAGAGGCAGTTGATGTATAAAGCAGAGAAGATCCACAATTAGGCACTAAAAGTGTTCACTATAGGTGAGTGCAGATTACGCTTTCCTGTAAACATTTTTCTTTTAGTATTGTTTTCCGCAACGTATCAATATGCCTAATAATACCAAAATCTCTTTTGAAAAACTCATTGACTATCTCTTTTTCTCTCGTTCTTTTTGAATAGTGTCATAAAGCTCACGCACGCAGTTAAAAGTTGTTATCTAATATATATAAAATTCTCGTGTCGCGGTGTTTGTTACCAAACTCCCCCGAATCGGTTGGACTAATTTGTATGAAATTTTGTGTGCAGATCGTGTAGGTCTGAGAATCGGCCAACATTTATTTTTCACACCCCTAAATGATAAGGGTGACCCACCGCTAAATATTTTTGAAAATTTTTTAATTTTAATTTTATTATGTTTCGGCATTAAAAATACATACAACCCTAAATTTTCACCCTTCTACTGCCGATGTAGAAATAATTTATATGGCAAAACAACGTTTGCCGGGTCAGCTAATCTAATACCTATATAAAATTCTCGTGTCACAGTGTTTGTCGCCATACACTTCCGAAACGCCTTGACCGATTCTTATGAAATTTTGTATGTATATTCAGTAGGTCTGAGAATAGGATGAAAACTATTTTTCTCTAAGTGGTAAGGGCGGTCCACCGAAAAATTTATTTTTTATTTTTTGGAGCAAATTTTTTTATTTTATTTTTTTATGCATTAAAAATACATACAACCCTAAATTTTCGCCCTTCTACTGCCAATCCCTATTTTTTTAATAGCAATATTAGTACTTTAATAATTTTAATTGCAAAATATTCACGAAAAAAAAAATATGGCGATACGAAAAATATGGCGATACGAAGTTCGCCGGGTGAGCAAGAGTAAGAAGTACATAGTTATTTTATAAAATCATACATACATATTGTCACGCCTTTTTCCCGTAGGGGTAGGCAGAGACCACTTCTCTCCACTTGCTACGATCCTAACACACATCTTTCGCTTCATCTAGGTACTTCCATGCATGCTCGTTGGTTTCGAGTACTCTTAACCTGGCCTTCCTTAAGAACGTCTCCGATCTGGTCAAAATACGTTGCGTTCGATAGGTGGCATGGGTCGTAAAGACAATTGTAATGTGGAGATTGGGTATGGCCGTTGGTCAGTGCGATAGCTTAACGACTTAGAGCACTTTCCCGGATTGGAAGGGACGCAGTTCGAATCCCGCTCGCACTAAAGTTCTCTTTTTCCACATTTACAAATAATTTGTAATCTGTAATAAGTCTTTAAAAAACTATTAAACTAATGCCTATTGAAATATTAGAGAAATCGGAATATCTAAAATAAGTTTTTAAAAAACTATTAAACTAATGCCAAATACTCTTTAACTCATAAACATAACTAAAATTATTTTGTTAAAAATCAACTTTTAGCATGATGTTACTGTACTTTAATAACCACATCAATGGTTACCATAGCAACGGTTGACATATTATATTTTGTGTTGTGTTAATGAGTGTAGAAGTCTGAATACGATAGCAGATAAAAATATATATTTTGGATAGGAGTTTCGTAAAATCCTTTCTTAGTGAGCGTCTACGTCGTGAAAGGAGCATCTATGCAAAATTTCAAGTCAATCGGACGTATGGTTTCGGAGATACCGTGATGAGGCAGTGACTGGTAAATCGCTTATATATATAGATTCGATGCCATATTCAGTACACCCATATCGTACTGTTCAATACAAAAATACTATGTAATAACATCTGCACTCCGTGTCAGCAAGCAATTAATGATTCTGATTCTGAATACAAAAGTCAAATGGTAAACCAAGAATCCCATAAGATTTTTTTTGCAGTTTTTAGCAGACAAAGATACCAAGCTGTAAGGCTATAACTAAACACAAATTTTTATCCGCAGCTAATAGACCAGTGTCGATAATTTTTGAAACCACAAACATCAGAACAGAATGACCCATGGGAAAAGTAACAAAATATAATAAAAATAAAAGGAATAATAATTTACGGGCGATTTGAGGTCGGAAAGAAGGGTGGAAAACGGTTTATCACAATTTCCCGCAAAACTACGAGACCTATTGATATATGTATAAGGCGTGCGTGCTAAACAAGATCGTATCGCCATACATATAATTATGTACCTATTAAGAAACTGTAACAGAGCTATGTCTGTACATTTAAGATATTTGAGAAAAAATTACTGTATTAAGCTATATCTATAGCCGCGTCTAAACACAAAACGATTTTTTTTTAGATTTGTTGTCTGTTTATCTGTTTGTTCGTTCGCGCATCACGCAAAAACTACAGAACGGATTTTGATGCAACTTAGGTATTATATAAACTATTTCATAGCTCTTGATTAGACTTTAAAACTAAAAACTGGTATACATTTTATCCGGCTACTATATCGGGAACCTGAGATATGACTTAAAAGCTAGCATTTGGCTGCGACGGAGCCGCGGGCTAAGGCTAGTTGTAAAATAACATTAGTAATACACTAAATATGGTCGGCTAAGGCGCCGGAAGTACCTACTACCAACTCGGGTCGTAGTTTTATAATATTTTCTCGAAATTTATTTTTACTTGGCGGAGTCCAAGTGTTGTGGATTCGATTCCCACACAGGACAATTCTTTCTGTGACCCACATATATTTGTTCTCAGTCTGGGTATGCTTTGTGTCCGTCAATTATTGTTATTTGTAAGTCCCTCGCGATACAGGGATTATGCCCAAGTCTGTAGGGTATATAAAAAATCGCAGTGCGTGCTAAGCCTAATCCACGAGAAATTAGATTTTTATAGGTTGCGCTGGCTAATCCAGAGATAAATCAAAAGAATTTGTAATTAATAGGTAATTTTTTTTACATGAAAACAACGGCTTTCTACGCGGTAACAAAAAAAACGCAACAATGCCGGTGGGAACACGTAACTACTAATATTTTTTTAATTACGCATTATAAGCAAATAACCTCAGAGCTTGAACATAATTCAACGAATATGTAGCTGTGCCTATCTATAAATATTTATATATAATAGGTAAAATTCTAAAGCTGTCACAGTGTGACAGTGTAAAACATTGTTTTCTTTTTTTCTGTTTGTTTATTCGCACTTTACGCAAAAACTACCGAACGGATTCTATTGCTTAGACTTGAAAGCTCTTTCTGTTCTCTAAGGACACCAGCGGGAGACCAGATCGCGGCACGTGTATTTCACGAATGCCTTTTGATGAGCCTCTAAGATGAGCCTCTAAGAATGGCGACCATGACCTACCAGGGTTAGATGGTTCATGCAAAGAGCATAATATCTCGCTTCTGGCTAAACGGCTACCATTCTAAAGCGTGGGGTTAGAGCAGGTACCTTACCCGCCCAGTGGCAGGTAGTTATAAAAGGTTACCTCACATACAAATAAAAACAACAATGATTATGAAATTAGAACACAAATACCGTCCAGGCGTCGTTTGAACTTCGTCGTCAGAAGGCATGGTTGCGATTCCGACTCGTGGTTATTATTTAAAGAGTTCGTCTATCGGTGAGTTAAATAAAATTATTTCTTCTTTGTACAATCATGTTGCATAATTTAAATTTGTAAAAGTATTTCTGTGTCATTTGTCAAGTGAGACAGTATAAATTCTGAAAATTTCACTTTTTTTCATTAGTTTTCATATAACAATGGGTCGTGGCAAACCCGTGTGTGAAGAGCTTCGAAAGCGAATAGTTTGTGGGGTCGATGCTGGCAAATCAAGTTACCAAATATCTAAAGACTTGATACTTCCCAGGTCTACAGTCCAATCTATCATTCAGCACTATAAAAAGAATAGAACGACTTCTTGTTTGAAGAAAACTGGTCGACCACGCATCACAAGTGCAGTAGAAAACAGAATCCTGAAGAAAATTATCAAAAATAATCGTCGTGCTCGAGCTGGAGAACTCACGGTTCAATGGAAGGACATGATTCACAAAGACGTCTCAGTTAATACTTGCAAAAGAGTCCTAAAAAGAATGGGTTACGGATTTTACACCGCTAAGGAGAAACCACTGTTGACTGCTGTACAAAAGAAAAAGAGGTTGAAGTTTGCTCGTGATCATTTAAGTTGGACTTCCGATCAGTGGCGTAGTATCATTTGGAGTGACGAGTACAAATTTGAAGTGACAGTTGGCGATGAAAGGAAAAAAGTGATTCAGAACAAAAATGAGGCATTTTATACTGATTGTCTCAAATGCAAAGTGAAGTTTCCGGCGTGTCTGCACAAGGTGTTGGTGGTATGCAGTTTGTGGATGGTTCTATCAATGCTGCAAGGTATCAAAACCTTTTGGAAGAGAATTTACTGCCCTCTATTCCGTCACTTAAACATCAAGATTCCTTCATTTTTCAACAGGATGGTGCTTCCTGCCATACTGCTAGGACAACAAAGACGTGGCTACTGGCGAAAAGCATCCTTACAATCGAATGGCCATCTAACAGCCCGGACTTGTCACCGATCGAAACCCTATGGTGGAAAATGAAAAAAGTTCGTAAAAATCCATCAAGATCGAAGAGCGACTTAAAGGCTAAACTCTTGGCTGTCTGGGAGTCAATTACGCCTGAGGAGTGTGCCGCGTTGGTTGCAACCATGCCTCTTCGCATTAAAGCTGTCATTGAGAGCAAAGGCGACACAACTAAGTGATAGACGAACTATTTTGCGTGAGTGACCAGCCCCCTGAGGCAGAATGTCATGTTTCACGTGTCGACCGTATCGAGATCACTGTGATTGGTTGAGAAACCGACGCGTGATGTCCCAATAATCCGTTGGCCAATCTCGGTGATCTCTCAACCAATCACAGTGATCACGATACGTTCGACATGTGAGATATGAGATTCTGCCTAACTCCCAAGGGTAGACGAATACTTTTGCGTTATGTGTTTTAGAATAATTTTTTTAAATTTTTTATGTTATGTAAAGTCATGAAAGAATTTCAGTTATGTTAAAATAAACTTTAAAATGTTCCTCAAATTGTGGTTTACTTTTTATTAAACGTTCTTAATTATTTTACCAATATTTACTTTCTATATTTTACGCCTTGCACTACTTTCCATACTTGACGAACTATTTTTCATCGGGGCTCGTATATGAAATATGTCTTTCTGGTCTATTGCCTTTGCTGCGCTACAGACTAGGTACCTACATATATGCAAAATTTCATAATGATTGGTTCAGTAGTTACCTATAGCATGAAAGCGTAACAAACGAACTCGAAATATAATGTATGAAAATACTGCCGACAGATGGCGCAGGCGTCACCCAAAGACGTTAAGTATGATGTGTTATCGAAATTAGCAGTCAGGAGCAATTGTCAGGATGGCTGAATTGGTAAAGCATCTGGACGGTATCCAGAAGATGCAGGTTCAAATCCTGCTCCTGACTGTTATTTTCGATTTCACATTTTTCACTTTGCCATTGTCAGCCGTTCATGGACACCCTCTGCATACTTTGCTCTTACATTCTCTTCTTGCAATTTTTCAATCTTTATTCTTTCAAGCCCTCCGAAGCGCACACGCTCTCGCCAGTGTCTCCACTTTCTGAACAGATCACTAAATCTCGCAATAACGAAATAGTGGTCCGTGTCGACAGTGGGACCCCTGTAGGCTCTTGTATCCAAAATTTTACTTCGGAGGCGACTGTCTACCAGAATTAAATCTATCATACTGCTCTGTTCACTCCTTCTCCATGTATACATATGGATGTCCTTATGTTGAAAAATGTGTTTGACACAATAAGGTTTCTGTTGGTAATTATTGAATCTTTTGTACTGTCACAAACATTAATCAATTTAACTTCAATATTAATGTCAACACCAACATGAAAGTATAAATGCAGTGGCCACCATACTAGTTAGTTCAGTCTGTTACTTGGTGTGTTAGGAGGCAGATATTATACCTTCTTTGTTAAGAGTTAAATATAATATCTTTTATTTTAAAAACTCTGCTTTTATTTCGCCCATAACAATAGGTTATGGGCCCAGCCCTGCTTAAAAGTAGTGTGCTATTCAAATAAGTGTTTTAACAAATATTTCCGTTATGGAGAATTTAAAAAGCAAACGCAATATTAAACCTTTCAACGGCGAAATGTACAGTGTTTGGAAGTTCAGAGTTCGTGCACTGCTTACTGAGCTGGACGTCATTAAAGTTATCGACCACGGCGAACCTATTCCACGCTCAGAATCTTGGGAGAAAAGTAACCGAATCGAGAAGGGTATTATCATCGAGTACCTGTCCGACTCATTTCTCGGATTTGCAAAAGAAGATTCGACGGCACGAGAAATCCTGAGGAATTTGGATGCTTTATACGAGCGAAAAAGTATAGCGACACAATTGGCGTTACGTAAGAAGTTGCTGTCTTTAAAACTTCAAGGTGTTGCCCAGTTGGTGAAGCATTTCACTATTTTTGATGATTTAATCACGGTAATTCTAGCAGCAGGAGCATAACTTGATGAAACAAACAAGGTGTCTCATTTGCTTCTGACACTACCCTCTACATACGACGGTGTTATAACGGCGATTGAAACATTATCTGAAGATAATTTAACCTTGGCTTTCGTTAAAACACGGCTGCCAGATCACGAGGTAAAGTTAAAAAATGAGGGTAGTGATACCATCGGCAAATTTCTACACATCGAAACTAAACTTCGAAATAATGAATCAAAATCTAGAAATCATTTCAATAATTCAAATAAGTACAAAGCCAAAAGGAAATCTTTCGTGAAATGTCACCATTGTGGGCGCAAAGGCCATTTCAAAAACGATTGTTATTACTTCAAGCGATCCCACCAGAACGAGCAACTAAAATCTACAGACCGACAGCGTACTGTTCAAGCAGTTGAAATGACTGAAGCAACCACATCTTACAGTGAGATCTCCGGCTTTGCATTTATGACTGGAACTGACTGACTAACTCTGAAGAAAATCAGATGACTTTCCTGCTTGATTCCGGCGCATTGGACCACTTCACAAACAGGGACGATATTTTTCATACTTATATTAATTTAAATACACCATTAAATATTTCAGTGGCTAAACATGGTCAATTTATTTTAGCAACCAAAAAGGGCTCTTTGCAAGTGATCAGCAACACCGGCGTTCGTGGCGTCCTGGAGGACGTATTGTTCTGTCCGGACGTGCCCTACAACCTACTATCTGTGACCAAGATGCAGCGAGCTGGGATGACTATCACGTTCGATCAGCAAGGAACTAGTATAACTAAAGATGGTAAAATCTTGATGCGAGGTAAGTCAGTAAATAATAATTTAGTATCAGTGAACATCCGAGTTGTAGTTGGTCGATCTGTTTCCCAAGTATGTAATAGCGGTACGGATACTTATGATTTGTGGCATCAGAGATTAGGCCATATCAGCAAACAAAAGATTTTAAAATTAAAAAATATGGTCGATGATGCTAAATTAATTAAAATATCACCTAATGATAAATTATGCGAAGCTTGCATAAATGGGAAGCAGGCTCGACTACCATTTAACAACTGTAAAGACAAAAGTTATATTAAACGACCTCTATTTGTTGTGCATACTGATGTGTGTGGGCCAATCACTCCTTCTTCAATTGACAATAAGAACTATTTTGTATTGTTTCTCGATCAATTTACTCACTACTGTGTTACATACTTAATAGCATATAAGTCAGATGTTTTTACGGTTTTCAAAGATTTTTTTGCGAAAAGTGAAGCTAAATTTAATACGAAGTTGGTTAATTTGTATTGTGATAATGGTCGGGAGTACTTGTCTAATGAAATGAAGGAGTACTGTGTTTCTAAAGAAATTTCATACCATTTTACTATTCCTAGAGCACCGCAACAAAATGGTGTTTTAGAGCGAATGGTTAGGACAATTACCGAAAAAGCCCGCGCTATGATTAACGGTGCTAGGCTACCTAAGTCTTTCTGGAGTGATGCAGTTTCAACTGCAGTTTATTTAATAAATACAACACCTACCCGCGCTTTAAAACAAGACATTAAATATTTAAATATAATATTTAAAGGTTTTTGGTTCTACTATGTATGTGCTTAATAAGACAAGTAAAACTAAATTTGATGAAAAGTCATGGAAAGGCATAATGGTAGGATACGTACCAAATGGCTATAAGGTATGGAACTCAGAACTTCAAAAATATGAGACTGTAAGGGATGTTATTGTAGATGAGGTAAATTTTCTGCAGTCCAGGCCTGCGTTGCAGTTTGAAGGGAATGAAAATGAACATTTCCGTGACAAAACTGATAGTAATTTGAAATCAGTGTCAATAAACCCTCAAAGTCTTGATAGTCATAAATCTGATGTTTCCAAAACGATGATGAGACTAAACCGGATGGTTTAAAATTAGTGGAAACAAAATCAGATGATTCATTACCACACGATTTGGATTCGAATAGCTCGAAATCTGATGAATTGGTTCGTGTGAGTAAAATTCGCAAACTTAATGATTCTAAAGTACTAATGAAACTTGTACAGATCATGGATCAAGTCAATTGAGGAGGAGTGCTAGGCTTAAAGGTCGCCCCCCTATAAATTATAATGAACTAGATGTTTTATTGTGTGCTCAATCAATTAATTGCAAAGTACCCGTTTCATTTAATGAAATTCAAAATAGAGATGATAGGGCTCAATGGGAAGGTGCGATTAAGGAAGAGTTAGATTCACTTTCATCTAACAATACTTGGACATTAGTACCTAAACCTAGTAACAAAAATATAGTTGATTGTAAATGGATTTTCAGTATTAAAAATGATGAGTTTGGCAATCCATCCAGGTATAAAGCGAGACTTGTTGCCAGAGGCTTTAGTCAGGAGTATTTAACAGATTTTAATGAAACTTTTGCCCCTGTCGCTCGTATAGCTAGTTTTAGGTGTATGATTAGTTTTGCAAACCAATATAATTTATTGATACATCATATGGATGTAAAAACCGCATTTTTAAACGGAATTTTGAAGGAGAATATTTATATGAATATACCAGATGGAATAATTAATGAAGACGGTTATGTTTGTAAATTAAATAAAGCTTTATATGGATTAAAACAAGCTGCTAGGTGTTGGTTCGAATTGTTTGATCCGTGTCTTAAAGAAAAAGGGTTTGTAAATTCATCGGTAGATAGATGTATTTATATTCTCGATAGGGGCAATATTAATAAAAATATATATATATTATTATATGTTGATGACCTGGTCTTAATATCTGCTGAAAAGTAATTAATTGACAGCTTAAAGGAATATTTAATAAGTAAATTCAAAATGGTAGATTTAAATGAGATTAAATTATTTTTAGGAATTAAAATTTCTAGATATGATGACACTATAATTTTAGATCAGAGTGCTTATATAAAAACAGTTCTAAATAAATTTGGCATGTACGACTGTTGCCCTATTAGTACCCCGTTAGAGAACAAACCAAACTATGAGGCTTTAAACTCTGATAGTGAATATAACGCTCCTTGTCGCAACCTTATTGGGTGTTTGATGTACATTATGTTATGCACTCGTCCAGACTTAAGTGTTAGTGTTAATATTTTGAGCAGATACACAAACAAAAATAATAAAGAGTTGTGGGAGTGTCTCAAAAGTGTGCTTAGATATTTAAAAGGCACAATTGAATTAAAACTAACCTATAAAAGGTGCAATAATTTTGTTCATGTTATATGTGGGTATGTAGATTCGGATTGGGGTGGTAATGATGTCAATGATAGAAAAAGTACCTCTGGTTATTTATTTAAATTATTTAATAGCTGTACAATAACATGGAGTACAAAGAGACGTGTGGGGCCGGCATCAAGAATAGCTCCACCCCGTCTCTTCCTATGGGAGTCGTAAAAGCCGACTAAGAGATTACCGGGGGACCGGGCAGCAGTGGTTCCCTGTGTACTAAAAACTTCCACTGCGATCGCCAACCCGCCTGCCAAGCGTGGCGATTATGGTAAAAACCCCCAAATGAGTGCACAGAGACAAACATCGGCCCCCAGTCACGGCAGCTCCGCTATCCCGTGGCCTAACGGTAGCGGGCCCGGTGACGGCGGAGCAGGGGGTGCTAAGAATCCCCAATCGCGATCCGGCTACCACAAACGACTTCTGGCCCTGGTAACACATAACGTCAGGACACTGAGGACTGACGAGAAGATCACCGCGCTGGAAGAGGAATTGAGCAAGATCCGATGGGACATTGTAGGATTATCAGAAGTGCGAAGACAGGGTGAGGGCACGATAATCCTCCAGTCCGGAAATTTGCTCTTCCACCGGGAGGGCGACCACCAGTCCCAGGGTGGTGTCGGGTTTATCGTTCGCAAGTCTCTCATAGGTAACGTGGAGAGGATTGAGAGTGTGTCGAGTAGGGTAGCGTACCTTATACTCAGAATAACCAAACGGTATTCGCTGAAGGTCATACAGGTTTACGCACCTACCTCGACGCATTCCGACGACGAAGTGGAGGCCCTCTACGAGGACATCTCGGAAGCTATTCACGCGTCTAAATGTCACTTCACGGTGGTTATGGGAGACTTCAACGCAAAACTAGGCATAAGGAGAGACGATGAGCTGAAGGTGGGGCAATATGGATTTGGGCAGAGGAACCACAGGGGTCAGATGCTGTCTGATTTTCTGGAGAAGGAAGGCCTCTTTATGATGAATTCCTTCTTCAGAAAGCAGCCACATCGGAAATGGACCTGGATTAGCCCTGATGGTTCTGTGAAAAATGAGATTGACTTCATCTTAACGGACAAACGGCACATATTAAATGATGTCTCAGTGATCAGCAGGATTAAAACTGGGAGTGATCACCGCTTAGTTAGAGGCATATTGAATCTAAATATGAAAGTCGAGAGGTCATGCTTGATGAAGTCTACGCTCCGACCAACACCTGCTCAATACCAGAACCCCGAAAACTTTCAGCTCGAACTACAAAATCGCTTTCAATGGCTAGACGAGTGCGAATCAGCGAGCGATATGAACAACTGGTTCGTGGAAACTGTCCACGCGGTCGGGTCGACCTTCTTTAAGGCCAGTCGCGTCAATAGGACTCAAAAATTTTCGGACCAATCTCTTAAGCTCATGGCAAGACGGACAGAAATGACGGTGCAGACTTCGGCTGATTGGTCCAATCAGAGGCGACTAAACAGGCAGATCTCCAAGTCTATGCGACAAGACATTCGCCGATTTAATACACTGCGTATTAAAGAGGCGATAGAGCGGAATCGAGGTTCCAAAGTGTTTTGCGAGAGATCTGTCTGTTGGGAAAAGCCAGCTGACCAAGCTGAAGACCAATGATGGCACTGTTGTTTCATCTAAAGATGAGATATTAAGAGAGGTCCATGAGTTCTATGGACAGTTATACAGATCCCAGAACCCTGTTTTCAGCTTGGTCCATGGCCCAGATCCAAGTTAACTCGGCATTTTACCGAAGTTATCCCGGACGTCAGCCTGTACGAGATCAGAATGGCTCTCAAACAACTAAAGAACGGAAAGGCACCGGGAGACGACGGAATTACTATGGAGCTTCTGAGGGCGGGCGGAAAGCCGGTCCTCAAAGCCCTCCAGAGGCTATTCAATTCTGTCGTTCTCGGGGGCGACGTTCCAGAATCGTGGACCAGGAGTGTGGTGGTGCTGTTCTTCAAGAAAGGCGACAGAACCCTCTTGAAGAATTATAGACCCATCTCACTCTTGAGCCACGTCTATAAGTTGTTTTCGAGAGTCATTATAAATCGACTCACGCGCAGGCTCGACGACTTCCAGCCTCCCGAACAAGCCGGTTTCCGAAAAGGCTATAGTACCATAGACCACATACATACGCTGCGCCAGATTATACAGAAGACCGAGGAGTATAATCGGCCTCTGTGTCTAGCGTTTGTGGACTATGAGAAAGCCTTCGATTCGATCGAAACTTGGGCGGTGCTGCAGTCCCTTCAGCGGTGCCAAATTGACTATCGGTACATCGAAGTGTTGAAGTGTTTGTATAGAAACGCCACTATGTCTGTCCGAGCTCAGGACAAGAACACAAAACCTATCCAACTGCAGAAAGGCGTAAGACAGGGAGACGTCATGTCGCCGAAACTCTTCACCACTGCATTGGAAGATGTTTTCAAGCTCTTGGACTGGACTGGATTCGGCATCAACATAAATGGCGAATACATCACTCACCTTCGATTTGCAGATGATATCGCGGTCATGGCAGAATCGCTGGAGAGCCTTGGTACCATGCTCAGTGACCTCAACAGTGTCTCCCGACTAGTGGGTCTAAAAATGAACATGGACAAGACGAAAGTCATGCACAATAAACATGTCATTTCAGCACCGGTCCTAGTCGGGAACGTGGATCTCGAAGTTGTCGATCACTATGTATACCTGGGACAAACAGTCCAGTTAGGTAGGCACAACTTCGAGAAAGAGGTCAATCGACGAATCCAGCTCGGCTGGGCAGCGTTCGGGAAGCTGAGGAAGATCTTCTTGTCCAATATTCCACAGTGTCTGAAGACGAAGGTCTACGACCAGTGTGTGTTACCGATGATGACTTACGGAACAGAGGCGTGGTCTCTAAATGTTGGCCTTATATCAAGGCTCAAAGTGCCATGGAGCGGGCTATGCTTGGGATCTCTCTACGTGATAAGATCCGTAATACGGAAATCCGTAGGAGAACGGGAGTAACCGACATAGCCCGCCGGGTCAGCATGCTGAAGTGGCAATGGGCAGGCCACATCGCTCGACGAACCGACAACCTTTGGGGAAGAAAGGTTCTCGAGTGGCGACCGCGTATTGGACGGCGCAGTGTAGGACGGCCTCCCACCAGGTGGACCGATGACCTGGTCAAAGTCGCAGGCATTCGTTGGATGCAGGCGGCACAGGACCGTTCGCTGTGGCGTTCCCTTGGGGAGGCCTATGACCGGCAGTGGACGATGAAGGGCTGATGGATGGATGGGACAAAGAGACAAACAAGGAGCAGGAGGCAGCCTGACTGTTATTTTCGATTTCACATTTTTCACTTTGTGTTTAATCAAATACCATTTCTCCAGGGAGCAAGTAGAAAACAATGTAATAAAATTGTTATATGTACCCACAGGTAAACAGCTAGCTGATGTGCTGACAAAGCCGTTACCAGCTGTCACATTCAAGCAATTTAGAGATGATATGCTCAATATGAATTAAAAGTTAATTACTTGATTATTAAATTCTAATTTAATTGCTGAATTGCCAGATAATTTTAATATACACCTGACCACAGAGCTAACCCGCCACCAGGAGGATCACAGGCGTCGCTACCCTTTCGCTTGGTCTCTGTTACACAGAGCACATCAAGCTGTCTGTCCGACATGACGGTTACCAGCTCGTGTAACTTATCTTCCACACCACCTCATACATTCCACGTGCCTACTCGACACTCTGCTCCCCTCGACTCGCCAAACTAGGCAAGGCGTGATGGGTGGCGGCCCCCATCGCCGCATCTGCCGTTGTTCGTACCGATGGGGGCGGGTCGGTACGCGTCGCCTCTGAGGCACGCCCTAACGCGCACTGCGGTACGCATTCGAGCCGGATTGCAGCCTGTGGATTACAGGCTGGCAGGGATCGCGACGAGCACGCTCCGGACTATGATCACCCCCAGTCCAGTTTGAATTTGAATTTGACTTTGAGTCACCCAGTTTACTAACCTACAAACTATATAACTGTATGCACTTAATGCACTCGGATAAGAGCGATAACACTTGACATTTTGAACTATGACCTGGCATCATAATATTAGAACACGTGTGCCCATATTTTATCAAACGACAAAGGTCAATTAACGCTAAAGATTTAAAGGCACGTTTCGAATATTAGAAAGATACATAAAGTTAATACTTTTAGATACGCGACTAATGTTTTCCCGTTTTCAATAGGTAACTTTTAACAATTCCTATGAAGCTATCGACATCAACACAACACATCGTAACCTAAAATAAAATGTTTTCACGAAATATTTTCAATTATACAAAGCATTATTTGCCTGTACATAATAATGTATTGCTGTTATCATAGAATTGAATCTTTCTAAAGGATTCATGACCATAAACGCATTATTTTGTCATTAGAAGTCGTTGGTACCTATTATGTTTGTCTCCAACATAGTATTCTGTGGCCTTCAACGATTCTTAAATTGTTTTTAATATATAGGTACCCTATAGTTATCGACCAAAGGCCATCTTTGTAAAAAAAAATGCATCTTTATTAGGTAGGTACCTACCTAATATCCTGGATAAAGGTAAATCCTAACTATTATCAAGCTGTAATAGAGCTGTGTCTGTACGTTTGCGATATATTAGAAAAAAATACTGTAAGTACCTATTAGGCTATATAGGGGTGTCAGAACACAAAACAATTCGCGCATCACGCAAAAACTACTGTACGGATTTTGATGCTCTTGATTAGATTTAAAAACTGGTATAGGTACCTACATTTTATCCGTCTACTATATCGGAAACTTGAGATAGGTATGATTTAAAAACTAGGCTAGTGGATGATATATATTTACTTAAAACAGTTAATACCTATTTAGAGACTATGCAAGCCGAAGACCGAGGACTTATGACAGACATTCCGATTCCCAGGCTGTGTGACCTTTAAAAAATATTACCTATTCACAAATTATCACTGCCCGGCGAAGAAAAACATCTTGAGCAAAACCTGCATTTCTAAGAGGTTTTATAGACAGCGACCTAAATTACCTACTATCCACCACGAGAAGACCCGTACCTGAAGTTACAATGGTAAAGGGAAAACAAAGAAACCCTTAACTTAGAAGTAAACTAGAGATTAGACAACGTAAACATATATTTCATCCATCCATCCATCAGCCTTTCAACGTCCACTGCTGGACATAGGCCTCCCCAAGAGAACGCCACAAGGAGCGGTCCCGTCATGGGGGATAATGCCGTAATCGCCACGCTTGGCAGGCGGGTTGGCGATCGCAGTGGATGTTGTTAATACTCGAGGGAGTGCTGCTGCCCACTCCTCCGGTATTCACTCAGTCGACTCTTACGACACCCGTGGGTAGAGAGAGGGGTGGGACAATCCTAAAGCCGGCCCCACACGGCCAATCCTATTATAAAAACCAACTACAAACTAATGTCTTAATTACATAGGTGCGACTACCAGCTAGAGCTATTACGTAATTCAATATGATAAAGGCCGCCTCAACAAATTGTTTACTTAACTTTTAATAATACTCAACAAGAATCTTTTAGCGTGTAAAAGTTAAGTTTTACTGTTGCCGCGAACTGCACGTGGATACAATATCAATATAAACATTATAGATAACCCTTGACCACAATCACGTACGTAATCATTCGTAGGCACTTAAATATTACTATTACTAATTGCGTTTAGGAACTATTTAATTCACGGATAAACAAAACATTTGTAGATATGTGTACGTAGCTCCATTGCAGTTAAACAGAGTAGAATTACTGAAATGTTAACTCAGTCTCCAAGTGTTTAAGGAATAAACTTCTGTATACTTATTACTGCGATCATTTATTTGAATCATTTGTTTACAATAGGTTCTTGAAAACATAACACGACTAATAACAAAAGCTACTACAAAAGTGATCCCGGTCCGACAAAACCAAGCATTATCGGGAATACACTATGTCAACGGGATCCAATTATTAATTAAATAAGCGAATTCAATGTAGGCGAAACCACGAGCTAATGTAGTAGATAAATAAAATGATATCGTTACGTACCATGGCACTTATAGATATCCTTAGGGGATTAGGTACCTAGTCTATTAATGAACTAAGATACATTAATTATCTGTACCGGGAAAAAATTTTACTACTACTTAATGTTAACGGGAAGAAACCCGCCGTGTGCCGTCTCTC
Organism: Leucoma salicis; assembly: GCA_948253155.1. Classification (NCBI taxonomy): domain Eukaryota; kingdom Metazoa; phylum Arthropoda; class Insecta; order Lepidoptera; family Erebidae; genus Leucoma; species Leucoma salicis. The sequence goes on from OX411805.1 coordinate 19,388,719, forward strand.
CGCCTTTATTGGCGGGCCACCGGAACCATATTACATTCCTTCAGTGGTAGGTACTTATGTACCTAGGTGTTTAATATTTCAGTTATGTTTTAAATTTAAAGTATAAATGCAGGAATAAAATAATTTGAATTACAGTTACTAAATAGGTTCATACATTTGAATGCGGTTTGTGGTAAGTATACCTACTTATTTATCTACTAAAATTGAACCAAGATATAAAATAAATAAAATAATGTGTATTAGTCATTTCCTTACTAAGTTACTAGCGAATTATTTAAGTAGGAAAACAAAGGAAATGCTTTCATGGAATTTCAAAATAAAATAGATAGTAGCTACCCACTTAATAATAGCATATTATCTGTACACAGGCGAAGCCTGGTCGGGTACGTATTTAAAATTAGTTCATTTCAGGAGCCAAATTTTTAAATACCTAAGGGTAGGTCATTGATTAGTACATAAACTTTGCCGATAAACTGTCTGTGTTTGGCAGGAGATTTCATAGTAATATGTGTATATGTAATGTGATTCTAATTAAAAAAAATGGTTTAGAATTTTGCAATAAATAGGCTTCTTAAACCAACGTTGCTGCGTATTTACACATACATATTTATAACTAATATAAATGCTAAACCAGCTTATTGGCAAGCACATACCTAATGTTATTAAAAAAAAATACCAGATCAGTGTACTTACTTTATGTTAAATAGGTACGTTTCGAAATTTTGAAACTAAACACACTTATGAAAGTCACAAAAATAAAGTCTAGCGTACCTAAGTAATTTAAAAACTACAGAATCGATGGTCGCGAGATACACACTGAAGGCATTACTCACGCGACCTGCACGACTCAGTGCGTCAATAACACTACTAAACTATATCTACTACACTTACTGCTATGCTGCGCTACGCTATGTAGGTTGGTATAGCACGATGATAATATGATAACATCGAACCCGTTGAACTAATGCACCAAATGTACAAACGTGATTAAGATAACCAACGATAGCTACAGAAACGAATTAATAAACTCGGTCTACTAATAAAATTATTGTGTAAAAAATGCGTAGATAGTTATTACATATTTATCACCCAGTAAATATATGTGACTGTACACTTCCACTGGATTAAAAAGTCGCGGCACGTTCAATTTTAAAAGGCACTTTTTAATATATTTAAGTATTAGACATGGATTGAATAAAATCTAGAGTTCTAGACAAAGATACATTGCAAAGATACAACAATTCTCATACGTCACGTTATTTGACAACGTGAACAAGCACATCTAATGTCTAGAACTAAAAAGTAATTGAAAGAATGAGTTCCATTAATAATTTTCCTACATAAGTTGTCCGTCACCACTGAAGTAATGTCACATAGTTCCAGCGGTCTGCCAATTTAGGCGGAGAGACGGCACACGGCGAGTTTATTTAGTAGGTGAGGGCCCCACACTGTGACGGGGTGTGCGATTAGGTAAATTTATTCCCGCCATAACAAAAAAAAAGTAATAGACGTCGCGGGACGTCTACCAGATGTGAAACATCGAAATTATTTTGTAGGAATAATGAGTAGAAATAAAGTGATCAAGCCCAAACTTAATGGGGTTGCATCGTTTCATTATGGAGTTACTGTGGCCACCTTCCAGCTTCATCATCAGACTCTGGATACCATCTAAAGACAAAGTACTTGTCAAGACTAATCATACGAGTCCAAACTCGATGGGGTTATGTCGTTTTATATTGAAGTTCCTATGGCCACCTACTAGCTCCATCATCAGATCCTGGATACTATCTAAAGACAAAGTACTCGTCAAGACGAATCAAACGAGTCCAAACTCGATAGTGTTGCTCCGTTCCATTATGAAGTTCCTATATCCACCTTCCAGCTCCATCATCAGATCAGCTCCATGTCATCATAATATTGTATTATTTTGCAATATACATATGCTTGTAAAATTTCAGCTCAATAGGAAATCGGGAAGTGTGTCTAATTTAACTTGCAAGATTTGAACGGAACAAGTAAAAAAGCGTCGCCACGCTAACAGCCGATTTTACCCTCCCTCCGCATTAGATGTTTCACATCAAAAAGGTAGATATACATCACCTAAATTTATTGTCGCACACCATTTATAGACCAGACATAGTAGTCATGCCAGAATCGCTGAAGGATCTTGGCACCGTGCTACCAATGATTTGAGCAGGGTTTCCCGACTAGTGGGTCTCAAAATGAACATGGACAAGACGAAAGTCATGTCTAATGTCCTTGTAATTTTAGCACCGGTCCTGTCGGGAGAGCGCTTCTCGAAGTTGTCGACCACTATGTCTACCTGGGACAAACCCAGTCCAGTTAGGTAGCACAACTTCGAGAAAAGAGGTCAATCGACGAATCCCACTCGGCTGGGCAGCGTTTGGAAAGCTAAGGAAGATCTTCTTGTCCAATAGTGTGTCTGCAAACGAAGGTCTACGACCAGTGTGTGTGTCCAGTGATGACATATGGAACAGAGACGTGGTCTCTGAATGTTGACCTTGTATCAAGGCTCAAAGTCGCTCAGCGGGCCATGGAGCAGGCTATGCTTGGTATTTCCTTACGTGATCAAATCCGTAATACGGAGATCCGTAGGTGAACGAGAGTGACCGAGAGCGTTCTCTTGGGGAGGCCTATGTCCAGCAGTGGGCGTTGAAAGGCTGATGGATGGATAGACACCATTTATATTAGAACCTTTGACTATGCTTGCATTAATTTATTTTAACTTAGGTAGATATATCTGCCTATCTCCCTCATAGAGCTCTATTATCTAAATGGCGAAAAGGAGACAGGTGCGTAGGTCCACAATCAGATGCGGTCCTACATAACGATGGACAGATCAAAATTGAGGAGTTTGTATGAGTTAGATTAGTAAATCTTCGAATAGATTGAGTAAATCTACGAATTGAGGTGATACATTGTTCCAGCTTCCACCTAATTTGAGGTGTATGTGTGTCGTGTGACAATGTACCATGATACCATCTGATGGCCTCATTAGTGCTTTGTACATTATTATATTACACGAAGTTACATCAGTTATGAGGTTTACGAAATAAATTGTATAGATTGTACGTCTATTACGATGTGATAAGTAGCCTATGGTGATTCTGTACTGTCTTACTTCTACAATGGTAAGTGGCAACCGCCGCACATGGTCTAGTAGACAGAGATGTAACAAAAGAGATCCAGCACTACATACAGGAGTAAAAGTTAAACCGGCTATCTTGCACTACAATCGAAAGTAACCATGGATAGCCACCATGGTGTTTCATGGGTAGCTCTCTAGCTCTAATGGATAAGATAGTGGGACCTTTTTTGTTTAGGGGTTTAGGGTGAATAAATGTACACATTTTTTTTGTTAAGGCGGGAGAAATTATTCCTAACCGCACACCCCGTCGTTCGGGAAAACAAACAGGGTAGTGTGGGGCCTTCACCCAATAAAGAAACCCGCCGTTTGTCGTCTCTCCGCCTTTATTGGCGGGCCATTGGAACTATGTTACATTCCTTCGGTGTTGAATAAATGTACACCTAACGTAACCGCACATCCCGGTCGTTCGGGGAATCGAACAGGGTAGCGTGGGGCTCTCACCCACTAAATAAGCCGTGTGCCGTCTCTGCGCCTATACTGGCTGTCCACTGGAACTGGAAGACATTACCTACTTCAGTTATAAGATGTTGTGGCCTACCCTTTCAAATCCAACAACAATTTTCTGTTGATACTATACCTACTTCATGCTTTCTCGCCTTAATGGCTTGTTACAACCCTCGCTGCAATGAAAGTGGTGGATCTATTTATTCTAAGTTCGTCACCAACAGGACAATCTCTAGAAAATAAAATACAAATGAACATAGGGGCGAATCAGCTATGAGAAAGCGGTCGAGGTGCTGAGGCCCAAGCTAAAACTAGAACCTCCGCTGCCTGCCGAGTGCTTCCGGAATCTGAAGTGTCGGCAAGAGGTAGGTACGTCGCACAGGGCCGGCCCGCCCATACGGCGAACGGAGCAGTTGCTCCAGGCGCCAAATCCTAGGGGGGCGCCTAAATGGTAAAGAAAAATAAAAGAAATGTCTTTTTTTTTTCGATTGTCTAAGTATATGTATTTTAAGTGAAGAGACGAACGAGACGCGCGCGAATAGTGCGCGGGCGGCGCGGCGGGGCGCGGGGCACCACATCCATCCGCATTTGTTTATTTTAGTTTGTAAAATAAGGCTGCTTTATAAAACAAAGTGATTTTCGTTATTTCCTACTCACTTTGTTTATCATTTTACTCCAACTGTTCCTATTGATACCACGAGGTGTGTAATGCCATTATTTAAACATTTAACAAAATGTAGAAGTAATGCCGACTGAAAGTCCGATGTTACATGAAAAAGAATAAATTTCGACTTATAGTCGACCGTACTCGGTATTGCGCCTAATTTTCAATTGGTCACATCAGAGTATGGTTGAGATCTTCGCGTTCCATACTTACTTTACACTCACAATTGTTATAGGTATATATTGTTAGTACCACCGAAGGAATGTAACATAGTTCCAGTGGTCCGCCAATAAAGGCGGAGAGACGGCACACGGCGGGTTTATTTAGTGGGTGAGGGCCCCACACTACCCTGTTTGTTGCCCCGAACAACGGGGTGTGCGGTTAGGTACATTTTTTCCCGCCTAAACAAAAAAAAAACCAAAAAAAAAAAGGTATATATTGTTAGTAGCAAACGGGAGGTGGGCGGAGTGAACAGGGCTCTTCTGTGGAGGCCACAGAGAGTCGTCGCGTCCAGGGTCATACGTGGATACCGCACGGCGTCGACGGAGGCGGCCTGCGTGTTGGCGCGGAACCCCTCCGTGGGACTTGGAGGCGGAGGTGCTTTCCGAGGTGTACCTATTGGCGGGCGTTGCAAGAGCGGGACGGGGGGATGGACGTCCCCCACCCAGCGTGGTGGCCAGATGGCAGCGCGACGCCCGCCTAGCTGCCATGGCCAACTGGAGGGCGCGGCTGGAGGCACCCCAGGTCGGTCTTAGGACCTTAGGGGCGCTCCAGCCAGTGCTGGAAGAGTGGGCAGGGCGACGGCACGGAGTCCTTACCTTCCGACTGGTGCAGCTGCTGTCGGGGCACGGTTGCTTCGGCAGATATCTGCACATTGTCGCAAGGAGGGAAGTGACTCCGGGCTGTCACATTGCGGCTGCGACGAGGACACGGCGCAACACACGCTCGAGTCGTGCCCGGCTTGGCCAAGCAGTGCCGTGAACTCGTCGCGGCAATAGGGGGAGACCTCTCGCTGCCGAGCGTCATCAGAGCGATGCTTGGCAGTGACAGGAATTGGGCCGCGGTCGCTGCCTTCTGCGAGGAGGTCATCTCGCGGAAGGAATCGGCGGAGAGGGCCAGGGAGGCTGATCCTTCTGCAGACCCGAACCGCCGCCAGCGACTGGGGCGGCGCAGGCTTGAATATTTGCGCCTAATGCCGCCCTAGCTGGGGCTGCGGGTGGATGGACCGGGGAACGTCCGCCACCCGCAAGGCCTCCCGCGAAGGTGAGAGGCTCCGCGTGCGGATGCGTCGCTCAGATGAGGGTACCCGAAAGGGTAAGCCACCAGCGGACCACCGAAGGAATGTAACATGATTCCAGTGGCCCGCCAATGAAGGCGGAGAGACAGCACACGGCGGGTTTCTTTAGTGGGTGAAGGCCCCACACTACCCTGTTCGTTGCCCCAAGCGACGGGGTGTGCGGTTAGGAAATTTTTTCCCGCCTAAACAAAAAAAAAAAGGAGCAAACGGGAGAGGCGCCATAATTGGATCTCGCTCCATTCTAAAATTTGGTTATGTTATCAATATCCGATAGGGGCTTTTCTGTGCGCGTTCCATGTCATGTGATGGCTTAGCTGTCTAGACGAAACACAATAAAAGGACCAAGCGTTTGCGAGCGGGCTTCCTCAGAATAAAAGACCATTACGCTGGGCTAATGTGGGTTGAGGTTGATAGGCCTCACAAGCCGTCGAGGGCATCTATCAAGCATATAGCTTTCTTTATGATGTTTTCCTTCACTAGGCAAAAGGTATGGATGTTATACAGACATGCCTTCCTTATCAATATTCCCAGTGTTAGTGTAGTCATTTCTTGACATTTGTTTTATTTTGTTTATTGCTAATGATGGTAGACGAGCCACGGCTCACCTGATGGTAAGTGGTAACTCATGGACTCAACACTAGGTATTGTCAAGCCGCTGCGCACCATTTCATTTCTCAGATATGAAATGAAAGAATAAACTGCTATCTTCTGCTAGTGCCAAAACACACTGACGTGCTTCATGACCGGTCACACAAGAGGCGGTGGTACCGACCCGTTCGGTTCCGATAGCAAATGAGTACTCTCACTTGGTACCCAGCCCTACCACCAGTAATGCAATGGGTGATAATTGCTTACTTCTTCCCTTAGTCGCCTTGTTCTACACCCGCGAGAAAGGATGGTGGTGACACTTGTATTCTTAGTCTGTTACCACACGGATTGTGCCTTAGTTGCTGTGCCTTAGTTACATAAAAAATCTACAACAAAACTCAAAATCACTGCTGGGGTTGTAACACGATCAGCTAGCGATTTAGCGTGCTAGGTGTAATCTTGAGCATCAAGTAGTAATTGAAGTGTAAGAACTAAGTAGCTCAGGCAAGTCAAGCACCCAATAAGAGCTGCCCAAGGCCAAAATCTTAAACCTTGAGTCCCTCATCCGATTTTGTACTGCGGTACCAGAATATCTACCATTTGGCCTACCAAAAACCTATATTTACCTACCAACATATGATACTCGAGGGGTTGCATAAGAAACATACCTACTATTAATCCTATAAGCAATAATAATTGAGGATTAAAACTAGTAAAGGAACTGTAGAAGACTGGCCAGGTAAAAAGATGACTACACAAAAAAAACTTTCCAGTATTATAACTACTATACACTTGTCTTAGAAAAATACTTTATTTATAAATTAATATTTTAATAACATGCTTTGAACATTAAAATAAACTAGATTTATAATAGCCTATAGAGTTTTAAAACTTAGTGGTCTTTTTAAGTATTGTATTGCAAAGGATTGAATACTGTAGTGTGTGTAGTAGGTTCAGGGCAAACATATTAAAAACTTTCAAAACATTTTTTTTTTCATAGCTGTATATCTCTCAGTGTATTCATTATATCCTTCAACAGACACCAGTTGTTTGGGTTCAAATAGATTGCCATCTAAATTTATGGTATGAATTTTGGAGTCCCGAAGTAAACTCGGCTTAATTGCATCTAGACTTAGACAATTTTCTTCTAATCTTAAAATTTTTAGTTTTGGTGCTCGATGTAAGTCCTCGTTGATCAACGATATCTCGTTTTGACTTAGATTTAATTCTGCTGCATAAAATTCAGACATTCCACTTGGTATTTCTGTTATCTTATTGTTAGATAATTCAGCAACCTCTAAATTTTGTAGGCCAAATAATTGTACAGGAAAGACTTTAAGCCTGTTATGGTTTAAATAAATTTGTTTTAAGTTACTCAAATTAGCAAAGCAGTCTGGTAGTGATGTTATTAAATTATTAGATAAGTTTAATAACTCTAGCTTTTTCAAATTTCCTATAGAATTTGGTAGTGATTCTATCTTATTTGCATCCACATTAAGTTGTTTTAACTGTTTAAACCTCGATACTTCATCCTGCAAGCATTGCAATCGATTTTTCGATAAATCCAAATTCCTCAATACATCACTTAAATTCAGGACTTCAATTGGTATTTCTTTTAATTTAAAGCCTGATAACTGCAAAACACCCGTCTTAGACGCAGTATCGTAATGTTGTTTCAGACCTGAATTGCCCATTTCTAAAGTATGTTTAAAACGAAATTCTTCCTATTTTATAACATTCTTCTACAACATTTATTATGCATATGGTTTGTAATTAATTGTTATGCCTATTTTTTTAGATTATTTTCTACTCCTTGGTTCTTCTTATATCAAGCCTTTCTGGTTATACGTATTACTCTTTGACCAACATCAAGTAAACGTAGTGTTATTTATTATTATTTTTTTGTTTATTACAGGCTTTGGCAGAACCATCAGCCTAACTAAAGCTTAAACAAACGTAGTGTTAAATATGCACAGCAAAGAGTATATACTGTAAGAGTGCAATGTGCACATCGCTTAAAAATGCCTAGTTTGTCTATGGCTGTCTGTAGTCTATACTCGTCGTAACATTTTCTACTGTACTGAGTTAACTTTACTAAGACGGCGGAATAAGCTTGTAGTATTGAGAGCATGCAGCATTCCTATAATAAAAGATTTCTCCATATAAACACTTTTCCTTCTCTGGTGTCCCCATATACCCCAATAGGTTATGGGCCCAGACAAGGAAAGTAGAGGCGAGTAGAAAGACAAAGTGGATTCGAGTAAGTCGCGGTGCAGCAAAGGTTGGAGTCCTGCGTGGCAACGTGGTTCGAGGAAACTTGGTGGCGAGAGCGGCGTTTACGTCTTACTTCATACTTGCGAGGTGTGTTGATTAAGCAGCGTGCAATATGTCGAGTTCAGAGTTAAATAAGTCGACGATTCTTTTAAATGGTCGCAACTGGCAGGCGTGGCGTTTTCAAACGCAGATTGTTCTTCGTTCGAAGTTCGAACTACTAGAGATTGTTTTGGGCAAAGAGGTGAGGCCTAAAGAAGAGAGTAAAACACAAGAATCATGGGATGACAGAGAGATAAAAGCCCAGGAGGTGATTGTCACCAGGGTGGAAGAGACAGTTATGAGATATTTGATTTCTTGTACCAGTAGTGCGAGTAGATATGTGGAAGAAGTTGGTAACCATATATGAACCATCTTCAAAGGTGGGTGTTCATCTACTTCAACAGAAGTTTTTCAACTTGGCCTTCGAAGAACCAGTCGCTGTATTCATGGCGAACGTGGAGGAGTGCATGACCCAGCTTCAAGCAGCAGGTGAGAAAGTTTCGGAGAAGATGGCCATAACAAAGATACTGATGTCCCTACCAGAGAAATACAAGCATTTTATATCTGCATGGGAGAGCATGTCAGAAGAGAAGCAGAGCTTGCAGGCGCTGACCGGGCGGTTGTTGGTCGAAGAGGAGCGTAGTGGAAGTACAGCCAGCACAGCACCTCAAGACTCAGCGTTAGTGGTGGGTATGCGGCATCCTATTAAATGCTATGAGTGTGGTAAAGTAGGTCATAAGATAAGTGAATGTAGGTATAGAAAGTGTTTTAATTGTCAGGAAAGAGGTCATTTAATTAAAGATTGTTTATTGCTAAATAGTAAGTCATATGAAAAGAGTAAGTGTAATGAGAAAAATAATTTAAGTGCTAAGAATAAGCCTAAAGAGAGAAGTAAGAGTTCAAAATATGAATCTTTTGTATGCCATTTTACTAGGGAAATGGAGTGTAATTATTCTTTTGATTCAAAATGTTTCTTTTTAGATTCCGGTGCTAGTGACCACATGTATTTTATTAAAGAGTATTTTACAGAGTTATGTGAGTTAAATGCTAAGAGATTTGTGACAATAGGAGATGGTACTAAGCTAGAGGTTTTAGGAACAGGAAAGGTTATTGTGTGGGCCTTTGATGGTTCTAGTTATGTTTCCCGTATGTTGGAGAATGTTCTGTATGTACCTAACCTTAAAGTAAACTTATTCTCTTTAGCATCAGCTGTTAATAAAGGTCACACAATGGTATCAGATTCTAATGGATGTAAGTTGTATAAAAATAATTCAGTAACAGCCATAGCTGACAAGTTTGACAACATGTATATAATGAGATTTAAATTAAATAATGTAACTTTGGTAACTTTAACAGATTGGCATATTAAGTTTGCACACTAGAATTATAAGTATGTAAAAGAGTTTTTAGATTTAAGAGGTATTAAATATGAAGGGCAGATTGATCAGTGCTTACCATGTATCCAAGGAAAACAGCATAGGTTACCGTTTAGTCAGAGTAATAGTAGGTCAGTTAAACCAGGTGAAATAGACATGATGGAAGAGTATTTAGATGAAGAATTTTTAGATGCAGAAGAAGATATTCTTGAAGATAAAGAAAAGAAGAATTCTAGAAGTAAGAGACAAGTAAAAAAGCCGGCGTGGACTAAAGATTATGATTTAGCAATGATAGCGCAAGGAGAAGAAGAACAGTTGACTTATGAAGAGGCAATGAATGGAAAATATAAAGAAGAATGGCTAAAAGCAATACAAGCAGAGCTAGAAGCATTATGTAAAAATGAAACATGGAAAGAGGTTAGTTTACCAGTCGGGAAGAAGTTAATAGACAGCAAGTGGGTTTTCAAGATTAAGAAAGAAGGTAATAAAAATATTTATAAAGCCAGACTAGTTGCAAGAGGCTTTAAGCAAGAAGATAAATTTGATCATTCAGAGATCTATTCCCCAGTGGCTAAACTACCTACACTGCGTATATTATTAGCAATAGCCAGTAAATACAACTTGGATATTCAACAGATGGATGTCAAGAGTGCATTCCTATATGGGAACATAGAGGAGGAGGTGTTTATGGAAAAGCCAAAAGGAATGAAAGAAGATGGTAAAGTCTTAAAATTACAGCGCTCTCTATATGGTTTGAAGAAATCTCCACGATATTGGAATGAGAAGTTTAATCAATTTATGATTAAGGAAGGGTTTGAAAGAAGTAAATGTGACTACTGTCTATATTATAAAAAGGATAAGAAGTTTTATGTTCTATTATACGTTGATGATTTGATCTTAATTTGTGAAGACAAGCAAAAGATAAATAAATTAAAAGAAGCCTTACAAAGAAGATTTGAAATGAAAGATTTAGGGGGTGATAATATAAAATATCTGGGAATAAATATTACTAGGAAGAAAGATGTCATTGAATTAAACCAAGAGCAGTATTTAAAAGATTTGTTAAAGAAATATAAGATGGAAGAATGTAAATCTGTGTCAACACCTATAGAACAAGGCTTAGTGTTACATAAAGAAGAATCTTTAAATAAAGAATTAATTAAAAGATGCAGACAGTTAATAGGAAGTCTCATGTATGCAATGTTAGGAACACGTCCTGATTTATGTTATGCATTGAGCTACTCAAGTCGTTTCCAAAGTTGTGGTAATGAGAGTTTATGGAAAGCATTAAAGAGAGTTTTAAGGTATATTAAGGGAACAGTAGGATTAAAATTAGTTTATAGAAATGGTATAAATGTGCAGTTAGAAGGGTATACAGACGCTGATTGGGCAGGGGATCAAGGTGATAGGAAATCTACATCGGGGTATGTCATGAAAGTTTTTGGTAATACAGTGTCTTGGTCCTCAAACAAACAACAGTGTGTATCTTTATCAAGTACAGAATCGGAGTATATAGCATTGGCAAAGGGAATAGCAGAGGGTTGTTGGATAAGGAATTTATTAAAAGAAATAAGAGTTGATTGTAAAAGTTTTATTATTAACATTGATAATCAATCTGCAATTCATGTTGCCAAGAACCCAGAGTATCACAAGCGCCTGAAACATATAGATATTAAGTATCATTTTGTAAGACAGCAGGTTGAATATAAAATTGTATGTTTGAAGTATGTACCATCAGGAGATCAGCTTGCTGATATGTGTACTAAGAGTCTAGGCAGAGTTGTTTTTGTGAAGTTAAGAGAAATGTTATTTTCTTACATGTTTCTTTTGTAACTATTAGTTTTGAAAGTTAAAAAGGGAGCAGCTTTGTTTTCAGTTTTTATGTAGAGTGAATGTTATAGTGTTTTGTTCACAATTTTCATTGGAGTTTTGGCTTTGTGTTACTTATGTAGTTATAGTATTACCTATATACTATTGTAGTTTTTGATTGAATGATGTACACATTGAGGAAGGGTGTAAGAGTGCAATGTGCACATCGCTTAAAAATGCCTAGTTTGTCTATGGCTGTCTGTAGTCTATACTCGTCGTAACATTTTCTACTGTACTGAGTTAACTTTACTAAGATGGCGGAATAAGCTTGTAGTATTGAGAACATGTAGCATTCCTATAATAAAAGATTTCTCCATATAAACACTTTTCCTTCTCTGGTGTCCCCATATACCCCAATATATACTATGCACAGAATATTTTTACTCTACGAGAAGAATGATGGTTTCATATATTTTTTTATGAGAACATTTTTTCTTACCGACCTGCGCCATCTGGGTCGAAACCCCAGAACTAATTAGAACCGTGAGGGCGGTAAACACGCTATTAAGATTGTTTAACTAATATATTTAATTTAAATATTTCATATTTATCCAAAAAAGATGGCATAACTAGAAGTGGGCGATACAAATCGTATATAGATACGAAATCTGATATTGGTACAATATCTAAAAATCGCTTACTGGCTCTTTCGAAATCTAAGTATTACAATATCAGATTTGCGATGTACTGAATACTCGCTCACTCGTCTGTACCTACACGATACGATACGCATCGGCCACATGCGTGCGACAAAGCGCGTGAGATACAAATATTACACTAGTTACAGCGGTACAGTAATATCACAATATCAGATTTTTGGACAGATTTTATATAAATATTATAAATAAGTAATTTTAAATCTTAATGCTATACAAATAAAGCTTACTTTTTGTTAAGTACTAATCATGATATCAATGATGTCTAAAATTTTAATTATTTAGCCTTGAACTTGAGCGAATTTTGGTACTTATGGACCATCATGCACGTAATAGTTTTATTAGTGTAAGGTTCTAAATATATTTTCCCTAATTTTTGAGGTAACTGTGCGATTAACCCTTTTTACTGACAGCACTTTGAGTACTTGTCAAACATTGACTCGGTTGTCTTTATATAAAGCGCATTATCTGTGCTCGATAGTCAGTAGACTTGTATCGACCGAAGCGTGCGGACGTAATTTAAAGTGACAGTTGATAGTAAGAAATATACGAAGTTTAGTGCAAATTCTGTGTGTTTTATTACAACAACCGTTAGTACCTGTAATAAAATCGGGACAGCTTATATTAGGTACTTATTGTTTAATTGTGTCCGAATAGTTGCGTAAGAAAGTTTCATTTCTTTGAATTTTCTTCGCGTTTTAAAATTAGTTAGATTTGTGTGTTATGGACGTTGGGGACGGTTTTAATGGATTTTTTAATTAATATGTAGGTAGGTCCACATCCTCAGACACACTTACAATAAGTTAGTTATTTTTTTCTACTCTAGAAATTCCCTAAAAATACTATAGATATAATTTATATGGCAAAAGAACGTTTGCCGGGTCAGCTAGTGATAAATAAATACCGAATTAAACATCCATTATATAAGTACGAGTATATCTACAATACCGAATAGTATTGAAATCTATGATATTGTCGTATCCTACGATGATGATGCGCATCGGATTAGATTTCTGAAATCTGAATCTACTTGTATGATAATCGAAATCTGATTCAGATACGATTCTCAGAAAAAGCGATACGACCCACGCCTAGGCGTAACACGAAACAATCATCGTCGCTAGTTTCCAAGTGTGAAATCGCATTAATATCTTATAAATACCTAACTGCGAACAACGATAGCGGCATTTAAAATTGCCACCCACATATGTTAACCACCCACATATGTTAATGACTGTTGCTGCGTTCCGGTGCCGACAGTAGATGTATCTTTTACATTGATATTATTATCCCTTTTTAATAGCATTGTCTCTTACTAAAACGAAACCCACCAACAAACAGTTTGTAGAACGAAGCTGACAGGGCCTGGTTAAGTGGTTATATGAGGGTTATATGCTCTTTGACATCAAGTATCAATCAAGTCTATGGAGGGTAGAGGTAAGGGGGACCGACTGTGTGTAAAAAAGTGTCCGTAAAACAGGGGCTAATAAAGGAGAGAGTAGAGTTAGTATCAGTTTAAATTTTAGGTTATATTTACTAAATTCTTTCAGACTGCATGAATAGCTTACGTTTTAATTTACGATGGTTTCATTAACTACTGTAGTTGCCCGAGATACTTAATATTTCTACTCAGCACACTTCACTTTGTCTACAACCGCTAAGTTCGTATCGAACCTAAATCTACACAAGCACCATTCTGGTCACTTTTTGAACTGTTATTTGATGCTTTCAGCTGGACACTTTTTCAGTTTGGCCCCAATATGAGTTGGTCCTCCTTACCTCTACCCTCCATAATCAAGTCATAACATAAATATCAAGTGTGAACTAGCCACTAGAGGCGCTTGTGTCGCTTGAGGTCCAATAACATTAACTTTTCACTGATTTTGGCGGCCTTCGTAACATAGATTATAATTTCTTTAATTTACTTGTTGAAAAGTGATCTCCTACGTGAAATTATCGCAAATATGGATTATTTGGCGATAATGTGAACGCTTTGAAAGCGGAATTAAGAAGCGCAATATAAGCGGCCTCAAAGAGCAGTTAATTCAGATGTTAGTTTGTTTACAAACTTATTTTTTGCCAAAAGTAAACACAAAATACAACAAAACAAACAACAAAATATTCTTCATAGTGAGTTTCCCCTGTATTTGAAGAAAGTGTAGCAGTTTCCAGTTTATTTTTTTGACGTTGATGAGCTTTTTCAGCACGTTTTCTTATAATTTCCTTTTTCTCTTCACTTTTTCTTGGTTCCAAGAAAATTTACTAAAATACAAATATTTAGATATTTTTATATATATTTTTAGCATTTGACATGCTTAGCACTATACATTAAACACATAGTGAAAAAGTAAGTTATTTTCGATTTCACATTTTTCACTTTGTGTTTAATAAAATACAAATTTTAGATTTAATTTAGGAGTAGCTGAAAATTTGTGAACAGAAGATTACAAGAGATGAAAGTAAGGTAAAGGTTACTCAAATCAGGATGAATAAGAAAGACTGTATATGATTCTTTGGGTAACACATAATCCTCGGGCTTAAAATGTTTTTTACAAACACGAGAATGTTTTGTCGGAGTATAGTTATTGCGAATCGCCACTAGCCACTGTTTTAGAACAGTTTTATCTTTTGGAAACATGAGGTTTCCTTTTTTCCGAACAAAACGGAACTGCCCAACATTGCGGTATAGCTACTCGATATGATGATAGTTATTTATAATTAATAAACTTAATGAGATTCAAGATTTAAAACTATGTTTCAGCGCCGATCTTATAAAATCGCCTTTGACAGCTATACCTCTGGACCTTAGTCAACAGTGGCGCCAACTAGTGAGCAAAGAAACGATAGTCCCCATTATCAAAGAAAGTATAAATTAAACACAAAGTGAAAAATGTGAAATCGAAAATAACAGTCAGGAGCAGGATTTGAACCTGCATCTTCTGGATACCGTCCAGATGCTTTACCAATTCAGCCATCCTGACAATTGCTCCTGACTGCTAATTTCGATAACACATCATACTTAACGTCTTTGGGTGACGCCTGCGCCATCTGTCGGAAGTATTTTCATACATTATACCGACCAGGTAAACTTAATTTTACAATTAAGATTTTACCTAATAATGACGCAAACCCTTTAAATATTTAGATATTTTTATATATATTTTTAGCATTTGACATGCTTAGCACTATACATTAAACACAAAGTGAAAAATGTGAAATCGAAATTAGCAGTCAGGAACAATTGTCAGGATGGCTGAATTGGTAAAGCATCTGGACGGTATCCAGAAGATGCAGGTTCAAATCCTGCTCCTGACTGTTATTTTCGATTTCACATTTTTCACTTTGTGTTTAATGTATAGTGCTAAGCATGTCAAATGCTAAAAATATATATAAAAATATCTATATAAGTATAAATTAAATAAGCGCCTTGACAGTTCGAACATTACTTTTTTTCTAAAACATTTTTAGTTTAAGCGTATTGCGGTAGATGGCACTGAAATAAAATTATGCAGTCTAGATCCGTTTTTGGCTTTAATGTCCTATGCCGATCCAAATTAACACATAAAGTAAATATACACTACACTGGTTTGTCAACTCGTCAGATATTCATTTCGCTTCATTTCGTGCTCCAAGAAGTTCGAAATTTTTGACGTGACAACGTCTTATAATTCGATAGAGCCGGCTGCACGCACGAAAAAACATGACTCATGCGGCGTTACCTCACTCTGAGGCGTTCCATGTAAGGCTTGAAGTGCAAGCGAGAGCGCGGAACGAGCGACAAAGAAGCACAATCGGCCTTTGCGTTCGGCAGCGTTCGACATCCGTCTCTCTCCTAATTGAGTGAGCGATGCGTCTGCGTGGACAGCTGCTATACTATAGTACATTTACATGTTTTGACCGAGTATCAAGTGCAGTGAAAAGTGAATGTGGTGTCAATTGTTTATAGCAACGATAATTACAGCGATAAAGGCAATGATTCTTTGACGTTGTCACGTTCAACTATCGTCAGTAAACCGACTTTACAGACAACCAATTTTTTTTTCTATGGAATTATAGTTTCACTACTTCACAATAGATGCTGCTGAATAAAATATTAAAATAATATTCCATTAATTTTTTTTTTTATAAAAAGGCATTCTATAGACCGTAGATTAAGTTGTTACTAACTTATTTTTATAATAACTAGTTGTCAGTATTGGTCAAAATCAATATTATTAAGTAATATTTATATATTTTTAGCATTTGACATGCTTATGTGGCACTATACATTAAACACAAAGTGAAAAATGTGAAATTGAAAATAACAGTCACGAGCAGGATTTGAACCTGCATCTCCTGGATACCATCCAGATGCTTTGCCAATTCAGTCATCGTGACAATTGCTCCTGAC
Organism: Leucoma salicis; assembly: GCA_948253155.1. Classification (NCBI taxonomy): domain Eukaryota; kingdom Metazoa; phylum Arthropoda; class Insecta; order Lepidoptera; family Erebidae; genus Leucoma; species Leucoma salicis. Next base: position 19,405,485 of record OX411805.1, read on the forward strand.
TGCTAATTTCAACCTTTTTTTTTTTAAATATGAAAATGTGTTTGTCATGCTTTCAAACTGCAAATACTACTGCCCCAATCTTTAAGAAATCTTGCTAATCTGAAAGTGCCTACGGCCCTTTATGTCAGAAAATGTCTCCAAGAAGTAAAATACCACTACCACAGCATCAATATTTAGAAAAAAATAATCAGTACCTCCTCCTGTGGAGTCCCTGTATATATATCTAGTTGCTCGTGTTCGTCTCATCCTCGTTCTCACTACCCTCCGCATACCAAATAATTAGGTGGAGTTTTCTACTCCCACGTCATTTACTCTAAAATATTAATACTTATAAAAAGATATAGACTTATATATGTTATATAAATCTATATCTACGGTCCGGTCCCACGTTGCATGCAGGCGGCATAGAACCACTCGATGGGGTTCTGCCTTAGAGAAGCCTTTGTCTGTATGTCCAGCAGTGGATGAATAAAGCTGATGAATGAAGATTATTTCTCAGATTCCTGATATAATAACAGGATAAAACAAATACGAGTTTGTAGTCTAATCAATAGCTTTAAACACAAAGTGAAAAATGTGAAATCGAAAATAAGTCACGAGCAGGATATACTACGTGAAACACAAAGGGTAGTATATACCTTCAATGCTACGTTATGTGAGCCATATGTAATAGTATTGTGACGTTTAAGTTTCAATAAGACAATAAGAAAAAAATGAAAATCCCTACAAAATAAAAATACTATTTTTCAATTTCTTTTCTTAGACAACCCTAACTTTGAAGAAACCTTACAAATTAAATACACGGAATACACCACATCACATGTTGGTTTTGTTTTGACGTGACAACGTCTTATAATTCGATAGAGCCGGCTGCACGCACGAAAAAACATGACTCATGCGGCGTTACCTCGCTCTGAGGCGTTCCATGTAAGGCTTGAAGTGCAAGCGAGAGCGCGGAACGAGCGACAAAGAAGCACAATCGGCCTTTGCGTTCGGCAGCGTTCGACATCCGTCTCTCTCCTACTTGAGTGAGCGATGCGTCTGCGTGGACAGCTGCTATACTATAGTACATTTACATGTTTTGACCGAGTATCAAGTGCAGTGAAAAGTGAATGTGGTGTCAATTCTTTATAGCAACGATAATTACAGCGATAAAGGTAATGATTCTTTCGATATTAATTATATATTCAGTGATATATTGTCGAATATTCGTGCTTTCATCATTAAAATGAATAGCATCGGTCCGCTAGTGCAGCGATTGTAGGTTATGCTATAATTGACAAAATGCTACCATTCCATCAGTATTTTCTTAAGACGTTGTCACGTTCAACTATCGTCAGTAAACCGACTTTACAGACAACCAATTTTTTAGCTAATTAGTAAGTTGTTAGGTACTTAAATATAGTTATTTGATCACTAGTACTTTCAAAGCAGCATAGGTACATCACAACATGATACAAGATACAGATAGAAGTAGGTAGATAGGTTTTAGCAGCCACACCACTAAAGGAATGGTTCAATATGCCGTCTTTCCCTTTCAATACATAATTCGGCTCAGCGAGCTACGGACCGCGTCGCATTCCGGAGCATTTGTGGGGAGACCGTGCTAGATGCAGAAATAATTTTGTCACGCATTTCTTGGACAGTGACACACTCAGTGGCATAAACTACTCCTTTGAGGTAGCCCCACAGAAATAAGTCCAACGGAGTTAATTCTGGAGATCGTGGCATTGTGCCGCCGCGGCCTACCCACATCGTAAATCGGCGATCCAGGTATTCTCGGACACTGTGGGCGTAATGCGCCGGCGCGCCGTCCTGTTGCAGCACCAGGTCCCGATACTGACTTAGTGGCAATTTTTCCAGGTGCTCCACCAGTGGGCCCGTTAAAAATTGTAGGTAATTCTCCCCATTAAGGCGATCGGGAAGAAATACTGGGCCAATTAATTTGTCGCCGATGATACCGGCCCACACGTTAATAGTTAATACGCCATCGGTGCTGAAAACTAGACTGCCTAGACGCGTGTGGGTTTTCGTGCGCCCACACGTGTTCATTGTGCTGGTTAAATAGCCCATGCCTTGTGAAGGTTGCCTCATCACTCCACAAAATGTTGGTACCAAAATTTTCTTCGGCACCGAGCCGGTCGCGGTACCACGTATAGAAATTATGTCGAGGTGTGTAGTCCGCCACCGTTAACTCCTGTGTGCGCCGGTTATGGTATGGATGCTGCCTATCTCTCTTTAGAGCACGCCACGCGCTCATCTGTGTGACACCTAAAGCAACTGCAGCACCACGGGTGCTCCGCCTCATCGTCATCAAAAAAATTTAAAATTGCTACTTCCGCTTGAAACGAAGCATCACTCCTGTGTCTTCCACCACGGTTGGAGCTGTGGAACGACCCAGTTGAGTGCAGCCCGTGCACCAACCTTCGGAAACAGGCGTATGAGGGAAGCCTATTTATTCCGGTACCGACAGTGGTACAATTCGCGGGCAGCAACAAGATTGTTATTCCTCACCGCACCGACACACAATATCATATCGTAATATTCATTGTTTCCATAATCTGCCATGATTTCCACACGAAGTCACTGCAATCCAAATAGTCCAACGCGACGAAGTGACAAGTACGACAGCAGGAAGATGACTAAATTTATTTTGGTAAGTAGGTACATATCTTTTCAACTTGCGACATAATTAAGGTGTATGTACACTAGACCGAACCACACAAGAGCGAATAATGCAGAAAGAGGCATGCACGTGTTAATGTATTTCACATACAATTACAATAGCACTTCTCGTTATTGAGTAACAGTATGACAAATAAACATAATAAGGAGCTACATAACATAACATAGTTTCACGCCTGTATTCCTGAAGGGTTAGGCAGAGGTGTATTTTTTCCACCCACGGTTCGCCAACTATGTTTACGTCCCACGTAATAGGGGGCCAGCCGTCTGCCGGGAACATTTACAAAAACCCAATAACTATTTTTGCCCGGTCCGGGAATCGAACCTGAGACCTCGTGATCAGCAGTTGCATACGCTAGCCAATACGCCACGGTGGCTATATTAGTAACTAACCGTTATAATTGTAGGTAAATAAGATTCGAAAGTACAATAACCATCCTTTTTGCTTCGTGTAGTCGGGTAAAAATAAAGCTGCATAGTGACCTAGCTATTACTGACACGAGGACGGTCAAAGATATCCATGTTTGACTAAATTTATCTGTGAAGAACAGTAACTTAATAGGAGCCTATTAGAATTATCTTTATTGTGTAATTAGGTACTTAACGAAAGTAAAAACAAATTTAGAATGATTTTCAATGTCAGGTAAAGAAAATTTCAAATAATCCTACATTAGAGTACTTATCAAAAATGTGAACTGAATCCATTTCCAAAATAAAAAGATGTTGAATTAAAAATGGTGCAGTGCACATTAGTCTTTAGGCGTCGGCACGCTTTGAACAAAAATCTAAGTATTTAGGTACTAAACTGCGGCGTTTTACAAAAGAAGTCGCTGTCACTGTAGTAGAGCTGTCGGCTTTTAATAAAGAAACTCGATTAGCCAATTAGGTATATATCTCGTATTAATCTCGTGTACCCAGTATTTTGGAATACGCCTTGTCTTTTTATTCATATTTTCCTTTTCTTCATCAATAAGTATTTGAAATAAAAACATTTCTTTATCCGACTGCTCGGTGGTGTAGCGGTAGTGTATGCGACTGCTAATCATGAGGTCTCGGGTTCGATCCCCGGGTCGGGCAATGTTATTGAGCTTTTTCCTAAAAAGAAAAATTCTCAGTAACAGCCCGGAGTTTGGAAATGTGCCCGGTAGACGTCAATAGGCTCTCGCCCCCTATTACGTGGGACTTAAACATAGCTGGCGAGTCGCGGGTGTGTAATACACCTCTGCGTACCCCTTCGGGGAATACAGGCGCGATGCTATGTTTTTTGTTTTTTTTTGTTCATGCGAGCTGTCCATAACGCGTGTGATTTGATTAATGTGAGGAAATGCACCAAATGGCATCGCATTTAGTGCTGGGCGTCTATCTACGATGAATCGAAGGGAATCGATTTTTCATTAATCACAACATTTCAACGCAGGAAGTTTTAGTCCTTGTGGTTACGGAAGTGTCGTGTAAAGCACATCGGTGTGTTTTGATTGTAACAGGAGGTAGCCATATCCGTGAAATGAAATGGAGAGCAGTGGCTTGACAATACCCTGGGTATAGTTGAGTCCATGAGCGAAGGTTATTATTTACCATCAGGTGGGATGTGGTTCGTCTATCAGCATAAGGAATAAAAAATAGACGCCGCGGGACGTCTACCAGATGTGATAACATCGAAATTATTTTGTAGTAATAATTTTATTAGTAGAAATAAAATCATCGTAACTTTTTTAGAGACAAAGTACTTGTCAAGACGAATAATATGAGTCCAAACTCGATGGAGTTATGTCATTTTATAACGGAGTTCCTATGGCCACCTTCTAGCTCCATCATCAGACCCTAGGTACCATCTAAAGACAAAGTACTTGTCAAGATGAATCAAACGATTCCAAACTCGATGGGGTTGCGTCGTTCATTACAGAAGTACTATGGCCACCTTCCAGCCCCATCATCAGACCCTGGATATCATCTAGGACTCGAGTAGTGTTATTAACAATTTTAACTTAGTTAAACTAATGAAAATAGGAAATACATAAACATTATTTTTCTTTAATAATCTTCATCAGAGTAAGCCTTTTTATTTCTATCGGCTGATGAAATTAAATTATAAAAAAAACTATGGTAGGAAACTGAAATCACTCCGTTCTTAAACATAGTTATAAGATCTTTCTTTTTATCTTCTGTAATAGGTAACAGATCGTTGTAACATTTTTTTTAAGCAAGGCTCTACTGGCAAATCCTGAACCCGTTTTTGTGATCTGGTAATTCTATTTTTGATTGGTTTGGCAACGTTAATAATAAATTCAGGTGCGTCTTCAGCCAAGACATATTTAAATTTTAAACAGTCAGATGTATTGTGATTCGCCAATATATATTTTACTTTGGACCACTTTACTTGGTCAACATTGGTGGCATTTGCCCAATTATAGGTGAATTCTGCATTTTTTTTAGTAGAATATTATGTCTTGGTTGATCTCTGTTACTTTGTATGCTTCTCCTGTTTGTTTTGACCATCTAATCAATGCGTTCCATTCAGTTGGCGTGTAAATAATTTTAGTTTTAGCAGACTATTCGATGGTAGCATGGATGCTGTCCACTTCCGATTTAGTGCGTCCTTTTTCTAAAAATATATGTTTTATGTCTACATTCAGGGTCTTAGAAGCATATAAGTACATAAAAACTATTCTGTTTCTATTTTGGCTTGAGCAATTGTCAGACCAAAAACGTTTCATATCCATTCATTATTTCTGAAATCTTTCCCTAAGTCTTCCGATATCCTTTCTTTTGGTATACTTTCTTTTCCTATTTCTTGAAGTGGGTGGCGAAAAAACTTCACCAGACGAATATGCAGCTGCTTTACTCATCCAGGGGAGGGATTGAATATCACTAGATCCAACAGAACTAAATTATGGAAATAGGTCGTTGTCATTTTGTCGCGGTTCCGGTGTCGAAGTAAAAAAATCTATATAATTTTCAAACGGACTACGAACCCTAGTACATACTAGGGAAGAAGTAGTAAATGAAGCAGCTGGTGATGGAATTGGAGTGACAGCAATGGTGGGTTTTCTTTAAGGGATATCAAATTCCAGTAGCTCTTTAGTGAGTTCTGTTGGTTGTACGTCATCTGCATTATTAAAAACGTCAAAAGATAAATCTTCGACAGCATACTGCGCTCCAGATTCAAGAGGGGATACTGTAACAATAAAATATGTATATTATCTAATAGGCCAATAAATACAAACTGTGCAAGATTATTAAATGCCAAAGATCACTCGACATCACTTACGCGATCATGTATTAATAAGCAAAAGATAAATATTAGAGAATAGTTAAACCAAAAAGTATAAATATCATATAAAAGTTAGTTTTATATGATATTTATACTTTTGATATTCATATTATATACAAATAAAATATTTTTTTTTATTATATATTTAAAAAAATTAACATCTAAGAAAAAGGCGTAACTGAATTTATTGAAAATGTTACCGTATAAATGGACGAATGTGACAATTCGCCTTTAGACTCTGTGTCTCATAGAATGTTAATAAAAAAAAATACGCAGAGGGCGTTTAATATACCAGAATAACAATAAAACACGTATTTTGTCTTACCTGGACATTCGGTTTGAAAATTTTCGTGTGCGTTTTTACTTTAAGTAAAAACATCGTTACAATCTTCATATATATATTCGCCAATGATGCAGTTAATAATTTTCTGGGCTCTTTATAATACACATCGTATTAATAGTTTCTTACGCTCCATTATTTGGTAAAACTATTTCATTTAGTTTATTTAGTATATACAGATGCACTGACGCAGTTATCTAGGCGCGCTTGGGACGAACACTGAGTAAATAGACCAAAGTGGAAATACCGCCCCCTCACCCGGCCCCGGCGTGTTTGTTCGTTGCCGTAAACCGGCGAATGGTTTGATTCGCCTTTGTTCGGGAACGATATAGGCATATACGCCTTTATGCCTAATTTTTAATTTTGGTACTAACAACAAATCAAGATATTTTATTTATTTATATGATAGAACAGGGTATAACAAACGTAATGCGCTAATTATTGTAAAAAGTTCAAAGTAGCACTTTCACCAGTATACGTAGGACCCATCGATATTGGTTATTGTTTATAACGGAACGCAGTCCAGTATACTGATGTCATTACTTTCACAATTTCTTAAAATTTTCTGTTTAGGTCTCTTTGAATAACAATAATAATATTCCATAGTGCAAGTTGTTAAATTTCTGGACGCTGTTGATCACGTGATCAAACCACTGAGAGCAACTTACCTCTAAAACGACCTACCTCATCCGAGCCTGTAAATTTGAGATACCTATAAAAAAAAATACCAATCGCCGTATTATAAATAGCACTCCAAAGTTATTTATTATTAAGACCGCACCCTCCTAGATTACCAGTAAAAATAAATAAAGATACTACATGTTACACTGTCGATATCACTTGAAATACTTCGAATTTCGTACTTTTTCCACGTTGGAAAAACTGCACCCTACTCGAAACTAACTGTACTATCATTGGAATTTCATAAAACGCAATAGTTATTACAAAGATTTTTAAATTTTGATGTGTAATATCTAATGCAGAGGGAGGGTAAAATCGGCTGTTGGAAGCGTGGCGACGCTTCTAACATAAACTATTCAAATCTTGCAAGTTAAATTTGACACACTTCCCGGTTTCCGAATGAGCTGAAATTTTACTCGCATATGTACATTGCGTGACAATTCAATATTATGATGCCATGGAGCTGGAAGGTGGACAGAAGAACTCTATAATGAAACGACGCAACCCTGTTGAGTTTAGGCTCGTTTGATTCGTCTTGACGAGTACTTTATCTTTAGATGATATCCAGGGTCTGATGATGAAGGTGGAAGGTGGCCACAGTAACTCTATAATGAAACGACGCAACTCCATCAAGTTTGGACTTGTTTGGTTCATTTTGATGAATACTTTGTCTTTAGGTGGTATCCAGGGTCTGATGATGGTGCTGAAAGGTGGCTATGAGAACTCTGTAATTAAATGGCGCACCTCCATCGACTTAGGGCTCATTTGAATTGTCTTGAATAGTACTGCAGTCCTAGTTAATATCCAGGGTCCGATGATGGAGCTGGAAGGTGGCCACAGTAACCCTGTAGCGAAACAACGCAACCTCATCGAGTTTGGAATTGTTTGATTCTTCCTGGCAAGTAATTAGTCGTTAGCTGGTACCCGGGGTCTGATGATGGAGCTAGAAGGTGGCCATAGGAACTCTGTTATAAAACAACATATCTCCATCGAGTTTGAGCTCGTATAATTCGTCTTGGCGAGTACTTTGTCTCTAGATGCTATCCAGGGTCTGATGATGGAGCCGGATGGCCATAGGCACTATGTTATAAAATGCCGCAATCTTATCAACTTTGGAATCGTTTGATTCATTTTGACAAGTACTTCGGTCCTAGATGATATCCAGGGCCTGATGATGACCTTTTATGTCAATTTCCGTTATTTTACACATCTCATAATTTTATACAAGCACACATTGAAAAAGTTATGACCATTTTACTTCTACTCATTATTTCTACAAAATAATTTTGATGTTTTCACATCTGGCAGCCGTCCCGTGATGTCTATTTTTTATTTCTGAGGATTTTTTTTTGCATTTGTCTTGGCGCCCCAGTTCCAAGGGGTAACTCTTCCGGTCTCCAAGAGTATTGGGATCCTCGGCTATGACATCTCTAGCAAAGTCCAGTTCGGGAGTCATTTGGAGGACAAAGCCAAATTGGCGAGTAAAAAACTAGGCGTCCTGAACAGAACCAAGCGGTACTTCGCACCGAGGCAAAGACTTGTGCTATATAAAGCACAGGTCCACCCTCATATGGAGTACTGCTCACATCTCTGGGCAGGTGCGCCTAAGTACCAACTCGACCCACTTGACTCCCTGCAAAGGCGTGCTATTCGAATTGTCGATGATCCCGATCTCACGGAGGGTCTGGAGCCGTTGGAGTGATGGAGAGACTTCGGGTCCTTCTGCGTGCTCTATCGGCTCTACAATGGGGAGTTCTCGGAGGAGCTGTTTGAGGTGGTACCAACATAACCATTTTACCACCGAACCACGAGACCTCACGGTAGGGTTCATTCACACCACCTGGAAACAATTTCGTCAAAGACAGTTCATTTTCAGCGTTCTTTTCTACCACGTACGTGTAAGCTCTGGAATGAACTACCTGCTACGGTGTTTCCCCGGTGCTACGACATGTCCCTCTTTAAACGAGGTTTGAAAAGAGCACTTAAGTTGTGGTAGTGGTATAATGCAGTTGTGTGGGGCCTCCACTGCGATCGCCAACCCGCCTGCCAAGCATAGCGATTACGGCATTATCCCCCATTCTTGAGGAGGCCTATGTCCAGCAGTGGACTTTAAAAGTCTGATGGATGGAATGCCGTTAGTTTCGAGTAGGATGCAGTTTTTTCGGATCGGGGCGCTGTGGCTTAGGGTGGCCCTGGACAAGTTGGAGGCCCTACTTTACCATGGGTCCCGATGTCGGCCACCTGCTGGCACCTCGATCACAGTGGACGGGGTCCAGATTGGCCTAGATTAAGTAGTAGTCTGGGCCTGGTGCTGGACCCGCGTGGCCCGCCAATACAGGTGGTGAGACGGCACATGGCGAGTTTCTTTAGTGGGTGAAGGCCCCCCTTTACCCTGTTCGTTGCCCCGAACGACGGAGTGTGTGGTCAGGAACATTGTTTCCCGATTTAACAAAAAAAGAAGAGTGCAGTTTTTCCACCGTGGAAAAAATACGAAATACGAAGTATTTTTAAGTTATATCGACGGTGTAGCATGTAGTATCTTTATTTATTTTTTATTCGCTAACTAGGAGGGTGCGGTTTTAATAATAAATTATTTTGGAAAGTGCTATTTAAAATACGTTGATTGGTATTTTTTTTATATCTCAAATTTCTAAGCCTACCATGGCCCAATAATAGTCAAATTTACAAGCTAGGGTTGGGGGGGTTTTAAAACGCCAGTGCTCACAGTACAAAAATGGAGACGATTTAAGACGTCAATTACTTCACTAGAATACTGCGGCAGTATACTGTCAGTCTATAACGGAACGATTTTTCTCCAGTATGAGCACTGGATAGTGCTCGCAGTGTATATCAGAACACAGCCGTAGTCTGTGGTGGACCGATGCGCTCTGTGTTGCTATCGCAGAAATCTGCAAGTCCATTATTGCGTTGTTTCCATGGTGTTTCCAACTGAAGCTGCCAGTGTCAAAATTACGATGTTGCGTTACTTAGACAAAGGATATTTGCGTTACTATCCCTTATCTAAGATGTTGCGTGACAAAAAAAATAGGTATATTACAGTAGATTACAAAAGACCGAAAAATAAAATTACAGAAAAAAAAAAGACGAAAACTATATGGTTGTTTGTAAAGTCGGTTTACGGCATTGAGCTGTTCAGCTCAGTGGGTTTACGTACGATGATTTTACGTGATAATGTCATATATGTCGATAGATGCGTCACAAGCTTAGGCTCGTGCCTCTCTATCCCTTGTACCGCGCTCTCGCTTGCACGCTCGGCTTAGGCGGAACATGACAATGAGTCATGCTTTTGCGTGCGTGCAGCCGGCGTTCATCGATTTATAAGATTTATAAGATCAAGTCAAAAATACTTTTATTTGAATATAAGCAGTTTTTTTGGTATCTTGAATTTATAATTATTTTAATTTTTAATCATAAACTAAAGCAAAATACAATTTAATCACGTCACATCATATTTATTCGTTGTTTTTAAATATCGACACATTAATTTTTTTAATCATTTCAGAAGTGGGATGGAAATCTACGCAGTTTTCACCATTCCTATTAATTACCTGCTGCGTAAGCATGTTTCCAATAATAGACTTTGTATACAATTTATTCCCTTTTTTTGGTCTTTAAGTCTGTAATATGGCTGAAAATACGCTCAAAGGGAAAGGAACACATCGTTTGAGTTACCCACCAGAAAGGCAGTCGCTCAAAGGATGTGTTCCTTTGAGACTCTTATTATAATAAGGTAGACATAATTAAATAGACAATGGACTATTTGGATAATGGTAGAATTTTGGAATGGTAGTTATATAGCAAATAGGATTAACGGTTAAAACTCTCAAGGTCGCATCCTACTAGGTTTCATTAAAATTACAATCAGTAATATAATACGATAAGTATATATTAAACACAAAGTGAAAAATGTGAAATCGAAAATAACAGTCAGGAGCAGGATTTGAACCTGCATCTCCTGGATACCGTCCAGATGCTTTACCAATTCAGCCATCCTGACAATTGCTCCTGACTGCTAATTTCGATAACACATCACACCTAACGTCTTTGGGTGAAATTAGCAGTCAGGAGCAATTGTCAGGATGGCTGAATTGGTAAAGCATCTGGACGGTATCCAGGAGATGCAGGTTCAAATCCTGCTCCTGACTGTTATTTTCGATTTCACATTTTTCACTTTGTGTTTAATGTATAGTGCTAAGCATGTCAAATGCTAAAAATATATATAAAAATATCTAAATACGATAAGTATATTTTAAGGTTTAAACTCCTGGCCACTCGAACTGGATTCAAGACCCGCGTGGCAGCCGTGGCACCACTGTGAGATTACTTTATGTTGCCATGCCAGGGTCTGTTCTGCGCAGCCATGAACGTATAGAAGTACCTGGACCAAATCCGCTCGTCACCAACATACAAGCGGTGGACAACAAAATGGTCGCCTGCCGTATCAGGGGACTTGCCTGGGTCCAGTTCCGGTGCGCATCTCGCAGCCACATAGATATGTTTCTATATGTGTATTCCCGAATGTGAGATAAAACTCAAACATATGCTGTTACCAACAACACCCAAGATTTGCAATTTTAAAGATTTTATGAGAAATCGTATTAAATCAAATTATTTTCCAAAATCAAATTTATCAAAATTCCTCACCCTCACAACATTCCTCATAGTTCATGTTCATTAATCTTTAGTCTAAAATACCAATAAAAAAATTGGTTGACTGTAAAGTCGGTATACGGGCGAAAGTTTTACGTGACAACGACTTTCGAGTGGTAAAATAATTTTAATGTGAATATTCATTCGTATAGTAGGAAGAAGGATGAAATAATAGTAACAATTTAAAACATTTATTTATACAAAGAATTATATTTAAAACATTAATTTATACAAAGAATCTCGCACTGAATTTCATATTAACAAAATTTTATTTCTTCGTCTCTCTCGCTCTTAGGCGGGCTAACCATGCCCGAGTGGAAGGGACGCGTGCCTCTCACTCGCTCTCATTGTGAGCGCATAACGTGAGCGGAGCGTAACGCAGTTTCTTGAAGTGTCACCCGGCAAACCAATTTATAAGACGTTGTCACGTCAAAATGAAACGGTATCATGATCGTTTATTTTAGTTTTCCCGTTTATTTCAATTATTTTTACACTACAAACGTTTATTTTTCCCCATTTTCCATGACATTCTGGTAGGTCTATAACTATTAATTTTATTTGGTAACCGACTAGATAATTAGAAAATAAAATAAAACGAATCACGTAATAAAAATCCCTAAAATACCCACAAAAATAAAGCCTTAAAAACCCTAATAAATCTGATGATTTTATGACCTGGGGAACTGAGTCATCCGACCAACAAGATATATTCTTACCAGCGAGAAAAACAAGGACCGTTAATGAAACTGTTTATGACCTGAGAAATTGAGTCATTGTCCCTACCGACCAACAAGATATATTTTTACCACCTTTTAGAAAAACGTGGACTTTGGTGAAATTGCGACCTCCTGTCAGCAGAAGCCACAAGAAAAGAATTGAATATTTTAAAGGAGTTTGAATTTGCTTTAGGGGTAAATATTTTAGGGAGTTGGTAGCCCTGCACACACCACATTATCTTAAAATTATGTGAGTGTAGGTCATGGACGTATAATATAACAGGACTGTGCGCTTTGTATTTCTGTGTATACACACACTAGCTGACCCGGCAAACGTTGTTTTGCCATATAAATTATTTTTGATCTATATTTCTTAGCATTTGACATGCTCCGCCACTTTTAAAGTGCAAATTATTTGTGAATAAGGAAAAAGAGATTTTTGTACTAGCGGGAATCGAACCTGCGTCTTTTCCAATCCGGGGAAGTGCTCTAAGCCATTGAGCTATAGATTCGATCATCTGAATCTCCTTATCACATTTGTCTTAACGACGTCTGTACTATAGCTCAATGGCTTAGAGTACTTCCCCGGATTGGAAAAGACGCGGGTTCGATTCCTGGGGGTAGTGCACTGCGTCCTCGATGTTAGTGACGGTGTCTATGGATTTATAGCACTTTACTTCACCCGGTACTTTCTGCATAATTAAATTGTTTATTTCGTTGACTGTTTTATTCCTGGGAGAAACTATTGCTCTGCAACACACCCAACGAAAATCATTTTGATGTAAGTTTCCAATGTCAGGATATATAGCATCTATCAGACTATCTAAATTATGGACTATTTGGCCTAGAAACTCATCCAAAGTAACTGCATAATCGGTGCCCAAATTTAAAGATGGAAAATTTCCTTCTCTAAGTTTCAGCAGCTGTTGTGGAAAATTGCTATGCGTATTTCCATGTAGATGAGCTCTCATATTGGTGTGCAAATTCAAATGTTGAACAGATGTCCAAAGTTGAGACGATTTTAAACATGCCTTCATAATATCTGCTCGCGTACCTCTGTTGACGACTGGAAGCGTTTGTCGGAAATCTCCAGCAAATACAAAAGTGGTACCACCCATGACATTAGCAGAGCTTCGGAGGTCTTTTAAAGTACGGTCTACGGCTTCCACATGAGCTCTATGACTCATGGTGCATTCATCACATATTAACAACGACGCGTCTTGCAGTAACTTACCAAGAGGCCCATTTTTCCGAATAGAGCACGTAGACCGTTGATCTAAAGATACGGATAGCGGGAGTTTAAACGTAGAGTGAGCAGTTTTTTCTTCGTTCAAGAGAGTTGCAGCAATTCCTGACGAAGCAACTGCAGGTAATACTACTACGTACTGTAATTAGCAGCTCCACCTTAATTTCAGGCCATTCGGGGTTACATGTAAAAGTGACAAATAAGTCAGGTCTACCACAATTTTGGACGTACGTCATCGCGTCCTGCGTTTTCTCGTGCATGAAACGCGGAGAACCCGTAAATGACGATGGCAATATGACATTTTGACCGATATTTGATGGATCATCATTTGCGTCATGATTTAAGGCATCTCTGAGATGAATGTAGTCATCAGCCCTCAGTCTTTGTTGATTCCGAGAAATATAATTTAATCTTTCCGATATCATTTTCGCCATCATGTCAACACAATATTGACTAAATAAGTCTCTGTAATAATGTAACGGATTAAAAGAGTTAGTTCTAAACATCAATCTAAATGCATAAAATTGCATACACGAAACAGTTTTATTACGCGCAGAACCCTGCTGAGGGATAGTCAAATAATAACCGTCTTCTCCTGTCACAAACATTATAGGATACTGTAGTGGATCATAGGACCGATGTAGCTCAGAAACTCTTTTGAGCTGTCCGTCTCTACCGTGTAAGACTATATCCCTGGGACCTTTGTCTTCATCGACCAAGAGAACGGCTACCTCGTTTACAGTAGGAGCATTATATCTGCCTCTGTGTGCTGTCTGTGGAGTGCGATCTGAATGAATAATTAACTTTAAATTATCTGAGGAGTTGAGTTCTAAGTTTTGTTTAAAACTTCGTATATACACGTTATGATTATTCAGAGCGGTCTGTAATTCGCGAATTAAATCCATTTTTAACGTTGGTGCGATGCTTGATCGCAACGATAACTGGTCTGCATCCGAAATAAAATATATTTGCAAGAACTGTGGGTTTTGGCCTGATGGTGCTAAAAGGCTACCAATGAGATGATACACCTGTCCTTCAACTTTAAAAGTGGGCATAAAATTACCTTCCCTGATTTCTTTTGCACCAAAAGAAGTCATTGTAAAAAGACTATTGTATTTACGTATATTTGTTAAAAAATTACCAGATAATGGATGGTTATTAGTTAAAAGATTTTTTATTGGTTGTGGCGGCTCCTGAAGGTTAGGAAGACAAACTTTACCTGAAGCACAGCACATACCATTAGGTTCATCCACCCATTTCTTGGCAGAGCAGTTAGAGCAGATCTTATTCATGACTCCGATTTGGACGGACGCTTGTTGTGCATAATCAACCTGCGGATCATATCTGAAAGCCAGTCTGTTGCTGCTAGCTAAAATTCGATTGCGAACTCTATTTGTGGACAACTGCTGTCTCTCTGCCTGAGCTCTAAGTCGCTGCAAACGCTCGACACTCGACTCTCTTTCGCGCAACTGAGAGGTCCTTATATTTTGTTCATGAAGACGTTGGGAACGCTCCAGCCTCGACTCTCGTGCACGTAACTCAGAGGTTCTCAGATTTTGTTGTACAAGGCGTTGCGAACGTTCGACACTCGACTCTCGTGCGCGTACCTGAGAGTTTCTCTAATTTTGTTCAGCAAGGCGTTGTGAACGTTCAGGTGAAGATTCTCCCATACAACGTATTCTTGCTGCCCGTGCTTGAGATCTATGTTTAGAAAGTTGAGACCTGGCTCTCTTAGGCATTTTCAAATGTTTAAGAAAATGCTAATAGTGTGTAATATTCTAGCTCTGAAAAGAACTATTGTTTAGCCCTGAAAAGAACTGTTGTTTAGCCCTGAAAAGAACTGTTGGTTAGCCCTGAAAAGAACTGTTGGTTACCCCTGAAATAACTGTTGGTTAGCCCTGAAAAGAACTGTTAATTAGCTCTGAGAAGAACTTTTGTTTAGCTCTGAGAAGACCTTTTGTGTAGGTGTAGTTTTAAGAAAGAAATCTAAAAAAAATCGCATGAAAATTATTAGACTTCACGCACGACCGCTGCGTATTGAGCCGACCTCGCGTCTGAGCCTCGCGGGTACCTTACTCATAGATTTAAACTTCCCGCATGCGCACCCCCGCCTTGGCAACGCTCACTTCGCAACGGGCCGTGCAGCAGAAATCGTAATATTTTAATTTCGCCATAACTTCAAAACCAAATTCCAATTTTAATCATTCAAAGACCAAATATTATCTACATAAACTGTACTTAATGATGAAATAATTTATTTTGATAAGGATTAATAGCATGAGTAAAATGAATGCGTTTAAATGTAGTTAAAGTTTAAATAAAAAAATGGTTGTTGGGCCTCACTCGACATAAATAGTGTGTGGGATTTTTTGTAGATATTTATATGATCTACAATTAATTAGAACATTTTATGGTTCTATCTTTTATAGTTTAGGCAGCGTTCGCAAAATAAGTAACTTTTCTGGTTGATTTTTTACACCTTGTGTCCGAAAAAACCAAAATATCCTACGGAACCCTATTTTTTCCAAAATAAAATTTAGCTATGTTTCTCGTGGATAATGTAGCTTTCGAATGGTGAAAGAATTTTTAAAAACGGTTCAGTAATTTTTGAGCCTATTCATTACAACCAAACAAACAAAGTTTTCCTCTTTATAATATTAGTGTATATACACTTATTCTCAATAGAGAAGGTTTATATTTCAAATGAAAAGATCAGCGAGACAGGTGAGACCACTAGTATGGAGTGACGGTGTCCCTTTCCTTTGACACACGAATTCTTAGGCTTAGCACATACTGCGAATTTTATTGACGCTATTTATCCACAAAATTCTTTGACATTAATGGAAATTGTATGAAGTTGATTAAGAAGCAATTAAGATTTTAAGACGCAGCCCTTTAAATATTTAGATATTTTTATATAACTATATTTTTAGCAATTGACATGCTTAGCCATATACATTAAACACAAAGTGTGAAAATGTGAACTCGAAAATAACAGTCACGAGCAGGATTTGAACCTGCATCTCCTGGATACCGTCCAATTCAGTCATCGTGACAATTGCTCCTGACTGCTAATTTCGATAACACATTCATACTTAACGTCTTGGGTGACTTGAGTGTGAAAAAGATTTGTTTTGTTGTTGTTCAGATGTCAATTTAGGTGCTTGCGTCTCGGTTGAGGACTGGGTAGAAACATAGAAAAATCGCTAGGAATTTTATACGCAGTGCGTTCTAATTATGATTCGGAACGCGTATTATAAACCGCCAGAAAAAAATCGCGCGACGAAATTTCGCAGTGCGTACTAAGCCTTACTATAGAACAATTAGGGTGACAGTAAATTTCCTTTTCCGGTTCATTCAAATCTAAGTCATAAGGTTTTTAAACTCAGAAGGGCTAGTCAGTTCACGACGACTAAATTAAGAAAAAATCTGTCAGTCACAATAAAGTAAACTTCTTCAAATGTAAGATTTTTATTATTTTCTGACTTCTAACTATAGTTTAGGTTTTTTTTTGTTGGCATGAGCCAACAAATACCTCTGATCGGCATCTTTGAATGTAGGGGAGACCTATGTTCTAGTCATACTTAGATATTAGTATTTTTTTAAGGTTTAGCTTCCCTAAGAACTGGATCAAAATTCATCAAAATCAGTTCACTATATGAAGTGTGAGAGCAAAACCAACAAAAATTTGTTTAACCGATAATGAGAAAAGTAAAAAAATTGAAAGTTTCTATAGTACAAATTATTTGTGAATAAGGAAAAAGAGCTTTTTGTACGAGCGGGAAACTAACCCACGTCTTTTCCAATCCGGGGAAGTGCTCTAAGCTACTGAGCTATCGCACACATCTTTCGATCATCCCAATCTCCTTATCATATTTGTCTCTACGACCCATCAAAATCTCTTTTTCCTTATTCACAAATAATTTGTACTTTAAAAAGTGGCTTAGCATGTCTAATGGTAAAAATAAAAATGTTGAAAATTTATTTTTATTTTCAAACATATGGTCACCCAAATAGAGTGAGATAAATTGACCTCGTACCTACTATCTCATTAGGACCGTTTTTTGTTAGCAGTGCGCATTCCAGTTGTATACATGTTACTTCCATGGTGTAGGTATGACTTGCATTGAGGGGCGGCGGAGGGAGGGATTTAGTAGAGTAGCCAGAGTAGGTAGAGTAGAGTAAATTTACTAATTTAGTTTAGTTAATAAATTTGTTACTAAAGATATTCGAAAGGTTATCTTTTTTAAAATAAAATAAATAAGATGAATTTATTAGTTAAAATGTTTGGAACGTAATGATTGAAGGTGTAGTTATGTAATAAAATATTAAATTATCACGTTTACAAAGCATATCAATTCAATTTTGTTACCGCGGGAAAACAGTGAAACGTTTGACTAGTTTAATGGCCGCAAAAGCGCCAATGCTTTACGTGTTTTGCTCATCTAAGAAAATTGTGTCTAAATTATGCTTCTCCAATGCTATAAATAATTTTAATAAATAGGAACTGAAATGGACATCAACGCTGGTGAGTACTTTTGGATTGTTATAATCTGCTTTTGGCTTTTTTCTCAAAATGCTTTGATAAATTGTGTTGTGGATAGCCATAATCGTAACTCGTAAATTTTCTCAAATATTTTTACAAAATCAGTCTATTCATTTATTGTAATTAGGAATATGTTAAAATCAATATTAGTCTCATTGGTGCCGCTAAGTCACATAAAATTTAGGTCGGCATTTTATCCATCGACTCGAACTAGTAGGTAATTCGTATACAGTTACTGAAATAAATACAAATTAAGTATCTCAAGGCAATCTATATCTATCCATTCTTGTTTATGTAAACAAAAGGTAAAACAGACTAATAATTATCATGTTTACAAACCTTACTGTTTTCCAATCTATTCTACTCTTGAGTAACCATAGGGATAGGCTATCAAATGCATAAATTGCTATTATGGGAATTAAAAACGTAGAATTGTAATTATGTCTGAATATATTTATTTATCTATTTGTTTTTCGTTATACTCGGGAATAAATAGTGACTTTTGTATGTTTTACTTATAGAATAAAATTTCGTTATTAAATATTTAGTTTCTATACGAGTTTCCAGCTTGAAATTATTTCTATGTACCTATGTAAAATTATATTAGTTAATGAAAAAAAAATAGATGAATTACTAATGCTTTTCTCCGTCCTTTCCCTCTACTCCATCACCAGATCCTGCTCATTGTTTATAACCCATTCATTAAGACAGAGCTCAACATCATACCACTGTTGAAGTAACCTGAACAAAAAAGCTAGTAATCTTCAAATAGCTGAATAGAATTTTTCAATCTTAGCTATGAACACTAAACCAAGAAACCTTTACTAAAAACTGTTAGGCCCTATGATGGCACACTCACTAACTTATAACACCTCTCAGTTTATGTTGGGGGTTAAAAATAGACATTGCTAAATAACTTTGGTATCTTACTAATAAGCTATAAATAACATGGTAACCTCTATAATATGATAAAGAAATTAATAGGTATTCTATATGTAATATATATTTATTTACTGCAGTATCTATATTTTTCTATACTTACTCTATAACCAATATAAGATATATGGTTCTGCAGTGCATGTGGTGATGGAGTGTACTTAGCTAGCACAAAATATAAAAAATCTTACTTCTAAATCAAATAACATATGGCTCCCAGTAGTAAATGTTGGTTAAATGTTAAATTATTTGTTGTCATTTGACTGATCAACTGACATCTAATAATTTAAGTTAATTTAATAGGGTGTACGTTGTAACCTAGTTGTGCAAAAGGACACCTATTTGTCACATGTCATGGAAATGGAATGTCATGGAATGGAGAAGCAATTGCTTCGACCTAAAACCGAACAGATGATGGTGTTCTAAGGAGTTATAGCAAAATGTTAACTCTTGTGTGACAAATAGTTGTGGTTGAATTACTGTCATGGATATAAGTGCAGAAGGGTTACACATAAGAGTTTAGGTGTGCAGAGGGATTTTTTAACAGTAATTCATGTTTCATTTCTCTACAAAGACGAAGTCTTGGGGAACAAGTCATTGTTACATATTTCAATACATTCTAGGAATATTTTAGGTATTTATAATGCATGTTATTTTATTTACATTTTAAGTGCTTGCCTTCTCACCTTATTATTAATACATTACATATATATTTTTGACTTTATTTTTATTAGGGAATTTCTAGGTTTAATTACTATACATAATACAATATTGATCAAATTTACTTAACATGTGCAATTTTATTTTAATTGTGTGAGTGATACAATCACATCATTTGATAATCATTTAATATGTTGTTATATTAAAATGTAGTAATCACACTCAAAAATATGAAAGTATAGAGGATACTATGTACAAATGTTGTAAAAGTGAAACTCTATAGTACACATAGCTCATTTGTTACACTAATATTTATATATTTTATTTGACTGAAATTCTGGTTTCCCTTTTTGCTCACCTTTGTGGGAATTTAAACAACACTCAAGTAAGTATCTTGCTACCCATTACAGCATAAAACATAATTTTAGATAATTTACAGTTGATAATAATTATTTTAGGCTAAACATAGTGTTTGTTGACAGTTTTCTAATCATTTATGATCTATCTAACTACTAATCATCTTGGTTATTTTACATTGGTGTGCCATTTAGATGCAGCATGTTACCTATAGCTAATAGGTCCCAGAATAGGTACCTCTATATCAAAATTACAAAGGCCTCCTTTATTTTTATACATTATGAGATGTATTCTTATTACTCTGTTCCTATGTGAAAAATAAACTATTAACACTGCCAAATTTAATAAGGTTTTTTGCTGTCTACTTTGACTTAATATTTTTTTTCTAAATGACAAATCACACTCGTTCTTATAATTACTTTCTTCATTGTAATTTTTCTTCTGAATTTGTGTACCAATACGACATACGAGCAATCATTAATGTTTATTTTTTGCTAAAGTTCTTATAATGTTCCTTAGTTATCACTGCAATGCAAGTAGTTACTAAATACTCCATATATAAATATATGTCGACTATGTGGGGCCGGCACCAAGAATAGCTCCACCCTGTCTCTTCCTATGGGAGTCGTAAAAGTCGACTAAGGGATTACCGGGGAACCGGGCAGCAGCGTACCAGTTGTGTACTAAAAACATCCACTGCAATCGCCAACCCGCCTGCCAATCGTGGCGATTATGGTAAAACCCCTCATTTTGGGGAGGCCTATGTCCAGCAGTGGACGATGAAAGGCTGATGGATGGATGGATGGAAATATATGTTATAAGAACAGGTTGGTTGGGTATCAATGGTTATCATTTTATTCTCAGGAAGAAAATTATTTCTAGATATATGTATATGATATTGCTCTAAAACTATATAGCATTTATTAACACTTTGTGTTGTTAATTTAGCATATAGGTACCTACATGGTCTATGACCTGTCTTTTGTGGATTATTTGGTTAAAAGTCTTTTAAATCTAATAAGTGTTATTGATATTCTTGGGTTATTTGACATAGTTTAAAAAAATTTAACCTGGCAATTTCAGGGGTTAGTAAATACCTTTGAAATGTACATTACAAATCTTATTTCATTTCTGCTATAAATGACATAATGAACTTTCAATATGTGACCAACACTGATCCAAAATCAATTAATTTTTTCACTAGAATGACTTTTAATATTGTGTTCATTGTTAGATCTATGAGTTTTACCATAACTATACGAAACTCTATTATACTTACTAGGTATATTATATAATATTGTTTCTTAAAGATGTGTATAACATCTAAAAGTAAAGGTAACTAATATAAACCCTTAACGGGCCTGATTGGATTAAAGCCCAAATCACTCAACAATACGACAGTAGCTTAGACCATAGTAGTAAAGTTGTTAATAATGCTCACTATTATGTCCATATTCATCATCATTCGTAACTGCATTACGCCATTGTTGCTTCTAGAAATAATTTTACTATGGAGATATTACATATCTGTTATCTGTAGATCCAAAGGCGAGGTGGTAGTTTGTTAACTGAAAATAGTAATAATTAACTTCACTGTTTTCTTTTTCAAAGAGGTCTCCGCACAGCTGTCTCTGATCAATGTTCTCCTGAACGACCTTGACAAAACGATCACACCATGTGCTAGCAAAAAGCATGAGAAAAAAGAGGAAGAAAGACAGGATGCGATGCCAGACTCAACCACCAACACAGAAAAAACCATTGCTAATCCATTTCATTGTGGGGATGACGTGCTTGTGCCCAACAAAGATGGCCGTTATTATTTAGGTGTGTATTAATTTCAGCTGTATAGGCCAATGTTTATCTGGTTAAGGAAAATAATGTGATAACTTCATTTAAATTAATGTTAGTAGGATATGGCATTTGAACTCCATATTACGGAGAATTCCTCCCTTGAGGAATTCTCTTTAAATCTCCCCTCCCTTCGCCTGCTTATTGTCGCGTTTGATTCCACACGACCTTTATTTAGATCTTTGCATTTTTCCAATAAATAGGTACTTAAGCTATTCGACTGGTCTAGGAAGTTTATTAGAGCAAATGGTGAATGAACCGACAAATAAAAATATTAAAAGAATTGTATAGGTATGTTCAAACGAAAGATTCGGCCTGGTATAGTTGCTACTCTTTATCATAGATCGAACATGAGATCTTTGATCAAGTGCGTAATTGTATAATATTGGAGCCTGAGCATTCAGGTTTAAACTGAAGGAAAACTTACAATGCAAAGAAACCTGCGAATTATTATTCTTGGCAGTGTACCTACTACCTACCTATGTTGTTTAGATTTAACTCTTCCGCACCCAGCGATGCCAATATTTTGATGACGGCCCGCGCTACAGAAATACATGACTATAAATGTCGGAACTTATCGTCAGAATTCTCAGCAGTAAGGGAACAATGCAGAAAAAGTGTTCAGTCCGCCATTCCGCAATATAATACACACATATTCTATCACCAATTCATAAGTGGGTTGGTGTAAATGTATAAATGTTAATATTTAGTGACACTTTTAATAGACAGTGCATACAACATATTGGTCTCACCAGGAACTATCGTAGAACTAAGCACCAGCAACGACAATGACTCGTGCGAGGTGGGAACAGGCGTGGCTAAATGTTTGGTTAAATTTGGTGATGGCACACACGCGTGGGCTCCCGTGTCTTCTCTCAAACTACTCAGCGCGCCCCCGGCGGATGACGGGCGGATTATGTGCGTGGTGTGCAAGCGAAGAGAAGGGCCTGCTTCAAGTCCTGCTACGAACGCGATTATCGCGTGTGATATGTGCGGGAGAGGGTACCATGCCAAATGCCATTCGCCGCCTGTTGACGCCTGGATAAGTGGTACGTACTAATTGTTGTGTTAACTTATCGGAAGATATTTGACGTAACATCGTTTTGTATTTCTAACATTTCCTGTGACATATTAAAGGTCTTAAATACATTGTACTAGATTCAGCCTACGAGTTCGTCTTCATGGACTTTTCTTTTTTTTTTATTGCCTATGGTGGCAGACGAGCCTCGGCCCATCTGATGGTAAATGGTAACCGTCGCTCATGGACTCGACTATACCGAGAGTTTTGTCAAGCCGCTACTCACCATTTCATCTCACGTAGATATATGAAATGAAAGAATTAACAGCTATCTCCTGCTACAACCAAAACACCGATTCACCAATATGCTTCATGGCCGGTCACACAGGAGATAGTGGTACCAACCCGCTCAGGCCCGATAGCAAGTGAGTACTTCCACTTGGTACCCAGCCCTACCACCAGTAGGGCAATGGGTAATAATTGCTTACTTCCCTTAGTCGCCTCATACGATACGACACCCGTGGGAAAAAAAGGGGTGGTGACACTTGTATTCTTAGTCCGTCACCACACGAACTTTTCAGAATATAAATGCACCTCTCAAACCGGCAAAAATTCTAAAAAAGAATATGTACAGATACAGTTCTATAGATTATGAGACGGTTTGTGAAAATGTTTGGACGTTCGTCGGTTCATCACGCTTAAACGGATTTTGATGAAATTAGAGGTAGATAGATGAGACACTGGACTAACATATATATGGGGCTCGTATTTATCCTGAAAAATACTATTTGTCGTGTGATAGCTATTTTTGTCATAATATATAGCATACAGATAGACGTATTGAAACAAGGGTTTGTTATACAAATTCGGATATGTACATATTTATAAAAAAATATTTAAAAAATTATTCGTATATGTATAGGTACCACGTAGTATGTGTGTGGCCAACAATCATACGGGCCACCTGATGGTAAGCGTTTACCGTAGCCTATAGGCGCTAGCAATACCAGAAGATGGATAGTAAATAAGGAGAGGATAGCGAGGGGTTTTGGCGCTCCTCTGGGCAAATTATACTCGTAGAATATTTTTATTCCGAGAAAAAGTTCCCGTGAAATACACCTAAATGACGTAATAGATTTTATTTTTGGAATCCATGCAGATGTAGTCAAAAGCTAGTACATTATACATAATAACGAAAGCATATAGCGCGTAGTGAATAATCACATTAATCACAATAAAAATCCTCAGAGGTAAAATAAAGTATTTTTATTATTTAGAATCACTCTCAGTGCTCTCACTATAATTACTTATCAAAATTGGTGCTATTTGCTTTTCTCCTATTAAAAATTGTGCTCACGGGCAATGGTAATTAGATATAATTAGCCATTGGAGGTTTGTATCCTTATCACGCGGGACTTTAGAAACATACAGTTTCACGGACACAAAATATACCCAGACTCAGAACAACCATTGTGGATCACACAAAGTATTGCCCTGCGTGAGAATCGAACCCACAACACAAGCATGAGAGATCGGTATTCAGGTAGATCTTCCCCAGATTAGAAGCTTGTCTACGTCTATATTTAAAAAAGAATATAAAAAATATTATTGTTTACTAACATGCATAGAAAAACTAAAAAGATTCGTGGTTTTTGTTACTACAAAAACCACGACTCTTTTTAGTTTTTCTTTTCATTTAATACAAGTACCTAAGTCTCTATGAAGCAGAAAAACGATGTCGCACTCTTTTTTTTGACTTGTACACCTACAATGTATATCTCGATTTTAATAACAGGTGCATCATGGCACTGCAAAAGATGCGTGGACCAAAGGTACAGGGTTGCGGCAGCGGAGAACAGGGCACTGAAGAGATCAGACTTATTTAGATTTAAGGGTGGACAGCAGCGAAGGCAACAGCAAGAGCTTACCCCGCCTTGCGATGTAAGTTTTTATAACGTTCGGCCCTTGATTCTACTATACCTTCATACCTACAAAAGTGGTGTGGTTTCTGTAGATTAAAAAAAAATTCCCTTTGTTGCATAACACTCATCCATATATTATATCTGTATCTGTACTATTATAAAGTGTAACAGATATATGTCTGTGTTTTGTGGAGTCCCTTAATGTCCCAATATCTATAAGTCCCTAAACATTAGTATTAAATTAGTAATAATAATCGACGGTGCAGGTTCGTTATGGGAATGGTGGAGACCAAACGCAATGGTACTTTTCTTACTCCTTTACAAATATATGCAGGTTCAAATCCTGCTCGTGACTTATTTTCGATTTCACATTTTCACACTTTGTGTTGATTTATATGGCTAAGAACGTCAAATGCAAAATAAATATATTAAAATATTTATAGGTCTGCGTCATTATTTGGTAAAAATCTTAATTGTAAAATTAAGTTTACCTGGTCGGTATAATGTATGCAAATCCGCACATTCATTCTTAACGTCACTCAGGACGTTAAGAATTAATGTGTTATCGAAATTCGCAGTCCTGAGCAATTGTCACGATGGCTGAATTGGCAAGAGCGTCTGGGACGGTATTCAGGAGATGCAGGTTCAAGTTCTGCTCGTGACTGTTATTTTCGATTTCACATTTTAACACTTTGTTGATTTATATGGCTAAGTATGTCAAATGCTAAAAAAATATATAAAAATATCAAAAAATCATATGTTTCAAGTCAGAGACTCGTAAAATTAATTACCTATTTTAAACATAAAAAAATAATAAGAATACACACACCCAATTAATCAAAATCAAAATATCAAATTAATAAATGATAATAATATCTGCTGAATAAACTTGACTCTTGTTAACAATTGTAATCGATTCGTTTTTAATCTTCGTAAAGATATCATTCAATTCAGTAAGCCCCACCTTGTACATATTATGTTTAAAAGCATTAAATTAAAAAAATAAAATTAAATAATAATCATTATGAACGCATACGAGGGACCGTCTATGACAGGGGCGACATTTTGTGTTTTTTTTATACTTTGTTGTATGTGTGGAGGCGAACAAGCATACGGCCTAACTGATGGTAAGCTGTCACCGTAGCCTACAGACGCTAGCAACACCAGAGGCATCACTCGCGCGTCGCCATCTCCAAGGAAAGGGATAGGAGGTGGATAGCAAGAATAACGAGGAGAGGATAGAAAGGATAATAAGGAAATTATAGGAAGGATAATAAGGAGAGGATAGGGATGATGGGTTTGGGCCGCCGGCGCTCTCACTCACCATACGAAAGACAACAGTAGGTACCGTTGTTACACGCTGATCTTATATAAAAGGTTGGTACTTCCCCGATCGAGCCGGCCCATTCGTGCTAGGACAACCAAGACTCTACCACTAGAAAAGGGGGGGTTGAATGTAGTCTTATCTAGTGTCCCATAAACGGAGAGTTCCACCTATCCACCAATGTGCTCAGAAGGGTGTTGGAGCTGCCACGCAGGCTTTTCAAGAGAGATGCACAACCTTTCTTATGATAGCATGAAAGCCATCATTGTGCGCCATGCTGAACATTCCTGATACACTGCCACGCAACCCATTAGCACCCTAAACCCATCGTTGTACCTACTGTACGCGCACATCTTGTACGCCCTCTGCGTATATTTAACCCACAGGCTGCCGGTGTAAAATGACCTGATAGCGAACAAACCTGCCAGTTACACCGGACGGCTAACGCCCTTTTTTTTGTTAAGGTGGGAAAAATTATTCCTAACCGCACACCCTTTCGTTCGGGGCAACGAACAGGGTAGTATGGAGCCTTCACCCACTAAAGAAACCCGCCGTGTGCCATCTCTCCGCCTTTATTGGCGGGCCACTGGAACTATGTTACATTCCTTCGGTGGTAGACGGCCAACGCCCTTCGCTCTCCATACAGTCTAGGGCACATACATTGCGGTAGGCGGCGGCTTGGCTGCGCCCCTGGTGTTGCTAGAGTCCATGAGCGGGGGTTACCACTTACCATCAGGTGGGCTGCTTGCTCGTCTGCCACTGTTGGCAATAAAAAAAAATGTGATAGCTCTTAGAGCCGGCCCTAAACACCATAAACTCACTCTGTTTCGCAATATGCCTGAGCCCATGGGCCATATGACTCATATGCCTGCATGTGCAAAGGACTTATATGCCACCAGCAGCTTGCGTAGCGCTCCAATCGAAGGGCTCAGCAGCACCATATCGTCAGCTAAGCTTATATTGCTGATACACATACACCTATGTGACAGCCGAGTTTTGAGACTGAGCTCTTCAATCAAACAGAACAGTTCACGTACAGATTGAAAAAGCTAGGCAAAGAGACGATGTTTGTTTGGTGACTGAACCAGTATCGAAATTGTGACCCTAACTCCCATAAGATTTCCTTATAACAGATTCTATGGATATGGATGGATTTACAAATTTCTTAGATTAACTGTCGATAAAAGTACAGTGAAACAATATTTTATAGTATAAATTATTCGTGAAATGTGGAAAAAGAGAACTTTAGTGCGAGTGGGAATCGAACCTGCGTCCCTTCCAATCCGGGGAAGAGCTCTGGAAAGGACGCAGGTTCGATTCCTGCTCGCACTGAAGTTCTCTTTTTCCATATTTCACAAATAATCTGCTCTTTTTAAGTAGCTGAGCATGTCAAGTGCTAAAATGCAGACCAAAAACAATATTTTATTATACTAAGAGTGATTCTGAGACATTTTAAGATATCAAACGTATTTTCAGACTGCTTCAACGACATCATCAACGGCTTCTGATGCTGGGAAAGAACAGGAACACTGTTATTGTGGCGAAAAAAGTGACTGGCTCGCTCAGGTGGTCTGCCTATTTCCTTTTTATTATCGTTAAAATGAGATAAAACTGACCTTACATTGAGGCCCGTATGCAACATTAGAGCAGTAATTAATTTATTGTTATTTTTATATGTAAGTACTGGGCATGCTTGGCCATTTACTAGAACACAAAGTGCGAAAATGCGAAGTAGAAAATGATGCCGATTACACATTTTCGAACTTGTGTACAGTAATGAATTGCGAAAAATATGCATATTGATTAAATAACCTTATTCTACAACTACATTATTGATAATTACTGTTATTATAGTTAACCATGCTTTTTTTTTAATTATCCTAAAAAGTAGGAGTTGAGTTGTAAGTTTTCGTTATTTCTGTCTATTAAATATTGTTTAAAAGCAAAACTAATAATTACAGATGCTACTGTGCTGTCGATGTTCTCGTTGGTTTCACCAAAGATGCGTATCGAGTATACAGTATCCGCTATATGCAGGCGACAAGTAAGTTATTTATAATTATATCAATCTATTTACTTATAAATTATTTTATTTAGTTATGGCACTCAAACGTTACTTTTTCTTTCAAACTTTTTCTATAATATTATGCAGTTGTAAGCGAGTATGCATAATTACCAAGGATATTTTTCTCTTTCTATGTGTAAACGTTATATGAATATTGGAAAAACTACAAAGATGCGCTCTCACCTCAGCCTTTATGTTTGCCAAATGTATTTGGTTGGGATAGTTAGGTTGTATTTTCTTGTGTGAGAATCGAACCCACAGCACTCGGCACGGGACTTTGTATCTAAGACACTACGCCATCGCCGACGCGTAATTAACTCCTCAGCAAATTGCAGTGAATCGATGCGATACGATATTTGCCACCTAGATTCTACATATTGCACAGGGCAGGATCCCAAAATGTTACAATTTTCTATAGCTAGAACAGATGCCAGGGTATTTTAGAATAGTGACCTTCCGTGTCGACAGTTCTAGTTGTTCAGGATAGCCCTAACCCATAGGTTAATGTTATCTTGAGCCACGGCTCAACATACTTTCCGATATATGGATACAGATTTGCGTATTCTATTGATTTTGAAATAAAACTTCGTTTACGGAATCTATCGCGTTTACTTGATTTTACTACTATCCCGACGTTTCGAATACTTTACAGCATTCATGATCACGGGTGGACTTAGATGATAGACGTCCAAGGCTGATGTAATCAAGTAAACGCGATAGATTCCGTAAACGAAGTTTTATTTCAAAATGTGTAACATTCGCGTAAATATCAGAAAGTATTACATCAATAGAATTATTGATGTCCCACTATAGATATTATTCTATCTCTTATGTGTATGGAGTTCTTGTTAGTTTTAACCTGGGGATATGGTTTTAGATTATACATATTTGCTTGTGCTGACTGCAACGGCGGCACAGAATATCTGCGGCGGCTGGAGCTGTGTTGGCTGGATCTGGCGCACCTTGCTCTGTACAATCTCACAGCATACAATGCACCTAATTATTTTGACCTCGACAACGTCATAATGCCGTACATCATGGATAATTGGCATGCCCTCCAACTACCTGAGAAGGTATGTCTGCTATCTAAAATAATTTGGTGATTTGTATTTTTAGCATTTAAAATGTCATCATATTACTAGAACTTTTGTGAAAGTGAAATAAGAGATATCTTCGAGTAGGACTAAACCCACGTATCTCCCATTGGCGGGGGTAACGGTTTTAACCGCTAAGCCATGACAGACCCTCCTCACATACCCCATATTTTTTTAATTTTTCACATTTTTAATTGTTAAATTGTACAAAAGATCTACAACTTTACCCAAGATAATATCATCAATAATTTTTCCAGTAACATGAAAAGAAGGTGTGGGTATTCTGCACTTTGATGTAATTATCACCTAATTATTATGGGAACCTTCTAAGACACAATGCCACACGATATTTATCAGTCAAGAGCATGTCAAGTAATAAAATGATGCTTATAAAAAGACTAACATTTATAAGGCCATGTCATGATTTGCTATGATTCTTAATTTTAATAAATAATTTATCTTTTCGTGGTTGGACCAATGTGTACTTGCACATCTGACAGATGGCGCGGGCATCATCCAAGACTTAGAAAGAATGTGATATGGAAGTTGATGGCTCTGAGCGAATGTTACTATAGCTTAGTTGGTAGAGCGTCAATAATGGTGTTCCAGGGTTCAAACCCCACTTGTGGCTATCATTTGCTATTTCACATTTTGGCGCTTTATGTCCTGGTAAATTCTTCGGTCAATAAAAGGAAAACATTATGAAGAAAAATGTTTGACAGATTTTTTCGAGTTGTGAAGGCTGCCAACCCGCATTGAGAGCAGTGTTTTTCAATCTTTTAGAATACACAACCCCTTTACAAGCCGAAAATTTCTGGCGACCCCTTTAGGTCATAGGCTGACGAAAAGTTGGTAATTTAAAAGACTGCGTTTATGATTTTCTGTGTTTTGGTATGATAATATTCATTATTAAGACCTACTCCTACACTCCGTCCATCCTTCTCACTGAAATTGGGTTTGTATTTTAGTGTAGAACCTTGACTTTCTCCTTTTGCCGGCAACCCCCTGAGTACAGCTTCGCTATCCTCCAAAGGACGCGACCCACAGTTTGAAGTGGTCTAGAGTGACATACTATGTCCCAATAAAACCCTCTCATTCTAATAGGTGACTCGTGCCCAACTCTGAGACTATAAAAGGAATACGAAATTTCTATCTATGATTGAAATACATTTACAAACGATGCGTTAATAATAATGATGTATGCAAATATCAAAGGTAACAACAAATAATTTTATCGTTAGATGTGGAGGACACCAGTGAACGAACGTCGAGAAAAAATATTGACTGCTTTAACGTCATCACGCAAGCGATTCAAGTGTGGTCGGGAGATGAAGAAACGTGCCACTATTTGGGGTTTACGCTTACGACGACCACCGCCGCCTCCATCACAACTTTCCGCTTTAGAACAGGTATTTATTGGATTTTGTTGATCAAATATGTACTAGAGATCATCATCATCGAGTCTTAGTGCTCATTGTTACGGTTGATAAATAGATATTTGATCATTTTATAATGGATGTTTTTTTAGGGTTTGTTAAAAATACGCAAAAAAATAATAGAGCGCACGAAAAATATACGCGACCGAATTAGCAAATTTTTAACAACAGTGTTAATTTTCGTATTGAAACTATCGTGAGATTGATACATATTAGAAATATATCTCCGGAAATAACTCACGTTGAGGATCGATTTAGTCGACCCGGGCGGCGGAGGGGCGTTGCATGGAGATGGTGCATGTTTGTCGTTGCCGATGTCAGCCGAAGAGGCCCGATTTCGATCAGGAGTGAATGGTGGTGTTGTTGCTTCGTCGGTTCTTTGATCGGCAGGCGTAGGTTCGCACACCACACTGACCGTGTCGCCTTCCATACCCACGGATATGTGAATGCTCGAGGTAGTATTAAGGACTGGTCTCCAGGCTGACGAGAGCTTCCATCCACCATCTCTGTTGAAAGTTGCAAGTCGGTTGATCTTTATTGCTTCCCGTACCTTGCGAAGAACAAAGAACTTTTCATGTGACAATACGGAAGCTTTATCGAACCGAATGTAATGGTTGGTGTCCGAGAGAAGAGCGTGTTCTGCTAGAGGCGATTTAGTTGTGTCCATATCCTTAATACTCCTAATATGCTCGGATAGTCGGTGGCGATATTGCGTCGAGTTTCTCCCACATAACTCTTGCCACAGTCACATGGTATGCGGTACACGCCTGGTACGCTGAGGTGGTCTGTCTTTTGGTGAGCGTAGCATCTGTCTTATTTGACCAGGGGCACAAAAGAACGTTCTAATATCATACCTTCGTCTTAACAGATGTCGCATTCGATCCATAATAGTACGCAGACCTATTCATAATCTATAACACAAAATAATTTTATAAACAGGTCAAGAAAGGGGAACCACTGACTGACGAACAAGTGCGCGAGTATGCGCCGCGCCTTCGGTTCCTGCCCCGCGCGCCTTCGCCGCTGCCTGCTGTCGATGACTGGTAATGTTAAATAATCATTATTATCCGTTACTATAAGTATGTATGATAGAAAAACTGCCTCGTATATTAATTCGTGTTTTGTGAGGGACCTTACGTACATATCCTTAACTGAAATAGATCAGTAGCCTGCAAACAACAATTTCGTGTGCATACACACAAATATTTGTGGTAATCGAACACGCACATGACATTATACAACGGCATATGCTAGGTTGTGTGTGTTGTCAAATTGAAATAAAATGCACTTGTATTTATTGCGACGCATAAAACGATCTGCAGAATCCAAGCTAGATGCAAAATACTCTCGCGCCTAAAAATAACTGTATTTAACAGTGAGTAATGCAGAGTTGTTGTTGATAATGTTCCGCGCTACTTAATATTCTGTTTTTTTTGTTCCAGTTCACAACCTACCAGTAGTAACGCAGATAAAAGTTCCTACAAGAGTACGGCTCATAATAGTATGATCGTGCCAGTAGATGGTCATTGGTTAAACTTAATGATGGGCAAGCGATTTCACGAAAATCTGACCTCTTATTCAGAAAATGACTCTACTAGTTCCTATGAAAAACCTACGGAAGCCGACGAACAACCATCGCCCTCTAATCATATAACTACTCCTAGAAATTCTGATGCCAAAGCTGATAATTTAGATAAATTGTCTGAACTGAACGTAACAAAAACAAACGAAGCAAATGCTGTTTGTGAAAGTTCCCAAGTGCCATCCAATAACAACTCATTAGTACCATGTTCTGTAAAATTAGATAAAATATCCAAAAACAATATAGATGATACCAATGCTAGCAAGAGTACTATGAGTAACGTTGACATTAACACACACACAACGCGGATAGCGACGATGAACTTAGAAGTCTCTAAACTCTCTACTAATAATATTATAGAACATTCCAAAATTATGTCTCTGCAACATATGAGTAGCAGACCTTCAAACCATTGCAGTTTCTATGACTTGGAATCATCAGGTGATGAAACTTCAGTCAGCAGGGGTACTTTAGACCATATCATTCCACCGCTAAAAGATTTTCAGGGTAAAAATAATCCCTTTTTAATGCAGTTTACTCATTCAGTTAAGAAGCCTTATTCTTCTAACTTATATAATAAACAAAATGGCAAGCATAGTTCTTTCCAATCACGGTTCTCGTTACCAGTTAACTTGAATCCACTAATGGGTGGTCCACTTATACGGCCCATGAAGAGGAAACTAAGTGAAAAGGACATAGTCATAGGCCCCAATGGTGAGGTTAAAAGAAGAAAATATAGAAGACCGCGAAAATATCTTCAAAATCAGGTAATAATTTTTTTTTATTGCGATAGAAATAGCATCTTGACTGTGCGCCTGGCGTTGTCTACGTCCATAGACAACGCCAGGCGCACAGTCAAGACGCTCATCTCAAACATGTAGTTGGGGATACAACGCAGTTCATTCCAGGGCCTACACGTACATAGTAGAAATGAGTGCTGAAAACAAACCGTCTTAAATCTCTGGATCCAATAAAGCACACAGAGAGTCTCCGTCGCTCTAACGACTCCTACCCGCCATTGAGATTGGGATCATCGGTATTTCGAATAACATAACATACCTTGGGAAGTCAGTTGGTTGAGCTGGTATTTTGGCACGCTTGCCCAGAGTAGTAATAACTCCACGTAAAGGACTTGTGCTTTATATAGCACAAGACTGCCTCGCTGTGAGGTACCGCTTGTCTCTTTTCAGTATGTCCAGTTTTTTGGTCGCCAATTTAGCTTTGTCTTCCAAGTGACTCCCGAACTGGGCCTTACCTATTGACATTCGATGCTAATGATCCCAACACTATCATTGATTGGCAGAGTTACTCCTTTGAGCTGAGGCGCCATAACAAATTGGTTCTTTACAGTCAAGTGAACGCGCAAATCTGTCTATTTTGAAACCCACTTTTCACCTCATTCTGTCCTAGAGAGTGCTTGGCCATCCGCTTAGCGATGTATTATATTTTTTATTGTGAGCATGCCATTGATATGCAGGATGAACAGCCTTGGGAAGAGCACCGAGCCTTGCTATTGCAAGGCCGAGCTTTAACCGTCACGGCCTCAGAATCACAAAAGTTTACTATAACTTTAATGCGACCATCCAGATAGCTGGCAATCCACTTACCGAAACCGATATAATGTTAACTTCGATAAAAGGCCCTAACCGCACACCCCGTCGCTCGGGGCATGAACAGGGTAGTGTGGGGCCCTCACCCACTAAATAAACCCGCCGTGTGCCATCTCCACCTGTGTTGGCGGGCCACTGGAACTATATTATATTACTTCAGTGGTATCTATGTGTCAGCCTACAAACTTTTCAGCCCACCAATTATAATTATTTACTTGTTAAGTAAATGTCATCTGCATAGTGTATTATGGTATTAATACAAAGCGACAGTACAATATGATCGAAAAAATCACTACTGGACTGGCTAGTATGGCGATATAATAATATACCAATCTTCCTTCTAAAGTGAAGGAAGTTTGTAGTAGTCACCAGAAGCTGTAAAGAACAAGTACGAACTTAAAATTTTTTTAAATACCATTATTTCAAATTCTAAGACGTACATCCACAACTTTTGTTTCGCGGTTGTATTCGCTACTAACGATCTATCCCGAGTGTCAAGTCATGAGATTTTCTTTTTCCAGCTCAACAAGTCTTGCCCCCTGCCTGACGAAACTAATAAAACTCAATTATCAAATGAAGATACAGAAGCTGCACAGAACGGTGGACACAACAGCACAAATTTTAATGGTAGAAGACTGAGACAAAGACAAGAGAAAAACTACTACGAAAATGCACGACGGAATACGAATAATAACTCAAATAGCATCAACAGTGTAAAGAGTCTACAGCTGAGCCCTCACAAGGTGAACAATATCACTGCAGAGGTGGATGCGGAACAGCTGTCGGCGTTGAAGTCGAGCGTGCAGTCATACTTTCGCGTCGGGCAAACGTTTCGCGTTCTGGCGCGGCGAGTAGCGCCCGGAGCGCCCCCCGCCTACCTTATAGAGTGGGATTCTAATACGTTGTAACATCGTGTTACATGAATTTATTTAAATATTATCTATACATATTATTCTATAAGTAATATATAAGTGCTTGTCTGTAGTCTACGTGTACAGTAACATCAAGGAATGTGATATATTATTATCCCAACTAATATTTGTTTTATTCCAAAACCACACTTGTCTGGTTAGTGGTTGACTGTTAAATCTTGATATCAAAAAGTAAGTAACCTGGATAACATTTTTTATCTGTATTTTAGCACTTGACATGCTCAGCTACTTAGAAGAACAAATTATTAAACACAAAGTGAAAAATGTGAAATCGAAAATAACAGTCACGAGCAGGATTCGAACATTTTTCAGTTTGTGTTTAATGTATGTTGCTAAGCATATCAAATGCTAAAAATATATATAAAAATATCTAAATAACAAATTATTAGTGAAATGTGGAAGAAGAGTGCGAGCGAGAATCAAACCTGCGTCCCTTCCAATGCGGGGAAGTGCTCGTAAAGACAAATGTGATGTAGAGATTGGGTATGGGCGTTGGTCAGTGCGATTGCTTAGCGGTTAAAGCACTTCCCCGGATTGTAAGGAACGCAGTTTCCATTAAACACAAGTGAAACGCAGTTTCGATTCCCGCTAGCACTAAAGTTCTCTTTTTCCACATTTCACAAATAATTTGTTCTTTAAAGTAACCTGGATAAGTTATTCATACCATGTATCTTGTGAAGACTAAACCGCTAAACCTATATTTGACACGGATCAAACGACCGAGAACAGTGCCAAAAATATATATTTTCTAAAAAAAATATATGGCATTCAATAGTGTTGAGGGGTAGGTCATATCAGGTGCTAAAATTACCTTTTTAGGTAATTTCTCACTTTTATAGCCTAATGGTTAGGGAGCTGGGTGCCATTTTGGTATATGATTTGTTCGTCTTTCATATTAATAGGGATGAAAGTTTATGCCAATACAAACCGATTTGGTACTGTAAATGAAGGTCGTATGTGCCTGCGTTTTCAAGTTACAGCACTTCAAAAATGTAAAAAAATAAATAGATAATAAATTATTTGTTCGTGTCTGCACCTTGGACTGATGGTCAAAATCATCCTTAAAACGATAAACATCGAAGAGGCAGACGTGCAGGGCTCTGTTTTATCACAGGACGTAGGTGCAAAAATGTAAAAGAAAAAGCTATACTAAATCCTTTCTTCGTCGTTCTCGTTGCGTCTGTTCGATTCATTGTTCCCAGAATAGGAAAAAAGTTGGCAGGCGTCTAGGTCGCTGATTTTTTTATGTACGATTGTTCAGTTTTTTTTCAGGAAGTAAGGTAAAGCGGGTATTACTGTTTATTATTGTTATTACTAACAATTTACGTAGTAGTGTGTTGTTTTCTGTCTTTTATGAAATTAAATTTAAAAAAGAACAAAAAATTTAAAATATTGGGGAAAGTTTCCGTTATGGGTTCTGCTTTCTGTGAAAAAAAATCATTAATTTAAAAAAGGCTCCACTTGATGTTTTTTCTCAATTTAATTTTTTTAGCTCGGACCTAATAAAAAATAAAAAATAAACATTTCTAAAAAATTTAAATAATTTTTGGAGCCAAACGAAATCCACGATTCATTGGACATCATAATCCTAGGAGGTCAGGCAAATTACCGCGTGATTTGACGTTGGGGAATACCGTTGTCACTCTAAGAAAGAAAGAAAGCAAGAAAGACAAACTTTCGAAAAAATTGTATAGAAATGGTCTGTCCTTGGAAAATCAAAGGTCCTGGACGTCTGCCTCTTCGATGTTTATCGTTTTGAAGATGATTCTGACCACCAGTCCAAAAGGCAGGTACGAACAAATGATTCAGCCGACATTTATTTTTTAACATTTTTGAAGCGCTGTCGATTGAAAACGCAGAGCTACCATGGTGGCAGACTATTTTTCTGTGGTTTGTTTATATCGTCATTAATCGAATAATTGGGGTCTGCCAGGTGAACATTTCATATACATATTTTTAAATCATAAAAAATGTTTAAAAATTAATTACTTAAAAAGTCAGAGGGCTGGACCTCTGCCTTTTTGATGTTCCTCGTTTTGAAGATGTCTCTGACTATCAGTCCAAGAGGCAGACACGAACAAATGATTTAACATACAGTTTTTTTTACATTTTTAAAGTGCTGTCAATTGATAACGCAGGCATATTATGATGGTCCCTTTTTTTATGGTACAATCATCGATATTAATCATGTCTGCCACTCGAACAGATCATATAGAAATTTTGGCACCCAGCTCCCTAACCATAATTTTTATGTGTTTTGTTAAAATATCCTTACTAATATTATAAACTAGATTCTGCCCGCGACTTCATCCGCATGGACTTCAGAATATGAATATGTCTCTCTACGGCGCACTAATCTAAAAAAATGCTGACCCACAACTGGAACTGCCCATTTTGGAGATCTTGAAGGTGGGTTATTTTTTGTGCCAGAGGGCGACGTATTTAGTTTAGAGGGAGCTTTTCCCGAGGCAGGACCGCGAGCATAAGTTAGTTGATAATAAATACTATCAGACGTTTTCTGCGGGTAATTTTCGCAAGACGGGTTATTATAGCTCGCAGACAAATATGCCTTATAATTGATGAATCTGCATATTCATTTTTAGACCATACGATTGGCCTGGCAGCTATCATTCTTATGCCTCTTTCTTCTCTTTAATTACAATCTACATACCTTCAATAGTAAATTCCATCACTTAAACACTTGCTCCCTTCACTCAGTATTTTGGAAGATGTTGTAGTAGTGGCAAAAATGCAATTAATTTGCAAATTACGATTACCGGAACTCATTAGCTACATTTGCCCCCTGAATGCTAATGATCAGGGAAAGTTATTCACAAATTATTCTCGGAATCTTTATCTAGAAAGGGTAGTTTACACCAAGTGCAATTCCTGGAAATTCGAACCTTGATTTTGCCTAGCTGGCTTGTTCTAGATGGAACACTACGTCGCCGTCGTTACGACTATGGTCAGTCAACTCCAGACTCACCTGAACAACTGCCTCTGTGGTATAGCGGTAGTGAGAGCGACTGTTGATCACGAGGGCTCGGGTTTGATCCCCGGGTCGGGCAGTGTTATTGAGCTTTTTCGTAAAAAGGTAAATTCTCAGTAGCAGCCCGGAGTTTGGAAATGAGACCAGTAGACGGCAATAGGCTTGCCCCCTATTACGTGGGACTTAAACCTAGCTGGCGAACCGTGGGTGTGTAATACACCTCGGCCTACCCCTTCGGGGAATACAGGCGTAATGCTATGTTATGTTAACTCCACAGATTTTCCGCAGATATCACATTTCGACCGTATTGCATGCAAAATTAAACTTACTATATTGGAATAATCCATCTGATAGATGGCATGGGTGGGTCATAAAGACATCTAATCTAAAACAAATGTGAAGTGGAGATTTGGAGTCACCGTTGGTCATAGATTTAGTAACGTTGGTGACTGTAATAGCTTAGCGGTCCAGAGCACCAGAGCACTTCCCCGGATTTAATGGGACGCAGGTTCGAATCCTGCTCGCAGTAAAGTTCTCTTTTTCCACTTTCATAAATTATTTGTTCTATCAAGTAGCTGAGCATGTCAAGTGCTAAAATACAGATCAATATTTTAAAAAATCACTCAGTTGCGGAGTTTGCCGCGAAAAGGGTTTGATTATTATGTCCACCTGGGGCAAACGGTCCGGTCACGTAGACAACCTCAAGAGAGACCAACCGATCAATCCAGCTCGGCTGGTCAAGAAATTGAGTAAGAGAAAGTCGGAATAAATTGAAACAGCACACTTAAAACAGGTCCTATCGTCACACATAGTTACAATAAATAAATAAATACGGTCTGATCAATACCGTCGTCCTACTGGCCCAGGATACGTAGTGAAAGGAAACATCAGGTCAGTGAGGGTACCAAGGCGAAGGTGCTTGCGATATGCAAAGCTAAAAAATTGTGGACTTACCGACTGCGGCGTTCCCACCAAGCTTATGGGATATTTTGTATACATACCGTTTATACTACGTCATGACATAAATGCGTTTGCGCCCACGGGCTTGTAATAATTATACTTTTGTAGTTTAGTCGCCAATAAACCATCGTCTCAACAAGTTGTCGTTGCCTTCATATAATTCCTACACTATGGAGAACACGCTAAGTAACCCCTACAAGTAATCTCACAAATACCCTAGATTGGCCAACCGTCAGATAACTGGTAATTCCGTGGCCGGAGAAGCTGCCGAAGTCCACCTGAAAGAGTAGAACACGAAGTTCACCGACAATAAAATTGCCCAACACCTAATTTACTTTAATTTCCATCCATCCTCACCCTTTTTAACCGACTTCAAAAAAAGGAGGAGCAACCAAAAATCTAAAAAAGAATTATACCGATGACACTTTTTCGTTAACTCTGAAACCTCGCTGCCTCATTGAAGCAGTGCGTTTAGTTACTCATATTATATAGAGACTTTCTTCACTCACTTCTTTTTCACTTTTTTTGGTGCTCGTCGAAGTGCCACCGTCCATCCAATACTAGGCTCAGATATTTAATGTGGGCCTGGATTGGAAGACCCACACCATTGACTGTTATCGAGGCGCTGGCGGATGGGCCACGTCGGGGTCCGTGCAAGAGCAGGGCCTCCGACTTTTCAAGAGCCACCCTAAGCCCCAGCATCTCGATCCGCCTAACCACCTCCTCGGTACCTGAGGTGGCCAGCGTTGCCGCCTCCTCGAGGGTCCCACCCCGGGCTGTGACGAGTGGCGTTGGCGTTGCAGTTTACGCCCAGTCCAGATGGGAGCCGGCCACGGAGGACATAGTCGTAGCCGAGGGTTCGGTGGTAAGGCCACTCCTGTGGGATGCCGCACGACATAGCCCTCCTGACAACGTCCCCTTCACGGTCCACGAAGATGACGCTGCGGCCGTCCAGGTATCGCGTACACCTATTTAATAAAAAAACACTAAATAGCCATAAACTATTAAAAAAAAAGTAAAGCGCCTTCAGAAGACACCCAGGAACTAAAAGCAATAAATAATTTGTATTTACATACGATTTCCGTGCTAGACACCTACTGATGTGTTTGAAGCCGGTGCCAAGTCCAAAAGTAACAAAAACAATACATTTATATATTTAGATAACAATAAAAACATTTTTGGCACTGGCGGAAGGTGGTTTACTTTTTGATGTGAAACATCTAATGCGGAGGGAGGGTAAAATTGGCCGTTAGCGTGGCGACGCTTTTACTCGTATTTTACTTGTCCCGTTCAATTCTTGCAAGTTAAATATGACACACTTCCCAGTTTCCGAGTGAGCTGAAATTTTACTTGTTTTACACGCATATGTATATCGCGTGACAATGCAATATTATGATGACATGGAGCTGATCTGATGATGGAGCTGGAAGGTGGACATAGGAAGTCTATAATAAAACGGTGCAACCCCATCGAGTTTGGGCTCATAATATGATGTCTTGACGATTACTTTGTCTCTAGATGATATCCAGATTCTGATGAATCTGGAAGGTGGCCACAGTTACTGTGGCCTATAATGAAACGACGCAACCCCATCGAGTTTGGACTCGTTTGATTGTCTTTGAGTACTTTGTCTTTAGATGGTATCCAGGGTCTGATGATGTAGTTAGAAGATGGCCATAGGAACTCCGTTATAACACGACATAACTCCATCTAGTTTGGGCTCATATGATTCATCTTGACGAGTAAGTACTTTCTCTAGATGGTATCCAGGGTCTGATAATGGAGCTGGAAGGTGGTCACAGTAACTCTTTAACGAAACGACCCAACCTCATGGAGTTTATACTCGTTTGATTCGTCTTGACGAGTACTTTGTCTCTAGATAGCAGTGGCGTAACTACAGGGTGGCAGGGCTGGCAAAATGCCACGGGCCCCCGACCTGACGGGGCCTCCAACCCGAGATGCAAACTTAGAATTAATTTTAATACCAAACGCTTATGGAGCCTCCTTCCAGCCAGCCAACCTGAAGAAATGTGGTGTTGGTCAGCCGTCACAATAAATAGGTCTAAAGGTGGAGACATTCATACACAAACACAAGATGTATAGCTGATGGAGTGAATATTTTGATTCTTCTTTTGATATCGGTGTCACATGTGGTCTAATAGATCAGCACTCGGTAACGGCATCGGTGGTACCTTTTTTTTGTTAAGGCTGGAAAAAATGTACTTTATGGTACACCCCGTCGGTCAGGGCAACGAACAGGATAGTGTGGGCTCTCGCCCACTAAATAAACCCGCCGTGTGCCGTCTCTCTGCTTGTATGGCGGGCCACTAGAAGTATGTGACATAACTTCAGTGGTCGACCGGATTACCCTTTCGAGTACCGAGCAACGCATCCGCTCATGGAGCGTCGCACCTTCGCGGGAGCCCTTACGGGTGACGGACGTTCCCCGATCCATAAACCCGCAGCCTCAGCTAGGGCGGCCGCAAGGGTGACAGCCCGTAGTCGCTTCCCTCCTTGCGACTATGTGCAGATATCTGCCGAAGCAACCAAGGTAAGGACTCCGTACTGTGGCCCTGTCCTCCTCCAGCACAGGCTGGAGCTCCAGCTGACCATGGCATCTCGGCGGGCGTAGCCCTGCCACCTGGCCACCTCGCTGGGTAGGGTACGACCGCCCCTCGCCCTCTCTTGCGACGCCCGCCAATATACCTCGGTGAGAACCTCTGCCTCCAAGTCCCACGGGAGGTTCCGTCCAACGCACAGGCAGCCTCGGTTGACAGCGTGCGGTATCCGCGTATGACCCTGGATGCGACGACTCTCTGTGGTCTCCACAGAAGTCCTATTCAGGGCATCCAGAGACCCCGCCCACACAAGTGCGCCGTACAGCGCCATCGACTGGACCACCCCCGCGTAAAGCCGTCGGCACGCATTGTTGGGTCCACCCATATTTGGTATGAGCCGTGAAAGGGCGCGACGACGAGCCTCGGGGACAGTTGGCGCGAGTGCTCACGAAAGCGCCACCGCCCGTCCAGCACCAGGCCCAGATACTTGATCTGGGCCTGCACCCCAATTTGGACCCCGTCCACCGACACACACCGACGTCGGGACTCATGGAAAAGTAGAGCCTCCGACTTATCCAGGGCCACCATAAGTCCCAGCGCCCCGATCTGCCTGATCACCTCCGAGGTCCCTAAGATGGCCGGGATCGCCGCTTCCTCGAAGTTTCTGCCCAGCGGGGTTAGACGAAATCTCATATCTCACATGACGATCGTATCGTGATCACTGTGATTGGTTGAGAGATCACCGTGATTGGTCAACGGATTATTGCGATATCACGCGTCGGTTTCTCTACCAATCACAAGCGAGTCGATACGATGTCCATTGTGAGATATGAGATTCCGTCTAACCCCCCTGGGCCGCGACCAGCGTGTCATCCGCATAGAATATGACTGCCAGCCAAGGGGGGAGCCGACAGCTGAAAAATTTTACCTACATATATGATGAAAAATGTACCTATATGGATTTGGAGAAAGCAACACGGTGGTACAATAGGAACTTTGGGGCATTTTGCCAGAGTATGGTATTAACGATAGACTGCTGCGAGCGGTGCAGTCCAATTACATGGACTGCAAAACTTGTGTGCGGGTGGATGATGGAATATCGCCCAGGTTTAATGTAAATATCGGCGTTCAATAGGAGTGCGTTTTACCAGCTAGACTGTTTATCATAATTATATCTGTTGTTAAAGTATAAATTATTTGTGAATAAGGAAAAAGAGATTTTTAGTAGGAGCGGGAATGGAACCCGCGTCTTTTACAATCCGGGGAAGTGCTCTAAGCCACTAAGCTATCCTACTGATCTTTCGATCATCCCAATTTCCTAATCACATTTGTCTTACGGCCAACGCCATCTATGGGCAAGCATTACATGGCCATTAGTGGCTTAGAGCACTTCCCCGGATTGGAAAAGACGCGGGTTCGATTCCCGCTCCTACTAAAAATCTCTTTTTCTTTTTTCACAAATAATTTATACTTAAAAAGTAGCGGAGCATGCTAATTGCTAAAAAAATAGATCTAAAATATATCTGTTGTTAATATTAATTATTTCATTTTAATTATATCATACCTATGCTTTGTAAAAAATTAAATTTATTAGATATTTAACTAAAATGCATACAATATTAGTAGGTAATACTGTGGGTAAAAAAAATATTTATTAAAATTAAATTAGTGACGATATTTACGGGGAGGGCCCCGTCCAATGAATTTGCCACGGGCTCCAGGTGGTATAGTTACGCCACTGCTAGATAGTATCCAGGGTCTGATGATGGACCACTGAAGGAAGGTAATATGGTTCCGATGGCCCGCCAATAAAGGCAGAGAAACGGCACATGGCCGGTTTCTTTAGTAGGTGAGGGCCCTACACTAGCCTGTTCGTTGCCCCGAACGACGGGGTGTGCGGTTAGGAACATTTATTCCCGCCTTAACAAAAAAAAGGGTCTGATTGAGTTGGGCGGTGGTCATGGGTACTCGGTAATTTAACGTCGCAACGGATCGATTTAGGGCTAGTTTGAGTTGTCTTGAATAGTACCATAGTCCTAGATGATATTCAGTCTGATGATAGATCCGGATGGCCATGGGCACTATGCTGTAAAACGCCGCAATCCCTTTAACTTTGGAATCGTTTGATTCGTTTTGACAAGTACTTCGGTCCTAGATGATATTCAGGGCCCGATGATGATGATTTATGTCCATTTCCGTTATTTTACACGTCGTCATAATTTTATACAATCACACATTTAAAAAGTTATGATCATTTTATTTCTACAAAAACCACCACATCTGGTAGACGTCCCGCGACGTCTATTTTTTTTTTTAATAGTTTTTACGTCTTTTGTTGGACATGGGCTTCCCCAAAAGAGCGCCACAACGAGCAGTCCTCGTAGACCTTCGTTTTCACACTGCGGAATGGTAAACAAGATCTTCCTAGCTTGCGCAACGCTGCCTAGTTGAGCTGGATACATCAATAGAACCTTTCTCGAAGTTGTACCTACCTAACGGGACTGTTTGTCTCAGGTAGACATAGTGGTGAACAACTTAGAGAAGCGCACTGCCAAGTCTGGCGCTGCAATGATATGGACATTATACGAGTACATGAATTTCGTCTTATAAAGTTTCAACCCATCAGTCGCGAAACCCTGTTAAGATCATTGAGCATGGTGCCTATGTCATTCAGCAATTCTGCCATGACTACGATATCATCGGCATATCGAAGGTGAATGATATATTTGCCATTGATGTTGGTACCGAATCCGGTTTAAATCCAAGTGCTTGAAGACATCTTCCAGTGCAGTGGTGAAGAGTTTCAGGGACATAACGTCGCCGTCTGCAGTTCGATCGGTTTCATACTCTTGTCCTGAACACGGAATGACATGGTGGCATTTCTACACAAGCACGTATCGATGGTCAATTTTGCACCGGTAAAAGGACTGCACTAAC
The DNA here is from genome assembly GCA_948253155.1 of Leucoma salicis. Taxonomy (NCBI): domain Eukaryota; kingdom Metazoa; phylum Arthropoda; class Insecta; order Lepidoptera; family Erebidae; genus Leucoma; species Leucoma salicis. Next base: position 19,449,869 of record OX411805.1, read on the forward strand.
TTTATGAGTTTGTATTCTCAACAACATATCGCGGTAAAATTCTGTTGCACTAAATCTAATTACAAGTAAGAGGTGATCCATTTCGAGGCTGCCTACTTTTTTAAAGAAAAAAACATTTAATTCTAATTTAATGGAGAATGTTTATTATCATTTGAAAGAACATTCTTTGGCATTTATTTTTGAAGATTATGTCTATCAAATGTTGGCCGTTGCTACGTCGCAGATGGTCGATCCGTTGAGTCCAATTTTCGATGACTCATTCGAGCATTTATTCCCCCGTCAGATTAAAATGGCTTCCTCGGTTCACTTTCCAATTCAGGGCCTATTTTCGGACAGAATGACTGGACTAACGTATTTATTTAAAAAAAATCGGCAATATTATTCGACCAACCGATCCATTTTCGCGCCGTAGCTATTATTTAACTACCAACAATTCAATAAACCTATAATGTATTGAAAACTGAACTGGCTCTGTGAAAATCACAGATATAGTAACGTATAGATCACCTGACAGCTCGATAACGCGTAAGCAATTTTGTTTGTCAGTGTGCGTTGGATAGTGATGTAAGTTTTAAGAGTTAGACTGACTATCGATAAAATGATAAAACAAATCAGTTTCTTTAACGAACTCGCTCATTCAAATAATCATCTTCAACTAATGTAATAAAACAGACATAATAAATTAAAACAAACATAATTAATTAGTTTTTATTTATTTCACCAGAAACGTCAGTCAACGATATTATGCATTTTATAACGGAATTATACACTCGGCTTTTAGCAACATAAAAATCGACCTGACTGACAATATCTGCTGTAGAACTTTTATTGTATTTTTTCCATTAATGTATTTAGGAGAAAACGTTCCAAACATTTAGGATAAATATCGACAATATACCTTGTCGATAAAGTCAAGCCCTAGTGTACATGTACCTGAAAACTTTTCTACTAAAATCTTGCAAATATGTAACAATGCGACATATTTCTATGTAAAATATAAACAGTAACAATGGGATTTAAATTAATCCGTAACTGAAAAAGAAAATATTAGTAATTATGACCTAAATAAAATCATTTAAGTTGTGATAATATCCTGAGAACTTACCTGTGAAACGTCCAATTATCAGGATTGTTTGCATGATTTACATCACAGGCACTCACGGAACAAACAACTATTGTATTTAATAGTTATAATCATATAATAAACAAGATTTATAACACAAATAAAAAACCGCGAAGCTAGTTTCAAGCTAGACGCCAGTAGACTACCTGTCAAACAGTTTGCAATTACATTAGATTTGCTTTTCTCTTCCATCTTGCTATGTTGCCGTATAAGGTTTTCTTCTCGCTCACACGCTTGGGTGATCTATACATTATCTATGGTGAGAATACAGTATGTTTCATCTGACTGTCACTTGTTTTAACATTTTGGCGTCATTTTAGAAACGGTGTCTACTTCTATTTCCTACCTATATCAAAGGACCGGACTAGAACAAACTATATGCGTACATCTTCAGATCGCCGAGGATATCGTCATAATGGCGAAATCGCTGTAACAGTTAGCGCAGTCGTGCAAAGCTTAAATGAGTCGTCCCGACTCGACAAATGGGCATGAAGTTAGCTAAAACGAAGATCATGATTAACTGTGTTCAGTTCTGTATTCAAAGTCGTAAAAAATGTCTACCTAGGCCAGATTCAGCTCGATAGATGAAACTCGACAAAGAAGCTTGACTTGCCTAGACCAATTGTTTCCTCCTGTAGGAAACGATTGGTCTAAGCAGCATTTATCACTCTTTGTTTTCGTTAGAAACGTAATTAAGTTTTTAATTAATAATCAAGAAAAAACCCTTGAGAAACGTTATGGTGTTTACAATCCTAAAGGGTCCTATTTATACGCCATAATTATCACAGGCTAACTATAATTTTGTTAACAACTAAAACTGAAGATTCGGCAAAAAATGATAACAATTTAAACAACACATTACAATATGGAATGTCAATATATTTTACTTTATATCTACAACGGATTTCGAGTTTGAGAATAATGGCCGAAATTAAAAAATAATATGTATTAGCAATATACAATATTTTGTGTAGAATTGTTGCTGGTATTATTACTTTATATTTCATTATTTTATGAGTACGTGGATTTTAAAAATAACTACATTTTCACTGGAGTTATCTATCTACAAACATAAAAAGACATAATTCAAATTTAAAATAAATATATTTCAAATCAAATGTATGACATTTGATCTGTTTTAATGACAGACGGATAAAAAATCTACTAACATTAAGCAATATTTATCGAAAATCGAATAAGTAACAGAAATTCCATTTACTAATAAATATCAATCCACATCATCACTCATTGCATGTTGATATAAAATCGATATTCTAATGTTATGGCATTAAATAATAAATTTATAGTTTCTAATTTTTAATTATCAATAACTACTTTTGTCCAACAAACATTCGATTGAAACAGCCATGCAATGAGAAATAATGTGAATTGTGTAACAGATTTCATAGTTTCTTTGATTGTCTATTCACCAAATGATTTAACTTCATTTCACTCTACCTTTCTAAGTCATTAGTAGACACTATAAACAATTATGGAAGGACGTATTTAAAACAAAATATAAATATAGACTTACGAATGTAAAGAGAGTGGTTTATCTTTAAGACCTTACATACAAACTTATAATACAATTTAGTGTTAATTAAAATGCAACCCTCTAGTAAAGGTCCATAGTATGCAACCACGAAATCAATAATGACGTTACAACAGTTTTAAGTATACCTATTCACAGCACTTAACCACATGTTAGTCAACTGTTTCACGCACAAGACGATCACAAACTCACTTCGGCGTCACACTACCATCATAAATATCGATTGCATTGACTTAAATTTAATATTTATATACTCATATGTACAATTTATTAAAACATCCCTGGAACATATTACAGTGATTCTTCGAACGCGGCCATCAAATCACTTTGCATGTTCATATCTATTTGACCCGCCATCTGAAACAAAAATAATACTAGAAAAATCCGACAAGCTTTACCAGATAAGAATAATCTAAACCGAATGGGTAGGCTCAACCTTTTCCTTCGTTTTAAACGAAGGTAAAGCATCTCGGTTGGCGGTGGGCGACCGCTTGGCAATACTGACAATGTTGCTGAATGCACGAGTAGCGCCAGTAGCGGCTACACGGCTACGAGGGCGGTAGCTACACGTGAGAGACTCACAGCCTCGCGGCGGCGGCGCTCCTGCTCGCGCTGGCGCAGCCGCTCGCGCTCGGAGGCGGCGGGCTTGTCGGGCGCGGCGGCGGCGGCGGCGGCGGCGGCGGCGGGCGGCGAGGCGCGCGCCACGGGCGACACGGACGGCGACGCCACCTCCGCGCCCGGCCGCTCCTCCTTGCGCGCCGTCTGCGCTACCCTGCACACGACAACGCGACATCAGCGGTGCGACCCGATATCATATATACGAAATCAAATTTTTATAACCTATCTTGCGATCTTTAATTCAAAATACTAGCGGCCACATTTAGATAGCCACCCTGGTAGATATATCCTATTCATAAATTTATGTAAGCAATAGGTTTTTAGCATATACTTGATGAACATACTAATTCTGCTGATCCGGCATCTTAGACTAATAATTCTGAAGTGTATAGTACATTTCAATCAAAAGTGAAAACATTGTAAACAAAACATCACTCAACATAAATCGTCGAATTCATACTTATTTCGTTTTTACTACATTAAATTCTGATGTTGGTATCTTTGAAAATACTGTTGCCTTCATATTACACTTATTTAAAACTAAAACTTAATAAATATCGAATTTATAAAATTTGTATTCGTTAAAATTCGTTTCGACGTTTTTTTATCTTCTAAAGATATAGTGAAGTGCTGATGTGTACGATAATGAATGAATGAAAAACAGATTCAAAATAGTGAAAAGGCAAAGGAATTATGCCAATTGCATTTTCGGTTAGTTTAGAAAAATTAAGAATATTGATTTAATTTTTAGTTCATTTTGTCTCAAAAATAAATTAAAAAGGGAGCAACAACTTTGGCCTAGAAATATATTTTCTAATTGGCGTGATAACTACAGATAAATTAGTGGTATTTTGATTGGTGGGCATAGGTTTTTTTACATTATTTACAAAAACATTAAAACCGGTCCGCAGCACCATGTTATCGTGTTTGCAAACATAATAACATGATAATATAACCAAGGTAGATATTAGGGGTGTGGCCTAACTGTTTTGTTTACAAAACACGTTTGCCGGCTCAAATGAATAACTTTTCCCGCGTTCGTAACTTTTAAAGATTCGCGAATTGTACACATATTTAAAGTAACATAAATGGGTCTTTTTCGCGTATAAATTAGGTGAAATTATTAACTACCTTTCACCCGACGTTTCAACTGCGTTGCAGCAGCCGTGGTCCCGGGACAACTGGAGAGGCGAACTACTTTATTTTTCCTCGACAGTTTGTGTTTGTATTGATCTACACCGATGTTTGTCCGACACACAACACTCACTACATCGCGAGACGAATGTGAAGATATATTAGGTAGTTTGCACTTATTAATCACTGGATTCCACGCTGATGATAGATTAAATCCGCCTCCTCTATTGAAATTTCTGTGCTTTTTGATTTCAATAGCTTCGCGCACTAACCGTTTGTAGTAGTGGCGGTCCTGAGATAGGATTATAGGTTGGTGAAGCTCAATCCAGTGATTAGTAACTGCTTCAAAGAGATGTTCAGCAATGGCAGATTTGTTTATCTGTCTTTTCTTAACTGTATTGTGCTCATTAACCCTTTCAGCAATCGATCGCTTGGTTTGGCCGATGTAAGCACTCCCACAGCTACAGCTTATTTTGTAAACTCCCGCTGATTGCAAGGGAATAATATCCTTCGGTGTACGCAATTGACTCGATAACTTACAGTGCGGAATGTATACAGTCTTCATGGAGTATTTACTAAGTACTGTTCCAATTTTGTCCGTCACTCCTCGTATATATGGCAGGAAAGCCGGTTGCCTATTGACTTCAGGATATCTTTCCCTTTCCGTTCGCCGCTGGAGCCTACGACCAGTTTTGTACCCATTTCGTTTTAGTACCTCCTGAACATTATGCAGTTCCTGTTGTAGATGTTCAGGGTCAGAAATATCAATGGCTCTGGTAGTCAATGACGTTATGACTGACTGTAGGTGACGCGTATGATGGTGTGTGTGTCGGTTTTCGGTAGACGGTATGGCCAAGAGTGCCGTCAGGGTATCGCCATCAACTTCACGTCAAGAAAAGAAATTGATTGAATTTTATTTTTGGGTGAAGAGAATTAAGGTGGTTCAGATATTGCTCGACTTGAGTCATTCCTCCGGATATGATGCAGAAGATATCGTCTATTTACCGCTTCCAAAACCTTACTTTAAAAGGCCCAGTTCTTAGTGCCCATTCTTCAAAACACTCCATCCAGATATTAGCCATAACAGGTGCTAATGGGCTGCCCATTGCAACGCCATCTATCTGTAGGTAGTATTGGTTTCGGTATAAGAGGTAGTCACCCTCTATGCATGATTTTAGCAGAGCAACACAGTGTCCTGACATACCATTTTCCTTCAGTTTTTGTTCGATCGGATGTATACAATCTTTCACTGGAATATTGGTACAGAGGGACTCAACATCATAGCTGGCCATTATGTCCTCAGCTTCCAGTTTAAAATTGCCAATCGTGGCTACAAAATGACGAGAATCCTTTACATTGGCACCACCTAAAGTATACGGCCTACCTAAAGTACACAAAGCCAATGTGCCACTGCGTCCTATTGTGAGTCAAATTAACTCACCAACATATGACTTAGCAAAACACATAGCTTCTGTATTGCAGCCGCTATTAGGTAAGACTTCTAAATACGTAAAGCTACCACCGAGGTATTGTTCTCCTAAGCGTAGCAAGACATAGTAATCTATCTTCATAGGAGACAGTGTCGGCACTCTTGGTACAACGGTCAGTCATTATTTGACTGCTATAATTTAAACATTTTTGATCTATATTTTTTTTTTACATTTGCCATGCTCCGCTACTTTTTAAAGTACAAATTATTTGTGAATAAGGAAAAAGAGATTTTTTGTACTAGCGGGAATCGATCCAACAAATAATTAGTACTTTAAAAAGTGGCGGAGCATGTCAAATACTAAAAAATATAGATCAAAAATGTTTAAAAAATCGCGCCATCAAATAGCATGAATTTTAATTGCAAAATTAAACTTACTATATTGGTTTAATGCATGTAAATGCTTCCGATAGATGGCGTTAGTCGTTAAGACAAATGTGATAAGAAGATTCGGATGATCGAAAGATCTGTACTATAGCTCAGTGATTTAGAGCATTTCCCCGGATTGGAAAAGACACTGGTTCGATTCCCACTAGCATAAAAAATATCTTTTGCCTTATTCACAAATAATTTGTACTTTTAAAAATGGCGGAACATATCAAATGCTAAAAAATATAGATCAAAAATGTTTAAAAAATCGCGCCATCAAATAGTATGAATTTTAATTGCAAAATTAAACTTCACATATTGGTTTAATGCATGTATATCCTTCCGATAGATGGCGTTGGTCGTAAAGACAAATGTGATAAGGAGATTGGGATGATCGAAAGATCTGTACTATAGCTCAGTGGCTTAGAGCACTTCCCCGGATTGGAAAAGACACGGGTTCGATTCCCGCTAGTACAAAAAATCTCTTTTTCCTTATTCACAAATAATTTGTACTTTAATAAATATCGTCATAAAATATCGAAAAAATCTATATTATCGATATTTATTCTGCAAGCCTATTTTCATATTTTATTATTATTATACAGTGTCACACGTTCTCAACAATGCAGTAGACATTAGGGCTTAATTCCTTTGCCTCCCCACAACGCAAAATATTTGAATCCACAATAGTAAAAATCTAAGAAAATCAGTATACTAACATTATATTTATAATTAGTTTTATTATACATCAACATAGGTTATTGATTTTATCTCATAATGGTAAGTCTGTGTAAAGACACCGATACCTTCTAATCAAGTTAATTCCATCGAATTAAAAAATCCATTCGGTCATTGTTTCACATTCCTTACAATATGCAGTAGGCACATCACTAAAACTATTAAAGGTCATTGACTTTTCTTTGTTTACTAAGTTTTCATCTTTGATTGAAATCCACTATAGGTTGTAACGACGTAATTGCATGTCAGATTGTTAATAATTATTAACAACATTTTCAGAATAATAGTTTAGGTACTAATTTTTGTAATTTATAAAGGATTTCTTCTAAATAAGTTTCATTTCAAAACTACTCGACCATATGAAATACGGCTATGGGGGCAGTTCTGTGGAAGATACAAGTCAGTTGCGTGACTAGTTCGTAGTTCAATGCACCGATCCACGGTACGCGACTCGCTTTGATGGCGGCCGCTAAGATTTATTAATGCAAAAATGTGGTTTTTGGTGGTGATAGTGTGTGGTGTGTTGATAAAAATAAACTACTAAAATGATTGGTAATATGATTCTACTGGTAGTATACCCCGGCTGTACACACTCGTCTATTTGTCTCGCGAACCTCTCGTCCACTCTCGTCTCGTAGAGGCTCGACACGAGAGCACACCATGTACAGACTCGTTGTATCAATTGAACTTCGGAATATTTTTTAACTCTTTAACGGTGATGTCAAATTCGTTGCTTATCCGTAACCAAGCGTCGTGTAATAGTTGCTTATCCTTGTGCCTGACATTCTTAGGATTCCATAATAGTGCTTGCCTTTGTTAGGCTTCTAAAAAGCGTTAGACCACATCGTTATCGCACGCAGAAAGCACGTCTTTACGCGAACGCAGTTGGCGGGCAACTAAGCAAACGAGTGTGTACAGGCGCGCTCTCTTTTTCATCGCGAGACTCGCCAAGACCCTTTGACACTTGCACAAAAACGAGAGAACATAGCGAGAACCGCGAGACGAGACAAGGCTACCATGTACACACTCGCCCATCTCTCTCGCTCGGCATGTCTCGTTGCGTCTCGGCGAGTGTGTACAGCCGGCTTTGGTATAAAGTGCGAAATTCCATTTATTTTATAATTAATCTTTTTAGTATCTACCATAAAATTCAAACAAGTTTTACTTCAACCACGAGTAAAAGTTACACGCACTCATATTTTTTTATTTATAAATACCTCATCTTTTCCTCGTCAGGATGTCGCCTTTCTGTTTCCTGTCGCTGTCTTTCTCTTTCGGCTTGTTCCTTTTTTCTTAGCTCCTGTTGTTCAATCAGCGCTCTTTGACGATCGATTTTTTCCCGAGCTTGTTTCTTGAAGGCCTATACATAGGACAATCAATATAACCTTATGATTTCTACAAAATAAAATTATAGTCTAAAAATATAGTCTTACTTGAAAGCTATCCATAACGGGTTTTTGTTTTATTTGATTGTTTGAGCTGATATTCGGTATACTCTGAGGACTACCAGCTTGCGCCAGCGACGACCAAGAACTCGCATTTTTCAAATTCGGATCCTGTTTTAGTTTAAAAGCTTGCGCAAAATTAGAATTTTTCGAGTCCTCTATCTTCTTTTCCATTTCATACTTGGCACGATCACTTATATTGTTAATATTCGGCACTCCCATAAGATCTTCAATAGGTTTTGGCGTAAGCAATGGTTTTACGTCTTCCTTCTTTGCAGCTGGTGTGAGTAAACTCGGTGTATTAGAGATATTATTGTGATGAGATTGAGACATGACAGTATGCTGTACTGTCGGCAAGGGATCAAATATAGATGACACTGGTGGCACGCCAGTTATTCCCGGTAAGTTAGTGTTAACATCTGACCTTAGCATATCGCGGTCGTGGGGCATTTTGTCAACGAATCCGTTATGGGATGGTAAGTACATTTCTGTTTTAATCTCAGGCACCCGAGCTACGTCGGTCAGTCCTCCTAATTGAGCCATCAAGTTTTGGTGGGCAGTATCCGGCATTATCTGTGGTTTCGGTAACGAGAACTCCTCCTCAAGTCGCATCGACGACTCTGACACTGCTACACTAACGTCCAGCGGCACATCCGCCTTCAGACTGCGCTCTAGACTGGCGAGAGACCTTTCTATAGGGTCTATATATTGAGAAGGATCTACTTTATCGAGTCCGTTTCGAGGTTCTGTTTTCAAGACGGGCTTCGGTTCCTCCGAAGCGCGAACTACTGGCGCGAGGGAAGAGTCAGGCAGCGAGTTAGTGGGATGCGTGGCGACTGGCACGGATACTGGAACAACGGGTGCTGGCGGCACGATAGCCTCCTTGGGTTCATGGAGCGGCGGCGCTGGGTCGGGCGGTGCGCTGCTGGGCTTGTCGGCCGGGGCGCTCGCGGGGGCGGGCGCCGGCGCGGGCGCGGGCGCCGGCGCGGCGGGCGCGGGCGCCGGCGCCGCTGCGGCCGCGGCCGCTGGACCTGGCACTTTCTAACAACATAGACCAACTTTAAAATAGCATATCACTATTATATACTATTTATGACATTGACGACACGTAAACTAACAAACTACGAAAATAAACGATACGTATTATTATAAGATTAATAACATTTACCAAAAATTTGTTAATAAGATGACCGACATAGCGGCCCATTAAATAGGTGACGTATACTGTGCATCGTGCAGCAGTCCATGAAAGACGATCCCGCTTCATAGTCGGTTAGATTGCCCGGGTTTAACCTACTACAATACATAAATAAACATCAAAACTAAATATTTACAGCTTGTGTATGTTGGTGCTGCTTTTTTGCCTTCTTTTTCGGAGTCCTGCTTAGGCCAGTACCTGCAAGTAAAAAATTTACTAAATGTAGTCGATGGAAACAGCAATTTATCGACTACTGCGTAAATATATACTTAACTTGATAAACAGCTTTAGCCTCCCAAGACTCAGAAACCACTAACTCTTCATATCATAACAATTAAATACCCGAGAAGAAGCCATCGTTGGCATGCCCATTGTGTTCGCTGATACCTTCCTGCCATATAATTTTTTTAATATATATCATGTATAGTTAGATTCATTATCTCATATCTGTTTATATGTAGTCGAACATATTATAATTTCCCAATCATTGGTTTTTCCTAATGTTCAGATCTCCGGAGAGCCAAATAAAATTCAATATAAATTACTTAAAAGATTTACTTAGATCATTATATACTGAAATATATATACAAAGTTTAGTTCTACTCATTCTTATATCTAATGTTTTATCTCAGTTTTTAAATTTTACTTAATTTAACACAGGGTATTTATGTATACATGTCAATTCACACAATGGTATAACTGTGTACAATTTTGTATTGAATTCTGCAATTGTTTAAGTGTTGTAGTGCCAATTTACTTAAAACAAAGATGTCTCATACACTAAGAACCCGTTAGGCAAATTAAAACATCTGTGTATAATTACAATTATTTTATTTACTTTATAAACTAGCTACATAATAAGTGCTGTCTTGTTACATATATATAGAAGACAGAAACAATATGATTTATCAGTTCTTTACTAACGGGCCCCTATATAAATTAAAATATGAATACCACAATATTGAGGTAATCTCCTCTCATTCATGTTCAGACTACGTACTGTAATGTTTACAAACAACTTGTTCATTTCCTTCAAAGAAGGTATCGTAAATAAAATATTATGTTCACTATATAACTAACTTATATAATAGATCTTTTGAAGCTTGTACTTGATAAAAAATATATATACTATAATAATGGACTACTAATAAAAGTGACCTTACTGGAAGCTACTCTCATCATATTTGTTCTAGTCTGATTGAATTGAGCTAAATAATCCAAATAGTATCATCTAAAATTAAATAATATATAGGTACATATGCACAGTATAAAAACTTTCTAAATATGACGACAAAAACAAACATCTTAGTAAAATGGTCAACATTTTACCTATCAGTCAATCGTGACATGTTTTACGTACCATAAATGTGTACCTCAGAGGTAACTGTGTTATATAACTACATTAATTTTACAGATCTAAATAACAAAATATAATATTTAACCCCATTTTATTCTGAATAGTTACTATTTGTTGTATAGATGTATATTAATAAATTAATAGAAGGGATTAATACGAAAAAATAGACTTTTCACATTATACCTCTGTGGTACAGAAATATTCTATGTACAATTATGTATGAAACAGTCCAATTAATATAAACTAAATCGGCAGTAGCACATTTGTAGGCCTTGATTAATACAACGCTTTGAAAACATTGCTGTCTAATTTGGAATTTATAAGTCAGATTCACATATTAAATCAGTATTTATCATATAAGAAATCAAATGATAAAACTGAAAGGAATGAAACCGCGACACATAGAATATGAATCTTATATGTTCTCTTATCATTGAATAGAGAAATAGAGGTATTCGGACTAAATATAACTAAAAAGCATTAGTTAATTCCAAGTGCACTGTAGTTGAAATTAATATTCCCTCATAAAACGTTTTATATATTTTCTTTTAATGTAGTTTCCTGGTGGGTTAGGCAGAATCAGAATCAGATTGGTTGAGAAACCGACGCATGATGACGCAATAATCCGTTGGCCAATCACGGGGATCTCTCAACCAATCACAGTGATCACGTTACGGTCGACATGTGAGATATGAGATTCTGCCTAACCCCCCTGAACAATGTTCCTTAAAAAGCAAACCTGAAACGTTAACACTCTTCCCAACATCTATTACCATTTTATGAAATTAGATTTTATTCTATTATAACAAAAAATTCTCAATATCCATATTAGGACGCCAACATCGATCTGCATGCTTTCACTTGTTTAATTACATCCTCTTATTACAGAATTACTGGATACATCAAAACTGCTAAGCATCCATTGTAAGTACAAGGCGTAAGTATTAGTTTTAATACTTCTATTTGATATTAAGATATTTCAAAAAAAAGTGTCTGAATCAACATTTACGACAAATTAAAATATTTTTCTTTCCAAATAATTCTCCAACAAATAAATTTATCTTCGAAACTCCGGCTACACATTGATAAAAGGGGAAATTCAGTGCTCATTACATAATCAGTTATTTTACTAAAAATATGATAATATTAAACATTGTTCATTATTATTAACAAAGTATGCAAACAATTTGTGAAGGAAGGAGGCCAGCTTAAGGTATTTTTATACTGTCAAGTAGGCAATTTGATCACACGTCGCATAAAGTTTTGAGAGCAAGCAACCAAGTGTATCAAGCATTGTACCAATAAAGCATACCTTTTCAGTAAAATAAATTTTTAACTACAACATGTCACAAAAATCATCATCATTATACCAAAATGAGAACTGACATAACAATGGGACAAATTTTGCTTGCTAAATGAATATCCGTCCTTACACAATTGTTTGCATTACTCCCTACACGCTGCGCTCACCGCCAGCTGCTGTCGATGCTCCGCTTCACTCGGAAACACTGGACGTACCGACTACTATCTAACCTTGTTCTTAAACCAACTTCCAAACCTCGATCATAATTATGTGGGTTTCAATTTCACACTCAAAAGCTATTAGTTACCGTGAGATCTGAACTTTTAACGTTTTAAGGATGCAGATGAAATAATAGCGCGTTTGAGGACATGATATAGTTAAAAATATTAATATGAAAAGGTATTTTCCTATTGGTTTATGAGAGTAAACCATGTAATATGTCTCTTACCGGCACCAATATGGTATCAGCAAACACCAAAGCTGGCTACTCCTCCTCACTAACAACAGTTTTGTGCCTTTACCAAAGTTTCTTATAATGCATACAAAAGTATGAACTTGCTTTAAACATTTTGGGTAAAACTTTAAGTGATATCTATCTCTCTCCAATATTGTATAATGGAAACAATATTGAAGCTACTTTCATAATACTCACACATACTTGCAATATAAGTTTATATTGTTGTGGGATTTTTAGTGTTTTAATAGTTATTCTTGTGCTTGAACCTGTCTTCTTAATAGAATATCAAATTAAATGAAAACCTACCCCATTCAATGAACAAAATATAAATTGTATGGGTTCAATACATCCCAATCACATAATTTTTCATTATTTCTACCTAAAATGCTCAAAGTATACAAATGATCTTGATGTTTATAAAGGACTAAGATAAAAATTACTGCTCATAAAATAGAAGAATAAATATATTGCCAATATGCAGTGAGTCTATAAAACAATAAATAAATAATATAAATATTTGAGTACCATTAGTCATTCTAAGATAGATATTATCACGAACCTACCTTCATACTCAAAAATAATGACACACTTAAAACATACTCAGCATAATTTTAACTGCACAAATACTCTTGTCATTCATTCTGTCCCCGACATCATTTCCAGACTAGAAATAAGTTAAAATGCTAAAATTATATTTTCAAAACAAAAAGTGTATCCATTCGAGCGTATCAAAAAAAACTGGCAAAAGTAAAAAAAAAACATCAAAATTTCATTTGGGACTTTACGTAAAAAGAATTGCTAACAACCTATAACTATTATACACTTCAAGCATTTGAACGTATCCATACAAAGTGAAATATCCATCTTATTTTAAATGCAAATATAATTAATCTATTATTAAAACTGTAATTAACATCGTATGGTACAAATAGGCTACCAATCAGCGCTATCTCGGGTCTATCTGTTAAGGAAATTATATCATCGATGCCATAACTCGTCGGCAATATAATCTAACCTGCTTCACTGTCACTGCTGTCCGAAGAGCTAGTGTCAGTGCTCGACGATGAGTTTGAAGAATCCGACGAACTCGACGACGAGGAAATACCGCCGCCCAATGCCTCCTTACAGCCTTCTGGTGACAAAAGACATTTATTAATGTATAAAGCATATATGTAATGGTTTTGTTCACACTTGTTAGTATGTTAATTAAGTATTTTTGTGTCCCTAAGAACTTCAATATTTCGTCAAATTAGCAACCTGTTTAGTAAGTAAAAAAAACAAAGCGTAGCATGAGATGCAGACCGATATTTAAGAAATATTTATTTTTCCGGGACATAAGTATCGTAATATATCGCTGTAGCACCTTGGCCTCTCTAGAGGCCAAGCATCAATTGTTCGTTCGGTCTAATTATATCTTCTATCTCTGTTTTTCTAGTGGTTTCATACATAAGGAACTAATACTATCTCATTCTAAAGGAAACCAACTAACGGAACCAATAGCGGAAACGCTTAGTCTAACAACATTCAATAAAAATAAAATATCAGTTTTTAGTCAGTGAACGCGCCGCCATCTTGACGGTAAGTATATTTACGGAGTGATTCTAATTTCGTGTGGATGTTTTTTTTTTGTGATTTTGCAGTGTATTTTGTTGAATTTTTCTGGAATTAGTTAAATAAACATATTATCTATATAACCTTATTTACATTATAAACAAATAGTTTTGTGGTGTAGTGAAAGGATTTTGTCTTAGAGATTTGGTAAGTTCTATTACGTACCTATAGTGTAGGTATCGACAAGCCGGGCGTTATATAAGTTGCATAATAATATATTTATTTAATTTCCTAGTGATTTCTAATATTTAATGGTGTAATTATATTCATATAATTATATATTCATATTATATTTTTATATTAATATTTTTTTCTACATGTTAAGTATGTATGTTGCCGTAGGGCCGGCTTTAGAATTGTCCCACCCCTCTCCACCCATGGGAGTCGTGAGAGCCGACTGAGGGAATACCGCGGGAGTGGGCAGCAGCACTCCTTCGAGTATTAACAACATCCACTGCGATCGCCAACCCGCCTGCCAAGCGTGGCGACTACGGCATTATCCCCCATTCTTAGGGAGGCCTATGTCCAGCAGTGGACGTTAAAAGGCTGATGGATGGATGGATGGAAGTATGTATAAAAAAAAGTTAAATCGGCAGTAAAGTACCGCGGGATTATCAAGTATATATAGCTTTCGTAAAAATAATTGAAATATATAATTATAATAATGTTACTGTGATTTATACACACATATATATATATATATATATATATATATTTTATTGAAAGTTGGACCCATCAATTGACTTAAACAAATATAAACATGTTAGCGAGTTAAATTTTAAAATAAAAATTATCAAATGCCATGTCGTATTCGTCATTTTGGCGTTTATTATTTAAAATTTAGACTTATTAATATGTATGATTCAGACACCATTCGAAAAGCACTTATTCGACTAGATCATAGGAAAAATAAAAAGACACGTCGTTCTTAGTTTTTGATAAATAAGGTACAAATGGGTGCCCGTGCGCCGCGCGAAAATGCGATGTGACTGGCGCCACCGATGGTGCTGCATCGGGGTAGACAATGGCACATTTCTGTCCGCAACAGGATATAAGTTTTCAAAATAATGTATAATAGCTATTACACATTTGAAAACTATTATTTAATATATATTACCGTATAGATAGGATTTACAGTAATAATGACGAGACAAAAAATAGCACGTACCAGTGTGCGTGTAATGTGCATGTGTGCACTTCAAAGTGGTATTGTTGATGGAAGTGACACACACATTTACTAAACTGACTTTATCAATATGTTCCATTGTGTTTTAGTGTTACCAGGACCAAAGTAAATTCAAATAAATTTAATATTCAAGGAAATTAAAATAAAATGTTTGGTTTTTATTTTCCGCCAAAAAGAACTAATTTATTGTAAAAATGTCTTAAGCTTTCTTTAGAAGTATTTTTTTTTAATTTTGCTTCATATTTTAATCATAATTTTTAAATTATTTTAGCACTTGACAAACTCAGCTACTTTAATAAAACAAATTATTTGTGAAATGCGGAAAAAGATAACTTTTATTGCGAGCGGGAATCGAACCTGCGTCCCTTCCAATCCAGGGAAGTGCTCTAACCGCTAAGTCATCGCAATGACAAACGGCCATACTCAATCTCCACATCTCATTTGTCTTTACGACCCACGCCACCTATCGGATGCATTAACATGCATTAATCCAATATAGTAAGTTTTAATTTTGAAATTAAGCTCGTACTATTTGATGGCGCGATTTTTAACATTTTTGATCTGAATTTTAGTGCTTGACATGCTCAGCTTTAAATAACAAATTATTTGTGAAATTTGGAAAGAGAACTTTTAGTGCGAGCGGGAATCGAACCTGCGTCCCTTCCAATCCGGGGAAGTGCTTTAACCGCTAAGCCATCGCACTGACCAACGGCCATACCCAATCTCCACATCTCATTTGTCTTTACGATCGCACTTAAACTTACTGAAGCCTGCCGCTAACACTGGTGGTTTGCGATAGATCCGCTTCCACGATCACTTTTAATTCTTCATTGTCAACTAGGGACTCTGGCTGTCCACGGGGATTCTGTAGGTCTAAAATTTCCATAACGAAAACATTGAAACCAAAACGTACCGTGTTTTCTTTTACGGTAGCTTCCCCATACACATCATTAATCCTTCCGAGCTGTTTCTGCGACGCTGGTGCCACGGTGGAAGTCGCATTTATAAATAACCCGATATTTTAAGTTTTCTATGTTGTGAACAGAACGAAGTCAAAGAAAAATCAAATGGCGCGAAAACAAATGAATCGCTAAATTGGAAACAAACACACAAGCCTAAAGTTGAAATAAATTTGAATTTGGAATTCCTGACCAAACGCCATTTGAGATCAAAGTGGGCAGTTTGACAAAACTCCAATTTCATATGTAAGGATGTAGTCACAACGGATCTTTATCTTTAAAGTTGCCTGCATGAAATTTTGTGTCGCAAAGGATGTGCGACAATAAAAAGTATACGAGCGATTTGACAGACTAAGCTTAACTGTAGAAACACACAACAGTTAAGCTTAGTCTGTCAAATCGCTCGTATACTTTTTATTGTTTCTACAGTTAAGCTTAGTCTGTCAAATCGCTCGTATACTTTTTATTGAATCTAAAAATAATAAATACAACCATATGAAAACACAATGATCCCCTCCGATTGTTTCCTTAATCGAGTAATAACATTTGAATTGGTCAGCACTAACACATAGTAATATCCCAGCAAAATCCCCACTTCTTGCTCTGTCTCTATAAAAGTAAGGTTCTCTTTTTATTTTTATATTGAATTCGAAAGCATCCCGGACATTCATATGATTTAAAGCAATAAAATTTCCCACCCGTTTATCAGCATAACTATTGTGGTAGTTCATAAACTTTGCATATAAACAACAAAATATTTTCATGGTGCTTATAGTCTGTCGTAAATAATGGATAACCCGTTAATTGGAGATAGCCCTGATGTCAGCCTACCATCGGTGTGAAAACAGTAGACCATTTTGTATTTTTTTTTTAAATTTTCCTTATATGCTCATTCATTCGGTCACCATTTCAACAAAGTAACTTATTTTAATGTACTTTTTTTTTGTATCTGACTCCTGAATACTTGTATTATTATATTAGATTACTATATTAGACATTATTAATGTAAAATACTGTAAAATTTTACATTTTAAGCACTATGTAATTTTTTTTCTGTATGTTAAAAGGAGGCGGCTATTTCAGGGTCGACGAAATATGGCACAAAAAATTTGTTACCTTTTTCTATTCAAAATATCGAAAATATCAACTTAACATTCTACCAAGAAATTGAGAAAAATAAAAAGTAGTTATAGTATCGAAACTACAACCTGATAACAGAAAACAGTGACATTGTGACAGATCATGGAAGTAAATCCTACGTACAAACTCATACTAACAACAAAGTACTTAGTACTTCCATGTGTCATATTCTTTTCTTTTTTTTTTCGTTTTGGCTGATGTCTGATCTAGTTATCTATGCTGTGCGTCATCTCTAGTGCGATTTTCGTTGCTTTATATTTTTATATTGATTTAATCCTTGACTACTACTATCTATTTATAGACTTCTGTTTTTGCTTAATTAATTACCCTTGCTATTTTACTGGACACTAAGAAACAAGCTTACACAACTGACTTGGACTCCTATCATGTTGGATTTTATGGCCGTTCTATTGTGTGAATTGTGCATTAGACACTAGTCGCTTTAATGCAATAGGACGCCGAGTCTTACACAATGAAATAACGCTAGCAGTGATTTCCCAGTGGCGTGCTCCACAACCTGTAAGTACTCATATCTTATCACCTACTTAAAGTTGCCCAATGTAAATTGGCAGATTGCCATTGAATAAATTCTCATGATATGCATTTTGTGTAGAAATTATAGATACTAGCGGCCCGTCCCGGCTTAGCACGGGTAGACATTTATTTTTAAACATTTTGGGATAAACGTAGAAGTAAATGTATTTTTATGCAAGTCATCTATTTATAGTAATAAATATAGCCTATATCATTTGTATACATACACAAATAGACATCTGTCCTCTTTATAATATTAGTTTGTACCGGCGTTACTATTGTAGATTTTAACTTGAAAATGTAGTTATTGTGACATAACTGTTATAATTAGACGTATTGTATCACGGACTTTTATGTAGTATTGTTATCTTCTATAAAACTGTATATATCACTTTGTTCTATTGTCAATAATTTACGCAGCGTACGCGATATAGGGTTTTTTTGATACTTTTTCACACGTTGGATATTATCGAATTTCATACGGATCCCTAACTTTTTGTAAATATTCTATCGCCTATGTTTATCGGGGATAATGTAGGATTCTAATAGTTAAAGAATTTTTCAAATCGGTCCAGTAGTTTCGGAGCCTATTCAATGCAAACAATCAAATCTTTCCTCTTTATAATATTAGTATAGATAAGTATAAATAAATATACCTCGGGTTATTAGTGTATCGGGGAGATAATATAGAATATTAATTATTATATTTTCTTAACATTAAAACTATTTTAATCTTTTAGCTCAACAGCAGTGATCACCTTGTTTGCCAAGCTAGTTTTAACTCAGGACAAATGCCAACCGAGTAAGTAATACTGAAACAAAGCAACTGGGACACCATAATATTTGCCTACCCTGCGACGCAAGAGTCTTGCATCATTAAATAGTCATCATCTACTTTACAATGCCTCAACACGTGACAAGTGAATTTATAAAGTAAATAAAAAACTATATATATTAGAATATGATTGTAACTGAATTGTGGACAAACGAACTGTAGGTTGCTGCGCCCATACAATGATTATACATATTATGGGTAGCTTAGTTGGGCATGGTACCATGATAATATAGTACCACCTGCTCAGTTCTTAGGCGATGTATTAATAATCGAGGATTAATAAAGAAAATAAATGGAAAAATGGTTTTATTGTTCTTACTTTTTAATTATTTATTTATTTTTAGAACAGCCTACATGCATAACTATACTGTGCATGACATAGGTAAGGTGTGTGGATATTGAAGATATTTTCAAAATAACAACCGTTTGGGGTAATTATTTAGAGTAAGAAATTGCTATTAGGGAATTTTATACTAAAATGGGCCCGTGGAAACTTTTGTAGTACTGCAATAATAGGGATCCATGTATAGCTTTAATATCACTTCGGAGAAATCAAACGGTGAGCAGCCGCTCCTAGTAGAGTCCATGGGCGAGTTACGATTTACCATTTGATCTAAGTTCCTATTACAAGGTTATATTAAAATCAACCAAATCATATAAACAGAGCCACGGAAGTTAGTCACTATTACAAAAACATGATTATTATTTAAGAAAATATCAATATAACTCACTCATGGAAAGTGTGGGTAAATATTACATAACATCGCTTTAACTATATTGCTTTAACTCTGGTCTCAGACAGCCAAGTAGCCCCTAAATCGGAATGGTAATTTGGTAAATATGAAGCTATTAATTGGCACAAATTTCATTACTTTACAAATTAATTGTTTTGGGCCCAAGAATGTATGAAAGTGTATTTATCTCCTTTTAACATTGAATGTGAAAAAAAAATGTACTATGCTATAGCTGCCCATTATCTTAAAAATATGCCTAGTTTATGTAGATTCTAAAAATGAAATTAATTATTAATTCTTTATTACACATGCGTACTTTATAAGCAATACTAGCAGTGCCCGCGGACTCCGTTCCGCTTTAGAAATATTTTTGTCCCGGCCCGTTTGTCCCGCGTAATACTTCAGGTTAAAAGTTCGGGATAAATAAAAAATATGACGATGAAGTTATTTTTTGTTATTTTGTTTTTTTTGTTGTTTTTTTTTTTATTATTGTTTTCTGTATGTTTTGTGTTTTTATTAGTTACACAAGCGAAATAACTTAGCAAGATCAACATTTTGGTTTCAAGAAATGGGTCATATCACGATGATTTAGGCTCCTAATATGATTTAATTCAATAAGAATTCGCTATTTTATCACTAAATTGTCAGTTTAATGTTTAACTGTGCCACAGGACTGTTTTATTTTCATAGTTAGAAACTGCATGCAACTAGCAAGTACTAGACAATTATTTCAAAATTTTCAATCATTGCACTAGGTATTTCAAATTCAATAAGGATACAACATAATAATATAAAAATGAAAGAGCCCTCAAGGGATACAACATAAAAATGAACAAACACGACAGCATCTGTGTTGTCGTGTTTGTTTTGATTGCTTTTGAGGGCTCTTGCCCTCAAGGGATACAACATAAAAATGAACAAACACGACAGCATCTGTGTTGTCGTGTTTGTTTTGATTGTTTTTGAGGGCTCTTGCCCTCAAGGGATACAACATAAAAATTAACAAACACGACAGCAAAAGGCCCTCTACGAGTGAAAAGAACCATTGATGTCCGATGTTACTTAGAAGAAGCGCACTGTCCATTTCACAATCCCCGACACACTAACTGTTCCAATCGATGACAAAAAAACGATAGTGATGAGCAGAGTCGTCAGGAGTATCATGTTAACTAGTCCAAATCACAAGGCAAAACAAAGTCCGATATCAAGAGTAAGCAAGAGCGCATGTGATATTCAAAATCACACAGGTCTAGAGAGACATACATTGTAACGAAAAAATTAAAATGATAACAAAATAATAAAGATGAAAAAATACAAATTGGTATTGGTTCGGCGGGCTGTTCTCCGCAACTCCACGTCTGAGCGCGTGTTTTGCGAGTGGATGGGTGTGAAACCTTCACTCGA